>BSBM01000195.1:7810000-9010000 GCA_027924585.1 Larix kaempferi
GAGATGATGATGATGACGAGGATGATGATGATGATGTGGATGATGATGATGAAGATGATGATGACGAAGATGATTATGATGATGATGATGAGGATGAGGATGATGAGGATGATGATGATGATCATATTCCTCATCACCATCACCATCACCTTCATCTTCGTACTCATTTTCATCATCATCCATCATCTTCATCATCATCGTCATCATCATCATCATCTTCGTCATCATCATCATTATCAATGATGATGATGAAGAAGATGATGACGATTGAAAATGATGATGACGATGATGATGACGATTGAAAATGATGATGATGACGAAGATGATGATGATGATGATGATGATGACAATGATGATGAGGAACTAGGTGATGACGACGATGATGATGATGATGATGATGATGATGATGATGATGATGACGACGATGATGATGATGATGTTGATGATGAAGACAATGACCAAGATGATGATGATGATGATGATGGCGATGATGATGATGGGGATGAGGTTGAGGGTGAGGATGATGATGAGAAATTGGGTGATATCGATGATGATGATCATCATCATCGTCATATTCATCATCATCAACATCATCATCTTCATCTTTGTACTCATCTGCATCATCATCCATCATCTTCATCATCATCATCATCATTATCAATGATGATGATGAAGAAGATGATGATGATGATGATGATGATGATGAAGATGATGGATGATGATGATGCCGATGATTACGATGTTGATGATGATGATGATGACCAAGATGATGATGAGGAGGAGGAGGAGGATGAGGATGATGATGAGGAAGTGGGTGATAACGAGGATGATGATGATGGAGATGATGATGATGATGAGGATGACGAGGATGATGATGATGAGGATGATGAGGATGATGATGATGATGATGACGATGAAAAAGATGATTATGAGGAGGAGGAGGAGGAGGAGGAGGAGGCTCCTTTTACAGGGATAGTGTCATGGATTCTATGTGTTATTGATGACCCATGAGGTCTAGAATTTTCAATTAAGGCCTAGGTGGAATTCAATTGAGCTCAATATGATTCAATAAGATCTCGAGGAACCTATTTTCATTCTTCGATGATGTTCAATACTTTTCAACATATCCACGGTCTTGCATGGTAGGCTGAGGATGCATTCATGGCATTTGATCTTTACAAAATATGTTTTTTGTCAAAATGAAATTCAAATGCCTCTTTGATGAATCCTCCTCTACAAGACTTCATTTATTGCATGAATGTCACAGAATCACGAAAACTCTAAGCAGCACTCAATGGCATGCAACTTTAACCACAAACCAAGCAGAGGTTGATTTTATGCATTGATATAGAGAGGTGGCAGTAGGCACACAATATGGAGAAACAATGAGTTAGAAAAAACATTTGGACCAAAGTACCACAATGCTTATTAATAAAAAATTTAAAAACAATTTTTGGCTCAGGAATTGTGGTTTATCACCACGTTTCTCTTCGACACTCGCCATCAAAATACGTATAAAAATAACACGTCTTTACATCCTCTTCCATTTAAATCCTCATTGCATAGTCATAAATAAGGGTTATTATGCATGCACATCCTCACCTTACAATGTCAATTGGGTCAAGGCGCATAGACAACCATAAATTATCAAATGTGTCAAAGAGTAAGCCCTTCCAATAAAAATTAAGACCCCCCCTTCAAACTTCATCACCGAGTCCAATTTCTGCAAATATTTTCAAAGTGGGGGAAGGTTTGGCATTAAATGGTGTAAACGTTGGAGAATAAATGGTGTAAACATTATACAGGGGCGCGTGCGCGCTCTTGACGTGTATGCGCGAAAAACACGCGTGCGCGCATTTAAGCATGCATGCGCGACCCTATTACTAGTTAAAAAAATAGAGTTATCTGTTTCCCAGGAATTCTACCAAAAACACGGGTTTCACTTCTTCCGCGGGTTTCAAGCTCTCACAGGTTTCTTATTGGATCACACTCATTGATTTTATGGACACTCTTTGATCTATTGGACACAAAATCACCCTTGGAATCTAAAAAACATCTTCAACGGTCTTGGAATCTAGTGGATTCATTCAAGCTACTAGTTTCCATTGCAAGTGGAGATCATTTCTATAGAGGTATGGTGAATTGTAAATAAGTCTTTTCATTCACAAGATTTGAGATGAGCCCATGCCTTTTTGTTTTTATCATATTCCCACAACAATATCCATGCATAGACAACAATGAATTTGACAAGAAGATTTCCCAAGTTCACATCTAAAAAAACTCATATGAACACTAGACAAGAAGAAGTATGCAACCTCCTCATTGTGTAATTAGTTCCCAAGTTAATTTTGTTGTTTTCACCTCATATTATGCTAGCAAAAAAAACCACTTATACTATGAAACGAGAACTTGACACAGTTCTCGTTTTTCTCTCTCCTAATTTTAGTAGCTATTTTTACCTCCGTTTCAAAAAGGGTTGATACCAGTATCACACATTTTCATTTTGAGGCATTTTTTTGGGTCTTTGACACATCTTTATTGTAAAGTATTTTTAATTTCTATTTTCAAGTGTGTTTTTTAGAAATTTAACAAAAAACATACATTTAGAAGCTAGCTATAATGAAAAACACATACATTTTCAACATTTATCTTACCCCCTACCTTAGCCCCCCGAAAATTTAATCATAAATAATATATTTTTATGGAAAAAATAGTAAACAAATCGAGAAAAAGAAGACATTTAAACCCATTTTTAACAGATTTTTAGTCATTTTATATAAAAATGATACTATTTCACATTATTTTTCATAATATTTAACCCCCTAACCAATTATTATTAAAATTTAAAAAGAAAATATTTACAAAAATTACATTGCCCCCTTCTACCCTAACCCTATCCCTACTCCCCCACAAACTATTACAAAAGTTAAAAAAATAATTATAATGCGTCCCTTCTACCCTAGCCCCCTAACAAACTATTAATAATTTTTTAAAAAAATTACATTTAAAAAAAAATTACATATCCTACCCTAACCCCTCAACCAACCATTAATAAACATTTAAAAAAACAAAGTACATTTTCTAACGCCCTAGCCCCCTACATTACCCCCTACCTTAGCCCCCCGAAAATTACATTTTCTAATGCCCTACCCACTACGTTAACCCCCTAATGCTACCCCATTACCCCTCACACATCGTTTTAACTAAAAAAATTTAAAACCCAGCTTAAAAAAATTAAAAAATAAAAATAAAAACCTAAACTTAAAAAATAAAAAATAAAACCTAAACTTTACAAAAGAAAATAACAAAAAACAAACTTGACTTTACAAATTAAAAAATAAAAGACTTTACAAAAAATAAATTTTAAAACAAATTAAAAATTTTAAAAAATACTTCAAAAAAAAAAATTAAAAATTAATTTTTTTTTTTTTTTAAAACAAATTAAAATTTAAAAAAAAAACTTAAAAAAAAAAATAAAAATTTAAAAAAATAAAAATTTAAAAACAAATTAAAAATTAAAAAAAAAACTTAAAAAAAAAAATTTATAAATTTAAAAAAAATAAATTTTAAAACAAATTAAAAATTTTAAAAAAAACTTTAAAAAAAAATTAAAAATTAAAAAAAAAATTAAAAATTAAAAAAAAAAAAAACTAAAAAAAAAACTTAAAAAAAAAAATTAAAAATTAAAAAAAAAACCGTTGGGCGCCCAAAGGGCCGCCCCGCGGTGGCAGCTCGATGCCCGGCATCGAGCTGCCACTGCGGGGCGGCCCTTTGGGCGCCCAACGGGGCGGAGGCAGCATCCCGGCATCGAGTTGCCACCGCGGGGCGGCCCTTTGGGCGCCCAACGGGTTTTTTTTTTAATTTTTAATTTTTTTTTTTTAAGTTTTTTTAAAAATTTTTAATTTGTTTTTAAATTTTTTTTTTTTTTTAATTTTCAATTTTTTTTTTTAAATTTTTTTTTAATTTTTTAATTTGTTTTAAAAATTTTATTTTATTTTAATTTTTAATTTTTTTATTTTAATTTTTAATTTTTTTTTTATGTTTTTTTTTTAAAATTTTAATTTGTTTTAAAATTTTTTTTTTTTTTTTAATTTTTAATTTTTTTTTTTAAGTTTATTTTAAAATTTTAAATTTTTTTTAAATTTTTTTTTTTAAATTTTTAATTTTTTTTTTAAAGTTTTTTTTAAAATTTTTGATTTGTTTTAAAATTTATTTTTTGTAAAGTCTTTTTTTTTTTAATTTGTAAAGTCTAGTTTGTTTTTTGTTATTTTCTTTTGTAAAGTTTAGGTTTTATTTTTTATTTTTTAAGTTTAGGTTTTTATTTTAATTGTTTAATTTTTTTAAGTTGGGTTTTAATTTTTTTTAGTTAAAACAATGTGTGAGGAGCAATGGGGTAACATTGGGTTAACGTAGTGGATAGGGCATTAGGAAATATAATTTTTGGGCGGTTAAGGTAGGGGGTAATGTAGGGGGCTAGGGAATTAGGAAATGTACTTTGTTTTTTAAAATGTAATTTTTTCAAACATTTATTAATGGTTCGTTGGGGGGTTAGGGTTAGATATGTAATTATTTTTTTAAATGTAAATTTTTAAAAAATTTATCGGGGGTTAAGGTAGGAGGGGCGCATTATAATTTTTTTTTTAACTTTTGTAATAGTTTGTTGGGGTTTAGGGTTAGGAATTTATTTGTTGAAAACAGAAAATTTCAATTTAGGGGTTGATTTTAAGGCTTTCGTAAAAACAGTATGAGATTTTTAAGCCATGGCTATATTTTTAACCCAGAGAAAAAAAACGTTGATACTAGTATCAACACTTTTCGATTTGGGGGTTGTTTTTGGTGTTTTTTTATGAAAACATGATACTGGCATCAACACTTTTTGATTTGGGGGTTGTTTTCGGTGTTTTTTATGCAAAAATATGAGTTTTTATGGCTAGAGTTCTCGTTCTTAGTATATAGTTCTCGTTTCATAGTATAAGTGGTTAAAATACTACACACTCACTAAACATAACTAAAAATATCACTTCAACTCATCCACAAAAACTCAACTCTCTCATCTCTTATTCAATACCATTGTATGGAATGAGGATATCTGTAAGTATATGCACCTTTCCTTTCTCTATGAATCCAAATATGATAATGCTCATCCATATTTACCATCCTTACAATATCCCCTCACTTTTAATAATGATTTTTTTTCCAAAAACCAAGACTTTCCCACTTCATGCTCTATTCAACATGATGATTGTTGGTATAGTCCCTAGTTCCCCACTCTCCAACACCTCCCCACCCTAGATATTGCACATTGAGCGGTCAAATTATATTCCCCCTAATCACCCTTCCCAAGACCATGATCCTTGTTATAAACCTTTGCATCCTCCTTAAGGTTTTGCACAAAACAAGGTATACATTCATTCTATTGTGATGCATTGTTGAATTCAACCATGGGTATTTTAAACTCAAAATCACATTCTATCATCTCAAGGTTTATAGATAAGCAAATAGTTTGTTATTGTTTCTTTAACTCCTTAAGGTGTTATATAACCTAGTAATTTACGATGGTAAAGGACATTGCCTCAAATGGAAGGATATACCATTCCACTATGAAGACAAAGCAATCAAACTAGGTGTAAAATTTAGAATTGATAACATTAAGGGAGAAAGCAAAAAATGCAACTAATTAAGGTTACCTTATTTGATGTAGAAAAACTATCAAACTATTCCCAAGGCATCTCTAGCCATCTTTGTTGTAGGGTGTTACTACCATAATTTTTATGAATTCATGGCTAGGCAAGACACTAGTTTCTCCTCTCTACACTTAACCAACCATCATCTATATTGATTGGAATTGTAAGGGATAATGATGTTTATTCAAACACAAATAAACCAACATAGTCTGTAGTTGTATATGTTAATTTGTAAAGTGGTAAGCTATGTTGGAATGTGTCAGGTTCATTGTTTAATGGCACTAATATCTTATTTGTTGTTTCTTTTGCAGGAGTAGGCTTGATAGTTGTGTTAAAGAGACTTTTGGAGATGAAAAACAAAATAGAAGGAATTTGCCCATTGAAAAGGTTAATGACTTAAGAGAAAATGCCAGGTTGGGAATGGAAAGATTGAGACATGGTCCTATCATTGCCTTGGATCCTGCCACTGATCCTAACATAGTTGTTGACACGACAACCTCTTGTTCAAAATCACGAGTAAAGCGGTCGCATCCAACCGACCCAACTCGAATTCCAACATCAACACAATATCCAACCAACAATCCATCAACGATTCATTCTAAAGTTCCTCACGACACTAGAATTTTGGGAGTTGTTGCATGTGTAGAGATGGACATACAAGCCTTTCTTAATTTGCAATATCCCCAAGAAGGCCACAACCCTGTTGACCACACTCCCATTATGGCCCAATCTATGAATGAAGCACCACAACAAACAAGCTCTGGTATTCATGTCTCATGTCCACCCTCCCTACCTCGACTGTCTAGTGCAAGAAGAAGAACTCCTAGACGAATTCATGTGGATGAGAGTGCTATGCCGGGGCTTGAAGGCAAGTTGCCAAAACGCATTATCGAATGGCATTGCAACAAAATTGTCAAAGAATATTTTGAATCCAAAGGTGATGGAAGTAAATGTCAATTATTGCTATGTTTGTTAAAGTCACGTTCTTTAGCTGTTGTTAGGAGAATTTTGGGCATAAAGATGGTTAAAATTTCAGAGGCCAATAGTCATATTGTTAGAAATATCCAATCTACATTTAATGCGATTGGGAAGATGTCTCCTACAAAATATCTTTGTCCGGCTCATCGTGTTTTAGCAGAATCAGTTGTATGCAAGTCCACAAGGCAATGTCGCCTGATATCATACACTTCTCACATACTCAAATTAAATAGAAAAACTATTAAAAAGTAGTCTGTTATAAGAGAAAATCTTGACACTCCAGGTGGAAACGATTGTTGGGATTTCGTTGGTAGGTTTCCTCATGCAGATAGGAAGCCAATTGATGCTGTTAAGGAGTTAGTACAAAAGTTTTGGCATGATCATACTAGACCTTCCTCAAACCAAAGAGAGGTGCTAAAACTGAGAAAAGGTTCTACTGAACGTGAGCCCCATGTTAAACACTTCCTTGACACCACACAGACTGAACTTTATGAGAGATTCATGAATTAGCACACACAATTGAACCTGGGCCAAAGGTCCTTTGAGAAATGCAAACCATGGCACGTTCGTATATGCATTGATCGAAATACTTGTTGTTGTAGATACCACGTAGAATATGAATATTATTATGACACATATAAACATATATTTTGTGATTTGCATACTAACATTGTGCAGGGATGCAATGAATCCATACTACCACCGAGTGCATCAAGAGACTTTATCCACAACATTATGTGTCCAAAGCCTGAAGGACAAAAGTATTATGGAAAATCGTGTCTATATGGGACATGTTCTAGGTGCAGTGGGTTTTCTCTTTTGAACCATTGCATTCATGAAAGCAAGGAGCACGAATTTGGCGTGATGGGCGTGGAGATGTAGAACTTCAAGTACGTGACCTATCAGTTAGATAGTGTCAGAGAAAGTAAAAAGATTGCATTGGTGAAGTCACAGGTACAAATGAATATTGCATATTTTTCATATTACACGTTCAATTTATGGCATATACATTTTTCCAAAGGCCACATTGTAATATTTCCCTTGTTTCCATGGTAACAGGTACCGGTATTTGACTTCTTGATGGAATTCTATGAGAAAACCGAGCAGTATGTTCAACATGTGCATGTAGCGCAATGGAAAGATGAGAAGTATAGAAAATGCAGGGACACATTTCTCGTTGGAACCATAGTGTCAATTGTGGATTTTGCAGAAAATTACACCCTTCAACCACAAAATGAAATCCAGAGTCAATACTACCATTTAGACCAAGTCAACATCATGGTACATATTATGTATAGGCATGGGCCAGAGAGCAGCAATGACAAGAGGATAATACTGAAGGAGACAAACTTTTACATAAGTGATGATAGAACCCATGATCTGCATTATGTGCAACATTGTTTTCGAATTTTCTATGATCAGTTTGAAGGAGAGAGATATACAGATGGATCAGCATTGGATATGGTTGGATGGTTGTGCGGGCCAGTTCAAAAATGCCCCAGTATTCCAATGGATGAGTACTTTGCATAAGACTTATAATGTGCCGCATATCTGGAACTATTTTGAGACCGGGCATGGCAAAGGTGAGCATGATGGGGCCGGTGCATGGATCAAGACCGCACTATGAAGGGAAGAGATGAGGTTTGACAAGGAACCTCATATCCGAGATGCACGGTCCATATTTCAATGGTGCTACACAACAATGTTAGAACGAGCAAGAGATCAACAAACATCATCAGTGGTAGGACGTGTGGTGAGAAATATTTGGCTAGTGGTTGACATAGATCGATCGCATTCCTATAGTTGTGACACAGTACAAGGAACACGTGGATTTCATTCAGTTCGAAGCTCAAACAACCACTTATTTGAAATATGGATGCGAAAGATTGCATGCTTTTGCAGCCCTTGCAGCAGTGGCAAATGGGATGAATGCGAATTCATGGACTGGGTTGATGAATGGGATCGTGTGTCACTTGCAGTAGACCAGCGTTCAGTTGTTGAAACAACCCAGTTAGAGGAGGGTCAGTCAGCGATTTCGACAGACTACGACCATATCTCAGATCTTGTACAACCAGGACACATATACGCAGTTGTTGCACCGAAAGACAATGAATGAGGAGTGGATTATTGGTTGGCATGGTGCATCCAAGGTAATCAAACCCTCTACGGATCATTAATTGACGATGAAGGAATTGAATTTCCTACTAGCTCGATGGTGGTTAAGGGGGAATATATTACACTAGATTGGAAGTCAAGAAAGACTAGTGGGCATGTATTCATGGATTACAGACCAGGTTCAGTGGTGTATCACTTCACAAACTTGATCGTTGGCACAAACATCCATCTTCAGACAATGTCAAGCAAGAGCTCAACCAAGGTACACTACTACCTGCCTCATTCAGAGCATGAGAGATTGATGGAGACAATTAGCAACAGAGAGGATCCAGATGGATTTATTGAATGAGGCCAGTCAACTTTACATACGAGAAAGAACTGCATCAAAGAATGTTATGTTCTACATCGAGGTATGTGTAGTTTTATGTTATTTCGTTGGTACATGCATATTTTGTTGATACATACATACATACATGTCTTTGCCTATGTTTTTTTATTTTTCCTATATGTATTAAACTGCTCCATGCTTCTCTTTTATGTTGAATAAAATGGTGATGTGATTTGGATCAAATTTGAGTAATTTGAGTTAGTATTTTCTTAAATATATCTATTTATGCTTATAGCATTTGAAGATAGCGGTTTTGATCAACATCATCATCATCATCATCTTCATCACCATCACCATCACCATCAACGTCTTCATCATTAGCACCATCTTCATCATCGTTGTTAACTCTAACTCTAACCCTAATTCAAGTTCCTTCTATAACTCTAGCCCTAACCCTCACCCAAACTCTAGCACTAAACCATCTTCTTCAGCATCAGCATCAGCATCACCATCACCATCAACATCTTCATCATCACCACCATCTTCATCATCACCACCATCTTCATCATCATCATTAACTCTAACTCTAACCCTAATTCAATTTTCTTCTATAACTCTAGCCCCAACCCTCACCCAAACCCTAGCACTAATCCATCTTCTTCATCATTGCCATCACCATCACCATCACCATCACTGTCACCATCACCGTCATCATCATGTCTTCATCATTATCATCATCTTCATCATCATTGTTAACTCTAACTCTAACCCTAATTCAATTTCCTTCTATAACTCTATCCCTAACCCTCACCCAAACCCTGGCACTAAACCATCTTCTTCATCATCACCATCACCATCACCATCACCGTCAACGTCTTCATCATCACCACCATATTCATCACCATCATTAACTCTAACTCTAACCCTAATTCAATTTCCTTCTATAACTCTAGCCCCAACCCTCACCCAAACCCTAACTCTAGCTCTAACTCTAACTCTAACTCTAGGTTCCTGTTGGAGGGGACCCTTCGAGATCCTTAATTGTCATTAGTTACTTATGTAATAGTATAGTTAAAGAAGCAGTTGGAGCAGGTGCAACCGCTCCAACCAAATGTAAGATGTATAAATAATACCATCAAGATGAATATAACCAGTTGGATGCATTTGACTCATCTATATTGTCTTGATTATATCTCTGTGTATGCTTATACTCTCTCCTTGAATACAACATCTAGCGTCGTTGCCTCTTTCATGTGGTCTGGGTCACAGCAGCAGCGCGTGGAAGATGGATCGAACCTGCAAAAGATCGTGAGGAGAAAAGATCCTGCAAGAATCAAATAAATGAGAACTGAGAACGTTGTTTGATTGTTGATGTGATGTTGACGATGGGCTCGATTGTTGAATCCGCCCTTGCCACTACCAACCACGACTTCCATAGTTGCTCATGATTGCACACTTCGTCCAACTTCATCGACTAAATAAAGAACAAGTGCAGGCATCTGTTTGGGATATGGGTTGGATCCAGTAGAAATTGAATGTTCATGTCCTTGCAAGAAAGTTAAAGACTGCCGTGAACTTATAAAGAATCCGCTTGTGAAGAAGAAAGATATAACTGTATTAATACAAACGCTGAGATACCGATTCATGATTGGTGAAAAGTAAGTTATTTGTCATCTGCAAACTCTATTTCAACTTGAAAATGCAATCTCTGTATGTTGAGTCTTTGGGTATTATCATCATTCCATTGATTAGAAGCATGTCGACCTTTATAGTTATTGCGCTGACAGTTCTAGTTGATATTACGAGGTTACAATTGATTGATTTTATTTTTATATGACTATATTGGCACTATCATTTCTATCTTTGCTGAAGTCTTTAAAATATTTTGAATTCATGTTGAGGGATGAGTTCCAAACACATGACGGTAATTACCACACGATCCCTAACTACGGTATTGACAATGAACAACCTATCATTGTATGTTCATTGCAAACAAATATGCAAATTCTTTTAGAAAGTTCGAGGATTTTGAAGGACACATTGTTCATATGAGAGATAGTGTTTTTGGCGATGAAGTGGTTATCATGCAGCCGCCGACCATTTTCAACCAAAGTTGATTCTTGCACAGTAAAAACAGGTTAACAAGGGATTAAAAGAACTCATCCCACTGCTATGGGCGACCGACTGGAACAAATGTACCTCTCGTCGAATCATTTAATCAATTCTCTAAGGACTAGTTGTTAGGAACCCATGTCTTTACTTTGTTAGTATATTGTTGTTGGACGCATATGCTTTGTAAGTCGTCCCATAGTATTTGTTGATCCATAGTTTACATTAGCCCATAGTATTGACCCATAGTATTGGACGCATATGCTTTGTAAGTCGTCCCATAGTATTATATGTCCCATGGTTTTGACTCATAGTATTGGCACCTAGACTTAGCACATGGTTTGTATTGACACATAGTATTGACCCATGGTATTGGTGCCTAGACTTAGTATATAAGTGTGTGTTGAGGCCTATGAAGGCACCATGAAGTTAATTGTATTGAGCTTGCTCAAAGGAGGTTGCCCCTCGAAGTGGCCCGTGATCAATATAAAAGTGATTCTGAGTTCTATTATTTCTGATATCTCGTGTATTTGCATTAATTAATTATTGCAGGTTCATCACATCTGGTATCAGAGCACTTTCTTGGGCACGTTGGGTGGAATTTCTGCCAAATTTTTTTTTGCATCTATTGCAGCTTCGGATTTGCAAATAATCCCTATCCGCTTAATTGTGGGAAGTACTTGGGCATAATCCCTAAAACTCATTGTGAGGAGTACCACAGGAACCCCAAAGTAGCTGGCCCATTGAGAGGACCTGCCAGCGAAAAGGGCAACAACCCCTACCTAATTGACTAGTTCCCACCCGTGAGGTAAACCAAGAGCTGTCGTTTGTGGCAAAGCGATTATCAGTTTTACCTTAGCCGTGGAGTGAGGGGTATTGCCCCAATACGCAAGCCGTTAGACAACATTGGTGGTCGAGTGAATCCCCTGAATCGATAGGAAGCCGCACATACCTGGGGTTCATATCTATTTTCAGTTGAACTGTTGTCGATCACTTCCGCTCCAGATCCAATCATTTCAGATCTATTCTGAAAGTCGTTCCAGATCCAGTCGCCATTTCAAATCCAGTCATTTTCGATCCCTTCTGCACCGTTGCAGATTTATCTATTTCAGATCCCTTCCGAGCCGTAGCCGCTCCAGTCTGGAAAAAAAAATTCAAGTTTTTTCTCCATATCTCCCTTGTTTTCACTCTGTTTCCCTTGAAATTTTTGGGGAACCCCTGTCATCCCATTCTGCATATTTCATTCCTGAGGACCCTATCCCCAATTCCCCTTCCCAAAGCCCGAAATCCCACATTTGTCTATTTTTAGGGTTTTCCATAACTTCCTCAGATTTCACCCAATCAACTTCAAATTTTACCACAGGTTCCTTTCTGAATTCTGCTTCTTTGTCCCCCTCTGCCAAATTTTCCCATTTTTTCACCCCGCTTCTGAAATCTTCATTTTTGCTTCCCTGTCTATTTGACAGTGTTCAAAACGTCGTCAAACCCCAATTACCCTTCAGATTTTTTCCCAGGTCCATATTTTCCTTTACTGAAGCAGTTTCTGTTTTTGTTTTCCTACCTAATCAACCAAAAAAAAAAAAAAAAAACTCCTGGTTATGGTTGTCACCCGCGCAGGAGCAAAAACCATGGAGGATGCACTTGCAGCCATCCAAACCAAACTCCAAGATCTGGATGAAAAATTTCTCAAGCTCCATCTTTAGCATTCAGCCATGAACAATACCCGACAGCCAGAATCTTTTGCAGCCACCGGGTTCTCTTCTTCCAGCAATTTTCGTGGGCCGAAGCTTGATTTTCCTCGGTTCAATGGTACTGATCCGACTGGATGGATATACCGAGTAGAACAATATTTTAGTCTGCATAATACTTTTGATGTTCAGAAAGTTCCACTTGCATTCTTTCATTTGGAACAGGAAGCCCTTCAATGGTACCGTTGGTACATCAAAGCTCATCTCGAGCCAAACTGGATAGATTTTTGCCAACTCCTTTTGTCACGATTTGGTCCTAGTTATTTTGACGACTTCATAGGAGCACTCACTAAACTTCACCAAACTGGTACAGTGAGAGAGTATTAGACAGAATTTGAGAAACTAGCCAATCACACAGAAGGATTGTCCGATGAATTCTATAGGAGTTTTTTATCAGTGGTATCAAGGATGAAATCTGCTCAGAGGTCAAAATGTTTTGTCCCAACACAATGATGGAAGTCATAGGGTTGGCTAAGTTGGCTGAGGACAAGATTGCAGCTCAACAATGCTCCAAACCCACCTTTGTTCCCTTCAGAAATATGGGTTCCCAACGACCTCCCATCACGCCTGCCCCGCAACCAACTCCTATCAAGCATTTGTCTGAAACAGAGATGCAGGCACGCCGAGAAAAAGGGCTTTGTTATAATTGTGATGAGAAATTCACTCAGGGACATAGATGTGTTCAACAAACTCTTTATCTCTTGGATGTGGATTCTCCGCCTGCCTCAGAACTTGATGAAGAAGCTCCAGATACAGTAGATGATCAGGTCGACATTTAACACCCAACTATTGACACCCCATCTCAGGATGACCCACCCGAGCTCTCTCTCCATGCTGTAACCGGCGTCACCACTCCACAAACAATGCGAGTCAGGGGATACTTCAAGAAGCTCCCTCTTACCATACTCATTGATTCTAGTAGCACTCATAACTTCATTGATCCTCGGATTGCCAAACAGGCTGATTGTTTTGTCCATCCTTGCTCCAACTTTGATGTCATGGTTGCCAATGGGGGCACCTTACCGTGCAAGGGGAAGTGTCACAATGTGCGTATCTCTATGGAAGATTATAACCTGCGCTCTCACATGTTTGCCTTGTCCTTAGGCGGATGTGATGTGGTTTTGGGCGTTCAATGGTTACGCACACTTGGCCCCATCTTATGGGACTTTGTTGAACTTTGGATGTAGTTTTCAGTCAATGGGGCACAACAAAAATTTATGGGCTTACAACCAGGCTCTCTCTGCATCATTAGTTCACATCGCCTGGAAAAAATACTTAAGAAGAATTCACATGGTGTCATCGCTCAGCTCCATTCCATTCAGATGCACCCATCAACAGTCTCCACTACTTCCTTGGATAGATATGCAGGTGTCTTTGATGAACCAATGAGCTTGTTGCCTTCAAAAGACCTTTCTGGTAAGAATTTAGCCGCATCTACCTCTCAGCAGGAAATGATGACTATTTTGCATACAGTCCAGAAGTGGCAGCCATCCCTATTGGGGAATTATTTCTGCATCAAGACTGATCTCCAGAGTCTGGAAACTTTCCTGGAACAACAAGTCTCCTCCCCAACACACCTGAAATGGGTTATCCAACTCATGGGTTATGACTATGCGACCACTTACCAGAAGAGTAAGGACAATATGGTGGAAGATGCTCCTCCTCGCACATTTGATGACCCAGTTTCTCTTACAGCTATTTCTTTGCTTGTTCCAAATTGGTTGCAATCTGTTCAATGGGGCTATCTCTTCTATGAACTCCATGCTTCTTGATTAGTAGGGCACTCTGGGTTCCTCAAAACGTATGACTAGGAACAATGTAACTTCTTTTGGCAGGGACTGAAAAGGACAATTCAACGGATGGTGGTTGACTGTGATACTTTCCAGGTCAACAAGGGTGAAACGACCCTCCTTTCAGGACTGCTCGAACCCTTACCCATCCCTCCACAGATTTGGACAACTATTTCTATGGATTTCCTAGAAGCGATTCAGTGGTATAGTACCACATCTCAAAGGACACCATATGAAGCAGTCTTTGTACATGCACCACCAGTTCTTCTTCCATACACCTTCAGCAGCTCCCCAGTTCAGGCAATTGAATCAATTCTTCGAAACCGTGATCAGCTTCTTCTCATTCTGCAAGACAATTTTCACATGGCAAGAATTCGACTGAAACAACAAGCCGATCATCACCGTTCTGAGTGCACTTTTCACATCGCTGATATAGTTCTTCTTCATCTACAGCCTTCCATGCAATCCTCCCTACAACTCCAAAGGTACCAGTGGCTCGGAATGCAACCCGAGGATGCTACAGGGGACTCACTCCTTCAGATTCTGCATCAATTTCCACATCTAAAGCTTTGAGGACAAAGCTTTTTCTAAGGGAGAGGGGATGTTAGGAACCCATGTCTTTACTTTGTTAGTATATTGTTGTTGGACGCATATGCTTTGTAAGTCGTCCCATAGTATTTGTTGATCCATAGTTTATATTAGCCCATAGTATTGACCCATAGTATTAGATGCATATGCTTTATAAGTTGTCCCATAGTATTATATGTCCCATGGTTTTGACTCATAGTATTGGCACCTAGACTTAGCCCATGGTTTGTATTGACACATAATATTGACCCATGGTATTGGTGCCTAGACTTAGTATATAAGTGTGTGTTGAGGCATATGAAGGCACCATGAAGTTAATTGTATTGAGCTTTCTCAAAGGAGGTTGCCCCCTCGAAGTGGCCCGTGATCAATATAAAAGTGATTCTGAGTTCTATTATTTCTGATATCTCGTGTATTTGCATTAATTAATTATTGCAGGTTCATCACACTAGTCGATTAACTTCTGTAGACTATTACTTTATATGCTGCTTGAAGGAATCTCAGGTCGATTTCCATAGTATGTCGTCGGAAAAAGTGTAGTTGACTCATTTGCCAATCCATCGAACCGACTATTTTTCCGATCAAATGCATGCCCACGTTGATCACCTCTCGACCCATCAAAATAATTTTTCTGCGGACCAAATTGAAAAAAAGATCACCGTGAGAGATGGACCAAAATATCGCAGCACTCATGCACGAATATTGCAGCGTTGAAGCAACTTCAGCATTGGAGTGAGAAGACACCATCGCATTCCGTCGACTACATAGCACTGACCATGAGTGGAAGATTGTTTCCAGGGAAAGAAAGTTGTTCTACTGGTGCAATCAGACTAGTGAACTTGTCTACCGAGCAAGACAGCCGACCAGTCCATATGCCTATCGACCAATTCATTCAGAGGCTGACCATTGTTCATCGATTCTTTTTCTCTCATCCAAATTACTTGTCAGCTATGGTGGCGTGTTGACCCAAGCAACAATTAATGCGGGTGGATAGTGGAAAGGTATCATTATTGATATTAATTGCTATTGATATTCTCTGCAAACTCTACAAAAGTATTATTCTAAATCATGATCATGTCAAATCTAGTCGATGTTGAGAGTAGTGGTCGATGCCTTATTATGGTCGCATTTTGGTCGATAAATCTTGTTGGTTGTTATTTTGAAAAAATTTATATATTTTACTTCATCTTATTAAAGTTGTCTTGTATATTGGTCGATATGTAAATATGGTTGGGGTACTAAAAGTGGTCAAAACTAAAAAAAAAATAGTTGGGTCATTGGTCGATACTGTAAGTGGTCGAGTCGTTTAATGAAGTCAATGTTAAGTATGGTCAAGAGCCGGCCTTTTTGTATTATAATTTTGTAATTTAGTCGGTCCCTAGCCAACTTAATAAGTCATGTCGAGTGAAGTAAGTCATGTCGATTCAATTCGACCAATATCAATCGGTATCAACCATAAGCAACAACGACATATCTGAAACTTGCAGGAAGCCTCACGACAGCTGAGTCTATGAAAACGATGTATTCAAGCAGAATACATCTATACCTCACAGAGAAAGCGCTTCACATTTAATAATGACAAAAGAACACTTAAATTGATTAAGCCCCTCGGTGCTGACACACATAAACATCTATTCAGTGTCATTTCAGAATTTTTTCAGGCAGATGGTGATTTGGTACAATGGCAGAGTGTGGAAGCCTAGAAGCTCCTGGACCATGGAAGATGAATCCGACAGGAAGGTGAAAGGGGTGAGTGGCTCAATTGGCCATTACTAGACTACTAACAGAGACTAAAAGAATCGTAGTTCATGGTTGTTAATGTTTTCTTCGGGACGAAGAAATATTTTGAGGTGGGGGAGATGTTGGAGGGGACCCTTCGGGATCCTTATTGTCATTAGTTACTTATGTAATAGTATAGTTAAAGAAGCAGTTGGATTAGGTGCAACCGCTCCAACCACATGTAAGATGTATAAATAATACCATCAAGATGAATATAACCAGTTGGATGCATTCGACTCATCTCTATTGTCTTGATTGTATCTATGTGTATGCTTATACTCTCTGCTTGAATACAATTGTTCCTCATCAACATCTCCATCATCATCATCTTCTCCATCGTCATCATCACCATCACCATCACCATCACCATCATCATCAACATCTTCATTATCATCACCATCATCATCATCATACGTGCCCGGCAGACGATTTTGCAAAGTTGACCCCTATGTGCAAAAATTGCACACTCCCTCACTAAGCAAAACCCTAGTTTCCAAGATGGACATGCAAGATGGCACCGGGGCCACGGGACTAGAGGAGAGGGGCACCCCTGGCACTATCCCGACATCCTGAATCCAACGGAGTTGATTGTTCGTCAATCGGAGCCATGGTCGTCATTCTACGGCTCGTTCCGTCTCGCATCCAAAAGACCTTCAGGGACACCTGTTGGATACCTGTCAGGGGCATAGAAGTCGAACCGTGCAGCAAAACTGGGTTTCAAGGAGTCCTGCATGTGTGTCTAGGTAGGTTCCAACTAGGAACGTTAGCTGTAAGTGCCTGACGGATGATTTTGCAGAGTTGACCCCAATGTGCAAAAATTGCACACTCCTTCACTGAGCAAAACCCTAGTTTCCAAGATAGATGTACAAGATGGCACCCACGCCACGAGACCGGAGGTGAGGGGCACCCCTAGCACTATCCCAGTGTCTTGAATCCAACAGAGTCGACGGTTTGTCGATTGGATCCATGGTAGTCATTCTATGGCTCGTTCTGTCTCGCATCCAAAAGGCCTTCAGGGACACCTGTTGGATACCTGCCGGGGGCATAGAAGTCCAACCATGCAGCAAAACCTGGTTTCGGGGAGTCCTGTAGGTGTGTCTAGGAAAGTTCCAGCTAGGAACGCTATCCATAAGTGCTTGGTGGACGATTTTCCAAAGTTGACCCTTGTGTGCAAAAATTGCACACTCCCTTACTGAGCAAAACCCTAGTTTCCAATATGGACCTACAAGGTGACACTGAGGATAAGGGACCAAAGGGGAGGGGCACCCCTAGCACTATCTGAACGTCCTAAATCCAACGGATTTGACAATTTGTCGATCTAAGCCATGGTCGTCATTCTATGGCTTGTTCCATCTCGCATCCAAAAGGCCTTCAGGGACACCTGCTGGATACCTGTCGGGGTCATAGAAGTCCAACCATGCAGCAAAACCTGGTTCCGGGGAGTCCTGCAGGTGTTTCTAGGCAGGTTCCGGCTGGGAACGCTAGCCATAAGTGCCCGGTGGACGATTTTCCAAAGTTGACCCCATGTGCAAAAATTGCACACTCCCTTACTGAGAAAAACCCTAGTTTCCAAGATGGACCTACAAGGTGACACCGGGGCCATTGGATCGGAGGGGAGGGGAACCCTTAGCACTATCCGGATGTCTTGAATCCAATGGATTCGACGGTTTGTCGATACAAGCCATGGTCATCATATTTCCATTTATAATATAGGCATATTTTTTACTGGTTTCGTCAAGAGAAAGTATCATTTTCAATAACAAGTGGAACTAGGGAATCCTTCGTTGTGTTCCATTAGCCTTTTGTTCAGCATTTCATGCTCTGGTAAGTGGTAATTCACCTCTATCATCGAAAACTTGGGTCTATAGGTACCTTCCCTTTCATATTCCTCATAATGCACACATAGTCCATCCTTATCTTGATAAACAAGAGTTTTATAATAGCTTGAATTTTTTGGGCATGGTTACCTCCCTGTATTCGGTTGTCTGATTGGTTGACAAGCTTGCCTTAAAATCTGTATGTTGAACTTCTTTGTTTTATTCCTGAAAATTGGAAGGGATTTTCAAGTCACCTGCAAAAATGCTCCTTTGTTGAAATATGTAAGTTCTTCCAACAACATTGATTTGGCTAGTGTATCAAATGCTGCCGTCCACACCAGAATTTATCTTTCGTCAAAGGAGTCGCACATATTGTGGCTGACCAAATGGTTTGGGGAGCTTGGAAGTGCCACCAAATATTATTCCATGCCTGAATCTACCCAGAAGGAAATTATAAATTTAGATCTTCGAGAATGCTTGAATCTACCCAGAAAGCAATTATAAATTTAGATCCTCGAGAAGGTGAGAAACTGTATGAGTGGTTGAATTAGTATCCTAAAATTACAGAGCTTTCTATCTCAAATTTTGCTGAGCGGCTCTTGGATGTATTATTAGACTCAACAGACAGTAAACTTGTTATCACCGATGCACATTTTTTGCACTATTCATCTGCAAATAACTATGTCTGGCCCGAAGAGATTGCCAGTCTTTGCAAGAATATTCCCCTAGTAGATGAAGGTGGCAACATCATTAAGGTACGAGGCTCTCTGAAGTTTCTCCAGCCTGCATCCACGAGTAATTGGGCCAAGTTAATTGGGCCAAGGTGTCCCTCAACAGCCTCAGGTTGCCCGAATATAATGCCCATAAAATCCAAATAGTGGCTTGGTTCATGAATCCATTGGTTTCCATGGGTCTGGGACGCCGGGTTTCAGCTAGGGGACACCCCACAACGTCCCCCGAAGACCCAGAAGCTGTGCCAATGAGCCATCTCCGAAGCTAGGGTTTTGCTTAGTGAGGGCCATTCCAAATTCGCTAAAGGGGTGCCTTTCTCGTATGGAGGCCCCCGGGCGTGCATGGTCACCGTGGACAGGTTGACAATGGCCACGTGGACCTGTGGGATGCAAAAAAATCCAAGTCCGCTTGCCGGTTTGGGTTTCGTGGCCCCAGGGAAAATCCTCCAAGTGTCCCTGAATGGCCATCACTGAGCAAAACCATAGCTTCGGAGATGGCCCATTGGCACAACTTTCGGGTCTTCAGGGGATACTATGAGGGATCCCCTAGCTGAAAAACGACGTCCCGGACCCACCAAAATCGACAGATTTGCAAATCGAGCCATGGTTTGGGTGCTACGGGCATTCTAGTCGGGCACCCCGAGGATGTTCAGGGACACTTCGAGGATTTGCCCCTGGGCCACGGAACCCAAACTGGTGCGCGGAATAGGATTTCGTCGCCTCCCACAGGTCCACGTGGCCATTGTGGACCTGTCTATGGTGGCCACGCATGCCCGGTGGCCTCCGAAGGAGAAATGCACCCCTTTAGTGAATTTGGAATGGCCCTCACTGAGCAAAACCCTAGCTCCGGAGATGGCTCGTTGGAACCGCTTCCGGGTCTTCGGGGGACAATGTAGGGGATCCCCTAGCTAAAACCCGGCGTCCCAGACCAATTGGAACCGACGGATTCACGAACCGATCCATATTTCGGGTGCTACGGGCATTCTAGTCGAGCACCCCGAGGTTGTTCAGGGACACTTGGAGGTTTTGCCCCGGGGCCGTTCAGGGACACTTGGAGGATTTGCCCCGGGGCCACGGAACCCAAACCGATGAGCGGACTTGGATTTTGTCTCCTACCATAGGTCCACATGGCCATTTTAGACCTTTCCACGATGACCATGCATGCTCGGGGGCCTCCGGATGAGAAATGAACCGCTTTAGCGAATTTGGAATGCCTTCATTGAGCAAAACCCTAGCTACGGAGATGGCTTGTTGGCACCACTTTCGAGTGTTCGGGGGATGCTATTGGGGGTACTTTAGCTGAAACCTGGTGTCCTGGACCCACAAGAACTGACGGATTCATGAACCGAGCCATGGTTCGAGTGCTACAGGCATTCTAGTCGGGCACCCCGGGGCTGTTCAAGGACACTTGGAGGATTTGCCCTGGCACCACAGAACCCAAATCGGCGAGCGGAATTGGATTTTTTCTCCTCCCACAGGTCCACATGGCCATTTTGGACCTGTCCACGGTGGCCACGCACACTGGGGGCCTCCGGACGAGAAATGCACCCCTTTAGCGAATTTGGATGGCTCTCATTGAGCAAAACCCTAGCTCCAAAGATGGCTCATTGGCACCGCTTCTGGGTCTTTGGGGGATGCTGTGGGGGGGGGCCTAGCTAAAACCCAGCATCTTGGACCCACCGGAACTGACGGATTCGCGAACCGAGCCACGGTTCGGGTGCTATGGGCATTCTAGTCGGGCACCCCGGGTTTGTTCAGGGACACATGGAGGATTTGCCCCGGGGCCTCTGGTACTCTGTAACTGCTTTGAGCTAAGTGTCGTCCAACATAATTCATGCTCTTCCACTGGATTTTCCTTCTATGATTTGTTTTGAAACCTGCACAAATATGATTGGACAATCTGGCAGCACATATGCATATACATAAAATTACACCTGCTACCAGCTTGTATTATTCCTTAAAGCATCGCGTCAGTCATTTAATAAGCAAACTCACTCACTCATAATTTGAAATGAAACTTCAACTATAGGAGCTAGATCAAACTTATATAAAACAAATAAAAAATTTAAAACAAAATAAGTCAAAAGCCTAAACAAAACAAAATTATGAAAATAATTCAACAAAATGAAAATATTGGAAAAAATCATCAACTAGGCAGGTATAACGAGCATTTCCAGCCGGAACCTGCCTAGACACACCTGCAGGACTCCCCAAAACCAGGTTTTGCTGCACAGTTGGAGTTCTAGTCCCACAGCAGGTATCCAACAGGTGTCCCTGAAGTCCTTTTGGATGCGAGACAAAACGAGCCATAGAATGACGACCGTGGCTCTGATCGATGAACTGTCGACTTCGTTGGATTCAGGACACCAAGAGAGTGCTAGGGGTGCTCCTCTCCTCTGGTCCCATGGCCCCGGTGTCATATTGTACATCCATATTGGAAACTAGGGTTTTTCTCAGTGAGGGAGGGTGCATTTTTTGCACACGGGGGTCAACTCTGCAAAATCGTCTGCCGGGCACTTACTGTAACATCCCGTAATTTGACAAAAATTTAAAAATTTTTAAGTAGCAATAAATCCTGGAATTTCCAATGCATAAAATAAAATAATTACAAATCTTTTAACTAATGATGAATTATGATAAGAACAATTAATACTTCATAGCGCAAAGTACTTCATTAGTTCTGCTTATGTTTATTTGTAATCTAGTTGTAGTTAAGTTTATACTATGATAAGCTTCTTGATAAGGTACTGACAGTTTGCTTTTGAATGGTGATGAAGGGGTCCTACGAGGTACCCTGAGGTTTACTTAGCTATGTTTAGCTAAAGCGTTTGAATATGTTTCATTGTGCAGAAACGTAGGTAAGAATAATACGACAGTTCCAGTGTTAAGAGTAAATATGTTTCTCAATTCATCGTCAATGTTATTGTGAAAACTCTTAGTACTTTCTTGCATGAAAGTTAAGGAAGGTATGGGTCTTTGTCCTACTCCTTGCTTACATATTGGTTTACAATCTTAACAGTGCTGGATTCCAATATATATATGGATTCACTTGGAATCGCCAAATAACTATAGTAGCTTCTATAACTTTCCATTTATAAAGTGCATATAGAATTTTGCTAATAAATCATCGTCTATTATGATATTACGATCATAGTTCTATTGTAAATTTGGTACACTATGGGATTGTGCTTCTTCTATTATAATATTTGAGCAATATAATATAATGTGTTAATTTGTGAATAGATAAAGAAATATAATGAATATTACAATGTACACAAATAATGCATCCTAATCTATACACTAAGTACCAAACCCTTATATGAAATGCGACCTTAATAAAATGAAATGCTATACCATAAATGTAGTCCTAGTATTTCGAAAAGACTAACACTATGGGCATGAAATGGACCATGATTTATAACTCTAAGTCTTTATACTGTGGTAGTGACCGAGCGTTGAATGCTTACTGTACTTGGAAGGATTCGTATCAAGTTTGGCATTAATGTCACCTGCCTTCAGTGTTGAGTGGATTTCCTAGCTGGTGCCATCGTGGTTGTCCACGAGGTTGAGGATCACGTGATAGTAAAATTCGAATGCTTTCAAAAGCCAAACTGTACACTATTTTGACCCTTGGTTTAGTGAGTTGGTGTCGTGGTGGAGGGGGCAATTAATATAGCCTTAAGTGCAGTTGTTGCCCGAATTTTGACGTTCCTTGTTGGCTTCATCTCCGTCTTTGATCTCACATATGTTAGACTTTGAACCGGGAACCCTAAACTCCACTACGTTTATGCAGTTTATCATTTTCTTTTGTCATTCACTATGTTGGAAAAGTTTTTGTGGAGAGGCCGACAAGTTGTTGCAATGTAGGGTTCAGTAGTTTGTAATTCAGAGGACTCCTTCCTTGAGTTTGAACCCTGGACATGTTGGAAGAGCATACTAGTTCCAGGTCTTTGTCTTCCTGTAGAGTTGAGCCCATAATTGCAGCTGTGGTAGCTAATCAGGTTTTTTGGTTGAAAATTTTGAACCAAGGTTCGATTCTCATGCAAAATAGATCGGTGTTCTCAAAATTGGGACTTTCTTCAAAGTAAATGATAGATGACTTCGTCGGTTCCTTTTCTTATGATGCCTCTTACTCCAGAAATTACGTTAATAAGGTAATGTCTTCAGTTATGCAAAAGATAAAGATATTCATAAAGTTCCAAGTTTAAACTCTGCGTTTTCTCCATTTAATCCTCGCTCTAGTTTTTGTGATAGATGAAATCTTCATCGAGAGTTTACAGGGTTCGAAAGCTTGGTGGAATTGTGATGCTCTACTTACTTGGTAAGCCTTGGTGGTTCCTTCCTCATAGGTTCTCCTGGCCCGGCGAGGTCGATGCTTGATAAATGATGTTAGGTTCTTGGCAAGGTTTTGGCTGGTGATGTATTTGGAAGCCAAAAGATAGAGTACCAGAGGATGAGATCCTTGGCTTTTCTTGCTTCTTTAATTTGTAGCATTTACTGTAAATTTGATTACAACAGTACACTTGTTTAAGATGTAAGGCTTAAGGGATGAAACCTAGTTATTTTTAATGGAAAATTTAGTGTTAAGAACTTTGTAAAGTTTTCTGTGCGATGCATAACTTTGGTTAAGTCGATGTTTATATACTTAATACATTGTTTTGAATGGAAAAGAATGGAACCGAGTTTGTAATGAATTAAAGATAATAGTTTTCTGGACGATTTCTATGTCTATAAGATTAATATAATGACTTAGAAAACAAAGTAGATTCAGGCCGAGAGTCGTAGATCAAATAATGCTTGATAGAATAACCCCATGCTTGTATCGTTTGAATTTTTAAGTTTGGAAGGTGATAATATGATACTTGAATTGCTATATGTTTATAAATGGCTATATGCCACAGGGTTCGATTTTGTTCCAACAGTTGGAACCCTACCTTGTAGGTTTTGTTTGGAGTTTTTGTCTTTTACTGCATTAACAAAAGACTATGCTAATGTTTGGTTAGTGGCCGAGAGCCAACTCCATATTTTCTTTTCGTCAACTTGGAATTAAGATCTAGTATTGATGTATTTCTATGTTTTTGTTTTTATTTAAAGTTCGTGTAAGTATTCCATGATATTTGAGAATGAAATCGTAATCTATCTCGAGATTGTTGGTATTTTATTACCATTCTGAAGATGAGGTTTTTATCATCGAACCAGAATGAACCTGTAATGATTTCTTTTCCCTATTAAGGGTTTCGATTCTATGTTTAGAGTTTTGCAAAAGAAAATTAAAAAAATAACAATAGTACAGAGTTAGGATTCTATTTATAATTAATGTGATTAAAATTTAATGATTATAGTTGATACTAAATCAGAATATTGAGAAATGAGTACTGCAGTAAAACAGTGATATTTAGTGTTGAAAATAATAAGTGTTTACTTATCATTTGTAAGTAAAAACTCTGTAAAAAAGAATATTTGCAGCTGTTAGATTTTTAGAATATATAATGCCTGGAAACAATTGGATTTATATCACCCTACTGTTGAAATAGAATGCATAGTACTAGTTGTAAACAATGGATAGTGATAATTGAAAACCTACTTTTGTGCAGAGATGACATGTCTTTCTTTTGTAACTAAGTACAGGAAATACTAATTTTTTTTTATGATGTGCTATTCTATAGTCTGAGTTTAATCATACATAAATGATACTTCAGAATTTAAAAGAAATGCTACAGTATTTATCTAATCATTCGAATGGCATTCTGCCTATCATTCATCTCTATTAATTCTACTTTTCTATACTAGAGTACTATACAGATAAGAGTATGGGAAAAATGCAAAAACGATGTTAACCATTCATCTCATTTACTTAACCATCCTTATCCCAAATCATATCTAGGTCAGAAATTGAAACAGTCTCTTATGTATAACTGTAAATAATAAACCTACAATGCAGAAAATCATTTAACTGTAAACAATAAGACAGAATAGTAGAACCTGATTGACTATAGGAGAAACAAACAACCCAAGGAGCCTGTTCCACCCAAGCTATTCCTGAAGACAGCCAAATTACTTTCCTTAGGACCCCAGAGCATGTTCACTAAACCACTAGGAAGAAGAATCTGTAGAAGCTTTAGGTCAATCTACTTGCAGCAACAAAGTAGTTCATCTAGTCATATAGACTTAGCAGTCAAAGAGACCTACACCGGAACCTATGGTTCTCTCCTCAGAATATTTCAGCAGCCTCACAATGCACTTCCACTTAGCCTCCCTATTCGAATCTCCCAGTGATCACCTGATACACTTGAGGAATTATTTCTCCAGAAAATAATGTAGACTTCCTACTCAATTCGAATTGCCTTATCTAGGCTACCTAGGTCTTTTAGTGGTTAACCTGGCCATTAATGAGCCATCAGCTCTCTTCCACCCACCTGGGGGATAATGCCACAAATTTAGGGGTAGTTGTCCCATAACCAACAGCTAGTGGTGGAGTGCAAATGCTGACATCTGTCCCATGCCTTCTAACAGCTTCCATTCCTCCTCGTGGGTCAATGAAAACTCATTTAACAGTTCCCTTAGGTGTTTGTCTCCTATTTTAATTTATTAAATAATAATAATCAGTCATTACAATCATCCTTGATCAATATTTGGTCATAATTACAAAACTTTGTAATTATAATTTAATATAATGTTTTTGCAATAAAATAAATAGTCTCAAAATTTGGGTAGGTGACATACACCCCCCCTAAGTCTCAACATCATCCTCGATGTTGTTTATTCACTCTCTGAGTGTTCCTGAAACAGAGCTGGGCATGATTCCCGCATACTACTCTCCAATTCCCAGGTTTCCTCTTCTGGGCTAAGGTGCTTCCATTGCACATTTATCTGCCCAATGGTGCAATTCCGGAGTAGAGTTTCCCTCCTTTCAAGGATACAGTCCGGTTCCACCTGAAAATCGCCATCTTGTTCCACCTGTACATCATTCCAATTTATAACATGAGTAGCATCATGTACATATTTCTTTAAAACTAATATATTAAAAACATTATGTATTTTTAGATTGGGTGGCAAAGCTAGTTGATATGCCATGGGTCCAACCCTTGACAAAATTTTGAAAGGACCACAGTACCTGGGTGCCAACTTGGCACAGCTTTCCACTTTTAATGAACTCTTCTTTGGTCTTACCTTAATGAAAACATGCTCACCAACCTGGAACTCTTTATGAGTCCTTTTTAGATCTGCTTGACTTTCTTCCTATCTTGGGCAGCTTGAATATTTCTTTGTACCTGTTGCATAGTTAGTTCTATTTTCTTCAACAATTCAGGTCCTAAAATAACTCTATTAACTGGATCATTCCAAGAGAATGGTGTATTACATTTCCTACCATAAAGAATTTCAAAAGGGGTAGGCCTGGATGATGCATGATAATGGCTTTTATATGCAAATTCTTCTAAATGCAAATAGTCCTCCCACTTAGTAGGCTGATCCTTAACATACATCCTTAGCATGTCTTCAAATATCTGATTCACTCTTTCTGTCTGTCCATCCGTTTGTGGATGAAATGTTGTGCTGAAGTTTAAGGTTGTATTCAACCCTTTAAATAGAGATCTCCAGAAGTTTCTAGTAAACTTAGAATCACAATCTGAAACTATCACTTTTGGTATTCCATGCAATCAAAAAATCTGTTTCATGAAAATTTCTGCAATGTCTGAAGCCTTATGAGTAGTTTTTACTGGTATAAAATGTGCTGCCTTCCTGAGTTTATCCACTACCACCATGATGGAATCATTTTGTTTATGATTCTTGGGTAGTCCGATAACAAAATCTATGCTTATGATCTCCCATTTCCAGCTAGGTATAGGTAATGGCTGTAACAGTCCAACTGGATGCTGATTTTCAACTTTTACCTTTTTACAATCAAAACATTTAGCTATATATTCTACTACTTCATCCTTCATTCTGGGCCAATAATACTCTTTCTATAACATACTGATGGCTTTCTGATAACCTGAATGGCCAGAATAATGACTTTTGTGCATCTCATCTAAAATTAGAATTTTTATCTTTGGTACATTGGGCACATATAATCTGTTTTGTACAGCAACAAGCCATTTTCTTTTAACTTGAAATTTGCCATCGAATTTTTAGAATTATTTTCTGTTGTCTTTTCATGTAATTTTCTGTATTCTTCATCTATTTTAATCCCTTCAAAAATCTGATTTTCCAAATCTGTTGTGTATGTGCTAATGGATGAAATAAAATTTAACTTTGCATTACGACTTAAAGCATCAACAACCTTGTTCTCTTTACCCTTTATATGCTGAATTTCAAAATCATATTCACTTAGAAAGGTTAGCCATCTAGCATGTCTAGCATTCAAATTCATCTGATCTAAAATACTTCAGCCCCATGTTATCTGTCATCAAAGTAAATTTTCTGCCAATAAGATGGTGATGCCACATTTTCAAGGCATGTATTACTGCTAATAATTCTAGATCATAAGTAGAGTAATTTTTCTCATGTATTTTCAGCTTTCTAGACTCATATGCAATAGCATGTCCGTCTTGTGTTAGGACTCCACCGAGTCTGTGATTACATGCATCAGTGCATACTATAAAATCTGTATTAGGATCTGCAATTCTCAGAATAGGCGTTGTAGTTAATAATTCCTTCAATTTCTTAAAACTGTCTGCACACTTTTGATCCCATACAAACTTCTTCTGTAAGGAGGTTATGGGGTTTTCAATCCTTGAAAAACCTACTATGAATTTTCTATAATATCCTGTAATCCCCATAAATGATCGAACGTCTGTCACATCTTTAGGAACCGTCCATTCATTAATGGATTTTATCTTATCGGGGTCAACTGAAATTCCTTCCTTAGAGATTATGTAACCTAAATACGGAATCTTATCCTTGTGAAAGTCACACTTACTAAACTTAGCATATAACTGATCATCTCTCAGAACTTGTAAAATAATACGCATATGTTCGTCATGTTCTTCCTTACTTTTAGAATATACCAGAATGTCATCTATGAACACAATGACGAACTTATCCAAATACTTGTGCAGAATATTGTTCATTAAGCACATAAAAACTATCGGGGCATTAGTCAACCCAAATGGTATGACTATGAACTCATAATGTCCATATTGAGTTCTAAAGGTTGTTTTAAAAATATTCTCATCCTTGACATGAACTTGGTGCTATCCTAACCTCAAATCAATCTTTGAAAATATTGTTGCTCCACGCAGTTGATCAAATAGATCGTCTATACGGGGCAACGAATATCAATTCTTGATTGTCATCTTATTCAGTACTCGATAATCTATACAAAGTCTTAAAGTGCCATCCTTCTTCTTAACAAATATAACAGGTGCTCCCCAAGGAGACACGATGGGTCTTATATAGCTTTTATCAATCAGTTCCTTCAACTGTGATTTCAACTCATTTAATTCTAGTATATTCATCCTATATGGAGCTTTAGAGTTTGGTACCGCACCTGGTATCAGGTCAATAGTAAAATCTAGATCTCTCTTCGAGGGTAACCCTGAAATCTCTTCTCAAAAAACATCCTGGAATCCTTTTAGGACAGGTATGTCTTCTAGTTTTAGTTTGTCCTTTTTTGTAATTAATTCTTCATGTACTACATTCACTGCAAACATCTTACATTCTTTTCTAACTGCTCTTTTTACTTGCATAGCTGAAATCTATCTAAGTGATGTCTTTCTAGGAATACCCTTTACTTCTACTGTTTCTCCTTCATCATTTAGACAGGTAAAACTTTTCTCATAACAATTCAAAATAACATGATGGGCTTCTAACCAGTCCATTCCAATTAAGATGTCATAGGATCTTAAAGGTAAAACATTTAACTTGGTTTGTGTCCTTAACTGATTCATAGATAAAACACAACTTTCAACAAAATTAGACACTTTTATTTTTGTTCATGTTGCTAGTCTAACTAACCAGGATTTATTAATTTTTTTTGTTTTCAATTAAAATTTTCTACAATATCAGGAGATATATAACTCAAGCTAGTGCCTGGATCAATCAAAATAGAAACTGGATGGTTTTGTAGCATACCTTCAATCTCTACCATAGAGACTTGATGCTCAGCTTGCCTATTGTCTAGAGCTGCATTAATTCTGGTCATGTCTCTTGCCAAGTCTCCCACGGTAGGTTCAGCTTGTATGGAGTGAATATTATTGGTTGTTTGCTTCCTTTTGGGACATTCTAAAGCATAATGAGGACCTTGACACTCAAAACATTTGATAGGTTCTCTCTACTCATTAGTCCTGGTAACATTGGGTGTATTTCTAGGAGCTGTAAAATTCTGTTGTTGATTATTCCTGTGACTGATTCCTTGGAAATTTTGATTTGGAAAGTTTTTCTTTTGAAAACCAGAATTTCCACTAAACCTTAAATTTTTCTTCTTCAGCTCAAAATTGTTGGGTTTATGATTTTTCCAGTTAGATATCCCTTCTCTTTTCCAGTTTGTATCATAGCATAAAGTTGGTTTCCTCATAGCTTCTTCCAAGGTCTTTGGATTGTCATACTCTATTCTTTCCTTGATGTTGAAAGGTAGACAACTCAGATACCTCTGAATCTTTGGTTTTTCCTCCACAAGATATGGCACATCCCTTAGCAAATTCAGAAATTTGTTGTTCAGCTCTTTCATGTTCGTAGTTCCCAATTTTAGATCATAAAATTTCTTAGATTTTTCTTCGTAATATTGTTCAGATAGAAATTTCTTCTTGAAGTACCGTTTAAAAGTGCTCCAATTCACATCTTTGTCCTTGATGCCCTTCACTCTTTTGATGTCCTACCACCAAATATCTGCCTTACCGATCAGGTTGTATATGGCCATCTTTGCCTTTAATGATTCAGAATAATCATAGATTTGAAAATATTTCTTCATGTCGGACAGCCACACTTCAACTGTCTCTCCTTTCTCAGTTTCACCATTGAAAGTTGGGGGTTTGATTTTCTTGAACTCCCCAGAAATCAGTTCATACTATTTATGGATTGTTCTTCTTGGTTTGTAATCTCCGTCACTGCTATCACTTGAATAATTAGGTTTCTTTTTGTGTTTTTCATTGACAACTTCTGATGATGTTGAACTATTGTTCACATCATCAGTTTTCAATTTCTTACCCTTGTCTTGATAAGGTAAGTCTTCAATCTTGGAGGTATTTTCAATCCCTCTATCATGTTCCTCAGTTGGGCACTAATCGAACAATACTTGGTTAAGTTCCTCTTGTGCCTTCAGAATTCTCTCATTGTCCTGTTTTACAGATCTGATTTCTGCTTTTAAATCCAGAAATGCACGTAACAATTCTGATAAATTGTCATTCAATTCACCATGGAATTTTTCTTCATAATGATGTCCCGTGCTATTATTTGTATGATTGTTCAGTCGAAATCTATCCTCCATATGTTTAGCTGATCCTTCCATACCTGTAGCCTAGAAAACAAATTTTTGTATAACAAAAATAATTTAAATTGAATTAGTAAAGATTTATGCTGTCATAAAATTATCTGTTGCATGTTCTTTGGACCTTTTCAGGCCGAGAGTTCAAACATGAGCTCTGATACCACATGTGACATCTCGTAATTTCACAAAAATTTAAAAAAATTTAAGTAGCAATAAATACTAGAATTGCTAATGCGAAAAATAAGATAATTACAAATCTTTTAACTAATGATGAATTACGATAACAACAATTAATACTTCATAGCGCAAAGTACTTCATTAGTTCTTCTTATGTTTATTTATAATCTACAAGTTGTAGTTAAGTTTATACTGTGACAAGCTTCTTGATAGGGTACTGACAGTTTGTTTTTGAATGGTGATGAAGGGGTCCTACGAGGTACCCTGAGGTTTACTTAGTTATGTTTAGCTAAAACATTTGAATATGTTTCGTTGTGCAGAATCACAAGTCAGAATAATATGATAGTTCCAGTGTTAAGAGTAAATATGTTTTTCAATTCATCGTCAATGTTATTGTGAAAACTCTTAGTACTTTCTTGCATAAAAGTTAAGGTATGGGTCTTTTTCCTACTCCTTGCTTACGTGTTGGTTTACAATCTTAACAGTGCTGGATTCCAATATATATATATGGATTCACTTGGAATCACCAAATAACTATAGTATCTCCTATAATTTTCCATTTATAAAGTGCATATAGAATTTTGCTAATATATAGATATTACGATCATAGTTCTATTGTAAATTTTCTACACTATGGGATTGTGCTTCTTCTATTATAATATTTGAGCAATATAATATAATGTGTTAATTTGTGAATAGATAAAGCAATTCAACGAATATTACAATGTACACAAATAATGCATCCTAATCTATACACTAAGTACCAAACCCTTATATGAAACGCGACCTTAATAAAATGAAATGCTATACCATAAATTTAGTCCTAGTATTTCAAAATGACTAACATTATGGGCATGAAATGGACCATGATTTATAACTCTAAGTCTTTATACTGTGGTAGTGACCAAGCGTTGAATGCTTACTGTACTTGGCACGATTCGTATCAAGTCTGGCATTAATGTCACCTACCTTCAGTGTTGAGTGGATTTCCTAGCTGGTGCCATTGCAGCTGTCCACGAGGTTAAGGATCACATGATAGTAAAATTCAAATGCTTTAAAAAGCCGAACTGTACATTGTTTTGACCCTTGGTTTAGTGAGCTGGTATCGTGGTGGAGGGGGCAATTAATATATCCTTAAGTGCAGTTGTTTCCCGAATTTCGACGTGCCTTGTTGGCTTCATCTCTGTCTTTGATCTCACATATGTTGTACTTTGAACCAGGAACCCTAAACTCCACTACGTTTACGTGGTTTATCATTTTCTTTTGTCATTCAATGTGTTGGGAAAGGTTATGTGGAGAGGCCGACAAGCTGCTGCAATGCAAGGTTCAGTAGTTTGTAATTCGGAGGACTCCTTCCTTGATTTTGAACCTTGGACCCGTTCGAAGAACATACTAGTTCCAGGTCTTTGTCTTCCTCTACAGTCAAGCCCATAATTGCAGCCGTGGTAGCTAATCAGGGTTTTTGGTTGAAAATTTTGAACCAAGGTTCGATTCTCATGCAAAATAGACCGGTGTTATCAGAACTGGGACTTTCTTCAAAGTAAATGATAGATGACTTCGTCGGTTCATTTTCTTATGATGCCTCTTACTCCAGAAATTACATGAATAAGGTAATGTCTTCAGTTATGCAAAAGATAAATATATTCGTAAAGTTCCAAGTTTAAACTCTACGTTTTCTCCATTTAATCCTCGCTTTGGTTTTTTGACAGATGAAATCTTCATCGAGAGTTTACAGGGTTCGAAAGCTTGGTGGAATAGTGATGCTCTACTTACTTGGTAATCCTCGGTGGTTCCTTCCTCATAGGTTCTCCTGGACCGGTGAGGTCGATGCTTGATAAATGATGTTAGGTTCTTGGAAAGGTTTTGGCCGGTGATGTGTTTGGAAGCCAAAAGACAGAGTACCAGAGGATGAGATCCTCAGCTTTTCTTGTTCCTTTAATTTGCAGCGTTTACTGTAAATTTGATTACAGCAATACACTTGTTTAAGATGTAAGTCTTAAGGGATGAACCCTAGTTATTTTTAATGGAAAATTTAGTGTTAAGAACTTCGTAAAGTTTTCAGTGCGATGCATAAGTTTGGTTAAGTCAATGTTTATATACTTAATATATTGTTTTGATTAGAAAAGAATGGAACCGATTTTGTAATGAATTAAAGATAATAGTTTTCTGGATGATTTCTATGTCTATCAGATTAATATAATGACTTAGAAAACAAAGTAGATTCAGGCCGAGAACAGTAAGTTAAATAATGTTGGATAGAATAACCCCATGCTCGTATTGTTTTAATGTTTAAGTTTGGAAGGTGATAATATGATACTTGAACTGTTATATGTTTATAAATGGCTATATGCCACAGGGTTCAATCTTGTTCCAACAGTCGGAACCCTACCCTACAGGTTTCATTTGGTAGTTTTTGTCTTTTACTGCGTTAACAAAAGACTATGCTAATGTTTGGTTAGCGGCCAAGAGCCAACTCCATACTTTGTTTTCGTCAACTTGGAATTAAGATCTAGTATTGATGTATTTCTATGTTTTTGTTTTTATTTAAAGTTCGTGTAAGTATTCCATGATATTTGAGCATGAAATCGTAATCTATCTGGAGACTGTTGGTATTTGTATTACCATTTTGAAGATGTGGTTTTTATCATTGAACCAAAATGAACCTGTACTAATTTGTTTTCCCTATTAAGGGTTTTGATTCTATGTTTAGAGTTTTGCAAAAGAAAATAAAAAAAAACAATAGTACAGAGTTAGGATTCTATTTATAATGAATGTGATTAAAATTTAATGATTATAGTTGATACTAAATAAGAATATTGAGAAATGAGCAGTGCAATAAAATAGTGATATTTAGTGTTGAAAATAATAAGTGTTTACTTATCGTTTGTAAGTAACAACTCTGTAAAGAAGAATATTTGCAGATGTTAAATTTTTAGAATATATAATGCCTAAAAACAATTGGATTTATATCACCCTGCTGTTGAAATAAAATGCATAGTACTAGCTGTAAACAATGGATAGTGATAAATGAAAACCTAGTTTTGTGCAAAGATGACATGTCTTTCTTTTGTAATTAAGTACAGGAAATACCAAATATTTGTTTTATGATGTGCTATTCTATATTCTGAGTTTAATCATACATAAATGATACTTCATAATTTAAAAGAAATGCTACAGTATTTATCTAATCATTCGAATGGCATTATGCCTATCATTCATCTCTATTAATTCTACTTTTATCTACTAGAGTACTATACAGATAACAGTATGGCAAAAATGCAGAAAATATTTTAGTCATTCATCTCATTTACTTAGCCATCCTTATACCAAATCTCTAGGTCAGAATTTGAAACAGAAAAATGCAGAAAATATTTTAGTCATTCATCTCATTTACTTAGCCATCCTTATACCAAATCTCTAGGTCAGAAACTGAAACAGTCTCTTCTATATAACTGTAAATAATAAACCTACAATGCAGAAAATAATTTAATTGTAAACAATAAGACAGAATAGTAGAACCTGATTGACTGTAGGAGAAACAAACAACCCAAGGAGCCTGTTCAACCCAACCTATTCCTAAAGACAACCAAATTACTTGCCTTAGGACCCCCGAACCTGTTCACTGAACCACTAGGAAGAAGAGTCTGTAGAAGCTTTAGGTCAATCCACTTGCAGTAGCAAAGTAGTTCATCCAGTCATATAGACTTAGCAGTCAAAGAGACCTGCACCAACACCTTTGGTTATCTCCTCAGAATATTTCAGCAGCCTCACAATGCACTTCCACTTGGCCTCCCTATTCAAATCTCTCAGTGATCACCTGATACACTTGAGGAATTATTTATGCAAAAAATAATGTAGATTGCCTGCTCAATTCGAATTGCCTTATCTAGGATGCCTCGGCCTTTTAGTGGTTAACCTGGTCATTAATGAGCCATCAGCTCTCTTCCACCCACCTGGGGGATAATGCCACAAATTTAGGGGTAGTTGTCCCATAATCAACAGCTAGTGGTGGAGTGCAAATGCTAACATCTGTCCCATGCCTTCTAACATCTTCCATTCCTCCTAGTGGGTCAGTGAAAACTCATTTAACAGTTCCCTTGGGCGTTTGTCTCCTATTTTAATTTATTAAATAATAATAATTAGTCATTACAATCATCCTTGACCAATATTTGGTCATAATTACAAAACTTTGTAATTATAATTTAATATAATGTTTTTGCAATAAAATAAATAGTCTCAAAATTTGGGTAGGTGACACTTACAACTAGCGTTCCAAGCTGGAACCTGCCTAGACACACATGCAGGACTCCTCGGAACCAGGTTTTGTTGCACGGTTGGAGTTCTATGCCCCCGACAGGTATCCAGGAGGTGTCCCTGAAGGCCTTTTGGATGCGAGATGGAACAAGCTATAGAATGACAACCGTGGCTTTGATCGAAGAAACGTCAACTCCGTTGGATTCAGGACGCCAAGATAGTGCCAGGGGTGCCCCTCTCCTCTGGTCCCGTGGCCCCGTTGTCATCTTGTACGTCCATCCTAGAAACTAGGGTTTTGCTCACTGAGGGAGTGTGCAATTTTTGCACACGGGGGTCAACTTTGCAAAATCGTCCGGCTGGCATGTATGATGTTGATGATGGTGATGATGATGAAGATGTTGATGATGATGGTGATGGTGATGGTGATGGTGATGGTGATGAAGATGATGACAATGGAGAAGATGATGATGTTGGAGATGTTGATGAGGAACCTAGAGTTAGAGTTAGAGTTAGAGTTAGAATTAGAGTTAGGGTTAGAGTTAGAGTTAATGATGATGATAGACATGGTGGTGATGATGAAGACGTTGATGATGATGGTGATGGTGATGGTGATGGTGATGATGAAGAAGGTGGTTTAGTGCTAGGGTTTGGGTGAGGGTTAGAAGGAAATTGAATTAGGGTTAGAGTTAGAGTTAATGATGATGATGAAGATGGTGGTGATGATAAAGACGTTGATGGTGATGATGAAGAAGATGGTTTAATGCTAGGGTTTGGGTGAGGGTTAGGGATAGAGTTATAGAAGGAACTTGATTTAGGGTTAGATTTAGAGTTAACAATGATGATGAAGATGGTGCTGATGATGAAGACATGATGAAAATGGTGATGGTGATGGTGATGGTGAGGATGAAGAAGATGGCTTAGTGCTAGGGTTTGGGTGAGGGTTAGGGCTAGAGTTATAGAAGGAAATTGACTTAGGGTTAGAGTTAGAGTTAATGATGATGACGAAGATGGTGGTGATGATGAAGACGTTGATGGTGATGGTGATTCTGATGGTGAGGATGAGGAAGATGGTTTAGTTTTAGGGTTTGGGTGAGGGTTAGGGCTAGAGTTATAGAAGGAAATTGAATTATGGTTAGATTTAGAGTTAACAATGATGATGAAGATTGTGATGATGATGAAGACATGATGATGATGTTGATGGTGATGGTGATGGTGAGGATGAAGAAGATGGTTTAGTGCTAGTGTTTGGGTGAGAGTTAGGGCTAGAGTTATAGAAGGAAATTGAATTAGGTTTAGAGTTAGAGTTAATGATGATAATGAAGATGGTGGTGATGATGAAGACATTGATGGTGATGGTGATGGTGATGGCGATGATGAAGAAGATGGCTTAGTGCTAGGGTTTGGGTAATGGTTGGGGCTAGAGTTATAGAAGGAAATTGAATTAGGGTTAGAGTTAGAGTTAATGATGATGATGAAGATAGTGGTGATGATGAAGACATTGATGGTGATGGTGATGGTTAAGAAGATGGTTTAGTGCTAGGGTTTGGGTGAGGGTTAGGGATAGAGTTATAGAAGGAACTTGAATTAGGGTTAGAGTTAGAGTTAACAATGATGATGAATATGGTGCTGATGATGAATACATGATGATGATGGTGATGGTGATGGTGAGGATGAAGAAGATGGCTTAGTGCTAGGGTTTGGGTGAGGGTTGGGGCTTGAATTACGGTTAGAGTTAGAGTTAATGAGGATGATGAAGATGGTGGTGATGATGAAGATGTTGATTGTGATGGTGATGGTGATGGTGAGGATGAAGAAGATGGTTTAATGCTGGGGTTTGGGTGAGGGTTAGGGCTAGAGTTATAGAAGGAAATTGAATTAGGGTTAGAGTTAGATTTAACAGTGATGATGAATATGGTGATGATGATGAAGACATGATGATGATGGTGATGGTGATGGTGACGGTGACGATGATGGTGATGGTGATGGTGATGGCGATGATGAAGAAGATGGTTCAGTGCTAGGGTTTGGGTGAGGGTTGGGGCTAGAGTTATAGAAGGAAATTGAATTAGGGTTAGAGTTAGAGTTAATGATGATGATGAAGATGGTGGTGAAGATGAAGACGTTGATGATGATGGTGATGGTGATGGTGAGGATGAAGAATATGGTTTAGTGATAGGGTTTGGGTGAGGGTTAGGGCTAGAGTTTTAGAAGGAAATTGGATTAGTGTTAGATTTAGAGATAATGATGATGATGAAGATGGTGGTGACGATGAAGACGTTGATGGTGATGGTGATGGTGATGGTGATGAAGATGGCTTAGTGCTAGGGTTTGGGTGAGGGTTAGGGATAGAGTTATAGAAGAAAATTGACTTAGGGTTAGAGTTAGAGTTAATGATAATGATGAAGATGGTGGTGATGATGAAGACGTTGATGGTGAGGATGAAGAAGATGGTTTAGTGCTAGGGTTTGGGTATCCTAAGAGTGTAAGACTCTAACTCTAGAGAGCCTTGTTTGCATGGATAAATGGGCCAACTAAGTGCACCTGTACTAGTATTATCTAAGGCATGCAAGCATATATCCTCCTAGAGATCTGCCCCCCTTAACTTAGACTGTAATCATCACGTATGAGTGCCTAGGGAACTACACTCTCTCACTGTGCATGCAAAAATAAATAAAGAAAAAAAAAAGAATTAGAACTGAACTACTAATTTAGGAAGAACATCTAAACTAGAAATTAATGCAGGATGGTGCATGCATGCGCTCCCTATCTCTCTCATCCATAAATGCTAGTGCATCCTGTTACATCTTGTTTTCACACCCAAGTGCAAAGTCCTAATTCTTTAATGCTACAAGTGCGACTTTCGAAGATGATTGGAACTGTCACCTCAACAAATATTTTCCCAAGTTTTAGGCCTACTTTAAACGCCAAGGGATGCTTCTAGATCAAGGTTGGATAAAAGGTCTTAGGATTTCAAACTTGTTTGAAGATTAAGATGTGTTTTCCATTAAGTTAAAGTCCCATGTGAGTGCTTAATTCAGAAAGTTGCAAGTGAATTAATCAAATAGACACCTTTCAGAAATAAATATTTGCTCATGTGTGAAATGAAAGATCATTCATGGATAAATAAAGATATTCACGAAACTTAAATAAAAAATGAACCATAATGTTGTAGAATCAAAATTTACATTAAAACATGTTGGCTTATTTCCCAAAATAATCCACAAATGATATTATCTAATAATGCCAGGGTTATAGTTATTAGTTTACGAGTGATTATTGAATGAGACCCTCTTGGAGACAGTAAAATATTTGCAAAAGGGTGTCACCCAATCTATTAAGGGTCCAACTAAGTTGTAGTGATTTGAATCACTTCAATAAAGATGGCTAAAATCTTATCTTCACAAACTTAATTAATTAAATGTTTTTCCATATGATCCATGAGCATATAAATATAAAAAGATGTCCTGGAAATAAAATCAGTAAACCACTTGTGCAGGTTTGGTAACTTCTAGAATGTAAATGATTAGATGATTGTAAACATCCATTCAATAAACCATAAACATTTAGGATATGTTGTGTGTAATTGCTTAAGACAAATTTGTGAAATAATAACCATTCAAATAACATGCAATTAACACTATGATCCATAGATGAGAGTTGTGGATCGTGATAGACTAGTCATTATAGATGTGGCGAGGGTCCTATTTCAAATGGATTAATTTAGGATAGTCAAATTATTTTAGGTGTTGTATATGAAGTGGTTATGGACCTAGTAAGTCCAAGGGTGAATCCTATAGATCTCGAGGATGGAAGGGTTGTTTTGGAAAAAGGATGGTAGTTGGTTGAAGGTTAGAGATGGAGGAGACAATTCTTTAAAGTATGTTGATAATGATAAAGGTGAAGCCAACAAAAGGATGCAGGTAAATGATCTTGGTAGTGTCAAAATGAAGAGGAAGAAGTGTGTAAAACATAAGATCTCTCTTATGAGGCTAGTCCTAGGAAATGATATCAAAATGCATGAGGTGGTGGGAATGGATTCCCATGTTCTTGTTGGAAGATTTCATGGTAAAAAGGTGGGGGAGTTGTCTCTAAGGGTGTAGTTATAGGAAAGATGGGCTCTTAGGCTTGGGTACATTTCTAATTTATTTATATCAACTACAAGTTACCTAGGGTTTCTTTTCATATGTTAAGAGGATTTTGAGGAATATTTTGGCCCTTGATTGGAAGTGGGAGATGATTTTGCTTATGCTATATATTTTTTTGTAGCCGTAAAGTCACAACACTTTGTAATGTAAATATCACTCCTTAGTTTGCTTGGTTAGGTATGTTGTTGCTAAAAGGAAAAGATGCAAGACCCATTCAAATACAAGGGACTCATATTGAGGTCACTTGGTGTCTAGAAATAACATCTATATGTATGTGAGAACTTTTCCATAAAATTCTTATCAAAGACAAAATCATGTATGCAAAAATGTAATCAAAGACAAACTCATATACACAAGTGTAGATCCATCTATTAATATGCAAAAATGATCCAATCATGTACACTTTTTGGAAAAATGGAACATCATTCCTAGGGTCTATATAATGGCAACTCGTGCCCCGTACAAAAAAAGGAAACTCATGCCCTTTACAAAATATGGCCCATGGTGCCCTATACAAAATATGGAAACTCATGTTGAAAATGCTGCATCGTGGCTAGTGTACATAGGAGGGTCTCTCAATCCTCCTTCCCACCCTCGGAGCTCCCAGGTGCATCTCCAAAATCGATCTTCCTCTTCTTCGTGCTAGAGGAAGCTGGGTCCTTCCGGCGTCTTTGAGCATGTCCCCCTGAGCCCTGAAATGACAACAATAATATGTCAACTTTTCCTCGCAATTATACAAGTATAAAAAATAATTTCAAAATAAAAATAGTTTTCAAATCTTGGATAACTCATTGCATGCGAGACTGTAAGTCGTGAGGGGGTCTCCCTCCTCCGTGATCCAAGTCTCTCGGCAATGCCACCCTGCAACATTTAGAACAATCAGATCAATGCTGAAACTAGATGCATATAGTAATTTTCGTTAAAATTGAACAAGATTTTCATAAATTAGTCAATCTCATTGTGAACAAAATCGGCTGGTCTTCAAGGCTGGCAGATGGAGCAGTCGGCTGGACAGCCTGCTCTGATTCTAGGATGGACGGTAAAGGGGAGGATGTATCCACCTCAATGGTGGCTACACCACTGGGGGGAACAGTGGAAGAAGGGGGGGGTGGCAGGAGGAGGCATGGACTGGGGTGGGAGAAGTGGAGATGGACATCTAGGGCTATAAACCCCAACTGGTTGTAGTATGGATCGGGGCACCCTGGAAGGGGAAGCGAGTGTGGTGGGGGAATGTGGGAGGGGGCGAGGTCTGTGTTGCGGTAGAGGGATGGGTGACTGTGGATGGGTGGCATGCCGTGGTCGAATGGGGGAGGGTGGGAACATGGGAAACTAATACGGAGGTGGAGCTAGATATTACAGGTAATGGGGAGCTGGATGGAACTGTGGTGCTATATAGGAGGGGGGGGTTGGATGGAAGGGGTTAGGGAATGGGGCATGTATGCCAGGGGATACAACTAGCATATAGGGTAGCTGAAAGGTCGGGGAGGGAGGAATAACAGCACTAGCAGGCCGAGGTGCTCGCACCTGCATACACATTTATAACCTGATAGTTTAATATACAAAAATATAAATATACACGGACAAGTCATCGTATTTGAAATTAAATTTATGCTCTAATACACACGATACCTGCGCACGTGGAGAACTGCTGGTCCCCGGTGGCAGTGGCTAGTCGCTGGAGCCCGCGGACACCTGTGTGAACACTACAATTTTTAGACTGAATTTATAAAAACAATATTAACAATATTAAACACAATGCAAATGAGAATGACAACGATGGTACTTAAAAAACATGACTACAATTAATTTATATTCAAGTTAGATGATATTCAATATTCTGAAAGGATAGAAGGTGGCATGGCATGAAATTAAAATTAAATAAGGTGACAGGGCATAGAAGGTGACATGGTGAGCTTTTCCTTTTCTAGAGTCATCCCCATGAGTAGGTGAGCTTTTCCTTTGGCCCTAGAGAGATGTGCAGTGCATCATAAGTGAATGGAATTCATGTCCATTTACAAATTTGAATTGGAAACCTATGTAATGTGTTTGGGTTCTTGATGAAGAGTTCCTAGGTTTTGATGTCTTCTTATAGATTTGTAGTTTCCTACAAGCTTGATTCACCCAGTGGAAAAGTATTTGCATCCCTAGAGTGAGGATCTTGAGTCCCTTTATTTCCATAACATTTACATCATCAAATAAAATGGCATCTCATTGTTTCAATTAGTAAAGAGGTGCTAAATAGTAGTTAAGTTAGTGTGCATGTTATTTAATACACTTTAGAGTGTTGATCGTTAGAAAAATGAAGAAAGAGAAATATTTTTCATGATTAACTTACTTACAAGCTTGAATGTACCATGTTCTTTTGCATTGAATGATTAATTATGTGTTCTTGATTGAATAGCTATGTTGTCATAATGATATCACTTGATTGAAATCAAAGAAATCTTGGGTGAAATGAGTTAAATGAGTATTCTTGATGCCAAATGTTTTACCAAGTTGTATTTGAATCAAGACAATAGCAAGGCCCCATAGACCATATTTGTAATATTATCGCTCTTCCTTATGGGCCTTACATCATTTTCAAAAACTTTAGTGACAATACATGTGATAAGTTGTTTTACCTTGTTTATATGTCTTTCCTAATAGCATGTTCTAGGAGTAGTAGTATGATTACTTTCAGTCTCAAGTATTAGAATAAATTGGAAATCCCGTGATAATAAACTAGGGTAATAAGGACATGAGAAACATCAAGTTCTTGAATTTCTAGAAGCTTGGCCACTATGATTCTCTTTTTCCCGAGAGTTTTGCACAATGCGGTGAAAATTCATAGCAATAAATAGTTTTCCTATTGGTCTCAGTGGATGCAAAAGTGACAAGTACAACATCTCAGTGAACTCAATTGATGCATCAAAGTTAGCAGAAGCATAGAAGTGATTTGACCACATTTACCATTAAAAGAACATATTAGTAGAATATGGGGGAATGTGATAATTACCATGGTAATATATTCTCAAAGTTTAAGCTTGAAGAACACATGGCATAAGGGCATGGCAGCAAAGGTTGATTTGGTGGACAAAGTGATGGGCATTGGAGCCATTGGCACACCTATTGATCCAAGAGTCAAATGACCCATACTGTGGTCATTTGAAGATGATTCGGACAAGGAGAGTACATGGAAAAGATAACTTGGATGAAATGGTGACAAATGGAAAAGAAACAATAACACACATGGCATTGGTCAAGCACAGGAAGAGCAAGCAAGAATTGGATGGTAGTCTGAGGATGAAGGACACTGTGGGAATCACCAAAACCCCAGCTACGGGCTCATCATTGGTCAAGTAAGAATGATGGATTTTGGAAATTTCTCTCCCATTTGTATAATCATCAGAGGTCTAGGATGCCTAAAGTGAACATGGACAAATGTTTCTAGTTTTATTAGGTTTTCATGTTTTATAAGGTTTCATTTTGTTTTGTGGGATTATACGAATTTATAGCTCTCAAATAAATTAGACAATATTATAAACACAACTGTAAAATACGATGATAATATGGTAATTACTCAGTGCTAATTAATTTGTAATTACTGAACACAAATTACTCATAACTAGATCTAATTATTCAAAGTAAAGAAGTTACCTGTGTGTATGGTGCCACAAACTCCTCTGTTGTCGCCATGGCTCCATCGAGGTTAAAGGAACCGAAGTCCTCCCACCTGGCGGATGGAGACCTGGCCCCGAATAAATGTACATTAAAACAAATAAAGTCAACAATGTGTAATTCAAAGTTAAATATATTAAACAATACGATATCAAATAAAATACAACAAATACTTGAACATTAAATAAAACAATAGCAAACTTGATCCATGAAGCTCCCTGTGGCATGCTACTGCGTATCACCATGGCAAGAATGACCACAATGAGAACAATGATGTGTCGTTGTTCCAACAGAACTAGAAGGCCCCGCCTAGGTTCCACCTGTACCCAGCATGTCCCGGCCACCACCCATAGACTGTGCAGTTGTCTGTGTCTCATTGGTGTCCTCTCGGCTCTGGAAAGACATGGCCACAAATTTGGTATGTCTAAGCAAGTCATGTGTGGCACGTCTGACGGAGTCATGAATCTCATTTAGGCCGCTACCAAACCCAGGTGGCTGAGGATGGGGGTTTGGCTCTCTCCTAGGTGCAGGAGGTCCTCTAAGTGGGTTGCGGTGCGCCTGAGGTCAATCTTGGGAAGAGCCAAGACCAACACCCTGAAACTTAGTGATGTTAGAATAGTTGTCATGGTACCCTAGCTCAAACTCAGCCCACAATTTCTGAAGGAAAAACTGTGGGACCTCCAAATTGTTGCATGGGGGCCTATCAAACACCATGAACCACCTCTTTCTCCAGTTATCTATCCATGGCTGGTAAATGAACCAGTCCATGCAAACCCGAGCCCTCGTCACAACTGGAGGTTGTCCCATCGAGGGAACTATGAACTTGCTATACAACTGGGCTTTGGTGATGTGAGGTCTTTTATCTGCTCTTTGTACAACCCAGTGGAGCAGTGTTCCCTCATTCGAGCCCTCTATTGGCTCAAGTTTCTTATCTCACTGTGTGCAATATTGATTGATTCAATAATGTTTTGAAGTGATGAACCCAAGGAAACCCGAGAGGGTTCCTTGGTACTGTTCAATTCATTACTTAGTGCCCTCAATTGATTTAAGTCTTGGTGTAATTGATCTTCGGGGTTTTCATTCGTTTCATTGTTGGTTCCCATGTTGTCTTCTGGAGATCAGGCTTCATTGGTTTCATCGGATGGCTCAGGTGTGTCTCACATCTTGTTAGGTGTAGATGGCCTACAATTAAATTTCCTTGGTTTTTTAATGGATTGTAAATTTTTTTAAAAATTAAAATTCAAATGGAAAACAAAAATAAACACAAATTTGTGCTTTGAGGAGCACCTACCTAGAGAAATCGATGGCACTGTGGTGTAGGGGCGATTTCTTGGTGTTGATGAGGATTTGGTTGCTCGAAGACGCGTTCGCGGGGTTGCACAGTGCGCTCGCGGGTTGGACAGTGGGCTCACGGGTTTGTCAAAAATGACAAACCCATGAGCCCTATTTTTTTATATAAAAAAATAGAGGTGCGCACGTGCCATTGACGTGTGCGTGCCATTTTGTGCATACGCGTCAAAGGCACGTGCGCGCCCCTTTTGTCCATGTGGGTTGAACCACGTGGACGTTCGGCATTGTCGAACCAGTGACGCGTGCGCGCCTTTGGAGGTGTGTGCACGTTGCTTTGTTTTTTCCGCTCATGCGTTGTTGTTGCGGTTATTTTGGGTACCAGCTTCATGTGGGTACCCCAATACACAATGGTGACAAACTCCTCTCCAAATCCCTACCTTTATTTTTCAAAATTGAGGTAAAAAATGTATGTTGAGTTTGCACTTATCCCTCTAATCACTCCAATATATAATGAAAGACAACTCCAAACCCCTGAAAATCAGGAACTATAAAGAAAAAATTATGAACCCATAGAAAAGATAACTACCAAAAAATGACCATGACATGTTGGAAAGGATAAAAAATAAAAAGGAGTAGTCTATTTATTCTATGTTAAAGAAAAATATGAACCCATAAAAAAGATAACTACCAAAGAATGACCATGACATGTTGGAATGGATAAAAAATAAAAAGTAGTCTATTTATTTTATGTTTGGACTTTCGGTTGGAATTTAATGTTTTTTTTAGTAAAATACAAATTTGAAAGTGTTTAAGTTGTGTTTTTTAATGCATAAATAAATTATGCACCCTCAAATACCTTTATGATAGTCAAATTATACAATTTCCATAATTAATATATGTGACTAAATATTTTTAAAGAGTTCAAAACAAAATACAAACAAAAACAAATAAAAAATATAATCCAAAAAGATAAAAAACGTAAGATATTGAGACTACTTTAAATAAAAATCTCTATGATGTAAAAATTTAATACTTTTTACTTATTTTGCATTTTGCAATTTAGAAGAATAAAAAATACATACATCGTGTCTAAATCTTCATATACCCTCATTGGTTTTAGGAATATAAATAATAAATATTCTGTTGTATTTTATATGTAAACTATTAAAAAAATACCATTTAAAGATAACCTTTACACATAAAAATAATACATTTAATAATGAATAAATTCCACAATTAACAAAGTACATATCATTGAATACTTAGTGAAACATGCCTCTTGACCTTCCTGTTGCTTTAAAGTAAACTATTTAAAAATATCATTTAGAATGAAACGTGTTTTTTGACTTTCGTGTTGCTGTAAAGTATACTATTGATATTCAAGTTGAATCAAATAGTACAATAATATTCAAGTTTTTAGAATATTCTTTCCCTTACCCCGACTATGAATTCTATCTCCTATTTCCAAGTTCTAGGTTCTACATGACCTCAAAACAGATGAAGACAGGATCTACATTGTTGGGACAATGAGAAAAATCCATTGTCAATCATGGTTAGCTTTTGGATTCCACTACTTCTTTCCATGCCTTCAACTGTCAGTTGGTCAAATAAGCTTATTGTAATGATGCACCCTTTCTCTTGGAAATATTCTTTATTATTTTATCATTTTTACTAGTGGAGCAACTTCTTTTAGAGTGGAGGAAGACCATTTGACTTGGCAAAGACTTAACTACTCCAACTACTCCAATTTTATAATTTTTCTTTGACTTGTAATGGAGTTAGTGAGGAAAATAATATTATTTTTTTCATTTTTGTAAGAGAGATCTACCTCACTTTATATAAAGGATCTTTCTCTCCATTTCATTTGTGATTGGGGAGTTGGGAGTTAGAGAATTGAGAAGTGAGTGAAGTAAAGGAGTTAGAGTAGGAGCTTGGAGATGAAGGAGTCATTTAAATGGAATACAAAAGAGTCACCTTAGTGTTGTACTCACATGTATTTTTCGAAAAGTAATAAACAACCATTTGTATGCTCTCTCCCATTTTGTTTGTGTAAACTTTTGCAACTATTGTTGGATTTTTACTAATGTGGTATCAGAGTCACAATATAGGTAGGAATCTAAAATGCTTTTGGATTTTTGATTTGGTGTGGGCATGTCAACTAGGGATAGCGGCCAAGGGACTGATTGGCATACAAAAGGCAATAGAGGAGTCAAGCAAAAACTGAGAAAAATTCATGCTTACATAAAAAATAATTTGGCATGGTTATATTTAATATTTAGAAATTTTCTTAGTTATTCTTTTTCAATTTTTTGAAGTTGGCTCATTCATATTTTTATTTTGAAAAGAGATAATTTTTTTAGTATGAAAGTCCAAGTGAGAATGACTTGGGAAGGTGTGCTTAGCCACACATGTGCACATTACCTCACACACACCAAGGAGTAGGTACCATTGAGGGTGTGTCATACATAGGTCCTGGAATTGTTGAACAACTGTCTGTAGGCTGTACAGGTTGTAGGTAAGCACATAACAACTTTTGGAAGCCATAAAACAATTGCAGGTAGTCGTAAAACAATGGCAACACATTGTATGTGCAATGAGTACATGAATAGACACAAGGGAAAACATGAAATTGTGGGCAAGCCAAAACAATACTCATAAATCATATTTTTCAGTTTGGAAAGGTATTTGTCTATGAGTTGAAAATTTAACTTTCTGTGTGTAGCCATTTTGTTTTTAATAGTGTCCCTCAAATTTTCCATTGGATCCTAGTCATAAATTCTATGGTTATAATTTCAGCACATGGGATCACTGTTTTCCAATACCTGTGCACATTGGGAGTGGTGACTGGGGATGTTGAAAGAGAACTAGAGGAAAAATATGAGGAACCCACAAACAAAGTAGCTATGGAAAAAGATTAATATAACTACAAGACAAAGAAACAATCAGGCTTATAAAAATGTCAATGATTGATGACATGCTTCCTCAAGTGTATGATGCAAAAAATGCATGCACAATATGGAAGTGCCAATGGAAGATGATGAAACTTCAGACTAATGTAGGGCCTTTTACCTTAAAATCATGCTATTTTCAATGCAAATTGAAGGAGAATCGATTTCAGAGCATTTATTGAAGTTGAAAGATATTAGGAATCAATTATCTTGTTAACAACAACAAAGCTTTTCAGGAATAACAAAAATTGAGATTTCATATACTAACCAAGGGCCAAACATAGCACCTCTTTCTAGATTTGACCATGGAAACTCTTGCCATTACCTATACAACTGAGAAGCAAGAAGGAAATAACTTTATAGCTAGAGATACCAGTATTCCTTGACCAAAATGCTTTTGAAAAAGACGAGGTAACTTTCCTATCATACACTATTCTATATTTTGATGTCACAGTTATTGAAAATACTGGGCTTACAGACGTATACACTTGGTGAAAAATGACTTTTTCTAATGCATTTTAGGTAACAAAAATACATCTTACAAATGCATACATTTGGGCTATCATTCAACTGGTAACATATTTACTTAGATGCAGTTGGTAACAAAAATATTTGTTTAGATATATGCATATGGTTAGGCTAACATTCTCATATGCACTGCCCTCTATCCTTTTAGCTTGACTTCCCAGGCCTCTAAGGTTCTTGGGGTGAGGCCAATCTTTCATTGCCTCAATTTACTTAGGATCAACACAGAAACCCTCCCCTCTAACAATGTGTCCTAATTATTCCACTTCTGAGACACCAAAAGCACATTTAGAACATTTGACGAACATTTAGAAGTTCTCAACTAAACAAAACTATTATTTAGTTGCAGAAATTTTAATTCTTCACATAGCATTAATCACACATATAGCTAGAAAATAAATAGTTAAAGCATAAACACAATACATAGATAATTACTCTTTCAATTGAGCTTTTCATTAACAATTTAAAGCTTACACGGAAGCCTCCACAAGCTGTCAAACTAACAGCTATACAGTACACTCAAACAAAACAAATCTGCACACTTATTGAGGAAAACTCTGCCTGCCAAAACCAAGAAAACTGCTTGCTGATCATTTCCTGTTGTATGGCCTATCTGTACAACTATATGGACCTATTTCATATGACTGTATGGATATGTTCATATGGTTGTACAAATATAAACAACTGTAAGGATTTATTAGTAAGGATGCATATGATTGTATCTGTCTTGTATGGACCTGCTTGTTGCTCTCTACCTGATTGCTTTCTTTGGATCCTCTCTGACGCTCTAATTCTAGGTGGAGTATGGGAAGCAAAATAATTATAGAACCATCAACAATATTAGGAGAGGCTCCTAATTGAAAGTGAAAAGGAAAATTTGCAGGAACCTTAGAAGTAGTGGTCTCAGCTACAACAAGTGGACCAGATGCAATGGTAAACCCTCCATTTTGGCCTTCAGGTTTTGTCCCTTTACATTTCAGCTTTGAACTTCAATGACCTTTGTATAGTTTTATACCTCTCTAGAAATCTTAGAATGAATTAAAAAGATGAAGAATGGTGAATTTATTCTTTTGTGAAATGTTTTCTATTCTATGTTACATGCAATGGTAAACCCTCCATTTTGGCCTTTAGGTTTTGTCACTTTACTTTTCACCTTTGAACTTCAATGACCCTTGTAGAGTTTTCTACCTCTCTGGAAATATTAGAATGAATTAAAAAAATGAAGAATGGTGAATGGTGGTATACAAGACCTATCAAGGTCCGACGAACTTGCTATACTAGCGACGAAAATGTCTGTTGCTAGTATAGCAAGTTTGTCGGACCTTGCTAAGTAATTTTTTTAAAATATGAGACACTGTTGCTATAGAAATGACCATTCGTCGTAGCTTGTCAGGTCTGGTCGTCACTCTGACATCGCTCTAGCGACGAACCTTCGTCTCTATAGTGACGGGGCTTGTTTGAATTTTTTTTTTTAAATGAGACATCGTATTTATAGCAACGGCCTTTCGTCATAATTTGCTAGCTCGGTTTGTCGCTATATTGACAAAACTTCGTCTCTATAGCGACGAGGTCTGTTTGAATTTTTATTTTTGAATGAGACACCGTAGCTATAGCAATGGCCTTTCATCGCAACTTGTTAGCTCGGTTCATCGCTATAGCGACGACTAAGGTGTTGCTATAGCGACACAATTTGGTTTTTAAAAGATAGCACGCTCCTTGTCAATTCTGTCTCTATAGCAACGAACGTTAGCAAGTGTTGCTATAGCAACAAAATTATTGCCACAAAAACAAGGAGTCCTGTTTGTTGCTATAGCAATGCAAAGGTGTTGCAATAGCAACGATTTTCCATGGGAAAAATGTCCACATGCACTAGTGCTAGTATTGCCTCAACTACTTCCAAATGGATCCAAATGGTTCCGAATTGGGTCTGAATAAGTTTGGAATGTATTCATACATGTAAATGAAGTTGATGGATGCTTGGACACTCTTAAAACACTTCTGCAACATTCATTTATAATCAGGGAAAAATAGGGAACTTTACTAGTCAAACCGAGGTTCAAAACCCCCAAGGGTAGGGGACAAAGATGGCTTCCCAAACACTGTAAGACCTTCCCAAATTTCAGAAAAGAGACATGGTACGGATAAAGGACTTCAATGGTCTCCCCAATTCATCATCAATTAGTTTCTATAGGCTTCTACAACTTCCATAAATCAGATGTTTGTATACTAGCTTTAACATAGGGGAAAATGATAGTAAATCTTCACAAATGGTTATGAAACTTAAGAATATTGCTCCCAATGATTCTCTAATGAATATGAAACTTCTTCAACATATTAATGGTTCTCCATAAAACAATAATATATCATATTTTTACTGAACCATTCGAATTTGATACCACTTCAAGTGAAAATAACAAGGTATTGGGGAAATGCCACCATTCATTCATAGTTTAGCATTTATACATGAAATCTATTGGAATTTCAATCTGAAAGTATTCTAAGAAATAAATACATAGTATATATATCATATTAAACATATATGGGGCCTCAATAACTCTTCTAAAGAGATCATCACCTCACCAAGTGCACCTCTCCTCAAGGAGCAAGAATATGACAAGAAATGGAAGAATGGTTGTAGAAGCAAGCTGAAAGATATGTGACCACGATATTCCCTGTAGATTCAACCTGTAACAAAGGAATACATTGTAGCTACAAATGAAAGGTCTGAATGGCCTCTCCAATTTCCGATTAGGATGGGAATCTTTCACCCTTGAAATTGGTGCTAAGGCAAGTAGAATAGCATTCTACTAGCTCACCTCTCCAAATGAAAAAGGTACAATGATCAAAAGATGCTCTCCTTCTTTGTTCCTAACTTTTATAAACTTCCTAAGGCTTCCTTAACTCGAATTCCATCCATGAGCTTAATGCCAACTCGAATTGGGAAGAGATTCCAAAGTATACCACTTGTACCTCCAATTCTAGCCTCCTCCTTCACTCAATTCGAATAGGTGTCTCTTTGGCTGCTCTAACTCCCTTGTGCGCCTTCTTGGATTCTATTTTTATCCCTGACATGTCATGTATGTCATATTTCAGCCATCAAGTCTAATTTTGTCATAAGTTTCATAGGCATCTTCATCATTGGTGTCATAGAGGCTAGGGAATCTAGCCCAAGTGTCCCATTAGCTCCAAAATGCCTCTTCCTCTTCCATGGGAGTTACTCTTCCTCTACATTTCAACCTCATTAAGTCATGCCAAGTATTATGCCCTTCCAACTCCTCAAATATTAGTGGACTCCACCTTGGATTCGAATGGGTGAGAGTGGAGTGCCATGTGGCATGGGGAGTCTAGCTTTGTGTGGGTCCCACACCACCAATGTGTCTCCATGACCAAGTGCCACCTTATTTTATCATCATAACTATTTATTTATCCCCTATTAATATATTTATGTCAAGATAAAGTCCATTTGGGGTTTATTAGTCTCCTTATTCAAAATTTAATGTCTCCACCCCAACCTAGGAAACTAGTAGATTGGTGGGATTTTCTCTTCATGAGATTTATTTGAATGGGGACATTACATGGTTGCTATGATATAGAACCTTCTATATCTTTCTATCAATAAATATTATCATCTCGGCATTATATATTCTTGTAGATTTGCTTTCTATCTGGTAGCCATTAGGCTTCTCTTCATATCTGGGCATGTTTTTGTAGTTTTTAACTTCTAACCCTAAATTTGTTGTGTATATTTTTGCATAAATTTTTCAAGGGTTTCTTGATGTTTTTTTTGGAGATCTATATGGTTTTTGGATTCTACTCAAGGAGATGTATCTTTCGGTTTTCAAATCGACAGCTTTCATCCAAGTTTGGTATACTTTGTGCAGGTTTCTGTCAATGGCTTAATCGGCATTGTTTTCGGCCTAAAACTAGACATTTGCGACTTTTCCTTCACAGAGAGTGCGGTTAAATGTGACTTTCCCTACTGCGAACTCGCGAGTATAATGCATACCTGGAACTATTCAACGTACAGACCTGCGTGTGCTACAACATACTTGCATCTGCTCTACTATAACACTTGCACTTACTTCAGTATACTTGCAACCCTCCTGTGCAGAGACTCGCGAGTGCTTCGGCATAACCGTGACTTCACTGTACAGAAACCCATGAGTAACCGCGACAGTTGTCGTGCAAAACCCGCGAGTAGCATATCTATTCGCGAGTTTATTGTGGCAAACTCGCAAGTGAATTTTCTTAGAACTTTTTTAAAGGGTTGTAAGTAAAGTTTATGTTTTTTACTGTGTTTCTTCAGATCTGGTAAAGTGTTTCAGTTTTCCGTTATTCACATTTTTTTCTCTTGTCATTTTTTTTGCTTTTTAAGAGATTATTTATGGTTCTTGGTATATATTTGTCTCACATTCCTATATGGAAGCATTGGCATTTTTTAAAGGGCATGGATCTCTAGTATTTTGTCATGATGATAACTATAAACCATCTAATGCTTAATATTTTAACAATATGCTAAATGACTAAATTGTTCATTTTTATCATGTTTAATCATGTTGATTTCTAATCATGTCATGTTTATTTTTCTCATATTTCTTTTTAAGATTTGCATAGAAGCCATCGCATAGAAGCATTCCTATATTATTTTTAACATGAAATATGAGTTGCTACTACCGAGTTGCTACTCTTGTTATTAGAGCATTCTTCATGGAATAATGTTTTATGGTCTTGCATAGAAGCGATAGCATAAAAGCAATCTATATATTCTTGAGAAATTTTATAAGAACAATCTCATATTTGTAAATCTTGTGTGAATTATTTTATTGCTCACTATTTATATGTTCTGGCTAACACTTAATGTGTAAAAGTAACTTCATTTTCCTTAATGAGCAAGTTAATCTCTTATTTGATCATATTATGTTGCCATCTTTCTATATGATGTTTTCTAACCTTTGGTGTATAAGCATTTTCATTTATGTATGAGCAATTTTGATTTATGATCTTTGTATGCCTTAATCTTGGAAGTTCTTATGTGCAAATAAGTTCTTTGTTTATGTGAAAAGTTGTGAGAATATGGTTTCTATACTTCCTTCCTGAGAATATTAATCTTTGATCTTTGTTATCACCTTATTCCAGAAATAATGAAGCACCATCTTCTACTGTTAAAGTCATGATGTTCATCTGTATGATATCATTTTCGATGTATAGACCATTGGGGTCTTGTTTCTTCGATGTTTGAGGTCTTCTACAGATATTTATATTGCACCTTGATTGGAAGAATGTCTCCTAACCGCATGTGTATTTTCCAACTGGGTATTTTGTACACTGTTGTGGTGTTCGTAGCCACATGTTCTGTTGTATCATCCGTCAGAAGGTATCTGTACACTGGTGTGGATGTTATATCAGATTTCTCAGCTATTAATTATGGTTGTGATGGTTCTTGTGGTGATCTAGGCATCTTGTGGATCTAATAGCCATGATGGCTTCTCTTTAGATCTGGGCACCTTGCTGTTGGACTGTGTCACATACATGTTCTCGGCATTTTATTGTTGGATCTAGTAGCCATAAAGGATTCTGTTTAGATCTGGGCATCTTGTTGTTGGTATTTCATCGTACAACCTGGTACGTGTGCAATTTCATGATTTCGTGAGAAGCGGTTGTTCATCAAATTGCATTCGCCAAAGTGTTCTTCTTATTTGCATCTTATGGATATTCTGGAAGTTGTCATCAAGGGGGAGCAGTAATGACTCCTTCCTTCCTTAGTGTTAGTGTAACATGTAATGAAGCACCATCTTCTACTGTTAAAGTCATGATGTTCATCTGTATGATATCATTTTCGATGTATAGACCATTGGGGTCTTGTTTCTTCGATGTTTGAGGTCTTCTACAGATATTTATATTGCACCTTGATTATAATACTGTTTGTTATCCGCATGTGTATTGTCCATTTGGGTATTTTGTACACTGTTGTGGTTTTCTTAGCCACATGTTCTGTTGTATCAGCCATCAAAAGTATCTGTACACTGGTGTGGATGTTATATCAGAGTTCTTCAGCTATCAATTATGGTTGTGATGATTCTTGTGGTGATCTGGGCACCTTGTTATTGGATTGTGTCACATGTTCTCTCCATTTTACTGTTGGATCTAGTAGCCATAAAGGCTTCTCTTTAGATCTAGGCATCTTGTTGTTGGTATTTCATCGTACAACTTGGTTCGTGTGCAATTTCATGATTCAGTGAGAAGCGATTGTTCTTCATCAAATTCCATTAGTCGAAGTGTTCTTCTTATTTGCAGCTTATGGATATTCTGGAAGTTTTCATTAAGAGGGAGCAGTAATGACTCCTTCCTTCCTTAGTGTTAGAAAGGGATTTTCTCCCAGCCATTATTAAGGGGGAGTGTTGGAATATGTTATAGTCCTTGGAAGGTAATAATGTCTTTGTATTATGTCATAAGTTATCCACAATCTTATGTAAAACATCAATACATTATATCTCGTATTCATTATGGTAAAGTATTCTCTTGATATCCATCATTATATAAAGAGTTGTTATTATGGAGAATTATATTATCCCACATGCAATATGTGAGAGTAATTCCTCCACATCTCTTGGTATATAATAAGGTCAAGGGAGTCACATCACAACAACAACAACATATAGTGGTATACACTCATAGATAGTATCAACAAAAGGTATTGTGATCACAAGCTCTGCTATATTGTATTGGGGTTATTTGTAGTTGCTCTCTTGTCATATTGAAGGATATTTCCGGAGATAATAAGAAGACAACCTTCCCATGGACATAGCCCAATTGGGTGAACCACATATATCTAGTGTATTCTTTTCCTTGTTCTCTTTTTGTTCTTATTTATGTTGATTTGTTATTGATTGCTAAGATTGCTAAGCTAGTTTAGCTAGATCCATAACTCTGACACACGCTTTGCCCTTTCTTCTACTAAAATTAATGCCAACTGATCCATTTTTCCTCTTCATACATAATAGGGTAGAGCTATGACTTAATTAGGGTTTTAAAATTTCCCTACTATATTATTTAGGGATCACCCACCATCCTAAGTGTCTTCATGTGAATTTCAGACCAAGTTTGGGAATGAGGCAAATGAAATATTTTCTCTTCTCCTGTTTTATGAAGACAAGCATTATCTTCTAATTATTGCAACCATATTCAATTTAACAACGCCAATCTCACATTTGTAAGGTTTGATGAACTCACTTTTGCTTCCACTTTAAACATAGATTAGGAAGAAGAAATGGCACTAAAATTGGTCCCTAGACTGTGTTTGGCTCCTTTTCTAAGTGTTCATTGTCTCCAAATTTACCATATGAGATATCTACTAAGTTATAGCTACCAAACTCCTTAAAAGGTCCAAATTTTTCCTCTTGAATTGACATGAGGTTGGCCATGTTTCAAGATGGCATTGACTTGTTCTTCTAGCTTTGAAAATCTATCCTTCAACGATTCATCTTGTGGATTTTTACTATAATCATTTGTCATGGATAGGGTTTCGAGATTTCTTTCTTACACCATATTATATCATACAGCTTCCCACAAAAACTCCAAAGAACCTAGCTCTGAAACCACTATGATTTGTAAATTTATGTGGATGTTTCACTAGAACAATTTTTCCCAACATAAATTTTAGATTCAATATTTAATATTACTAGCTTAGTGGACAAAATATTAAAACAAATTGAAACTAAAATAATAGAAGCTAAGAAAATAACACACCATCCACACAATGAAAACAAGATGTATCCTGGGAAAACCCAATACAAGAAAAACCCATCTAGAAGTTGAGGCCCATGCCTTGTTATTTTCTTCCTAGTTATCAGATGCAATTACAAAGAAATTGTACTCACTATGAAGTTGCACTTTATCTTGTATGGCTACTACAATATCTTATAATTAATCTTTTCTACTTCAATATCCCACTCCCAATGCTCTACTATACTATGGAACAATACTGAATACAATAAAAAATAAACCCCTTCCTTTCCTAGAATCCCAATATTTAACATCGCCTCTAGTTGTCTAAGGTTAAATGTTTTTTTAATTCCTCAACTCTTAATTAGGGTAACGGTTTTGAACCCTCTGGAATACTCTTAAAAGTGAATATGTGACCAGTTCCACATATGTGAGTATTGCGAACTAACATGTCATCCACTCGATATCGTGGTGGCAAATAGGATAGGTCGACTTTCAATCTAGGCATAAATTCTTCATATGAAGTTTAATTGATGTGATCTTCGCACCATTGGAAAGTTCATAATGTGTAGAATATCACGAAGAGGCTCCAAAATTTGTCCCCAAATTTTTGACCCAACAAAATGTCATTTGATGCCTTAAATAAACTCTAAAAAAATTCTAGACTCTATATCACCAAGGTGGTACCTATTCCTAAAATGGGCCATACAAGCCAATACCTCCAACTTTTCCACCTAGAAAGTTACACCAAAGTAAAATACAAGCTATATAATAATCCATTTCAGATCAACCCTTGTGCCTTGAGCCAACAATAGTAGTGGCCTAAAATATCCATTAGTAAAATGGGTTGTTGTTCGCAACATTGAAAGGAATGCCACTCGATAGAAAACATATGCCAACAATCTTGTCAAATTCTTGCTTCTCCTTATCTTCAACTTCATAGAAGGTTCTACCCCAAGAAATGACATCAGGATAAATAAAGGTGACATGGGAGAGAGCATTGTGGAAGGTGTGATTGGTCATTGGGTTTCATTTTCTTGTTTTCCTCCAACCCTTAGAAGTTTGTGGTTGCCACGCTTCTTTCGAATCCTCCATTTGTGATTTTTAGCCTCAATGGTTTGTTATCATATCTCTTACTAATATAAAGAATTGATTGAGTGGAATTATGAACAAATTTAATGATAGATGCAAGGGAGATTTCCACCTCATGCCATGTCAATTGGCTCACCATATTCCCAAAGTGGGTCCAATTCCTTCGATATTTTAGTAGGGAAATGATTAAACCTAGGGCACACGAAAATGACAATCAACATAAAATAATTTTGCAAATAACCCTATAATAAATCTTGGAAAGGAAAGCCATTGTAAGCAATTTTTTTATACATACTTGGGAACATGGAAATGGTAGATTGGAATCAATCCCCACTCCACAGTAGTTCACCTAATGGTGATGAAAATAATAAATTTCCCCTTGGTATCTCAATATACAATGGTGACAAACTCCTCTACTCTCAATTCCTTATCTTTTTTTTTATATATATTTGGGAACATGGAAATGGTAGATTGGAATCAATTCCCACTACACAATAGTCCACCTAATGGTGATGAAAACAATATATTTTACCTTGGTATCTCAATACACAATGGTGACAAACTCCTCTGCTATCAATATCCTACCTTTATTTTTCAAAATTGAGGTAAAAAATGTATCTTGAGTTTGCACTTATCCCTTTAATCACTCCAATATATAATGAAAGACAACTCCAAACCCCTGAAAATTAGGAACTATAAAGAAAAAAATATGAACCCATAGAAAAGAGAACTACCAAAGAATGACCATGACTTGTTGGAATGGATAAAAAACAAAAAGGAGTAGTCTATTTATTCTATGGATAAAAATAAAAAAGGAGTAGTCTATTTATTCTATGTTAATGAAAAATATGAACCCATAAAAGATAACTACCAAAGAATGACCATTACATGTTGGAATTGATAAAAACTAAAAAGTAGTCTATTTATTATATGTTTGGGCTTTCTCTTAGAATTTGATGTTTTTTTAGTAAAATCTAAATTTAGAAGTGTTTAAGTTGTGTTTTTTAATATAGAAATAAAGTATACACCCTCAAATACCTTTATAATACTCAAATTATGCAATTTCTACAATTAATATATGTAACTAAATATTTTTAAAGTTTTCAAAACAAAATACAAACAAAAACAAATAAAAAATATAATTAAAAAATATAAAAAAACGTAAGATATTGAGACTACTTTAAATCAAAATCTCTAAGATGTAAAAATTCAATAACCTTTTTACTTATTTTGCAATCTAGAAGAATAAAAAATACATACATCGTTTCTAAATCTTCATATACCCTCATTGATTATAGGAATATAAATAATAAATATTATGTTGTATTTTATATGTAAACTATTTAAAAAATATCATTTAAAGATAACCTTTACACATAAAAATAATACATTTAATAATGAATAAATTCCCCAGTTAACAAAGTACATATCATTGAATACTTAATGAAACATGCCTCTTGACCTTCTTGTTGCTGTAAAGTAAACTATTTAAAAATATCATTTACGATGAAACATGCCTCTTGACTTAAAAAAAAAAAACCTATTTAAAGATATCATTTAGGATGAAACATGCCTCTTGACTTTCGTTTTGCTGTAACTATCATTTAAGGATAACAATAGCCTTTAGACATAAAAATAATGCATTCAATAATCAATAAATTCCATAGTCAACACAGTACATATCATTGGAAATTTCGGATGATATAAAAAAAATCGCGTCATGATTATCATAAAGCTAGATTCCTTGAAAATTCAGTCCTCGGCAAGTGAATTTATCTGGCAGGGTTTATGCAGACAAAAACGCCATAAAATATAAAGTAGGTATTACAAGTTAATTGAGATTGGGATTGACTCAGATAAAAAAAATTACACGAATCTAGGACTTTTAAAAATCTATGTTCAATGTAAAAAGAGAATTATAATATGATTAAAATACGGAAAAGTATCTATGCTAAGCTCTTAATCTACTATTCAGCACCCCAATGCATTAAGCTAAGGATGTACAGTGTTGTAAAAAACTCTAACCCTAACAAATTACAAAAGCGAAATATCATTATCAAAACTCAAAAATGCTATTCTGAACTATATAAGTTCTTTTCATTATTAATAAAAATGTAAAACTATTTTTAAAAAACACAAATTACTCAAAATAAATATTTATACATTACTATCATATAAATATTTTATTTTAAAAACATTTACGATATACAAAAAAGAGCACAGGTTAATCAAAACATCAACATGATCCATATAAGTGTTATATCTTTCATCCATATGAACTAAATCACGATAACAACTGAAATATATCACTGATAACAATAATGCATTCAACTAATTATTAATCTCTATTATCTATAAGAGTTCATTTAGATAATCAATATAGTTTTATATCATCAATAATTATGAATTTTTTTTGTTATCGTCAGCAGAAATCATGTATAAAATGCTTAGTTAAATTATCAATTTTTATTACTAGAATTAAAATTTTATATTTTTATTGTTTTGAGATTATTCAATTTTAATAACAAAGGTTCTCTCTTTCTTAAACGTTGGCATGTAAATTTCGATCCTCTCAAGGAATGTCAAGGAATTAGGCATGTGTGGATGCTCATCCCAGGACTACCCATTGAGCTCTGGTCTAAAGAGGTTATTATTGGCTTGGCAAATGTGGTTGGCAGATTTGTTAGATTAGATAAGCACAATATTTTTGGGATGGATAGAAGATACGCCAAAGTCATGGTTGAGCTGGATTTGAGTCTAGGTTTACCTGTTGAAGTGGAGATAGCCTGGGGTAGTAGGTTTGGCGACAAACCCAAGACTACTTTAAAATTCATTTTCGGTGCTTTTCTTGCTGCAAAACTGGACATGTTCAAGCTACTTGCCCTATGCTCCGGAATCACAGAATGGCTTCTTCTTCCTCTGGTCATTCAACTCCCAAGCACGAGCCATTCAAGAAGTCGAGTTTGGACTCGGGTAAGTTTGATTCAAGAACTCCTGATCTTTTTCCTGATTTATCCTTAGATGAGCTAGCGTTCATTGAAAATTCTGAAAAAGCTTTGTCTAAGCGTATCTCAAATGGGGAAGTTAAGTTGCGTCATGATATTGTCACTGGTTCTTTGGTTGAAAATGCTGGGTTAGGATCCTGAGCTCCTTTGGTAGGCCGCAATCGGAGTAGTGATCTGGAGATTGTGGCTTTGGACGAAGCCCTACCACTTTCTCAACTTCCCCGGTCGGATGAGGATTTTGGTCCTTCAAACCCTATTTTCATCCCTTCTGAGAAATCCAAGGGTTTGGCTATTGAGTCGATTGTTGGGTCTGGCTTTGGTTGTTTGTCTTTTGAAAATTCATCTGATAAAATTTCTGTTGAAGATAATGCTTTATTGAATGAAAGTGGCTATCTTCTTTCTAAGCAGGGTTTGGAATTTCCCCCATTGCCAACTTACTCCAAAAATCCTGGTCTACATTCTGAGTCTAAGCCTTTACATTTTCTGAATTTCTAAAATGTCACCATCCGTCGGGGAAAGAAAAAGAAGGGATTGGGTAAGTCTGTTCTTCCTGGTTTAGATTCATATACTCCTATCTCGAAAAGGTTGGATGATGCAGGCGTTGGTAGTAGTGTGATCATTGAGGGCCTTAGAGCGGTGTCCCCCTCCTTTGGTGACACTTAATGTCCATTTTGTCCATTAATGTGCGTGGATTGGGTAAGGTATCTAGGGCTCAGGCCTTAACCAATCTTTTTAAAGCTACTAGGCCTGCTATTGTTCTGTTCCAGGAAACCATGTGTGAAGATTCCTTTGCTATCTCAAAAATTGGTAAGATTATGCCCAATTGGGAGGTGGCTGCAGTCAATTCTTGTGGTCTTTCGGGCGGTCTTGTTGTAGCTTGGAATCCTGCATTGTTTGCTTTTGAGGTCTTTTCTACACCATGGGGCATTTTATTAAAAGGATCTTTCTGTGGAATACATTAGACTCTTTCCATTTTAAATTGTTATGCTCCCTATAGGGAGAGACAGAGTTTTTGGGAATCCCTTCTAGGGTCTGGTCTTCTGATTATGGCTAACATGATTATTGCAGGAGACTTGAATTATACCAGAACTGCTTCTGAGATTTGGGGTTCTACGGCTAAGTTGGATGATTTGGATGATTACTTTTCTAAGTTATTTGCAAATACTGATTTTGTGGATGTGGTGCCTATTAAGATGATGCCTACCTGGACTAATGGTAGATTTGGTAAGGACAGGATCCATAAAAGGCTCGATCGGTTTCTTGTTAAGGCTGATCTGTTGGGTTTTTTTCAGAAACATCTCTCCTGGGTTTTTGATACCAAATTTTCAGATCATTGGCCTATTGTCATACAACTGGATGAATATGGGCATAAAGTTCCATTCCCTTTCAAATTCAACAGCTCCTAGTTAATTTATGAACAATTTTGTATTATGGTCAAAGATTTATGGAAGAACTGCTATGTTCCTGAGACGAATCCAGTGATAAGATTCCATCTTAAGTTGAAGGGTTTAAAGGAGGCTATTACAGTCTGGATTAAGAATAGAAAGAAGGTTGATTAGATGGAATTAGTTCAATTGGAAAAGAAAATCCATTCTTCTCTTGTGGCTAATCTCTCTAATTCATTAGATTATGAATCTTTTGAAGCTTTGAAATGCCTTGAACAGAAAAAAGAAGAGTTGATACTACAGGAAGAGAAAGAATGGCGCCTTAAAAGTAGAGCAACTTGGATTGCTCATGGAGATAAAAATTCAAAAAAATTTCATGCGTTTGCATCAGCTAGAAGAAACATGAAGTACATTTGGGAAATACAAGATGACCAGGGGCTGTTGATTAATGGTCTGGATCAACTAAAATCTGAAGCATAGAATTTTTTTGGAAATATCTATAAAGATGCTGGTGACTGTATTCTAGCTGATCAAATCAAAATGGCGAGCCTCTATCCTAGATTCTTTAATGATCAGGATGTGGAATTTTTACAAAAGGAAGTCACTTTGGATGAAATTGAGGGTACTCTAAAAATCTTTGCTAAAGAGAAAAGTCCCAGGCTAGATGGTTGGCCGGTGGAACTGTATATTCACTTCTTTGATGTTTTGGGTGAGGACCAAAAAAATGTGGTGAACTTCTCCAGAGTTAATGGATTCATATCAGGTGCTCTTAATGCTACCTTTGTCACTTTAATTCCAAAAAGAAACAAGCCTCTCTCTTTTGGGGATTATCGCCCGATTGCCTTATGTAACCTGCTATATAAGCTCATTACAAAGATTATTGCACAAAGGATGAAGATTGTTCTTTCTAATTATATATCTGATGAGCAGTTCGGTTTCTTATCAGGGAGACAGATTCACGATGCAATCGGGATATCTCAGGAATTGTTGCATAATATTAAGATTAAAAAGAAGAAGGCTCTTTTGCTTAAAATGGACTTAGAGAATGCTTACGATAGAGTCAATTGGTCTTTTCTGCGAATGCTCCTAATAAAAATTGGAATGCCTCCATTGGTAATTAAGTGGATTATGACTTGTATCACTACAATGAATATTGTTGTGTTGGTAAATGGTTCACCGACCTCCTTCTTCACTACAAGGGTGCCCACTTTCTCCACTTCTCTTCATTTTAATTATGGACAGATTCAGCAAATTAGTTAACCAAGCTCTGGATAAAGGTTTGATTAAAGGTATTATATTGACTAAAGATTGTGTGATCTCACACATCTTGTTTGCGGATGATGTTTTGGTGGCGGGTTTGGACCCAATTGCAGAGTGGAATCAATATGGAAACATCACTTAGACTTTCTGTAATGCTTCCAGCATGAAGGTTAGCTCTGCTAAGTCAAACTTCTTTCATCTAAATATGAATGATTTGCAGCTGAAAGTTACCACCACTTTTCTTCCCTTCAAGTGTTGTCCATTGGAGGAGGGCTTTAAATATTTGGGTTTTTATTTGAAACCTAATAACTATCTCATCAAAGACTGGTTCTGGTTGCTGCGGAAAATAGAAACTCGTATAGCTCATTGGTCTTATAGACTTTTATCTATTGGAGGCAGACTTTTATTGGTTAAATTGGTGCTATCAAGCATTCCAGTTTATTGGTTTTCTCTACTAGAAGTGTCTTCTTTCATTATTAAAGCTATTAGAAAATGTTTCTTTAATTTTCTATGGTTAGGGAATTCTGAGAAAGTTAAAATCCCAATGGTTGCTTCAGAGATACTTTCAAGACCTGAAAGATTTGGGGGCTGGGCAATTAAAGATTTGGAGGTATTCAGTGCTGCTCTCAGATTAAAAAGTATGTGGAGATGTATCTTTGGGAGTACCCTTGTTCTAGACTCATGAAATGCAAATATCTCAAACCTGATGTGTATCTTTGGATCAGAAATCCGAAACAGGTTGGTTGGAACTTTTCGCCAATATGGAGGGGTTTCATGAAAGTTTTCATATGGATCAAAAAGGATCTTCTTTGGAAGGTTGGCTCAGGAGTGAATATTAGAGTTGGGTTGGACCATATCATAGGGATGGAAGATTCATATCTTCTCCCCATTCTCCTAACTCAATACTTACAGGTTCTTGGTCTGTCTACTCTTAACAAAATTCTTATTTGCAGAACAGGTGATTCTGGGCCAACTAGATTGTTGTCTTCTAGAGATCTTGGGCTCTCTGGTATTTTTGCTCTTGAATGGGAGACTTATATCAAAAATCTGAACTCATCTGGTGTAAAAATTTCTCTGGAATGTGATCAGCTAGTTTGGTGTGGGAATCCTAGCACAGGTAAAGTGACGGCAAAATCAGCTTAGTGTAGAATGATGCAAGATAAATTTATTTTTCCCAAGACTGGTGGTATAAGCGATTATGGAAGTGGTCAATTCCCCTAAAATTAAAATCATTTTTATGGTTATCTCTTAAAGATAAACTTAAGACATGGGAGAATTTGATAAAGCGTGGCTGGATCGGTCCAAGCATCTGCTGTCTTTGCCTTAATGCAACAGAATCAACTCAACATTTATTTGTCAACTGTAGCTTCACAAACAAAATCTGGGATTTAGTTTCTGCAAAACTAAAAATTACTTGCTAGTGGGATGTTGGTGAGTTCAAGTTCTGTCTCTTGAATTGGTACATAAATTGTAAGCAATTCTTTAGTATTGCTATTTGTATTTCATGGGAAATTTGGTATACAAGAAATTGTGCTATCTTTCAGAATATTCAACTTGTTGAATTGACTTGTTGCATGACTGCGCTGAATATGTTTTCAACATACAAGAGTGATGAACATAGATTTTCGATTGCCAAAATTAGTCATTTTACTCTTAAGGTGGAACAACTAGTTTTATTTTTTGATGGGGCTGCTCAGAATGAGATTTGTGCAGTAGGAGGAGTTCTTTATCTGAATGAGGATCACTTTTATACAGTTCAGCTCAATTGTGGTGTTGGTAGCAACATGAAAGCTGAGCTTTTGGCATTGTGGTTTGTTTTAAAATTGGCAAATATATTTGGTTTAGTTAATACCAAAGTGTATGGCGATTCTCTTGTAACAATCAAATGGGCCTCTGGGGATTCCAAGCTTAATGTTACCAATTTGCGCCATTGGTGCCTCATGACATAGAAGGAAATATCTTTGCAGCAGAATATTACTTTTAAGCATATTTATAGAGAACATAACTCCTTGGCAGATAAGTTATCTAAATAAGCTCTGGCAGGTTCTGAAGGTCAGCTCATATGGGAGGAATGGCTGGATAATGCCACTCTAGCGAGTGGAGTTACCTACATTTTTTATGAAAGTCAGGACTTTATAATATTTGTGTTCGAGGCTTGTAGCTTTATGCTCATTATACATATCTTTGAAGTTTGACTTGTATTGAAGGTCTGGTTTTTTGAGAAATTGGGCTCAGAATTGTCTTTGCAGGATTATTTGTAATTCGGATCCTTGCTTGAAGGTTTTTTTTTGCTGATTCTGCTTTCGAATCAATACTATTTGATTCAAGTGAATATCAATAGTAGTTTTTGTCGCTGAAAAAGAAAAAAAGAAAAAAAAACCACTAAAACTAAAATCTTTCTATTGCATTTAGGTAATTAAAATGATTGTATTTAGACTTTCTTTTTTTTTCAGCAAAAAAAAAGCATACTATTGATATTCAAGTTGAATCAAATAGTACAATGATGTTCAAGTCTTTATGAGACATATCAGCAAAATAACTTATCAGTACATAACCTTCTCAAAACAAGACTTTCCAAAAAGGAAAAGGTAACTTCCAAAAAAAAAAAACCCCACTAAAACTAAAATCTTTCTATTGCATTTAGGTAATTAACATGATTGTATTTAGACTTTCTTTTTTTTTTTAAGCAAAAAAAAAGCATACTATTGATATTCAAGTTGAATCAAATAGTACAATGATGTTCAAGTCTTTATGAGACATATCAGCAAAATAACTTATCAGTACATAACCTTCTCAAAACAAGACTTTCCAAAAAGGAAAATGTAACTTCCAGACCCAAGTTATAAAAAAAAAAACTAAAAAAGTAATTCTTGATCAGAACATCATTCAAAAATCCTGAGTTCCCATATCAAAGATATGAGCTCCCTGAAATTCTTCCCACACTATAACACCTTCCTCTTGTTTTAACAATTGTGGTTGTCTATAAATATACTGTAAATCTGCTCAAAAGATATATTGTTGAAAAATTCAATTTCTGTCATCATAATCCTATTGCACCAGTGTAGTAGAAAAGTATTTCGACTTTCTTTATCCAATCACTTACTGCATTGAGTTTAAAGATTCCCCCAAAAAGTTGTTTCTGGCATCAAATAAAAACCAAAATCGAACTTGATTTGATCTGCGTGTAAGCCAATCGTCTTTAAAGACTCACCAATTTTTTTTTAAATAGCACCAGAGATCCTCCATTAATAATAAAAGTCGTTTTCTTAGAATTGGATTGTTCAGAGATCACCCACAACGAGATAGCGTTCCCATTTGCTGCTTTTGCTTCATCTGTTTATCAACTTCTAGCATGACACTGTCGACCAGCAGTCCCTCGTTCCTAAAAAAACATTCAGAATAAAGTTACTAATATGAAATGCACACAAAACTAAAATTGATATACCTGTCATTCCAACAAATTAAAATAGCTAAAAGCCTAAAACGAATAGGATAGGGAGAGATGGAAATGGAGCTCTTACCCATCACATGTCTCCAGGTCAAAACCGTCTGTTTTTGTAGCTTCCATGAGAGCCCCTTTCCATATTTCAATGGTGTCGGAATCATATCGCGGCTTCTCTTTATGAGTTTCAGGGTCAATTGTTTTCTCGTCTTTGAGAATGCGCAGGGCTTCAACATACACGCTGTTCATGCCATCCACCATATTCAACCTAATGTCTGAACATTTCACATCATAAAAGACGGGAATAATGATTGATTGAGACTTCACCATAAGTAGAAGCTCATCCAAGCACCATTCTGATTTGGCATAGTGTTTTGAACAAATAACGACGTGAACATAGGTGACTTTAATAGCGTTTTCTAGCTCGGAATTTACTGTGTGTCCCTTTCTGCGCCTCCTCCTTGTCAAAAAAGACTCGCCATCCGGAATCAATGAGGCGATAGTACAGATGGCTTACCAAAGTATTTTTTACATCCGTGCCACGATGATTTAAAAAAACATGGTAAGGGATCAGTGTTTTGCGTTCTTCAATACTCGACCCAGTGTTAATACTCAACACATGTTTGACGAGATCATGCACCATCCATCCCTGGTCACTGAAAAAATTCACGAAGTTTACAGTTACAAAATGTCATATACTTGTCAATCCCAAAAGAAATAAGAAACTAAGATTATGAGGGACAATTGGAGGTCTTACCCATTAAATGCCGCCCACTTGAAACCGCATATTAGTGAAGCATCAAAAAGGGCCTTTAATTGTATTGGAGTCATATCGTGGCCTCTCTTCACAAGTTTGAGGGTTAAATGTTTTCTCCTCTTCCAGCATGCGCAGGTATTTGCAATACCGTGCTCCATTATTAAGTGGCGTCCACCGAAACAAGTGAAGAACTGGAGCATACATTACATGACACTCCAGATCCGAAGGGTTAACATCGTAAAATACTAGAATAATAAGTGCCCCCAACTTGAACATGATCCGGATCTCATTCAGGCAGCCACTTGACTTCATTCAGGCAGCCACTTGACTTCGCATAATTTTTCGAGAAAATTGCTATATGGACAGAGGCCTTTTTAATCGTGCCGACTCGCAGTCCAATTTGGGAAATTAGTGTACGGGAAAGATGGTTGGCAAAGTTCTTTCCAACATCAGGCGGGTGATGATTTATGGATATAATATAGTTTTTGTTGGAGATATGTAATTAATTTCACTCTTTAATGGATCTCAGTTCAAGGTGAAGTTAAACCAAGTTTGTGTATAAGTGAAAATCACTCAGAGAGGATTAGGTAGAGATGTGTGAAGGAAAAAGAGAATAAGTGAAGAGCCGTGAAGTGTATGAAGAGCCCAAGCTTTGTAAGAAGTGAAAGTTCAAGTAAAATATCATCTCTCTTTAATGCGACAAAGTTGTTTGTTTTACTGCCGTAATATATAAGTCTATAGTTATTTGTGTTCATTCTCAATAATGTTGATTATTGTATGCCACACATCTTCTTCATATTTACTTGTGTGAATGTTGTTTACATTTAAGCTCTATAAAAGAAATCAAGATTTCCAAATAGTTCAGTGTGGTGAAAGTTCTATTTTAACCAAGAGTAACTTCGCGTACAAATGTTGTTAATTTGTGCAAAGTTAATCTTCGTGAAGTAATTGAGAAGTCCGCGAAGTTAACGGCGCATTTATGCGAAGTTCAACTGCATAGTAAAAAGTTGAAATACGCAGTTAATTTTGAAGTAAAATGTTCGAAGAAAGAGAGGTGTGTTTTTTCCTTGATCTGTAGAGAGTTGGTTTACAGAAAGTAGAAATTGTATTTACAAAAGGGGAAAAGCAATTAAAGCTAAGAATGACTTCCACTTCTTGTAATTTACAAACTCCAATTTTTTCAGGTAAAAATTATGAATATTGGTCTCTAACTATGAAAGCTTTGTTTAGAGGTCAAGATGTATGGGAAATAGTCCAGAATGGCTATGTAGAACCAGCAAATATGGAAGCATACAACAATCTCATGCAAGATGAGAAGGATGTTTTGAAGGAAGAAAGATGGAAAGGCGTTGTTTCACATACATCAAGCGACACATGAATCCATACTCCCAAGAGTAGCAGCAACAACGTCAGTGAAGGAAGCGTGGGACACAATGGAAACTTCCTATCAAGGCTTGAACAAAGTAACGACTGCGAAACTACAAATTCTTAGAAGAGATTTTGAATCTCTGTCAATGAAAGATACAAAGTCAGTAGACTCATTCTATACTCATGTTATTGGTCTGGTTAATCAAATAAAGTCTCATGGAGAAAATTTAGGTGACCAAAGAGTTGTTGAAAAAGTTCTTAGAGTTCTTCCAAAGAAATTTGAATCTTTGGTTGTGATCCTGGAGGAAAATAAATATCTATCCCAATTTAGTATTGATGAATTGCAAGCCTCATTACTCAATCATGAGCATAGAATCAGCAGTTCAGATGCATCACTGGAAGGTGCATTCGCAACACAGTCATCCATAAGTCGTGGAAGAGGCAGGGGAAGATCAAACTCTAGAGGCAGAGGAATAATTTCTTTTAGGGGAGGACGCAGCAACAGCCCTGAACATGTTGCTGGAAGAGGTCATAATCAGATCCCCAGTCAGGCAAGTGGACAAAGGTATGACAAATAAAAAATTCAATGTCATTACTGTAAGAAGTTTGGACACTTCGCATATGAATGCAGGAAGAAGCAGTATGACCAAGGAAAGCAAAGCTAAAGACATTCAAGCAACAACAACACTCCGAACAACTCATTGTTCTTAGCATGTGCATCTCCACTTGAATGGAATGTTGTCCAAGAAAGTCCAAATGACATATGGTATTTAGACTCAGGCTGTAGCAATCATGTGATTGGTAATTTAAATCTATTTTCTAGTCTAGATAAATCAGTTCAAACTAATGTCACACTTGGAAACAATATTCAAGTTACTGTTTTGGGTAAGGGTACTGTTGATATTCTAACCAAACAGGGGGAGCAGAAATTTATGCCTGATGTTTATTATGTTCAAGGTTTGAAGCATAATTTAATGAGCATTGGACAGCTGATGGAAAAATGTTACAGAGTTCATATGACAGGAAAACATTGTCTGATCAAGGACATATATCCAAGCAATTGCTTAATAACCGAAGTGCAGATGACAAGCAATCGCTTGTTTCCTTTGAGGATAAGACCAATCATAAAAGGAAAAACAACTGAAGTTGTTCATGGAAATCAAAATGAAAATTCTGGAGCTGCATTTAAAGCAGGAAGTAAACAAGCAGAAATTCACCGCAACAAGGAAGAAAAAGATAGCAAAGAGATGCAAGCAACGTTTCAAATAGAAATAAAGGATGAATCTTGGTTGTGGCACTTCAAATTTGGACATTTGAATTTTGGTGGGTTGAAACTACTGCATACGAAGGACATGGTGAAAGGACAGCCATTAATTGAAAAGCCAGAGAGAATTTGTGAATTTTGTATTTTTGGAAAACAATACAAAGAGACTTTTCTAGTCGAAAAGTCATACAGAGCTCGCACACCACTTGAAATTGTGCACTCTGATATTTGTAGACCGATGCAAACACCGTCCATGGGAGGATGCACTTACCTTCTCACATTTATTGATGATTTCACAAAAAAAACCTGGGCATATTTTCTAAAACACAAATTTGATGTGTTTGGTTGTTTTCAGCAGTTCAAGGCACTTGCGGAGAAGCAAAGTGGTTACAACATCAAAATATTAAGAACAAATCTAGAGGTGGTGAGTATGTTTCAAATGATTTCTTCATTTTTTTCAAAAATCATGGCATACAAAAGCAATTCACTGCACGGTATACACCGCAACAGAATGGTATCGTAGAGGGGAAGAACAGAACCATTATGGAGATGGCATACAGTATGTTGGCAACCATGCATCTGTCAAATGAATATTGGGCTGAGGCAGTGGCAACTGCTGTATACATCATGAATTGATGTCCGACAAAGAGTGTGAAGAACAAAGTTCCGCAGGAAGTTTGGACAGGTATGAAACATAGTGTTTCACATTTAAAAGTTTTTGGTTGTGTAGCATATGCACATGTTCCAGATCAACTAAGAAGGAAATTAGATAATAAATGACAGAAATGCATTTTTATTGGGTATTCTGAAGACACAAAAAAATACAAGTTGTATGATCGTGTTGCAAGAAAAGTTATTATCAGTCAAGATGTTTAGTTTGTAGAAAATGAAGCATGGGATGGAACTGTAGAGAAGAATGTTAAAATCGTGTCACATGTTGAACATGATGACATCACAGAAGATGTGGTTGAGACTCCACATGTGAATCAGAACTTCAAAGCTTTGTCTACTCCTAGGACAGCGTGGCATGTTTCAGCACAAGGAACTCCGACACAAGTCACAGTTCAAGCAACTCCGACAAGCACACCAAGTGGACAGCAAACTCCATCAAGTAGATCGCATAGTTCGACACCAACAACTCCGATAAAGAAAAAACTTTATGTGAGATATATGAGACTGGTACACCCAATTCATTCTCATTTTTTGCATTATTTTCTCAAGTTAATGATCCTCTAACATTTGAAGAAGTTGTTGAAGATAAAGTTTGGGCACAAGCCATGGATGAAGAAATAGAATGCATTGAGAAGAATCAAACATGGGAATTAGTTGATGTTCCTAAGGACAAGGATGTGATAAGCGTGAAATGGATTTATAAGACCAAACAGGATGCTGATGGAAATGTGCAGAAGCACAAGGCAATATTGGTAGCAAGAGGATTCACACAGCAGCCTGGCATAGACTTCAATGAAAATTTTGCACCTGTAGCTTGAATGGACACTATCAGAACAGTTTTGGCAATCACAGTTCATAAGAGATGGCCTGTTTATCAAATGGATGTTAAGTCTGCATTTTTAAATGGTTATTTGGAGTAAGAAGTATATGTGGAGTAGCCACAAGGATATGAAGTTCCAGGACAAGGACACAAAGTATACAGATTGAAAAAGGTGCTCTATGGTTTGAAGAAAGCTCCTATAGCTTGGTACAGTCGCATTGAATCTTATCTCATTCAGAATGGATTTCACAGAAGTGAATGTGAGCCAACGCTGTACACAAAAATCAACAAGCAAGGTAATAAGATAATTGTCTTCATGTATGTAGATGATTTAATATTTATTAGTGATTTTGGCATAGAGGAATTTAGATCAGTCATGGAAAGTGAATTCGAAATGACTAATTTGGGGCTTATGAAGTATTTTCTTGGCATTGAAGTCCAACAGACTGAAAATAGTATATTTATATCTCAATCGAAGTATGCAAATGATGTCTTGAACAGATTTAAGATGTTAAACTGTAAGACGGATCCAACACCAGTGATAACAGGTTTTAAATTGAGCAAGGAAGATGGTGGATCCAATGTAGATCCTACACTATTTAAAAGGCTTGTTGGCAACCTTATGTATCTTAGAGCAACAAGGCCATACATCATGTACGAAGTCAGTTTAATATCAAGATTCATGGAGTCACCAAAATAATCTCATTGGCAAGCAAGGAAAATAATTCTAAGGTATGTAAGTGGAACAAAAGACTTTGGTATTTTGCATTCAACCTTAGAAAATTTCAAACTCATTAGATACACTAACAGTGACAATGGAGGCAGCATAAATGACAGAAAATTCACATCTGGGAATACATTTTATTTTTGTTTAAAGATCCCCATCTGCTCATAATTAAGGGGAAGTGTTGGAGATATGTAATTAAGAGATTATTGTGTATCTAAGTCTGCGCCAGCTCTGTCAGTCACTATGTTGGACTTTTTGTCAGTCCACTGTATTGCAAAGATGTTAGATAGCCAGTCAGTTTGTCAGTAGGCTTCGTGCACTAATCTTAGTATTTATTCAGCTGCGTTTGTATTCCGCAAGTCAAATTTCTTAGGTAGAAATTAATTACAGTCTTTAATGGATCTCAGTAGCTTCCAGGTGAAGGTAAACCAAGTTTGTGTATAAATGAAAATCACTCAGAGAGGATTTGGTAGAGATGTGTGAAGGAAGAAGAGAAGAAGTGAAGAGTCGTGAAGTGTATGAAGAGCCCAAGCTCTGTAAGAAGTGAAAGTTCAAGTAAAATCTCATTTCTTTGTAATGCGAAAAAGTTGTTTGTTTTACTGCGGTAGTATATAAGTCTATAGTCATTTGTGTTCATTCTCAAGAATGTCAATTATTGCATGCTGCACATCTTCTTCATATTTACCTATGTGAATGTTGTTTACATTTACGCTCTGTAAAAGAAATCAAGATTTTAAAATAGTTCAATGTGGTGAAAGTTCTATTTTAACCAAGATTAACTTCGCGTAAATGTTTTGGTTATTATGTCGTAACAAGAAATGTTTTAAGATAAAGCTTGTTTAAGATTGGGTTATGCGAAGTTAACTTGTGCAAAGTTAATATTCGTGAAGTAATTGAGAATTCCGTGAAGTAAAGTATTTCGCAAAGTTAACTACGCATTTATGCGAAGTTCAACTATGGAGTAAAAAGTTGAAATGCACAGTTAATCTCCACGCAGTTAATCTGTGAAGTAAAGTGTTTGAAAAATTAGAATTTTACTTTGCAATGTATATGTTAGGAGAAGCAAAGTCCTAAAGCGAAGAAAAAGAAATTTTTTAGTTACTGCGCAGTTCAATCCTTTTACTACGCGGTGTGCTTTTCCCATGAGTTTTGTTTAGATTCAGTGATGATGGATGGAGAATTTAATCGATCAGAATTTGAAATCTTTATCCAAGGATCCTTACACAATGATGAGTTGTGAAGATCATAGTTATTGTTATTATAACTATATGAAGTAGAGCATTGGCTTAGTATAGATTGCAAGAAAAGAAAACATATACCGATGAGAGAGATTGGAGATATGTGAAGAACCTTCATATTTTCGTCATCCTCGTTGTCTATTTATCTCAGAGGCCTTTGCAGTGCCTAACGACTGCTTTCAAGTTACCGCCGGCCTTTGCTACTATCTCAGGATAGGATTGTTTTATTATAGAAAGCAGGAGCCAGGAACGACCAGGAGTTTTTGAAGCCCTACCGCCCTTTCATTGTAGAAATCAACAATCGGGGAACCGGGAGCTGTGACACACTTGTGCCCAGCGTCCGCTAAGGGATTGGATCCTCACTGGAAGAGTTTTATAGCAATCAAAACAATTCAAAGCATATGCACCACTCTATCTATGTATTAACTTGTCATAGAGCATATGCACCACTCTCTCTCTGTATTCATTCACAAGTCATAGATAGGTGACTATGTCATTACTTCTGGAGAGGATAGCATCTATGTTTGCCTTGGGATATTCTTCCTTTCCAACTGGTGTTACATTTGCAGATGTGGTGTTGTCTCTGCATCTGTCACGACTCTTGCATGTTGGTCTCGCTAAAAGGATGCTTATTCAGGAGCGGTGTATAGGTCCGTGTGACTTAAAATATTTTTGATTGGTCTCTTCATTTACATTTGTGTTATAGGAGTTTCTTGGATTTTGTAACAGCATCATATGCATGGTTCATGATTTTTTATTTTGTAATCCATTGTATTCACTTTCATTTGAAAAAATGATAGTCAGTGGAGATGAGGCCAAACCCTAAAAACTGACTATCATCATCAAACCCTAAAAACTAAAATGAGTGACAAAACTAACTGTGAATTTTCATCAAAGAAATTAATGTCAAGTGGATAGGGGGTGTTATCAATGGAAAGGTCAGGTTTCAGACAACTGGTCATGAAGGTTTGTTTAGTCTTAGGGGATGACTCTCTATACTGGCTAACTAGGGATTCTTTGGCAAAATCTTCCTAGTAGTGGGAGGAAAACATGAGTACTGCTAGATCTTTCCTAATGGTAGACGCATTTACAGAGCAAATAATTTTCGTTCTTGATGATTTCAGACTCTTTCACACTGAGAATAATTTACTGCACACCACAAAATGAATTTCGGAAACCCTAAAGCTTGTTCTGGACATAAATGAATAAAACGAGACTTATAAACATTGTGCACATCCAAATTTTGTTTATATAAATCCTCCAAATTGCTTTTGATTTCTAAAACTAAGAATTTAACCATTATGGGGTGTTGGAGGGGACCCTTCGGGCTCCTTAATTGTCATTAGTTACTTATGTAATAGTAAGGTTAAAGAAGCAGTTGGAGTGGGTGCAACCGCTCCAACCACGTATAAATATGTATAAATAATACCATCAAGATGAATATAACCAGTTGGATGCATTCGACTCATCTCTCTTGTCTTGATTATCTCTGTGTGTATGTGCTTACTATCTGCTTGAATACAACATCTGGCGTCGTTGGCTCTTTCATGCGGTTTGGGTGACAGCAGCAGTGCGTGGAAGATGGATCAAACCTGCAAAAGATCGTGACAAGAAATAAACCCTGCAAGAAATGTTGATGCTGCGCTATGTTGCTGTAAAGAAAGAAGTGATGCTCGCTGAAGATGCTGTAAGGAAGATTATATACTGTTAATTTGTGCATATGATCGGTTTCCAGAACTTCCATCAGTATGAAGAAGTGTCAAAGATAAATAACGCATTCATGAAGACTCATGGTGACGGTTGTGTAAAATTAGTCACAGCAAATCTAATGAACAAGTAAATCAATCACAACAGATGAACATAGAAAATATGGTGTAAAACTGTGTAAAACATGCACAGTGCTCAATATCCCAATGAGGGTGAATAATTACAATACAATACAGTAACAATAACTGAGCAATTCGAATTGACTAAGGAGTTTATTCGAATCACTGAATGGAGTAGCTTGACTCCAACTAGGAGTCCTCATCATCAATCAGTGGTGGTCATCAATGCACAAGAACCAATCATCCAGGTGTCAATCTGAGTCTAACTGAGTGTAACATGTGTAACTGAAGTGTGTAGCACTGATATAGGGAAGTGGGCTCAGTAGAGGGTGCATGGGAGGCTAACTAAAGTTAGAACAAGTCATCTAGTCAATTTGGAGGTCCAACGGAGTGAAACAGTCAGTCGGGAGTGAAACTAGCCTAAAATCAGGGCGAATCGGAGCTAACTGAGTGTAACTGAAGTGGAACTGCAGTGGTAGGTGAAGAAGTGCGCCCTTCTCTGGAAGTAGGTGAGAAGTGGGCGCCTTCCTGAGTAGGAGGGATAATGAATTGATGTAAGAAGCTCCCGGGTGCTAGAATAAGGTGGCTAAGGTGCTGGAGGCATCAACCTGGTGACTGGGATGCATGCAAAGTGCATGCAAACCCTAGAATTTGCATGCAAACCCTAATTGCATGCAAGATCCTGAAAAAGATGATGTGGATATCCAAACACCCCCCCTCAAGCTAGACTATGATGTGAAAATAAATAAAAAATGTGGGGCCCTGGTAACTAAGACCAAAGGTCACCCCAATACAATAATCCAAAAAATGCTAAAAATAAACTAAGTGAGGAAAGAGGGAAAACCCAGTGGGAAGAAAGCCCCCCCTTAAGCTAAAGCATAATAATGGATCAATCTATCTCCACCATGATGGAACTCACCCCCAACAGTGAACGGAGGTAAGAGAACTTTTCTCAGTGAAGCTCTTGGTGAATATGTCTACAATTTGCTCATCAGTAGGGAAATATTGCAGAATGATGGTGCGATCATGCACCAACTGTCGAATGTAATGCATATGAATCTCAATGTGTTTGGTCCTCTGCCACCGAACTGGATCTATGGAGATCTTGATAGCACTTTGATTGTCACAAAATAGGACAGTCGAAGTAGTGCCACCAAAACCAAACTCGGAAAGAATACCCTGCAACCAAATTGCCTGAATGCAGGCATTGACTGCCCCTCGATACTTTGCCTCTGCTGAAGAAAGTGCAATGGCTGCCTGATTTTTGCTGGACCAGCAAATAGCACCATGACCAATCATGAAAACATAACCATAAGTGGACTTCCGATCAATGCTATCACCTACCCAATCTGAATCAGTAAAACCAATGAAATCAAGCTCAGAATCTGCAGCATAATGTATGCCAAAATGTTTCGTACCTTACACATGCTGCAAGATCCGCTTGGCTACTCGCCAATGAAGCTCATGGGGATGCTGCATATACCTTGACACGACACTCACAGCATATGAAATATCAGGCCTTGAGTGTGTCAAATAAAGTAGTGAACCAATCAACTGTCGATACATACTGCAATCTGCAAGCGGTGTAGAATCTCCCTCCTCAAGGCTGATTCCTGAGAGGAATGGGAATGGGGCTGCCTTACATTCAGCCATATTAAACTTCAATAATAGGCCGGAAGCATATTTTTGCTAAGATATAGTGATCCCATCAAAATTTTGAGCTATCTCCAAGCCCAAAAAGTGACTCAGCAAGCCCAAATCGCTCATGTCAAAAGCTAGATTTAAGGCAGTTTTTAGCTTGTTTATTGAAGTAAGAGTGCTACCAGTAATGAGAATATCATCAACATAAAGTACAATAACCAACGAATTACCTTTAACTCACTAAATATACACATTCGGATCATATTTGCATCTTTGGAAATTCTGAGAAAGAAGGAAGGAGTCCATCTTTGCGTACCAAGCTCTTGGGGCCTGTTTTAACCCATACAAAGATTTCTTCAATTTGCAAACTAATGAGTATCCATGGAGTCCCTCTGGCTGCTGCATATATACCTCTACAACAAGGTCTCCATGTAGAAATGCACTCTTCACATCCATGTGGTGCACTTCCCAGTGCTTGGATGCCGAAATAGCCAAAACAAGGCAGATGGAATCCATCTTTGCAACCGGTGCAAAGGTCTCGGTGTAGTCCACTCCTTGGAATTGGGAGAAACCTTTTGCCACCAACCTTGCTTTGTATTTGCTGATAGAGCCATCAACATCAACTTTCGTATGGTAGACCCATTTACACTTCACTAATTTTCTCCCAGGTGGAAGAGAAACTAGCTCCCATGTATTGTTCTTTTGAAGAGAACTGTACTCTTCATCCATGGCACTTTGCCATCTCATATCTCGGTGGGCAGAATGGTATGATGTGGGATATGAACTAGTCATCAAATAATAAATATCAGGAAGTAATGGATTAGAAATAGAAAGATCCATACCTGCTCTTTGAAAGTCTGCTCTTGTTCGTCTCGGATCAGCAGGATTTCCAAGGTTCGAACCAACAGATTGAAGAGTGTTTCGGGACCACTTTGGCAACCGAGGAGGATCATAATGGTCGGATTCTGAACCTGATATGTCATGATCATTATGTGCTGCTAAAATATCAGAAATATCAGAACTCATACCTTCATTATCGCTGCATGGATCTTCTTCTGGTGAAGGTGGTGAAACGATAGTTTCTTCCTCGACTAGTTGCAATTCTTGAAGCGGTTCTTCAAATTGCACACTGTGCTCTATGAATATCTTTTTAGATCTGATATCCATGAGTTTATATGCTTTTGATTCTTCCCCATATCCTATCAGTATGCACTCAATACTTTGTGGATCCAAAGCTCGTCTCTTCTTGGAAGGAATTCTAGCCCATGCAGTAGAGCCAAAAACTCTCAAATTTGACACATCCGGTTTGTGACCAAAGAATGCTTCGAAAGGAATCATACCTTTCACGGATGAATGTGGAACACGGTTCTATATGTATGCAGCAACATTGATTGCTTCAGCCCAAATATTTGCAGCCAAACCTTTTGATTCAATCATGCATGTAGCCATCTCTTTCAGTGACCGATTTTTCCTTTCCGCTACACCGTTCTGCTGGGGTGTGTAGGGAACTGTATGTTGGATCTGAATTCTGCTTTGGACACAAAGTTGCAGCAACTCGGCCTTGATATATTCTCCACCATTATCAGATCTAAGATCTTTGATCTTTCTCTCAGTGGCGGTCTCAACAGAAGCCTTAAAATCCTTGAATTTTCCAAGCACTTCTGACTTGTTTTTGAGAAAAAATACCCATGTAAAGCGGGAAAAATCATCAATAAATGTCAAAACATACCTTGAACCATTTAATGACGTATGGGGCAGTGGACCACTGATATCAGAATGTATCATCCCCAAAACTGTAGAAGCTCTGCTAGCTTTGCCGCAGTCGAATCTGTGCTCGGGGTGCTTCCCAATAATGCAACCAGTGTATATTCCCTTCGAGGAACGGAGTTGTGGAAGACCATCTACCATGGAATGGTTTGATAACAGCAACAAATAATTATAATTAAGATGTCCAAATATTTCATGCCAAAACCTACTAACCTCATTACCATGTGTGTGAAGAGCAGTGGGCTTTGCAAGCAGAATAAAGTGTGAAAACTCATAGCATTTTGCAGTGTGGTTTGCCTTTCTGACTGCAACAAGTCTTCCAATTTTGATATCAGAAATTTCAACTGTATTAGGGCTGAATGTAACTTGCTTTGGTTCACCAGTGTGTGTCATTTGATACACAGAAAGAAGATTTGAAGCCAAGGAAGGAACATAGAGAACATTCTGAAAGCTTCCATGATGTACATGAATCGTACCTTTGCCCTTTGAAGAAATTTTTGATTCATCTCCCAAATGGATGGGGATGGAGCTGTTTGGATCGAATGAAGAAAAAGAATCAATATTTGCAGCCATATGATTTGATGCACCCGAATCTATCAAGAGAGTAGTGGGCTTTGAAACAGTTGCCATGAGTGCTTGTCCTCTTTCATGATCATCATTCCTATCCTTCTTCCTTGCACCGTCAGGAAGAGTTATGTTGTTCTTTTCCAAAAGGAGGGCCATTTGATCTATAGTCTTCTTCATACATGAACTTTCGGGATGAAAGCCACAGTTTCAATAAATTCATTTAGATTTTTGGTTACCTTCTTTACCCTTTTGCTTGAACTTTGAACTGGATGGTGCATCTGTCTGTTTGCCTTTCTCTCTTTGCTTGTGAGGTTCGAATTTGGGCTTCTCCTTCTTTTGCTTTCCTTTACCAATCGAGATCTTGGGTCCTTCAACATATAGGGATGAATCTTTGGAGCTTATGGACCCCATTTGAATCAACTTATCATGCTCTTTTATGACGAAATCAATGAAGGCATTCAAGGTAGGCATCTTCCAATTCGGGGTAGTTAGCCGACCGGAATTGAAAGTAGAGACAAATACTGAATAATCTTTACCAAGCTTGCTAAGAATGGAGAGGATCAATTGATTATCCTCTTTGATAACTCCACTGTTCTTCAACTGCATGTTTAAGTTCTTGAATTTTGTGAAGAATTCATTAATGGTCTTGAAATTCTCAGGACTAAGGGCAATCAATTCATTCTCTAATTGAAAATCCCTAAGCTCGTCCTGCTTGCCAAATAGTGTTTCAAGCTGCTCCCATATAGCTTTTGGAGTCTTCAATCCGCTGAGATGGAAGTGAATATCTTTGGAGATGGAGAGATAAAGAAGACCATAAGCTTCATCAAACTTGTTGTAGTGTTTGGTTCTATCTGACAAGGTGTTTGGCTCCAATTCAAGACCAAGAGTGACTCGGTAGTAACCTTTTGAACGTAATATGATCTCCATATCATCTTTCCAATCAAAATAATTGAATGGGGTGAGGATAGGCTTTTAAGAAGAGTATTCCACTGCTAGGAGCGAGTGCACACTGATGTAGAAAAGCTTGCAAGGGCAAAGTAGTGAATGCAATTGATGGAGACAATAACCTGCAAATCACAATAAAACCAAGAACAATGAGGTCGAACAATCCACCCTTTTAGAGTTGCATCACACCTGGGATTGGAGATCAAGCAATTTTGAATGGGTCCAATGTATCAGTTCCAGGATTTATGTGGAAACTCAAGCTTCTGGAGTGGTATTGGAAGTATTTTCAAGTTTTGCATGCACAGGAGCGAATGCCCTTGAGCTCTTTCATGCCAAATTTTTTTGTAATTTTTGAGAAAATTCACTCAAATCTTCTTGTAGAAACACCTGTAGAAAATAGATATTGTCCCTGCAATGGCTCTGATACCATGTAAAATTATTCACAACAGATCTAATGAACAAGTAAATCAATCACAACAGATGAACATAGAAAATATGGTGTAAAACTGTGTAAAACATGCACAGTGCCCAATATCCCAATGAGGGTGAATAATTACAATACAATACAGTAACAATAACTGAGCAATTCGAATTGACTAAGGAGGTCATTTGAATCACTTAATGGAGTAGCTTGACTCCAACTAGGAGTCCTCATCATCAATCAGTGGTGGTCATCAATGCACAAGAACCAGTCATCCAGGTGTCAATCTGAGTCTAACTGAGTGTAACTGAACTGTGTAGCATTGATATAGGGAAGTGGGCTCAGTAGAGGGCGCATGGGAGGCTAACTAAAGTCAGAACAAGTCATCTAGTCAATCTGGAGGTCCAACGGAGTGAAACAGTCAGTCGGGAGTGAAACTAGCCTCAAATCAGGGAGAATCAGAGCTAACTGAGTGTAACTGAAGTGGAACTACAGTGGTAGGTGAAGAAGTGCGCCCTTCTTTGGCAGTAGGTGAGAAGTGGGTGCCTTCCTGACTAGGAGGGCTAATGAATTGATGTAAGAAGCTCTCGGGTGCTAGAATAAGGTGGCTAAGGTGCTGGAGGCATCAACCTGGTGACTGGGATGCATGCAAACCCTAGAATTTGCATGCAAACCCTAATTGCATGCAAGATACTGAAAAAGATGGTGTGGATGTCCAAACAGGTTGTCAACGAACATGCAAGAAAAGCAACTGCAAGAAACCAATATTATGTTGCTCAAGATACACTGTGGAGATGATCCTGCGTGTTTGTTGTACATTATCTTTTCTGGCTCGAGGAGTCTATCGACCATTGATGAGGGAAGCTCGCTATCCATCAGCTTGTTGAGAGGTTTATATTATAATCCTGTAAAGTTTATTTGTGATAATTTTGGTTAGTATTATTGTCAATATTCCTTCACAAAAAGAGAAAGATGCAAGAATAACAATTTTCAAAATTCATAATGCTTTTGAGCCATGTTTACACGAGCCCAGCAAGCTTCATTCTGAGGATATTGGTTTGTTGGTTTCTACCTTATTATATAGTTGTTCTTCAATAGTTACATAATCAATCAAGCTATATATGACGACTTCCAGAAGACACATGTTAACTGCTATAGGAAGGCTGACCAGACGAGTTATCAAACCATTGATCAAGCAGTTAGTCGAACTGACCACTTGGGGAAGCTTCTATAATTTTAAATGATGGTTGTATAGACTATCACATTCGACCACGGTGATCGACTAAATATGTTCGTATGTTGTCGATTGATGTAGTCATCCACGTTGCTGCTAATTTTTCAGTACTCATAGAATCCTCAGCTTATTTAGCGACAAGAATTGATGGTCAGTTGACCGTTGTTGATCAATGATAATGGAGTTGACTAGTACCATTCTGACCTATTCACGTCATTATGTTATCCATGACCAATTTATGATGCATTCAAACATGGATATGTTGACAGAGTTTGCAGCCAAGTTTCTTTGAAGCTCTCATTGATGAAGTTGACGAGTTACTATGGATTCTGGATATGCTGACCGAGATAATCATCCAGGAAGCTAGTCGACCAATTCAAGAATGTTGACATGCATTTTTTTCTTGCTTATCAACTGAAAGGTATAAAATGTTTTTGAGCAATCCCTCCATGGATGAAATTTACCTATTTAATAATCTGCTTACTATGGTCCGGTCGAAGTGTCGAAGAAAAACATTGGTCGAGGAATTATAATTTTGGTCCAAAATATTAAATATGGCTATGTAAAAAGTGGTCGATGCATAATTATGGTCTACCCAGGAATGTTTTCTACTTTTTGTCAATCTTCTATTTTAATCGTCGAGTTTAATTTTGGTTGACAAAATTGTATTGTAATGGTTGGTACTAAAAGTGGTCGAAACTCAAATTAGTCGAGTCATTTGTCGAGTCTTTTAATATGGTCGAGAGCCGACCTTTTTGTATTATAATTTTGTAATTGAGTCAGTATCTAGTCGACTTAATAAGTCATGTCGAGTGAAGTAAGTCATGTTGATTCAGGTCGAGTCGAGTCAAGTTGACCAATATCAGTCGATATCGACCACAAGCAGCAGTGACACATTCGAAACTTGCAGGAAGCCTCACGACAGATAAGTCTATGGAAACCATGTATTCAACTAGAAGACATCTATACCACACAGAGAAAGCGCTTCACACTTAATAATGAAAAAAGAACACTTAAATTGATCAAGCCCCCTGGTGCTGAAACACATAAACATCTATTAAGTGTCATTTCAGAAGTTTTTCTGGCACTTGGTGAGTTGGTGCAATGGAAGAGCGTGGAAGCCTAGAAGCTCCTGGATCGTGGAAGATGAATCCAGCAGGAAGTTGAAGGGGTGAGGCTCAATTTCCCACTACCAAAGTGCTGACAAAGACTAAAGGAATCGCAGTTCTTGGTTGTTCATGTTTTCTTCGGGATGAAGAAATATTTTGAGGTGGGGGAGATGTTGGAGGGGACCATTCGGGCTCCTTAATTGTCATTAGTTACTTATGTAATAGTGTAGTTAAAGAAGCAATTGGAGCGGGTGCAACCGCTCCAACCACATATAAAGATGTATAAATAATACCATCAAGATGAATATAACCAGTTGGATGCATTCGACTCATCTCTCTTGTCTTGATTATCTCTGTGTGTATGTGCTTACTATCTGCTTGAATACAACATGGGGTCACGAATGTCACTATCTTTGTCCACTAGGGTTTCTTTTATCCTCATAGTTTCAATGTTGTGAGGGACTTTTTCACTACTTCCTTCCATTATGTAAACAGTTCTAGTTACTTTCACGCGTTTCGGAGGACCGACCTGGCACGGACAGGTTGAATAAAATATGCTCTGTCGCTTTCCAGCAACACAGACATGTTCCAATCCTCCGTCGTTCAAAAGACAAAAGTCAACTTTTGATGTGCCCTTGTCTTTTATACACCCCCGAAGGTGGTTTCACAACACGGGAGGGTGGTTTTCCTTACCGCTTTCTCTGATTGCGAAATGTTGTGGAGACGACACGCGTACAACGGTATGGTATTTCGCAACTGCTCCGACCTCCAATTCGTCGTGCATGTTGGCAGTGTGAAAAGATTATGGTTCGTCGATCTAACCACCCTTCATCGAATAGCCGTTGATATTGGTGTGCCTTTAACACCGCCTGACTTGACTTTTCGGAGCACTTTATCTTCGTTATCCTCCTCACTTCTTCCACAGCGAAACCTTTCCCTGTCGTTGATCTATTCATTTCCTTGCCAACAATCGTCGATCATTTCTATCCTTTAGCGTCACCCTTTAATTTTTCGGGGGATTTCGATTCCACTGAGTCATCTCTCTTCTTTTTCGGCAAAACTCATCTTCCACCATCGATCTTCTCTAATGCAATCGTGACCATTGATCATTTCGCATGAATTCCAAATCACTTTGCTCAGTTGTTTAGCTCCTTTCTGGTATAGGGAATGGTCATATGAACCATGTTTTTCAAGACTTGGGGCTATTCTCACCATTTTTACATTATATAAAGACTTATTTTTATCAATCTTTTTCCCATTCAAAATTGAAAAATAGTGTGTCAATAGGTTTAAAAAAACTCATTGAATTCATTGGAGGTAAACTCTCCTCCATTATCTAACCTTAAAAATTTGATTTTAAGATTTGTATCATTTTCAACCATTGCTTTAAAAATTTTAAACTTCTCAAAAGCTTTTGATTTCTCTTTGAGGAATGTTACCCAATTTATAACATATAAGCGTATAAAAAATATTTATTCCGACTTCCGAATTCCGACAAGAAGGATCAGTCGCCCCTTCGTTTAGTAGATAGTTGTGAAAACCAATATCCATCAATTCACATGTATCCAGAATGGTGAACACAAGAAGGATCGACCGACCCTTCTTGCATTATAGAAGTTCTATTATGAAAATAATACTAGGAAAAAGAAGGGTCAGCCTCTCCTTCATTTATGAGAGAATTGTGAAAATATTCAACCTACGAAGGCTAGGTCGTCAATTCATGTATAACCAAAATGGTCAAGACTGGAAAAATACTAAGCACAAGAAGGGTCGGCCGACCCTTTGTTTAGTACATAATTGTGAACACCAATATCCAACAATTCACCTATATCCAAAATGGTGTGACACAAGAAGGATCGGACCACCCTTCTTGCAGTCTAGAACTAGTATAAAAATAATATTGGGCAGAAGAAGGGTCAGTCGCCCCTTCATTTGCGAGGGAATTGTGCAAATATTCAACCTTTGAAGGATAGGATGTCAATTCATGTATATCATGAATGGTGAAGACTGGAAAAATACTAAGCACAAGGGTCGACCAACCCTTCATTTAAAAGAGAAATGAAAAAATATTTAATCTACGAATTTTGAGACATTTTGATCCATGGTTGGGATGCTACAAATACAGTGATTGTAGATGACTCGAAAGAAAAACATGATGTTTGTAACGAGGAAGGGAATTGTATTATAACAAAAACTTATACTTGCCAAGATGTCAATAACACATTCCTGTTAGATTGATTATGGCCTTGCTTGCTGCACCTGAATGGCATGAGTGATGTGAGGCCAATTGTGAATAATACACTTGAATGTTTGTTTGTGCTAGTATGTTCAATTTCACTGTGATTATAATTCTTGTAAAGTGTAGATTTCGGTTTTAAAATTTCAAAATTAAGTATTGGAAGTGTCAAAAGAGGCCTTCCAAAAGGACAAAATCAGGATCTAAAAGTGCCATTATCATATTTATCATATTGGAAAAGCGAAAAAAAAAATTTCAAAAGTGGCAATATCAAAAGAAAAAGTATGCTTTTGGAACATGGATTTGGCACTTTTGGAAACGGATTTGGCTATTTCGGAACCGGTTTGAGCACTTTTGGAACCGGATTTGGCACTTTTAGAACCAGTTTTGGAACCGGTTTTTTCACTTTTGGAATCTGGATTTGGCACTTTCGGAACCGGATTTGGCACTTCTGGAACCAGTTTTGGCACTTTCGGAACCGGATTTGGCACTTTTGGAACCGGTTTTGGCACTTTTGGAACCTGGATTTGGCACTTTTGGAACTAGATTTTGCTTGATTTTGGGGTTTACAAAGGTTGTTTTTGACCCGTCTTCAAAGTGAGTTGGACTAGAATATGTCCAAGTTTAATGAAATTGGTGTTTATTCTCATTATAATTTTTTAGTTTAGCTAGAAATTGTTCTATTCGATTGAAGTCCTTAGGACCTAGTTCATAAATTTTCTTCTCGTGCTATTAGGTATAAATTTCATCAGAATTTTCATGTAGAGATGCTAATTTTTTCCATACTTCAATAAGGTTATATTCAACTTCTATATGTACCTATAAAATATCTAAGACAATTTTCCCTATTAGACCTCTTGCATGTTCACAATGCTCCTCTGATATTGTTAATTCTTTGGCAACAAATGGTTTCTTGAAGTCGCCATTAATGATATGCTAGAGATTCTTTCCCCTAAGAATGTAAACCATATTTATCTTCCAAACAATGTAGTTAGTTCCAATTAAATCAAGAAAAGAAACAACGTCAATTGCCATAATAATGATTATACAAGAAGCAAGGAAACTAATGCAAATAATAATTTGATGGAAACTAAAAATCAAATCAAAAAATTATAAGATATAATGAGAGCCCTTATTAGAAGAAACTACAAGATCTATAACAAATTGTAAAAAAAACACTCCAAAAGTATTAAAAAAAAACTCATGCCAAGGAGAACCACCTGTAAACCAATCACTCAATGGATGATGTTCGTAATTAGATAGGGAATGTGGCCCCATCCTCTCTTATCAAGAATTAGGAGGTCTAGACCAATGAAAAAGAGATTTAATGCAACTCTCCCCCTCTAGTTATTCTTGGACATATTATTCTTGAAGGAGTGGATAACCAATAAGATTGTAATGAGGGTTGAGATAAGAGAATACAATGTATATTTCTATGGGTGAATCTATTCAATATAGAACTAGGAAAAGGCCACACACTTTGATTTTTCTAGCTATTATACTAAGTTAAATTAAAGTACTTCCATAGGTACCTCTCTATCTAAGTCTTCACCTTGATCCAAAACTTCTATGGGATAAAGAGATGCAACTACTGAAGTTGCTTCCTTTTCTTTTGGTTATGTGGGATCAATTCAATAACATGATGAAACAAACACCTCATATTGTGCTATACATTGCATCCATATAGATGCATATGGAGGGAAAAAGAAGACTTAATGAACCTCTCATAGAAAAAAAAATGTTAAACCCTCAAAAATTCACCCAAAAGAGTTAATAGCTCTCTCAAATGGAATTTGGTTGGAGAAAAAACTTAGGAAAATTTACCAAGGGATAAATTCATTTCATTATGGCACTAAGACGCCAAGAAACGTGTTCATACAATGTTGAGAGGGTGAACACGTATCTTTATGACTGCATGGAAGAGAGGAAAAATTCCCTATAAATCCTTACAACCATGAGAGGAGGAGATAAAAAAACTAGAAATGCCAAAATCGTTCCATGGAAAGAATTGACTGCAAAAACCACAAGTCCATAAAAAATTAGGTTCAGTAAAAAAATTGTCTTGGGTGGAGTCTTGGTAAAAATATAGGTTTGAAAATCACCAATCCTAATAATTTAGGTTGGGTAAAAAAAAATTACCAAGCAAATTTAGGTTAAAATAAATTTTAGTATGCTAGGCAAGGAAAATTAATTCAATTTTGGGAAAATGGAGGCCAAATTTGACAAGTGAATAATCAATAATGTTTGATTTCCTTGTTTCACAAACAATGGAAAAGCCACATTTGGTGAAAACTCCACGGATCTAGAAAAAAATTCTCTTATCTAGTGAAGACCTAAGAGGTTGTCCAGATCAGTTTGTCGATCTATAAGAGAAGAGTGCGGGGGAGAACATATATGAAGAGATGAGAAATAGTTCTCACGATTGATTGAAGTCTAATGAATATATAGAGAGAGAGAATTTATCCAACTCCTTTCCTAGGTTCCTTTTTATGTTTTATTTACACACACAAATCCTTGATCGAGGCTTTTTCAAAACCTCGATCGAGCACATAAACTCAATCGAGGGATTTACACGTTTCATTAAATAAAAATTTGACAAGATAAATGACATTGGTATATTTATAAAAAAATATCATTGGAAAGCCAACATAATTCTCTACATTTCGTTTTTTATCCGCATGTCGAAATTCATATGGCAGATATGATTTTTGAGGGCTTCAATTTAATATATGGGTAAAATTTCTATTTTTCATCACCATATTTGGCAAAAAAGAGTTACCCATCTTCATGGAATCACCCTCCCCCCTTTTATTAATTAATTTTATAATTTTAATCAACTTATTAATTTTACATGGATGGCACCACTTGTCATACATGCACATAATATCAATCTAAGGTTAATTAAACACTCCTAATAACTGATCTAAATTTTAAGTACAATGTACATATCCCCTTTGTATTTATATATATTAATTGAATTTTTACTAATACCATATGATAATCATACTTATACTAATGTCATTGATCAATTATCCTAAGGTTGGGGTGTTACAAATAGAGGTAGAATATCAAAGGAATTCCAAGTGAGGAAGCATGTATACTTGAAAGTTAGGTCAAATAAGAGCTCCCTCGAGCTAGGGATTTGTCCTAAGCTAATGGCTAGATATTGTGGACCATTTGATATTTTGGCTAGGATAGGGCTTGTTGCATATAAGCTTGCATTTCCTTCTTGCATAAAAGTGCATGACGTGATTGATGTGTCATTAAAGAAAAAGTATGTTCCTGATCCTAACCATATTATTGATTGGGATTTGATTTAGGTGGAATCAAAAGGAGATATCCCAGTGCAACTAGTACACATCCTAGACAAAAAGGGTCACATTGCTTAGGAATAGAGCAAAAAGATAAGTAAAGGTCCAATGAACACATTACAACTGTGGAGTAATGTGGGATCATGAGGATGTTGTGCATGAGGCATACCAATACCTCTTTTGAAAATTTTGATGTAAAATTTTGTAAATGTACATAGTATTGATATGCACCAAGGATGATGCATAAATTAAGGGGGATGGGAATGTAACACTTCATTTTTGTACTCCACATTGTAATTATGTATGTAATGATGAAAATGATAGAATATAGACACAAATGGCCCAAGGTGACCAAATATATTATAAATATCTATGCTTGAATATAATATAAAAATACCCGACAACTATAATGAAGAAGGACAAAGAAGATATGGAGGGATATGATTCCACAAGTGGGAGAAGTAAAAGGGGGAGAAGGAAGGAGATGACATTAGTTGTTATTAACCTGATTCTTTAGCCTTAATTGTCAACCTTAGTTAGAAAATGTACCCCAAGGTTCCTAAACCCTTAATTAGAGGCCATGACATAATTAACTTCGGTGCAATATCTTGAAAGGGTAATAAAGGGGGGAATGGTGCTTCCTCGTGAGGAGCCACATGGAAAGTGGAAATCATGTAGATATAATGTGGGAATTGATTTAGAGAGACGTTTGTTGCACCATTCATTCATTCAATAACTCACTCCATAATTCTAATCCAGGCTCTAGTTAGTACATTGCAAAAAATAAGAGAGGGGAATGTGAGTTCCCATACCTGCTAATGCCAATTTCCCTATGAATTTGGTGCTAATAGGAATGGTGTCTTTGTGAGAGGAAATTGGACTACATTTGATACCCTTGGAGTCCTATCATGGATATTCCCTAGATGATCTATGATAGAACACTGGAAGGGAATGTGGATAGCATGAGGGATTGTGGTGTATAGAAGGGAATCTCATTCCTTGTGTTGTTCAAGTTGATGCAAAAGGATTTCTAGTGTATTGGGACAAATATGGAGGGGGATTCTACACCTAAATGTTGCATGAGTTGTGGCTGGGTAGAAGATCTTGAAATTTCACCCTTGTGGATTGATAGCTCCATCTCGAGGGTCGTTGTTGTAGCATAAAGGATAAGTGTGATGGAGTTCCTATGGATGGGAATAATGTACTTTAATTTCATTTAGTTGCTATCTTTGATACATATAAATGCCTTCAAAAGTGCATGTTTATAATTCCATTATTGAAGTGCCATTTATTTATGTTCTATCATGCCTTTGAATGCTTCTCCAGATTTGTCATTTTTTATCATTGAATGAAATAGCATGGTAGAATACTTAATTGGCATGGTAATTAGTTGATCAAGGTTGTTGTAGCTCGCTTCCGCATATTTTATGTACAACCATCTTTAAAAATAATGTTGAATTAATTGACAGAAAAACTCAGAAGTGAAAATTGGAGTGCCCCATCACCTCAACAATGTTTAAAGGGTGTCTAGGTACATAATTTACAAGATGTTTAAACCAATATATCATCCAAGTAAACTAATACAAATGAATCTATAAAGTGACACAATACATCATTCATAAAATGCATAAATGTAGTTGGTGTATTACATAAAGCAAAAGGCATTGCCATCAGTTCATATAGACCTTGCCTTGTCTTGAAGGTAGTCTTCCAAGTGTCTTTATTCCTTTTCTTATACATGGTGGCATCCCAATTTCAGATCCAACTTGGTCATGAAGTACTTGGCATGCTACAATCAATTTAGTAATTCGTTAATCATAGGAAAAGGGTATCAATTCTTAAGAGTGATCTTACTTGACACTCTAGATTCAATACACATTATCCACATCCCATTCTTCTTAGATACTATGATGATAGGTGAACCACAATGTGAGGTGCTTGGTCAGATTACACCGTGCACCGATAGTTCTTGTAATTTTTTCTTCACTTCATATTCGTCTAGTATGGACTATCGATGCAACCCTATGCTTGGAAATGGGGAGAAAATAAATAAGTGTACATTATGATCCACTTCCCTCTTTGGTGGTAACCATTTAGGATCCTAGAACACTTCTGTGTACACTTAAAAAATATCCTCCAACTAATGTTACTACTCTTTAGTGCATCCCTCCATAGGTTCCTTTACTTTTATTGATTCATATCCTAATTGATTTTATTTTAAGAAGAGTAATACAAAGTCCCTATTAGAATTTATCAATTTCTTGGCCTACATCGCACATTTACCAAAGATATCTTGGGTTTACCTTGTGTACATTTACGGTGAAGGACTTAAAATCCTTAGTTAGGTGGTACTAGTTTTATATATTCATGAAGATGACATCCCTCATGTATATTTAGGCACTTCCAAACACTTCACCACACAAATCCAATGGTACTACATATATATAGATTTCACTTATAGAACATTTGATCATCCACTACTTAATGAGTCCAATATTTATTCCTTATTTACCTATTAGATAATGATATGGGTGAGGATGGTCATCAACTTCCAATCCAATATTGTTGAGCAATTTTGTTTATGTGAGCTTGGCCCATGAACCAAAATCAAATAGGTCATCTACATTTGTCTTCTTCACCTAGATCCTAAATGGAAGTGTTTAGTCATGTCTTCCTCTTCCTTGGGGTGCATGTTACTCACCTCCTTCTATATTGTAATGTAAGAAATCTTTTCATCTATATATGAGATCCATATACTTAGTTACATGAATCCATTAGTAACATGTTCTTTTTAGCATCCTTATTATAGTTCTTTGGATTCAACTCTTTCCTTTCCACTTATTCTTTCCCTCCTTAAAAGGATCCTAGTGGTATTTTTTCTTACAACCACTTGGTTGTCCTTTATTCTTACCCATAGTCTCTAGATATTGTTCTTCCACATAGGCCTCGTTAATTCTTCTACATTTAAAGAGCATCACTTGCCTCCTCAAATAACTATGTAGAGCTCCCAGATACTTAAGGAGTACATCCAAATTCTTGGGAGATATACCCAATATATTGGATTGTTTATGAATTGAGTAGTGTACTTTTGCACACAGTTGGAATATTTTATATTCCTTGGAAGGTAATAATTTCTTTGGATTATGTCGGAAGCTATTCACAATCTTATGTAAAAGAGTAATACATTATATCCCATATTCATTATGATAAAGTATTCTCTCGATAGCCATCATTATATAAAGAGATGTTATTATGGAGAATTATATTATCCCACATGCAATATGTGAGAGTAATTCCTCCACATCTCTTGGTATATAATAGGGTCAAGGGATTCACATCACAACAACAACAACATATAGTGGTATACACTCATAGATAGTATCAACACATGGTATTGTGATCACAAGCTTTTCTATATTGTATTGGGGTTATTTGTAGTTGCTCTCTTGTAAGATTGAAGGACATTTCTGGAGATAATAAGAAGACAACATTCCTGTGGACGTAGCCCAATTGGGTGAACCACGTATATCTGGTGTATTGTTTTCCTTGTTCTCTTTATGTTCTTATTTATGTTGATATGTTATTGATTGCTAAGATAGGTAAGCTAGTTTAGCTAGATCCATAACTCTGACACACGCTCTGCCTTTCTTCTACCAAAATTAATGCCAACTGATCCATTTTTCCTCTTCATACCTAATAGGGTAGAACTATGACTTAATTAGGGTTTTAAACATGCCCTACTATATTATTGAGGGATCACCCACCATCCTAAGTGTCTTCATGTGAATTTCAGACCAAGTTTGGGAATGAGGAAAATGAAATATTTCCACTTCTCCTGTGTTATGAAGACTAACATTACCTTCTAATTATTGCAACCATATTCAACTTAACAACATCAATCTCACATTTGTAAGATTTGATGAACTCACTTTTGCTTCCACTTTAAACATAGATTAGGAAGAAGATATGGCACTAAAATTGGTCCCTAGACTTTCTATGGCTCTTTTTTTGGCTCCTTTTCTAAGTGTTCATTGTCTCCAGATTTACCATATGAGCTATCTACTAAGTTAGAGCTACCAAAATCCTTGAAAGGTCCAAACGTTTCCTCTTGAATTGACATGAGGTTGGCCATGTTTCAAGTGTCATTGACTTGTTCTTCTAGCTTTGAAAATATCTCCTTCAACGATTCATCTTGTTGATTTTTACTATAATCATTTGTCATGGATAGGGTTTCGAGATTTCTTTCTTACACCATATTAGACCCTATAGCTTCCCACAAAAACTCCAAAGAACCTAGCTCCGATACCACTATGATTTGTAAATTTACGTGGATGTTTCACTAGAACAATTTTTCCCAACATATATTTTAGATTCAATATTTAATATTACTAGCTTAGTGCACAAAATATTAAAACAAATTGAAACTAAAATAATAGAAGGTAAGAAAATAACACACCATCCACACAATGAAAACAAGATGTATCCTGGGAAAACCCAATACAAGAAAAACCCATCTAGAAGTTGAGGCCTATGTCTTGTTATTTTCTTCCTAGTTATCAGATGCAATTACAAAGAAATTGTACTCACTATGAAGTTGTCATCGACACTTTATCTTGTATGGCTACTACAATATCTTATAATTCATTTTTTATACTTCAATATCCCACTCCCAATGCTCTACTATACTATGGAACAATACTAAATACAATAAAAAAGAAATCCCTTCCTTCCCTAGAATCCCAATATTTAACATCGCCTCTAGTTGTCTAAGGTTATGTATTTTAATTCCTCAACTCTTAATTAGGGTAACAGTTTTGAATCCTCTAAAATACTATTGAAAGTGAATATGTGACTAGTTCCACATATGTGAGTATTGGGAACTAACATGTCATCCACTCGATATCATGGTTGCCAATAGGATAGGTCAACTTGCAATCTAGGCATAAATTATTCATATGAAGTTTAATTGATGTGATCTTCGCACCATTGGAAAGTTCATAATGTGTAGAATATCACGAAGAGGCTCCAAACTTTGTCCCCAAATTTTTGACCCAATAAAATGTCATTTGATGCCTTAAATAAACTCTAAAAAAATTCTAGACTCTAAATCACCAAGGTGGTACCTACTCCTAAAATGGGCCATACAAGCCAATAGCTCCAACTTTTCCACCTATAAAATTACACCAAAATAAAATACAATCTATATAATAATCCATTTCAGATCAACCCTTGTGCCTCGAGCCAACAATAGTAGTGGCCTAAGATATTCACCAGTAAAATGGGTTGTTGTTGGCAACATTGAAAGGAATGCCACTCGATAGAAAACATATGCCAACGATCTTGTCAAATTCTTGCTTCTCCTTATCTTCAACTTCATAGAAGATTTTTCCCCAAGAAATAGCATCAAGATAAAGAAAGGTGACATGGGCCAAGATAAAGAAAGGTGACATGGGCGAGAGAATTGTGGAAGGTGTGATTGGGCATTGGGTTTCATTTCTTGTTTTCCTCCATCCCTTGAGAAGTTTGTGGTTGCCATGCTTCTTTCGAATCCTCCATTTGTGATTTCGAGCCTTAATGGTTTGTTATCATATCTCTTACTAATATAAAGAATTGATTGAGTGGAACTATGAACAAATTTAATGATAGATGCAAGGGAGATTTCCACTTCATGCCATGTCAATTGGTTCACCATATTCCCAAAGTGGGTCCAATTCCTTCAATACTTTAGTAGGGAAATGATTAAACCTAGGGCACAAGAAAATGACAATCAACACAAAATAATGTTGCAAATAACCCTATAATAAATCTTGGAAATAAAAGACATTGTAAGAATTTTTTTTATAGATACTTGGGAACATGGACATGGTAGATTGGAATCAATCCCCACTCCACAATAGTTCACCGAATGGTGAGAAAAATAATAGATTTTCCCTTGGTATCTCAATATACAATGGTGACAAACTCCTCTACTCTCAATTCCCTACCTTTTTTTTAATATATACTTGGGAACATGGAAATGGTAGATTGGAATCAATCCCCACTCCACAATAGTCCACCTAATGGTGATGAAAACAATATATTTTTCCTTGGTATCTCAATATACAATGGTGACAAACTCCTCTACTATCAACTCCCTACCTTTATTTTTCAAAATTGAGGTAAAAAATGTATGTTGAGTTTCCACTTATCCCTCTAATCACTCCAATATATAATGAAAGACAACTCCAAACCCCTGAAAATTGGGAACTATAAAGAAAAAAATATGAACCCATAGAAAAGTTAACTACCAAAGAATGACCATGACATGTTGGAATGGATAAAAAACAAAAAGGAGTAGTCTATTTATTCTATGTCAAAGAAAAAAATGAACCCATAAAAAAGATAACTACCAAAGAATGACCATGACATGTTGGAATGGATAAAAAATAAAAAGTAGTCTATTAATTCTATATTTGGGCTTTCGGTTTGAATTTGATGTTTTTTTTAGTAAAATCCAAATTTCGAAGTGTTTAAGTTCTGTTTTTGAATGCATAAATAAATTATGCACCCTCAAATACCTCTATGATACTCAAATTATGCAATTTCCACAATTAATATATGTGACTAAATATTTTTAAAGATTTCAAAACAAAATACAAACAAAAACAAATAAAAAAGATAATCCAAAAAGATAAAAAAACATAAGGTATTGAGACTACTTTAAATAAAAATCTCTATGATGTAAAAATATAATGTCCTTTTTACTTATTTTGCATTTTGCAATCTAGAAGAATAAAAAATACATACATCGTGTCTAAATCTTCATATACCCTCATTGATTTTAGGAATATAAATAACTGGCATACCCCCAAAGTGGGGGAAATGAAACGCCAAAAAGAACTTTGACATATTGTAAATGAGAGAAAATTGTGTGTATGTAGATAATATAATTTTATGTGTTGAAAGCAAGTCTAGTGAATCTATGGTAGGTATAATAGTGGATGAAATTGAAAGGAAAACTCGGTTGCAAGTACTAATAAGTGATAAATAGAAATCCATGTAATCGATGGCAAATAAAATGAAATGTACATTAATTTGTCATACGAGAAACTATACATATCCAAGTAAAACAATAAAGGGTTGGGTAGTGATCAAGTTTGACTCTAGTTATAGTGGCAATCAACATTGTTATTTTTATTTGGTAGGGGGAGTGCAGGGATTGAGGCTTGCAATTTTAAGTGTAAAAGAGACAGAGAATGAAGGCGTGCCTCTTCCTTTTTTCGAAGTGAGACATAGAAATATTTATTTGTCTAGTTGATGGTCATCATCTTGCTGTGAATCTAAACCATTGGTGAAAATTGTGCCACATCGTGCAATAGGCATAGACAACGCTTGGAGCATGTATTTGATTTTTCCAATCCAATACATTGATCGGTTGTTGGATGAGTGATTTTTTTTTCTGGAAAACATTCTCGAATGAGTACATTGATCTTGTATATACGAACAAGAATAATTGATCGGTTATTGAATGAGTAATTGTTTTTTCCTGGAAAACACTCACGCAAGTGACTCTCAATCTACACGAACAATTTAGGCCCTATGAAGCTCATCTCATCAATGAGAATGTGTTGAATATGTTTTATCTCTTCTTGGAACACTGATAGGGCTTGTCCGTGTAAAGTATTCATGTCCTTTATGGGACTCTGAAGCCCTGCAGATATAGTGGTTGCATGTATGTTAAACATTGCAACTCCAGTAGGGGCGAGGCGCAATAGTGGGTTATAGCCAAAGGTTGCTTGAGAAGATAATGTCTTTTTTATTGTGCTTATAAGGTAGGATTTACCTGTGCCTGCAATTCCTTGGATGAGCATCATCAATGGCTCTTTTGTTCCTTGTACTTGTGAATGTTGTGGGACTATGTCAATTGTAAGTTGTTGATTGTGAGATAATGTATTTGTGGAAATAGGTAGGGGAGTGTTATATTGTATTACTTCCCCATTCCTTCAATTGTAGTCGATGTAGTTTGGTGTAGTCTCCAATGTATTTGTTGATACTTCCAAACGATTCCATGTAGGGTTAGTGTCAAAATATTGGAGGACAAGTATGTCAAGCTCATTAATGTGGATATTGCATGTAGGGACTAATCTTGACAAAGCTTTCCATTCATTCATATCCATTTTGGGATGTATGTTATGATTGGTATCCTCATCTCTAGATGTTGTTTCATCAATACTGGGTGCAGGGATGTGATCAACATGCCATGCACAATAGGTATTTTCTATACTCTCCCAGTTTGACAAAATGTCATTTTTTGTAAGGCCTATGTCTTAGTGAAGGAACAGAAGGGCTTATATAAAATTAGTTCACTCCAGCAGAATTCAAGAAAGGCACTGGAATATTTGGTTGGAATTGAAGTAAATTGTGGCTAGACATGGACAATTGTAGGGACAATTCTTTGCTTCCACTTTTTAGTTTTTTCGTCCTTGGTTATATGACCATTATTGTGCAAGGTCAATAGGACAAAAATGGTCCAAAGTTGGAGGTCATTGCAAGTATGTAGCTATGAAACTTGATCTAGATAAGCAATCGAACGAATCAGGAGATACACGATGGAATATTTGGTGAACAACATTTAGCTTGGTGAAGGACTGACAATGATCAAGTTTGACTGTAATTATATTAGGAATCAACATTGGTCTTTTCATTTGGTAGAGGGAGTGTAGGGATGGAGGATTGAAATTTTTAAGTGTGAAAGGGGCAGAGCATGAAGGCGTGCCTCTTTCTTTTTTTGAAGTGAGACATAGAAATATTTATTTTTCAAGTTGGTGGTCATCATCTTGTTGTGCATCTAAACCATTGGTGAAATATGTGACACATCGTGCAATAGGAATAGCCAATGCTTGGAGCATCTATTTGTTATGATTGTTTGCAAGAATGTTTATTGTAAAGAGATGTATTGTTTTTTAAGACCTTGAATGCTCCTTTGATAATAAGAATCTATTAGTCATTGACTAGAGGAGGCTCAAGTCTTCCAAGGTTGGTGTAGCATTGTGGATGTTTATCAATAACTAATGGAAACGAAGTTGGGCGACAACCATTCCCCTTTGATGGAAGACAGTTTCCAAAATGATTATAGGGGAAGCAAAAGGCTATCAAAATACACAAAAAAGGAATCATTCTAGATATCGACAACCATCCACAAGAACAATGTCCTTAAACCCCCTACTGACTCAGTCACCAACAAAGAAATATTTTGTTATTGGATTTGTAAAATTACGATAAAATCTTAACACTTGAGAACAATTTCTTCAATAACAAAATATAAATCTCATAAAATTTTACAAAAAAATTTGCACCAAAACTTCTTCTTCGACCAAAAAGTTTCCAATTACTTGTTTATAAATTTCTCCACTTTCTCCCCTTCAAAGAAATGTAAAACTCTCTTTTAGTACACCCATATAACTCCCATCAAGTGTAAAACAATTTTAATACACCTTACAATTCCCATAAAGTGTAAAATAACTTTTAACTACAACCTTATAACTCCCAATTTCATAAAAGCATTCACTCTTATGATTGCATTCACTCCTATGACTCTGGTGATCTTTTAATGAAATAAAGCTTAAAAGAATAAAAAAATAAACACTTTTATAAGTGTCTTTCCTTTGCATGTTTCAATGTTTTTTTGGTTTAGTTGTTTCATATGCCAAAAGTGATAAAGCTTGGAAACTTATGTAGATGGCATTTCACACTCGGGCATTTCGAAATCTATGCAAATTTGTCTTCACGATTCATAAAAAATTATGAATCTTCAAAACCTTTGTTCACATGTATACAGACTTAATACCTCAACACCTTTAAGCCGGAGCCAAGTAAAACGACGAACATTTCGTAAGAATACCTCAAAATTTATGGGTACTATCATTACGAGAGCTCAACACCTTCAACTCCTTTAAGCCGTAGCAGGTGAAACAAAACAGTGAACATCTCAAAAATTAACTCAAATCCTCACATTAAAGACGGACCTTCTCAACCAGCTCTCTTCAAACTTTGAAAGTAACTCAAATCCTAACACATTAAAGCTAACCTTGCTTGACAAGCTATTCTCAAATTTGAAGCACTAACTGAAATCCCTAACAATAAAGCTGAGCTTGTCAAGAACATCCGCTCAAATCTTAACACATTAAAGCTTAAATGGATTACATTAGGAAAGGTTGAAATTGGGGGCTCCACTAACTCATTCTTTATTGCTTTAATCCTGAAAGAGTAACCTCAATGTTTTAATATCCAAGCTTCTTGTTTTTGTGTGTGTGACAAGGCTGCTTCAATGACACAGTTAAGGCAGGCATGCAATGTGTAACGTGTCAACCTAGGTGAGCAATAACAATTATGCGTGTGGCAGGTATGCACATATTCTTCTACCAGCATGCAAATAGTTATTTCAATCACTCTACATTTTTCCACTCCCAATTGGTATGATTTTAACCAAACGATTCATTCCTAAATCACTAAAATTCAAAATTATAAGAGAGCGTTGATGCCTGTAGACAATGTGTATCAGGTGAGAGTTGTATCGGCGTGTCAGTGGTCCTTTCTTCCCTGGAGTGGCCAAGAGGATCAACAATTTTTAAACCATTTTATCTATGGCAAGGGTTCTTCCATTCCTGGTATGTTCACTGGATACTTTCCGATTTCTGAATACTTCCCCCATTTTAATCTTGTTTGTGGGGTATCTTGTGTTAGATGTAGTCCTGGATCATTTATATTATTATATATCTTCCATTAAAATGTCATTTTTAATTGGTATTTTTAAATCACTTGCCATACTCTGAGTGTTATGTCATTTACAAATGACCAGCCGGGAGCAGTCATTTGCATCTTGCTTTGTGGCTTCCTCACAGTTTTGCTCCTATGCTTGTTTAGCATTTCATACAATCTGGGAGTGGAAGCTGCATAGTTTGGCAATCAAGCTGTACAATGGAGGGAAACAATTGCGTGATCGCCATTATGCAGCCATGGCAGGGCCTCACAGTAGCGCTGGCACTGTCGGAGACAAAGGAAAGCCAACGAGGACTCCGCCAAAGAGAGGGAACATTAAAAGAGAAATATTTGCTGGTGTTGTATCGAGTAAAGGAAATGATTGTAAATGGTGGCATTTCCTAAATGACATAATATTTGAGACTTGGCATAAGATTTTTAAGAGATCTCACCTTAAGTAACACATTCATACCCGAGATATGCATTCTTGAGGGTGTTTACCCTAGCCTACAAACTATCGATCTTTCAGAAAATGCTAGGTTAATGCGCGTTAATGGCTTGCCATCAACAACACTGGTAAGCCTAAACTTATCAAACTGGCGGGAATTGAAGACATTAACAAGTCTTTCAAAGTTAAAAAAATCTTAAATTTGTCTTAACATAAATGGCTGTTGTAACCTGCAAACCCTAAATATGGAAGGCCTTGCATCACTGGAAGAGTTTAAAGCGGAGAAATGTTGGGAGCTGCAGAGGATTGATGGATTGAGTCGGCTGGAATGGCTGAATTATCTCCACACTTCAACAGACAATACAGATTTCCGGAAAGACATTGTCGAATTTTTAGTGATTTTTTTTTCTTCGTTACTTACAATATTTATTCATGCCAAGAAAATTGATATTAAGAAACCCAAGACTATGCTTGCGGGTGATTTGTAATAATAATAGTATCTTAGTGTTGGAATATCAAAGTTTGAATTTAAAAGTAATACATTAAGAAACCCAGGACTATGCTTGCGGGTGATCTATGTTGGCGCATTGGTGAGCGTGTAATCTTATTATTTATTTAGTGTTGGAATATCAAAGTTTGAATTTTAAAAGCAATACATTATAGTTGTGTCGTTGAATGATCAAATCGGATTTGGGAAATATGTGCAGAGATAGCCCACTCACCAAGAGCCATCAACTGCCATCTTTAGTGGAAGAGCAGATAATGACAAGGTGGGTGTTCAGTTTTCCTAAAGAAAGGAAGGCAGGAAAGATATATCGCCAATTTCAATCGACTGAAAATAATTTATGAAATTTGTGCAGATCTTTGGTAAAGGAAATATGCTGTGGATTACTGAGCAGTTTAATCTTCAAATGCATGATATTGTCTCTAGCCAGGCTTATTCTTACTAGCGATTAGGAAATTTAGATGCCCACAGTGAATTAATAATTTGCTTTATCACCAACAATGCCAAGTCGCAACGGTTTAATGTCAGATTTGAACCGCCAAGTCGCAACGGTTTAATGTCAGATTTGAACCGCCTATGCATGATTTACCAAGTATGGACTACTCGACCATGAGTGGAGACAGAGGTGGAAAAGGCGTCCACGTATTATGTGGACAGAAGGGTCTTATGATTAGCCTGTCAACTTGTCAGTGTGTCAGGCTCAGCGAATTCGATTCACACGGGGCGGTTCCTCATTCGCCGTCGACAGACGACGAAGGCAAGAGAGCGGCCGACCCCTTAAAATACGCCTACCGCGTAATAAATTTTCTGTTGTATTTCATATGTAAACTATTTAAAAAATATCATTTAAAGATAATCTTTAAACATAAAAATAATACATTTAATAATGAATAAATTCCACAGTTAACAAAGTACATATCATTGAATACTTAATGAAACATGCCTCTTGACCTTCGAGTTGCTGTAAAGTGTAAAGTAAACTATTTAAAAATATCATTTAGGATGAATCGTGCTTTTTGATTTTCGTGTTGCTGTAAAGTAAATAATAGTAGAAAAATACAGCCGTGTTGCAGTTGCTGTATGGGTGGTATAGTCAACTATTTGTTTACCCAATTTTGAATTAACTAAATTGGAATCAAATTCATATTGATACAATAAAATATAAAACTCCAAACATGATCAATTAATAAAAAGATTTATCTAAGAAAAAACTTTAAAATACTTTTTAAGTTTTATTTTATTACATGTAATTTTTTATTTAAGTTTTATTTTATATTATTGTTTTTTTAATTTTACATTTTAATATTATTATTTATCAAAAAGTAAATTTATGTAGTTTTTTTGTTTTATTTTTTTAAGTCATTACTATTTAAAATATCGTTTACGATGAAACCTGCCTCTTAACTTTCGTGTTGCTGTAAGTAAACTATTTAAAAATATCATGTGTTGCTGTAACTATCATTTAAGGATAACAATAACCTTTAGACATAAAAATAATGCTTCAATAATCAATAAATTCCATAGTCAACACAGTACATATCATTGGAAATTTCGGATGATACGCGTTCTGAGAAAGCCGCATATGCCATTCATAGCCGAAACGGTATAGTAAAAAAAATCGCGGCATGATTATCATAAAGCTAGATTCCTCGAAAATTCAGTCCTCGTCAAGTGAATTTATCTGGCAGGGTTTATGCAGACAAAAACGCCATAAAATATAAAATAGGTATTACAAGTTAATTGAGATTGGGATTGACTCAGATAAAAAAAAATTACACGAATCTAGGACTTTTAAAAATCTATGTTCAATGTAAAAAAAATTATAATATGTTTAAAATACGGAAAAGTATCTATGCTAAGCTCTTAATCTACTATTCAACACCTCAATGCATTAAGCTAAGGATGTACAGTGTTGTAAAAAAACTCTAACCCTAACAAATTACAAAAACAAAATATCATAATCAAAACTCAAAAATGCTATTCTGAACTATATAAGTTCTTTTCAATATTAATAAAATTGTAAAACTCTTTTTAAAAAACACAAATTACTCAAAATAAATATTTTTACATTACTATCATATAAATATTTTATTTTTAAAACATTTACGATATACCAAAAAAGAGCACAGGTTAATGAAAACATCAACATGATCCATATAAGTGTTATATCTTTCATCCATATTAACTAAAATCACGATAACAACTTGAAATATATCACTGATAACAATATTGCATTCAACTAATCATTAATCTCTATTATCTATAAGAGTTCATTTAGATAATCAATATAGTTCTTATCATCAATAATTATGAATATTTTTTTTGTTATCGTGGCCAGAAATCATGTATAAAATGCTTGGTTAAATTATCAATTTTTATTAATAGAATTAGAATTTTATATTTTTATTGTTTTGAAATTATACAATTTTAATAAGTTATATTTATAATTTCATTAAGATTTGAACATAAATAATTTAAAACAAAACATATAACTAAAAAACCTATTAAAATTAAAATCTTTCTATTGCATTTAGGTAATTAATATGATTGTATTTAGACTTTCTTTTTTTTTTCAGCAAAAAAAAGCATATCACTAATTAAATAGTACAATGATGTTCAAATTTTTATGAAACATATCAGCAAAATAACTTATCAATACATAACCTTCTCAAAACAAGACTTTCCAAAAAGGAAAATGTAACTTCCAAACCCAAGTTATCAAAAAAGACATCTAAAAAAGTAATTCTCCATCAAAACATCATTCAAAAATCGTGAGTTCCCATATTAAAAATATGAGCTCCCTGAAATTCTCCCCACGCTATAACACCTTCCTCTTGTTTTGACAATTACGATTGTCTGTAAATATGCTCAAAAGATATATTGTTGAAAAATTCAATTTCTGTCATCATAATCCTATTGCACCTATTGCAGCAGTGTAGTAGAAAAGTATTTCGACTTTCTTTATCCAGTCAGTTACTGCAATGAGTTTAAAGATTCCCCCAAAAAGTTGTTTTTGGCATCAAATAAAAGCCAAAATCGAACTTGATTTGATCTGCGTGTAAGCCAATCGTCTTTAAAGACTCACCAAAAACTTTTTAAATAGCACAAGAGATCCTCCATTAATAATAAAAGCCGTTTTCTTAGAATTGGATTGTACAGAGATCACCCACAACGAGATAGCGTTCCCGTTCGCTGCTTTAGCTTCATCTGTTTATCAACTTCTAGCACGACACTGTCGACCAGCAGTCCCTCGTTCCTAAAAAAACATTCAGAATAAAGTTACTAATATGAAACGCACACAAAACTAAAATTGATATACCTGTCATTCCAACAAATTAAAATAGCTAAAAGCCTAAAACGAATAGGATAGGGAGAGTTGGAAATGGAGCTCTTACCCATCATATGTCTCCAGGTCGAAACCGTCTGTTTTTGTAGCTTCCATGAGAGCCCCTTTCCATATTTCAATGGTGTCGGAGTCATATCGCGGCTTCTCTTTATGAGTTTCAGGGTCAATTGTTTTCTTCTCTTTGAGAATGCACAGGGCTTCAACATACACGCCGTTCATGCCACCCACCATACTCAACGTAATGTCAGAACGTTTCACATCATAAAAGACGGGAATAATGATTGATTGAGACTTCACCATAAGTAGAAGCTCATCCAAGCACCATTCTGATTCGGCATAGCGTTTTGAAAAAATAACGACGTGAACATAGGCGAATTTAATAGCCTTTTCTAGCTCGGAATTTACTGTGCGTCCTTTCTGCGCCTCCTCCTTGTCGAAAAAGACTCGCCATCCGGAATCAATGAGGCGATAGTACAGATGGCTTGCCAGACTATTTTTTACATCCGTGCCACGATGGTTTAAAAAAACATGGTAAGGGATCGGTGTTTTGGGTTCTTCAATACTCGACCCAGTGTTAATATTCAACACATGTTTAACGATATCATGGACCATCCGACCCTCGTCGCTGAAAAAATAAACAAAGTTTACATATGAAAACTGTCATATACTTGTTAATCGCAAAAGAAATCAGAAACTAAGATTATGAGGGACAATTGGAGGTCTTACCCATTAAAGGCCACCCGCTCGAAACCGCATATTAGTGAAGCATCAAAAAGGGCCTTTTTCCATTCTTTAATTGTATTGGAGTCGTATCGTGGCCTCTCATCACAAGTTTGAGGGTCAAATGTTTTCTCCTTTTCCAGCATGCGCAGGTCTTTGCAATACAGTGCTCCATTATTTGGTGGCATCCACCGGAACAAGTGAAGAACTGGAGCATACGTTACATGACACTCCAGATCCGAAGGGTTAACATCGTAAAATACTGGAATAATATGTTTCCCCGAATTGAACATGATCCGGATCTCATTCAGGTAGACACTTGACTTGGCATAATTCTTCGAGAAAATTGCTATATGGACTGAGGCCTTTTTAATCGACTTGCTGACTCGCAGTCCATGGGAAATTAGTGTACGGGAAAGATGGCTGGCAAAGTTCTTTCCTACATCAGGCGGGTGATGATTTATGGATATAATATAGCTTTGTTTAGATTCAGTGATGATGGATGGAGCATGTAATTGATCAGAATTTAAAATGTTTATCCAAGGATCCTTACACAATGAGGAGTTGTGAAGATCATATAAGTTATTGTTATTATAACTATATGAAGTAGAGCATTGGCCTAGTATAGATTGCAAGAAAAGCAAACAGATACCGATGAGAGAGATTGGACATGCGTGGAGAACCTTCATATTTTCGTCGTCCTCCTTGTCTAGTGTTTATCTCAGAGGCCTTTGCAGTGCCTAACGGCTGCTTTCAAGTTAGCGCAGGCCTTTGCTACTATCTCAGGATAGGATCGTTTTATTGCAGAAATCAGGAGGCAGGAACGGCCAGGAGCTTTTGAAGCCCTACCGCCCTTTCATTGCAGAAATCAACAAGCGGGGAAACGGGAGCCCTGACACCCTCGCGCCCAGCGTCCGCTAATAGATTGGCTCCTCACCGGAAGAGGTTGCTAGGAATCAAAACACTTCAAAGCATATGCACCACTGTATCTCTCTGTATGCATTCACATGCAGTCATAGACAGGTGACTATGACATTACTTCTGGAGAGGATATCATCTAGGTTTGCCTTGGGATATTCTTCTCTCCAACTGGTGTTACATTTATGGATGTGGTGCTGTCTTTGCGTCTGTCACGACTCTTTCAGGTTGGTCTCGGTGGCTAGGTCCCTGTGACTTAAGATATTTTTGATTGGTCTCTTCATTTACGTTTGTGTTATAGCAGTTTCTTGGATTTTGCAACAGATCATATCCATGTTTCATGATTTTTCATTTTGTAATTTCCATTGTATTCAATTTCATTTGAAAAAATGATAGTCACTGGAGATGAAGCCTCCAGTAAGCAGCAGAGCAGTTTCTTGGATTTTGCAACAGATAATGCATGCTTCATGGTTTTTCATTTTGTTATCCATTGTATTCACTTTCATTTGAAAAACTGATAGTCAGTGGAGATGAAGCCTCCAGTAAGCAGCAGAGCAGCTTCTTGGATTTTGCAACAGATCAATGCATGCTTCATGGTTTTTCATTTTGTTATCCATTGTATTCACTTTCATTTGAAAAACTGATAGTGAGTGGAGATGAAGCCTCCAGTAAGCAGCAGAGCAGCTACTTGGATTTTGTAACAGGAAGCAGCATAGCAGTTTCTTGGATTTTGTAACAGGCATCATATGCATCCATCATGATTTTTCATTTTGTAATTCCATTGCACTCACTTTTATTGGATGAACTTCGCAATATATGCGGAACATCTTACATGTATTTATTATGTATTTATTGATAAATTATATTTTGGTAATTCATTTCTTATAAAAATGTATATTTTTATATTTTTTATAATTTTAAGAGGGATGTTTATAGGATATTAATTGTAATATTGGAGTTAAGTTAGGGTGTTCTCCTTTATTATTTTTGGTATTTACATTAATAAGAAGACTATTTAGAAGAAGCAGGTTAACGCTTAAAAAAAAGTTATGATTTATGACAATTTAGTTTAAGACAATAGAAACCTCGAGAAAGTAACTTCTTATAAATATCTTGGAATTGACTTCCATTGCAAACTCAATTGGAACTATAGTTGGAAAACCTTGTGATGTGGGACAAAAGGAAAGTCCTCTTTAAATACTTGGGGATGCAGTATTTCTAAAGAATCTAGGAGAAGAATTGAGCAAATCCAAAAGTTGTTTATTACTTATAATCTCAAAATTAAAAGTAAAACACCCTATCCTATTCTTCTTTCTGAGCCCGACTCTCCCCATTGAAAGCATGGCTATGATTATAACAATGAAACCACGACTTCACAAAATATCCATAACATTAAAATTATTACTAGCAACAGCCACATTAATAATTATTAATGTGTTTGAATATGCTGATTTACATACTTGAAATTTGATGTTTGTGGAAATGACTCTCCCCATTGAAAAAATGGCTATGATTATAACAAGGAAACCACGACTTCACAAAATATCCATAACATTAAAATTATTATTACTTTTACATTCAAAGAGAAAATGTGGTGCAAAGAGGTGAAAAGAAAATTACAATATTATAAAGAGATCATTAACCCTAATTTTGACGATAAAAACTATCAAGTTCCTTAACAAGTTCAAAAAAATATATTGCCAAGATTAAAACTAACTCTCATGAGCTCCATAATGAAAGTCTGGACAACCCCTAATGGTGTCATTAAAGACCATCATCATCATAAAATTTTAGTTATTAATAGTTATATATATATATATATATATATATATATATATATATATATATGTTAATCTTTAGTAAAAATGTAATACAATTGGTACGTATATAGTTTTTATTATTTAATAATAATGATTAATAACATATTTTTTATATTTTTAATCTAATACACATAAACTAGGCTGCGCTAACTTTTGGTTAATCTATTATAGATTTGTTTCCAAAATTTAATGTTTTTTTTCTAGAGTACTTTTGTTATTTATTTAAAATCAAAATGTACAAAACATTAGTTTGGTCATTGAACCCACAACTCCATATCAGTTTCGGAAACAAAATATTTATTGTTCTATACAGACATGCTATCAAAACCAAAGACTTTGAAGACCTTCATAGTTCACAGTCATACATTGAGACTAAACTATCATCTAAAATAAAAGCACAAAACACAAGTTGGCTTCCAGCCAACATATCTAATAGCCTTCAGAAAGAAAAGAAGAAATAGAACCAGAGTGGGCACAGGACCCATGAATCCATTCCTCCCAAAGTAGAACACCCGGATATCCATCTAATGCTTCCTTCAACAGAGTGTCCGCAACATTATTATTTTCTCTATAAACATGGTTAATAGAGAGATCAACAAAGTGTGACACCATAAAAGCAATGCGACTGCACCAATGGTAAAGTTGAGTATTCTCCAGCTTTGCCTATTTGTTTTCCCAATTGATCACAACCAATGAGTCTCCATAGAAAATAAGAGAATCAATTCCACAAATAGCAGCCACCTTTAATACTCCCCATAAACCCAAAAGTTCATCTTTGGTGTTTGTGGCAGATCCACAAGCAAGTCGAAATTCCAATAAATACTCCACTCCACATCTAATTATAAAACCGGCTCCACCAGTATGAATAGTACTAGCACCACCAAAGACCCCTATGACTTTTCCAGGTTCCATTGGGATATCAAAAATATTTTTAATGAAAGTCTGATTCACCTTTGGCAAGTAAGAGTAGGAATGAAACAGGTTCCAAAACACACCTAAGGTCTGTTTTTTAATTGGATTAATATCCTGGAAAATTGCCATGTTATGAGTTTTCCAGATGGCCCAAGCAAGAAGACTAGGTATAGTTTTAAGGTTCTTGTACTTTATGATCCACAGCTGATATGCAAGATAAAAATCCATGCAGGGCCAGCCATCATCAATTCTGAGCAATTTACATATAGTCCTCCAAATATCCAATGTGTAGTTGCATTTAAAAAATAGATGACAAACCGAATCCTCTTCAGACTTACATAAAAGACAAATACCTGGCCCATGTTTTCCCCTGCGCTGCAAATTCTCCCAAGTAAGAATTTTGTTGTTGAAGAGCAACCAAATAAAACATTTGATCTTCAAGTGGAATCTCTATTTCCACAACTTTTTATGCCACCACCTCTCTTGTTCCTCCACATAATAATCCACTAAAGTCAGATATGCCCAGTTTGCCATAACCTGACCATTAACATGATTATTTTCCCAGATTAAGCGATCCTACTTATTATTGAGACGAATCCCTTCCAAATTGAGTTGATGGGTATAAGACTGCCATTCATCCTTTCGAATGCCAATAAGCCCAAGATCAGTAGCTTTTTCCCAGTATGAGGGGTCAGGAACTTGATAGCTTTTTCTTTTGAAATGGTTCAAATTAAAAAGATCGTAACTCGCAAAAAGATTTATGAGATCCCGAGTCAAATGGCAATTTCCACTGACACCAGCTATTGGATCGACTCCCACCATAACATTCCTCCCACATCCAACATCCCAGGAAAGAAAAGAAGAGATCCATGGAAGTATCTTCATAAAACCACGCTAGATATAGGAAGAAATTATGCCTGAAAAACTTGGTGCTCTGATCTAGCTGAAAATATCAGTGTTAATATATTTTGCATGAAGAAATTTCGACCACATATTATCCCCAAATAGCCCACACCATAGGCTCTTTAATGAAAGAGCAGTATTAAACCATAAAACAATTGTTATGTTCCATCCTCCATTTCTGTAAGGCAACGCTAGTGTTCTCTAGTTAGATAAGTGAAATTTGGGCCAACAAAATTATAGCTCGACCAGAGAAATGAGAACATCAAATTGTTTAATAAATTCAAGATAGAGACAGGGATATGTGCCAGGAGGGCCCAGTAGACCGGAAGACTGCTTAAGACTGACTTAAGAAGGACCAGACGACCACCTAGAGAAAGAAACTTCATGACTCAGAGATTAATTCTTTTCTCGAAGCTTCCAACAAGCCAGTGCCAATCCTATTTTCCATAGCAGTTGGGTTTCATAAGAAAGCCAGATACATTATGTCATCCTTCAATTCATCTATCTTATAAGGAAGAAAAATTGTGGTCTCATCTAAAACAGGTCTTGAATATAAAGTGCAGAAAAAAACCAACTTGTTGTCACTGACTTGCATCCCAGATGCAGAGCAAAAGAGAGAAAGAATATCAGAAATGCACTTCCATTCATCAACAGACACAGCTCCAAAAAAGATAACATCGTCAACAAACAAGAGATGGGATATCAAAATTCCTTTGGAAATCCTGACTCCTTTGATAACCATTATGTCCCTTGCATCCCCCATCAATAAACTAAGCCCTTCTATCACCAGTAAAAACAAAAGAGGTGAAAGTGGGCATACTTGGCGTATACCCCTAAAACTTTTGAAAAAAGGAGTAGGATTACCATTAACCAGAATAGAATAAGTGGTTGACCTCACACATGCCATAATCCAATTCGTAGCTAACCTAGGCATGCCAGTCTGCATCAGAACCAGCTTCAGGAAATCCCATTTGATTTGATCATATGCTTTCACAAGATTAATTTTCAGGATTAAGGCATCAAGATTTTTAACTTTGACTGAATGAACAACCTCCTGTGTAATACCAACTGCATCCAATATTTGTATGTCTTCTAGGAATCCAAACTGCTCTTCTGTCATCCACCTTGAAAGCTGAGGTTTAATCTTATTAGCAATTATTTTGGAAATTAACATATACACCACATTGCATAGTGCAATAAGTCTGAAATCATCAAAAGAGGAGGGCTTATTTTTCTTAGGAATGAGGGTAAAAAAAGTTGCATTCACACCACCCGGAACCCAGCCTTCAACCCTGGTAAATTCAACCATCTTTAATAGATCAGGGCCCATGATATAAAAAAACTTAAGAAACAGATCAATAGACCAGCCATCTAGGCCAGGGCTCTTCTCCTTCTTAAAGGCCTTTAAAACATTTTCATATTCTTCCAAGGAAACTGGTCTATCAATCTGGAAACCTTCCTCCGAGGTGAAAAAAGAGGGATAAAGTTTCAACACCTTCAGCTGATCACCAATATGTGCAGATTTTGGTTCCTCAAAATGTTGCTTGAAGTGGAGAAAAGCCACATACTCTATTAACCTTTGATCAATGATTTCATTACTAGATGAATCCTTTATAGACCATATAGTATTCACATTTCTCCTATGTGATGCCAAATTATGAAAAAAACGAGTGTTGTTGTCACCCTATTTCACCCAAATAGCCCGGTTTTTGAGTCTCATAGTGCCTTCCTGTTCCCTGAGAATCTCATCAAGTATTTTCTGTAAACATTGCATCTCCAATCTATCTTCTTTAGAAAAAATACCATTCATGTTGAGGTTATGAAGCATCTTTAATTGTTTATTAATCAAGAATTGTTCCTCCTTATCCCGAGCTTTTTTGAGTTTTTCCCATTCTTTTGTCTTATTTTTTAATCCTTTGATCTTATACATCATAAATTCGACTGGATTATGTAATGGCGGAAGAACCGGATGTATCTAGAAAGTTTAAACCAGTTTGCAGAAGTCATTGTCATCAAGCCAAGTATTGTTAAACTGAAAGGGTTTATTCAGCTTATGTTGGAAGTCATCAACCTGAAGGACTATCGCATGATGGTCAGAGAAAGTAGAATGTTTGATCCACGTCCTGTACCTGGACATATTGGTAACAAGATACTCTGCCATGAGAAACCTATCAAGCCTCTTGCTAATACAACCCTCACCTGACTGATTGTTACTCCACGTTGCACCCAGTTTTCTAGGAAGAATGTCAACTAGGTGTGCAGATTGGAAAAGCTCTTTGAAAAAACTAGCCAATTCATCACTAAAGCAGAGGAACGCTGTTAGAATAGTAATCCATACTTAGTATCATAGTTCATAACCTTAGTCAATTTTATTGCCACATGTGCATTATTACACCATAGTTTGGACTAGGTAACTTTAGTTGGTCAAATATCCCCTTTTGGGAGTGTTCACACCTGTTTCTAAGCAATCCAGCTCACCCACACTCCATTTTTGTCCACAAGTGCACCCTCATTAAATTCTTGAGCGCTCTCCTTCCTTGAAATGGGGGAAATCTGTTGACTTTGAGCGCTTGAGTGGATTTAGCTCATTTTTTGCTAGATTTGGAGCATTTAATGATTCCTTGGACCCCCCACACTCCTCTACTTGCTCACCCACACATTCCTTAGCCTCATGTATGACCCAGTATGCTTCAGCCACCTTCACACAAGAATTCGTGACTGTTTGGGATGATTAGGACTGAGTTGGACCCACCTAGGGGGGATTGAGGCCATTTTGGCAATTTTAGCTTGTACACTCATCTTGAGCTATCTAATGCTCTTGAATTTCTCCATGATGTAATAAAAACCTGTTCTAAACATTTTCACATGTTAGACAGACTGATAGTGCCAAGTTTCAGTTCACATTATGTGTAAATTTATCTTCTTTTCAAGCTATTTTGCTGTTTATTGCAAATTATTCGATTTTGTGAGGTTCTCCATAGCTCCAGGATCTACTGTGAATCAAAATACTCACATGGTATTAGAGCCTTGTGGATTTAGTGAGTGGCATATCATTCCTTAAGCGTTTGAACTGCATTCTAGTGAGGATTTCCAGATAAAAATTGAGTGTTTTTTGCAGGTGTTTCAGTAGTTTTCTCACCAACGCAGCAGTCATGGAAGCCAACCAAATGTTGCTCACTCCCTTCAATTTTTTCGATTGGAAGGCTGAGATGGTTATCAAACTGAGATCGAAAGGTCTCTACAGAGTAACCATGGGCACAGAGGTAGAACCAAACTTAGCTGTAGAGAAAGCCAAGTATTACAATCGACTTGATGAAGCATATGGTATGTTGTGCATGAGCATTTCAAGGGAACTCTTGTTTCACACTAACAATCTAACAACTCCCAATGAAGTATGGGTGAAGCTTGAGTCACTCTTTGGGAAGACTAATGAACTAAGAGGCCACCAACTTGAGAACGAGCTCACTAGCTTGAGCCCAGCTCACTTTGAAACAATCCAAGAATTCTTCACCAAATTCAAGTCATTGGTACTTCAGCTGCAGCAATGTGGTATTGTTAAGAAGGAAGAACAACTGATTCTGTCAATACTGTCAAAGTTAGGGCCAGAGTTTTCTGTATTTGTTAGCACATTCCACTCAGCCAAGATGGCCCTTCGAAATTGGCAAATGCCATCTATAGCAACCTTCATGGAGTGTCTTACTCAGGAGCAGGATAAACTAGTTCAGATGGGAACCATAAAATCCAAGGACTAAGCACTAGCAATGGGTGTTTCGAATGCTACCAAAGGCAAGCAGAAAGCAAAGGGTTCGAAGCAGCTAGAGAAGAGGAAGTTTGATCAAACCAGGCCTGCAGATGGAGGTTAGAATCCTTCCAAGGAGAAGGACAAGAAGGGAAAGGAAAAGACCAAATGCACCTATTGTCACAAGGGATGGCATCCAGAGAGCTCATGTATGAAGAAAACCATTGACACAATGGCACAGCTGCTGGAGAAGAACAACATCCCAGTCCCTGAGGGCGCAAGGAAGAAAGATGGCACCTCAAATTTTGACAACAAGGAGAAGTGTCATGCTTTGGTAGCAGGTATTTCAAATCCCTCATCCTTTATCATTGATTCAGGAGCTTCCAAGAATATGGTTTCATCTAGATAGCTCTTCTCTTCTATGCATTCGAATAGTGGCCCAACAGTTCGAATGGGAGATGATTCAGAAATCCATACCAAGGGGATTGGTAGGATTGACTTGGAGCATGGCTATTTCAGTGATGTGCTCGATGTACCTTCATTGGCTGCAAATTTGATATCAGTTTATCAAATGACCCATATAGGAGAAGCCAAGAGAGTAACATTTACTCCAGATTTGGTAGAAATCTCATAAATTTCTTCAAATCAAGTTGTGACAGTGGGGTTTGCTGATCATCAAGAGAGAATGTACAAGTTCTCCAATTTCATTCCAAATTCTAGTGACCATGTTCTTGTCTCTCATGCCAACGAGAACTCCAAGCTATGGCATGAAAGGTTTGGCCACATGAACTACAAATATCTCCATACATTGCACAAGGATGAGATGGTAGAAGGGCTTCCTGAAATCAAATCTTCAAATGGTGCATGCATTGGTTGTGTAGTTGGAAAGCATCCAGAGCGTAGCTATGAGAAGGGAATGGCAAGGAGAGTCACTCAACCACTTGGATCGGTACATTCAGACCTCATTGGTCCTCTTCCCACTCCATCATATGGTGGATCAAGGTATGTACTTACATTCATAGATGACTACTCTCGATTCTACTGGGTATACTTCTTTAAATTGAAATCAGAAGTGTTTGAAAAATTGAAGATTTGGAAGGCCTTAGTGGAGAATCATAGTGGTCATAAGATAAAAATCCTTAAGACTGATAATGGAAAGGAATATGTGAATAACAACATTCAACATCTTTGTGAGTAATGTGGCATCCAAATGCAACATTCAATCCCCTACACACCTCAGCAAAATGGTGTGACAGAGAGGAAAAATAGATCTCTCAAAGAGATGGCCACTTGCATGATTGAAGCTAGGGATCTAACCCCTAAGCTATGGGCTGAAGCCATCAATTGTGCTGCTCATATTCAGAACATATCCTTTCACAAATCAGTCAAAGGTAAAACCCCTTATGAGGCATGGTTTGGCCAAAAACCAAATGTGTCAAATTTCAGGATTTTTGGATCTAGATCATGGGCTCGAATTCCATCAGAAAAGAGGAAGGCTTTGGAGCCACAGAGCAGAGAATGTATCATGGTTGGATATGGTGAAGACACAAAGTGTTACAAGCTCTTTGACACATCCACACTCAAAAATTTCATTGAGAGAAGTGTGCAATTCGAAGAAGAACCAATTCTTGATTTTGAGCTTGCACCGGGGGAATGCTCTTCTTCTCCACACCTTAATGAAATAAGTGATGATTCAAATTCTGATTTTTCTGATATTGTTGAAGATGACATGGCTGAAGATGACATTGTTGTACATGATTCACCCTCAAGGCCCAAGTGGACTGAAAAAATCATACAAGCTGCAGGTGAATTGGAAGGCAATCCCCAAGAGCCTAGGAAGACTAGATCTCAAACAATCAATGCTTCCTTTGAAAATGAAAGTGAACTTGCTGATCACTGTTATATGTTGATTGGATCTGATCCAACATCATATCAGGAAGCTCATCATGATCCAAGGTGGAGAACAACAATGCAAGAAGAATTCCAATCTCTCCAAGAGAACAAAACATGGGATTTGGTGCCTCTTCCTCCCAAGAGAAAACTTGTGCAATGTAAGTGGATTTTTCGAACCAAACCTGTTGCTGATGGTTCTGATATGAAGTATAAGGATATTTTAGTGGCTAAGGGATACTCACAAATCCATGGTGTGAATTATACAGAGACCTTTGCACCGGTTGCAAATATGGACTCAATTAAACTAGCTCTCACCATTGCAGCTAGTAAGGGTTGGGAAGTTCACCACATGGATGTTAAAAGTGCATTCTTGCATGGTGAGCTATAGGAAGAGATCTATATGCAGCAACCTGAAGGTTTCCAAGAAGATCCCTCACTTGTTTGCAGGTTGAAGAAGTCACTCTATGGACTCAAGCAAGCCCCCAGGGCTTGGTATGCCAAAATGGATGCCTTTTTGCTCTCAATTGGTTTCATTTGATGCAAGTCTTATCCAAATGTTTATTTGCAGCAATGTGATGATATTTTGTAGGTCTTCATACTGTATGTTGATGATCTGTTAATTACAGGGAGCTGCAACAAACAAATTGGCTCAATCAAAGCATCTTTGCATAGTGAATTTGCCATGAGCGACCTAGGATTGCTAAGGCAATTTTTGGGTTTGGAAATTGAGCAAATTGAAAGAGGTATATTGTAGAGTCAACTTAAGTATGCTTCAGACCTGTTATTGAAGTTTAAAATGGATGAATGTAAGTCAGCCAAGTGCCCATTCCTTTTAGGCATAAAACTAGGTGAATTTGAAGACTCTCCATTGGTGGATTGCACACTCTATAGGAAGCTAGTTGGAAGTTTGATTTACCTTACACATACAAGACCTGATTTGTATTATGCTATAAGTTCTATAGAAAGGTATATGTAGCAGCCACATGAGATCCATTGGAAGGCAGCCAAAATGATACTTCAATATGTCCAAGGAACAAAGAGCTTTGGGGTACACTATGTAGCTGGTTCTTCACTACAACTAGTTGGATTTTCTAATTTCGATTGGGCTAGAGATCCCATTGATAGAAAGTCCACTTCAGGTTTTGTTTTCATGTTTGCTGAAGGTCCCATTTGCTGGTCAAGTAAGAAACAACACACTATTTCACTTTCATCAGCAAAGGCCGAGTACACGGCAGTAGTGAATGCATCCACATAGTGTGTTTGGTTGCAACGTATTCTTCGGGAGTTTGGTGTTGCTATTGATTCTCCAACCAACATTTGGGTGGATAATCAAAGTTCCATCAAGATATCTATTGATCTAGTACATAGGCAGAGATCAAATCACATTGAAATCCATATGCACTACATTCGGTGCTTGGTGCATGACAGAGTGATTTCCTTGCAGTATTGCCCATCCACCGAGCAAACTGCTGATATTTTCACCAAGAGTTTTACTGAGAAGACCTTCACTTACTTGAGAGATTTTCTTGGAGTGAGTGATGGATGGTGATTGCTGCAATTTTATTGCAGGTTCAACTCCATGTCCATTTTAGAGGGAAGTTTTTATCCCATGTGGTTTTACTTCTTGTCCTCAATTTACATGGACAAATAAAATTTATGTTTGTAATGAGGTGACTTGAGCCTTTGTTTCCAAGGCCTCCCACTTTAATTTCATGAGATGTACTAAGTTCTGGTTAAGGGGGGGTGTTAGAACAATAATCCATACTTAGTACCATAGTTCATGACCTTAGTCAATTTTATTGCCACATGTGCATTATTACACCATAGTTTGGACTAGGTAACTTTAGTTGGTCAAATATCCACTTTTGGGAGTGTTCACACCTATTTCTAAGCAACCTAGTTCACCCACACTCCAGTTTTGTCCACAAGTGCACCCTCATTAAATGATTGAGTGCTCTCCTTCCTTGAAATGGGGAAACTTTGTTGACTTTGAGCACTTGAGTGGATTTAGCTCATTTTTTGCTAGATTTGGAGCATTTAATGACTCCTTGGACCCCCCACACTCCTCTACTTGCTCACCCACGCATTCCTTAGCCTCATTTATGACCAAGCATGCTTCAGCCACCTTCACACAAGAATTCATGACTGTTTGGGATGATTAGGACTAAGTTGGACCCACCTAGGGGGGATTGAGGCCATTTTGGCAATTTTAGCTTGTACACTCATCTTGAGATATCTAATGCTCTCGAATTTCTCCATGATGTAATAAAATCCTGTTCTAAACATTTTCACATGTTAGACATATTGATAATGCCAAGTTTCAGTTCACATTGTGTGTAAATTTATCTTCTTTTCAAGCTATTTTGCTGGTTATTGCAAATTATTCGATTTTGTGAGGTTCTCCATAGCTCCAGGATCTACTGTGAATCAAAATACTCACAAACCCCAAATATCAGCCGCTGATAAGGTAAGATTGAGGTCACCTGCCACAGTCAAGTTCAAAAAATTAAGAATGCTAGTAGCTGCAAGAGCCTTCCAATAAGTCTCCCTATCTCTGTACGGAGCATACATATTAAGAATCGCCATATTAAGGTTGCTGGCCAAGAATATTCCCTTCAATAGAATCCCACCCATGGTTTTATAGGCAATACAACACATAGTAGCAGGATTCCACCTAGATAATAAACCACCTAAAAGACCAACTGAATCCATCACACAGAAGTACCAACCAGGCCAATGTTTAGTAAAGAATTCGATAGCATGTGCAACAGGACACATGGTCTCCTGAATTAAAAAGCAATCTAGGCTAGTAGCTTTTAGGAAATTGATGAGGTCCCTAGCCTTTGAAGCCCCACCAATACCATGAACATTGAAGGATAAAAATGACATTAAGTAAAAATAGGGTTGGACACAGATGCTCTAAGAGTCCCGGAGGTAGAAGGGTTAACATCAGCACAATCAATACGTTTAGATAGTGGGTTAAAGGTGTCACCCAAAACCTTCTCCTTTGCTTTCTTCTTTCTGCGGATAGTTACATTAACACATTTGATCGAAGGTATGACAACAGCCTCGTTGGGGGGTGGATTTACAACAAAAATATCTAAAGGGGAGTCATCTATGCCCTCCAAAGACATTAAGGCAGAAGTAAAATACTTTAAACCAGATTTCTTTGAAGGTGGGATTTCCTCGTCTGTGAAGTTAGTATGTTCCAAGATAGGAGGGGATAAAAGGTCCCCATTGACCTCTGGAGCCAGGACAAGTGACACAGTATAGGGTGAAATAGGAAGAACAGGGGGGTTAATCATCGGATTTGTAGGTAAGGGATAAGTTATTGGAGACGAAGCTAAAGTGTTTTCCGACAAATTCAAATTAGATAACAGGTTTCTAGCCAAAGGTTTGGAATTTGGGAGCCTTAAATCCAAATTGATTTCCATAGATAAATAAAAATCTAATTCTGATTTGGACACACCTTTGTAGAGGACAAAGGGTTCGTCAGGATGCATACCAGGTGGTGGGACAATGTTATCCAATGGAACTGTAGGGATAGCAGCGCCTTCCACCAGTGAAACCGAGTTTTTGCCCAAATTTGGGCAATTTGCCCGAACATGGCCCGTACACCGACAAAGAAAACATCTGAAGGGGATGTTTTTGTAATCCAACATCTATCGAATAACCTTATTTGGAGAGACAATATCAACCGAGGTAGGTAAACCCTTGGAAACGTTGAACTCCTCCAGAATAGATGCCATCCTCTTGTTAATCCCAAAGATGAGATTTTTCTCTAGCCTAATGAAATGACCTAGTACATTTCCAAGCCCCTCAAAGGCATTCAGAGTCCATAGTTCAAATGGAAAACCAAGGAGCAGGACCCATAAATGTCTAACATTCGTCTGTTCAAATTTAGGGTTGAAATTCAAATGCCATCTCTTGAGCAACAAATAGCCATCCTTAATCAGCCAGGTTTGTGCAAGTATCGAAGAGATATGCTCTTCATTGGGAAAAATGAAAGCCACCCAGCCATTTGACAACAAGTTGGTTCTAGGTGAAAGACCAACAATGGGAGTCCAATTCAATCTAGGAAACCTTTGTGCCTTCCACACACCCCACCACTCCACGCCTACCCAAAAGTTCCAACCTATCCAAATTCACTCCGTCATCGAGAGTAAAAACAATAGCTTTTGCATGTGCCTTAAAAGATTTATGTTTCCTTCGATGGCGAGCTGCAGCACCATAAGGGCAAAGTAGAGCCCTAGTAGAGGAAGGAAAACTGCCGGAGGATGAAAAGGTCGATTTACCAAGCCCATTAACCCTAGCTAAATTTGGAAGGTCCACATGGGTGACATTAGTCCCCATCACATCAAAAGACATGTGTCACCAAGAAGTAAGGGAAAAGGCTAGCCCAGAAAAATAGAGAGGAAAAAGGTGGTTTCCAAAAAAACGGACTTGTCTACAAAAAACAGTAGGAAGAGCCCTCAGCTAAAAAGCTACGATAATACTGACGAGACTAAAAACCACTGAATGTGAAAAAGCTACCTAAATTAACTAAAACCCATAGAAAAAACTAAAGTGGTAATGGCCTACACTAATAAGAATATACGGCAAAACTGAAGCAAACAAAAATAAATAAAAAAAGAAGAAAGTTCCCACTTTTTGATACCTTGATTGGTACTAAGAAAACCAAGATGACAAGTCGAACTCCAAGGAGCTTTAGATGGTCGTCCTCATACTGCAGGAAGCCAAACTACACAACTCATCTAGGACTTAGAAACCCTAGCACCTCCATCAAGTAGACTTCCAAAAATTTAACCATACAATTTAATAAAATTTAATTTAATATTATATATTCTTTCTTTGATTCAAAATATTAATATAATTTTAGAACTTATTATCAAATTAAAAATCAAATAAATTAAAAGTAATGTAAAAGATATTTGTCTCTTCTCATGACTGATGCAACTCTGCTAAAATCGATGCAACTCCTTGAAGAAGTTCCACGTGTGCAATTTAGAGGGCATCTTTGTAATTTCGTTGGTGGAATCAATACAATGGGAACGAGGTGCGATACTTATCCAATACTGGAATTCAAGAAGGCAGGGAAGAGTGGCCACACTTGTGCCAGCGAAGCCATATGCGATTTGCTGACTTTCCGAATGCTTTCCGGTGGATCCATTAGAAGGCCCCGGGAGTGAATTCACGGAAGGTTCAGCTAACACTCAATATCAAGAAGTTGCAAATTCCTCATTTTGCAGCCTGAAAATGATGGATCTTCATATTTTGTCCACCGCAGACTAATTCCGCGCACTTTGGTTACTGCCTGTTCATTATTGAAAAATCTATAACATGTAGAATAATCTATAGCGTGTAGAATGATTGACCACTTACAGATGATTTCTGCAACAAATCAGCAAAGTCCCCAAATCCGACGCGGTAATCTTGGATTCTTGGCAACTTCTCTTCCACGATTCTCATTTTCAATGTCCACCTCTACAAGATTCTTGTTCTGTAGACGTTGTTTAGGGGTGAAGCATAGATTCCTTCCCCTGTGTTTGCCGTCGCCTATGCTCAGTGGGCTGGACATGGTGAAACACAGGAATAATGGACTTTCCGGAGGAGGTCATCCAGACACCAATGGGATTCTGCATAGAAAAAAGCACCTCGTATTTGAGAAGTTAAAGTATCTCCCTCTTGCATTTCATCCTTGTCCAGGAGACTCGGAATCGGTGTTCAGAAGACTCCTGAACTCATCTCCCTCCTGAATTCATCGTAGGGATGATGAGTTCCTTTTTTTTTCAGCAGAGGGAGGATCAGTTCTTTTTTTCCAGCGGAGGGATGATGAGTTCAAGAGTTTGGTGCATACGTTCAATATATATTAATCTATCTTTTCTCTCTTGATTGATCATTCTCATCATCGAACGGTCAAGAGAAAAGTCAACTGTTGGTTGATGAAATCAGCGATCAAGATAAACACTTGTGTGTTCGAAGAGACAATACCATGGGTCAAATTCCACAAAGGACAAGATGTCCAACTTTAAAGTAGTGGGACTCACCCAATAAAATAATTGTGTGTGAGATAAACACCTTAAACAACGATTTTCTTATGGGTATAGGATAGGAATTGAAAGGTATTTAACTAATAAAAAATGGTGATGGTGTGAGACTCTTTCACACGTCGTTATTTAGACCACGCCCAATGAATCAAAATGTTCCGCTCGGGCTATGGTCATCATGAGCAGTATTCAGGGTTATCTACCTAGGTGTTTCCCCACGCTAGCTGCTTTCTGACTGCCTCATCCTCATAGCAGTACTAAAAGGCTGAAGGTTCCTCATGGTGTTTTTTTTGCCAAAGTACTTGACCCGCAGATTGGAGTTTTATGGAGGCGAGGTTTTATATTGACTCGTGGGCGTTGAAAGACGCTTCTTTCGGCCTTAGTTCATTCGAGGGATCCCGCCTCTCAATTAAATTGTGGCGTTGTAGGAGCCTGCCCTAAATAAAGAGGGAACCCTGCTGTTTCATCACTAGAGTGCGATCCGGTGCCCTGATGGAAGTGGCTATGGGTTTGTCGAGCCAAATCTTCCCGTCGTGGTAGCGGCTTGTTATGAATTTTGCTGCTTCCTCTTTCCATCCATCAAATCCTGTGACCTGTGGGGCACTTAAATAATTCCTAATCCCTGCTGCTTTAGCCAGCATTTCTATTTCCTGTCGCCATTTCCCTCCTGTAAAAGCTTATTTTGCTTGCTGCTCTCTCCCTTGCTTGCTGGCGTGTGGTTCTCCTTGAACAAGAATAGAAATAAATCCATTCTGACAGCCCGGAACCGGGTAAACTAAACTAAGTAAACGACTTCTGGCACTTATGGATCCGCTACAGGGGACTCTGCCTATGTAGTTTCTGCATTCGTAGATCCACCGGAACCACCCAGATTTGCTTTTAGGAAAGATCCGGAAAATCCTACTGCATTAATGCTTTATGGCGGGTGGATTGTATGAACAAGGTAAGGGCTCATGAACCGATTGCTTCCAATCCAATCTTCCTATCCAAAGAAAGATTTGCTATAGCCTTCCATTTTATCCAGACCAATCCCTTCATCTTCCTATCCAAAGAAACAGGAAACTGAGTTTCCTTATTTTTTCTAGAACTCCTCTTGGAGTCCAGGATAAAGTCTAATACCTCCATTATTGCTTTTATCAGAGTTAGCTATCCACCTTTTTATAGCCAAAGAAAGAACCATTTGGTAATTCTCTTCTCGCTCTTACCCATTAATGAGTCCCCATCCTTATTTTCATATGCATTTGGTTTGAGTCTAAACCCCAAGTACTTTAGGCTATCATCCAAACCATCCCATATATAGGGAAGAACCTTCATGGAGGACTTTTTCTCTTCCTCCTCTAACCCCTCCCCATATATAATAGACTTTCCCTTCTTTATCACCATCTTCGAAGTAGCATAGGATGTCTCTAAAATATTAGAGATCTTCCCCACATCCCTCCTCGACCCTTCACATAAAATAAGAATGTTATCAACAAGCAACAAATGTGAACGCCAGTAATTACCCCCTATGTGTGATCCTTTGAAGCTTCCCATCCTTTTGTCCTCCAAAATAGCTCTACTCAGTCCTTCTGCCACTAGAATAAATAGTAACGGAGAAAATAGGTGTTGCTTCCTTGATCCACAGTCTAGACCGAGGAATTGTGAAGCAACTACATTTATGAATACAAAAAATCATATAGATGACAAACATCCCATAACCCAACTAATGAATAGCATGCACAACCCCACTTGCATGAGGATCATTCGCAAGTGTGCTCAATTAACTCAATCATAAGCTTTTGAAAGGTCGATTTTAACCACAAAGGCCTTCATATTTCTTGTTTTGATTGAGTGTAGTCCTTCCTTAGCTACTCCAATCACCTCACGTATATGTCTACCATTCAAAAACCCAATTTTTTCTCCATATATATTCTCAGACAACAAGTGCTTGACCCTCCTTGCAATGATTTTTTCCACTATCTTATAAATACAGTTGCAAAGTGATATTAGGAGAAAGTATTCAAACAATTTAGGGTTATCATATTTGGTTATAAGATCGATAAAAGCTGTGTTAAAAGACACTAATATCCTTCCCTTCTTCCTGGAATCATCCACCACCCTTATCAAATCCTCTTCTATAGTTTCATATCACCCCAGAAAAAACTCCACCAACATCCCATCAAGCCTAGGACATTTGTCCCTTTTAAAGCTATATAAAACCTTTGCTAATTCTTTTAACATCACCTCCTCCATTAGACATTGATTATCTTTATCATTTACATATTTAGGAAAGTTATTTGTTATACTTACCACATCTACTAGTGTAATATTATCATCCACCTGGAATAGGTTATCAAAGTGTTTTACCCTTGCTTCGTCCATGTCCTCAAATCTATCGAAATCTACACTTTCTTGGTTCCTGAATTTATACATAGTGTTTATATTTTTCTGGTTGTTTACATAGTGATAAAATAATTTAGTGTTTTCATCCCCCTCTAACTGCCAGAGCACCCTACTCCTTATTCTCCATTCTGCTTCTCTAGTATTGAAAATCTTCCTCCTTTTCTTCTCAAGAACTGTTGTTTTAGTCTTGGTCTCCTCAAATAGAAATCCAAATCCCTCTGGCTCATACATTTCTGCCAATCTTAATTCAATTTCTTTTAAATATTTATCGTCTTGTATTCTCCTTTTACTTTCCCATTTAATAATAGTTTAATTGGCCCTCTTCAAATTACTTCCAAACTAGATTGTTGTTTTTTCTCACATGGAACCATCATATAGAACCCATGAGATCATCGTTAACTGTATTGAATCCTCTTCTTTTAACCATATCGAATTAAATTTGAATGGACTGGATGGTTTTTAGCCTGCACTCACCATTTCCAGCACCACAAGGAGATGATCGAAGTCGCATCCACCCATTGTTGGATCATGATAAGAAACTCCATAAAACATTGACTTCCAAAAATTCAATCCAAACACTTCACAATACACTCAAGGCCCACCTTCTTATTACTCTAGGTAGGTTTTAGCTTTACTTGTGCTACACCCAACATACCACTATCCTCCAATTTCCACGTAAAAAAATCAATTAGAAAATACTCTTGCATAGATGGTCCCCAACCCTCCAAATGAAGCAATGAAAGGTTTAAATCTCCTCTAAGCATAATATTTTGATTGCTTATAATTCCTTTTGTGAAAAATTTCTTCAATATAAGGTTATTTCATAGTAGCATCTATATACATTAAGGATTAAGTACTAAATACCCTATTCATGGCAGACCAATGCCAACCCTAACCCCGACTCAAATGCTCGTGAGCTTTTGCATTTCACACTCCAACTTCGCCACCCCGAAACCAATCCCCCAGAACATCCCTTGGCATCCAAATTACATAATTCCCAACCACCTAGTAGATTTTTTAGTTCTTTTACATTATTCACACCTTCAAACATAGTCTCTTATAGAAATATAATGTCTGGCTTCAGACAATCAACCAACCTCTAGAACCCTAACTTATTTGAAAAATCATCTGTAAGTTAATGACAAGGAAATCATATTAGAACCCCATCCCGGGTCTCTGCTACTCTAAGAACCCCTTTGATGGATTTATGAATTCCAACTGCTACCTCCCTCCCTGCTTTATCTTGAGTTACCTACATGTAATATTTACGCCCTCTACCTAGCATGTAACCTCCAGGGTTCAAACCAAGCCCTCCCATTCCTCCCATACACCAACCTCCTCACTCCCCTTTCAAGGTCTAAGGTTGTATCGGGAGTCCTCCTGCTCTGGTCCCAAGGGATAGGTCATCTTGTTGCCTCCCTTTGCAATGAGTTTTTGGCTCGCGGAATCATAATATTTTTTAGATCCCTAACCATTCCTAAGTTTGAAGGGAGATCTCTACCAATTCCTCCCACCTCAATATGGAATTTCTCGATATGTGCACTCTCGTAATTGCTTTGTCATCCAACTTATATTTGATCTCATTAACTTCTAGAATTGTAGATCTTTCTCACATTCCATCCCTCATCCCCTTCATATTAGTCATGGGCTCAATCTCCTTCCCCTCCAAATCTATTTTTTTCCTTCAAATCATTTGACATAATGGAAAAGCATAGTTAGTTGCTATGTGCCCATGCTTGTAACAACAATTATAGTTGTATGGGACACCCTAGTAGTCCAAATTCTAGATATGTGATCTTGATCCCCACTGTAATTCAATATTATCCACAAGTCCATCTCTCAGGTCCATAATAACCAATACTCGAGCCAAACACATCACCCCTAAATCCTTATATGACCTATTAGCATGCACATATCTTCCCAGTGAAATTCCCACAACCTTAAAAATGTCCGAGGACAAGAATTTAAGAGATAGATTCGACATCTTAATCCATATGGGTATCAGGTCGCTCCTCTCTACCCTCACATCAAACTATGGGCTCCATCATTTCAAGTATAGTGAGCAATAATACCACCACCATCATGTATTCATGAGTATTTTGGACACATTTGAAGCCGAATTAAACCTAAATGTAATTGATCCTCATGGGATAATATAGGAGAAAGCTTCATACCCTAGTAAATTTCCCCAAACGTCTACAACCCACCGTTTTAACCTCCTCTCACCATCTCGCAAATCTTCCCACAAGTTTCATATCCCCAATCTTCAACACTTCATTCATAGTAAAATATTCCCCCAAGACTAAACAAACTAGCCCTTCCTTCTTCTTGATGCACTTCTATCTCCACTTAGTGATCGCCCCCATGTTACGCTCTCCACCACAGGATTTCCCAATATCTTATTGGTCAAGATTATTAGGTAAAAGCCCCAAACTTCTCCACAAAGAGTCTCATTCTTCTTTTCCCTCTAGTTTTCCTATGCCCTTTGTAAGCCTTTTTCCTTACCACAATAGTCATTTGAGAGGTTAACACTCGCTTCAAGAAACTTACCTACCAATTTTCCCTCATTCCAATCATTGCACCCCACGTCTAGTTTGTTAGCATTTATTTTTCCTCACGTCCTCTTTGCTCCACTCAAATCCAATTCCTTATGGATCTGAACTTTCGCTTCAGTAAAAAATACTTCAACACCTCCCTTTGATGGTAAATCATTCTCATGATGGCTTCCAAATCCTAAAGACTTGCTTTTATGTAATTATATACTAGTGCCTAGATCTCTGCTAGTCCCAAGGTCTATGTTACATCATCCACCCCTACACTAATTTCCTCTAGCTAGCACATGTGTCCTATCATGACCCAAAAAAGGGCCCATAGGATCATGTGTAAGTCGTCCTTCATCTATGGTAAAAATGCAAAGTCTGGAATACAGATCCACCCAGTTCAACTCCTTGAATCCCATGTCAACATTATCTGATAGACCCCTAGTTTCCGTAGATGAGATGGATACTCTTGCTTTGACCTTAGCCCCATAAAAATTTTAGGTAATTGGATCAACAACTCGAAGATTTAGCACGAAATGAACAAAAGCTTTATGCCCATGCACACATGCATCAAATAGATTGTACACATACCACATGAATTTACATTTAATGTGAGCATATTAGGTGTCAACATTTAAGGGATCAAAATTGTAAATTCATTAACTTTAGAAAATAAATCAAGTTATTTTTTCCTTGCAATATATATATATATATGATGTACACTTATCGTAGGAATTTATATTAATCCACATAAATTAAAATTATTAATTTATAAAATTTAAAAATTAAATTAAATTAATTTTTTAATAAAAAATAATCGAAAACCTACATGTAAAAAGACAAACCCAAACTTTCTTAGACAATAAGAAACTAACTTGTACAATTTAATTAACTAACAATAAAGAGGGTATAATTTAATTCCCATGGGCATGCCAACTTGTATGTAATTTCACAACTTTAACATGAATATCTTTAAAATTAAAATTCAATTTATTAATGTGAAAATGATTTTTAATTAATGTATTTCAAATGTTTAAATTAAAAGTTTTATTATTTTTTAGCTTTAATTAATTGAAATATATATTTCTTTGGTTTTGAACTTTATAATAAAATCAATATTATAAAAATTGTATATTCTTAATTTTTTACTATTTACTTAAAATAACATATAATTATCCTTCTCCTTCATATAAGTTTCGAAGTTTTATTTCAAATTTAAATTAAAACTTATATTGTTAATTTTTTGTTAATTTAATACTTATATTTAATTAAAGTGCCACATATTACTTATACTTTAAGCACAAAATTACACTTTTGCTGATACTAAATTGTAGAAACAAAACAAAATAAATATTAAAATATGAATAATACGAATTTCTATCTACAAAAATTTTATTGTATAATAAACAAAAACGTGAACCTCGCTAAGTATAAGAAAGGTGTTTTTTATAAATCTACAAATATTTAAGTATATATACGAAAGGTGTTTTTATAATTCTACAAATATTTAAGTATATAATTTACGTGTTCTACTCAGCATGAGATGGATATTAAATATGAATGATAGTAATGTCTATACATAAATAATTAATTGTATGGTAAACGTTATCCTAACGACGAGATAAAGTATTAGTGTATGAAGTGTGTTCTTACACGCTAATTGCATAAAAATGTTTTTGATACATTTAAAAATATTTAATTATATAATTGAATAGTGGTGGCCTAAATTTTTAGGTATATATTTCACTTCTTCCTAATTAAATAATAAAATGTCAAACCTTAACCATGTCTTTTTACTAATTAATAATAAACTTATATAATTAATAATAAACTTATATCATTTAGAGAGTTTCATAATTTTTGCCAATTTCATACGCATTGCGAATTGCATGTAATTAACAGGTTTCATTTTTTCTAATAAAAAATTAGAGTGGAGGAATTTCTCCCTTATTGAAGAGTTTTTATTGATTTGAGGTTGGTCCAAAAAAGTTTATATTGTTATGGAGAGACTTGTTAGAGTTTCTTGTGACACTATTGTATGTAATATGTATGTTAGCTATTTGAATAAAAGAAAATTTTAATATTATAATTTTAAAGTTTTATTAAAAATAATTACTTTACAATCTAAAATTGTAATTTTAGTGAAGATTTTATGATTTTATTGGAGATAAAGAAAGAGGAAAATAAAAGAAAAATGACTTATAAATATGTTAATCAATATATCATTGAAACTTTGTACAGCTTTTTATGTTTAGATAATGTAATGTGATATAATCTTCTTAAAAGAATTTGGTTAAATTAAAGTTTATTATTTTGTGTTTATGTTTTTCATTGAGTGAAACATTACTTTCTTGGATCTCTCTAGATGATCCTAATATACGCTCCTCATGAAGATAAGCTAGTTACCAACCCACAAGAAATTTCGTCTACTATTTCATGCATCTTTTCTAGTGAACTAAATCACTTGGTGTGTTTTAGTTAATGCATCACATGCACATTACAAATATTAGAAAATATAATAACAAAGAAATTCTAACAAATCCACTTACAAGAAGTTCATAAAAGACTATTGTTTTAAAGGTATTAGACAAAACTACAGAAAAGGTTAGATCCATTAGGGAAGAGTGAACATTTTTTCATCAATGGGAAAGGTTCAATTCCCATGAGGGCCTATCTTGAAGCCATGGTAGTGGTTGAACGTGTGATTGCACATAGAAAGATTGTATTAAGGGCATGTGCACGAAGTTGGTGGACCTTTTAGGTGCAACCAAAGTTCTACAAAACTCACTCATGTTATAGAAAACAATAACGTGCTCACGTTTATAAGAACTAGGCCCGACAACTCTGAACCTGGCCCTATAATTGACAAGAAGTCTAGGAAAACATATCATGCACATGATGTATTTCAAATTGTGTACGCAATTTTTAACACATCAAGCATGTGTCTTATAACACATCATACACGCAATATCAAGATATAAAAATGCCCTTGGTCCCATCACAACCTTATTTATGTCAAACTTTGCTAGAAAATTGCACTCTATAGGTTTATGTCAAGCAAACAATGATTGTAAGTTTTTTTCCTTATTGTTTTATGATTGATAAAGCAACCAAAAGAAGGTGCTATTTATATTTGTCTTATTTTTGCATTTTTATATAGTTTTTTATTCCAAAAAAATTGTATTTTTTTATAAAAATTGTCTTTATTTTTTCATTTAAAGTCATTTTTTGAAAATAGTCTAGAAAAAATGTTTCATATTTTGAAAATGCCTGTAATTTTAACCCGATAAAAGAGAGGGTTGTCACTAGAAGCGCCTCTTTTCGATCCAAGGATTCATTTTGGCATTTTTGTTGCATTCGTACCAGATATTAAGGCCAGGATTTCAAATAAGTTGTAATTTTGACCTTGAAAAAAAAATTAAGACTGCCACGGTAGATTCAAGGGCTGATTTTAGGGTTTTGGTTGCAATGGTTTCAATTGATAGGGCCATTATTTCAAACAAAGCGTAATTTTAACCCAAAAAGAAAAGAGGACGATTCCGTGAAGAACCTGCAATAATTAATTAATGAAAATACACGAGATAGCAGAAATAACAGAACTCATAATCGCTTTATTGATCGTAGGCCACTTCGAGGGGAAACCTCCTTTGAGCAAGCTCAATACAAATAACTTCACGGTACCTTCATTGGCCTCAACACACACTTATATACTAAGTCTATGCCCAATACTATGGGTCAATACCATGAGACATATAATACTACGGGACGACTTACAAAGCATATGCGTCTAATACTATGGGTCAATACCATGGGCTAATACAAACTATGTATCAACAAATACTACGGGACGAATTACAAAGCATATGCGTCCAACAACAATATACTAACAAAGTAAAGAGAAGGGTTGGCATGGGTTCCTAACATCCCCTCTGCCTCAGAAAAAGATTTGTCCTCAAAGCTTGAGATGTGGAAATTGATGTGGAATCTAAAGGAGTGGTTCCCCTGTAGCATCCTCGGGTTGCATTCTGTGCTACTGAATTAACACCTCTATGATAGATGGAGAGAGAAGCTGACACCTTTTGATTTTCTTGGACGATTTCTTGTACGGTTGTAGACGAAGAAGAACCATATTAGCTGCGTGAAAAGTGTGCTTAGAATGGTGTTGATCGGCTTGTTGTTTCAGTCGAATGCTTGCCATGTGAAGAATGTCCTGCAGAATGAGAAGAATCTGATCGTGGCTTCGAAGAACCAAGCCAATTTCCTGAACTGGGGAACTGCTGAGGGTGTATGGAAGAAGAACTAGTGGTGCCTGTCCATAGACTGCTTCATATAGTGTCATTTTAGATGTGGTATTGTACCACCGGAGCTCTTCAAGGAAATCAATAGAAATAGTTGTCCAAACCTGTGTAGGGATGGGAAAGGGTTCAAGCAGTCCCGAAAGGAGTGTCGTTTCACCATTGTTGACCTGGAAAGTATCACAGTCAGCCACCATCTGGTCAATTGTCATTTTCAGTCCCTGCCAAAAGAAGTTACATTGTTCCCGGTCATACGTTTTGAGGAACCTAGACTACCTTGCTGAGGGAGAAGCATGGAGTTCATAGAAGAGATAGGGTGTGTGCAAGAAGATGAGGGTCACTTTAGATGCAATGCTACGTTTTCAAAACTCGTTCCTGATACATAAAAACACAACGCGTTTATGATATTTAGCACCTGCCATGGTAAGACCTGAGCCTGACATGTCATTGGACATGTAGGATAGGTAACCATAATGCGTACGTGTTATTGAAATCTAAAATCAATTTAAATACACAGTCCCGACGATTCCCGACCACCCGCGGTGCTCATGCATTAGAAACACGAAATAGACCTTGGACGAGGACGGTTTGTGTGCCCTAAAGTATCGGTGGAGCTCAATTTATCTGGAGGGGAGGAAAATTCACCGGTGGATTGTCATCTAATCAGGTAATTCATTCACCCATACTATTTTTTTGTCATTTCTTAACCTAAATTACTATTTTTTTATTGTTTAAAACAACCTAGTTTTGTAATATTGATAAAATTGGGAATAACCCAATCTCTAATTAAATTCACATCCCCCTCAACCAAGATGAGTGAATAATTAAAATGAATCCCTTTTCAAAAACTCAAAAATTCCTAATCCAACCAAAAATTGAAAAAAATAGAACTCCCCCCTTTCTACAATGTATCCATCTAAGTCACTCGACACGAGGACACAAGACACGAGTGTCCCCACTAGACACGGTGACCCCCAGAATTAGGACACGTAGGACACGTTTTATATACATATATATATATTTTTAAAAATATATTAAAATTTAAAAATATAGACATATAGATCCAATAAAATTTAACATTTACAATTACAAATATTCAATAGAAATTACATTTACAATTACAAATATGAAATATTCAATAGAAATTAGATCATTCACAAATCACAACACATTTGTCATTCATAATCACAAATCACAACGAGACATTGAGACACATAGATGCATGTCAGAGACTCGGAACCATATTTCTCATTAAGTCATCAAAATCAAAATGTATTACATAGATGTCAGAATGCCACTGGGCACTGGCAAATGCCAAATAGACTAATAGACTAATAGTCTAATAGTCTAATAGTAAATACAAAAAAGGAGTGGATCAAGATGGAAGAATCCCATCTGTCAATGACTCAATAGTCCTCCTCCATGCCTGAATCAACAAACTCATCACTGCCCTGATCCTCCTCCTCCTCCTCCTCCTCTTTGCAAATCTAACTAACTTACTTTTTAATTGTTAAATGTTTAATTTTAAGTTTTAAATGTATGTAAGTGAATGCCATTAAATTGCTTACTTGAGTTTGATTTAATACATTTTCAATTTTGAAGAGACGTCATTATATACCATGTATATGTTTCTAATGATTTTCATATTAATGTCTTTATTGCAGTTGCGGCTATGGACACCAATGCCGAGATAATGATTGAGCTTGCCCACTTGAGGGGCATAAGTGCAGCTTGTAGTGGTGGTGACAGGATTCGCCGCTCGCTTGCATCAACCTTGGATGCAATTGTTGACACCATTTCACAGTCTACCAATGTACTATATGATATTACATCATATAGAGAAAGAAAAAGACAACAATATGCTGATGGGCTAGACTACAATGCAATAAAAAAGTTGAAAATATCCAAAGAGCTCATATTTGCATTGTTTAGGGACCCTCGGATGGGGGAAATCCCAAATGCAAACAGGTCGCATATCTCCATTGATGGTGCACGTTTCAACCATTTGTTGATAACTGGATGGACAGATGGTACATGGTTTTTGATATGCCACCACACAACAACAAGGAAATTCCCTTATATTTCCTTCGAAATATGTACGCAGAGTTCGTGTTGCATAAATAAGTTAACTATTTTGACATCTTGCAGTTTTAGGGGATTGGTGGGGGGATGCCCCAAAACCGACCCAATGCGAGGCTTCGAGACCAGGATCGCCCTATCCCTGCACCTCGCAGGGAGTTGCCTGGGCCAGATGTCCCACCTGCACATCGTATTATTCCGCAGACACGGGATGCATTTTTGAATTTGGCACGGGCGGTTGTTTGCCATGGCACTATGGTTCAACATATGGGTGAGGAAGGGACATCTGTCCCTGGTGTGGTACATCCACCAGCTCGTCACCATGAAGGACCATCAACTAGTGCAGGACCATCAGGACCATCCACTAGTGCAGGACCATCGACACATCCCCATCCTAGTACTGATCCTCATGAGTGCACATCATATGGTCGTCCCTGCTATGGTCTTGCCTCAGATGTTGCCTTTAGTGGGTTTTTGAGAGAGGTATGTTGATGGTTAATTGTAATAAATTCTTCATTTATTTTTGTCTTTGTACACATATATATAGTTTGAGCTAATATATTAATTTTGTGAACTTGCAGTTGATGCTTTATGCCGGCAGCGATGCCCCAGAGCTGGATGTTCCAGACTCTACAGTGGGGCATGATGCTACCCATTTGGTAGGCCCATCTTATATAGCACCTATTGTTGTATCTCACACCGAGGTAAACATTTTAAAATTTCAGTTTTTTAATACTTGTTAATTTGTTAATTTCCACATACTTTACATTTTAGTTCACTAATGCTATCTATGGTCTAATATTTACAATTATTAAACTTGCAGATGGCAGATCCTTCACTGGGGCAAGGTAATGTGGAGGTAGCACCCATGGTCATACCGCCCCATGAAACATCTGGGCTCCAGGTAAACAATTAAAAATGACATTTTTTAAATACATGTTTGTTTGTTGAATCATGCATGTCTAACTACATGAACACTTGCTGACTGTAGGCACCATCCGAGACATCTGGACCATTGCCTGGATTTGTATCTCCCTCCAGGCCATTCGTGAACAAGGGCCATGTGTATGTGAGGCGTTCTACTCCTAGAAAGACTCCAGCTGCCCACGACCATGGACTTACTCACACCATGGTAATGTATATCCTCGATGATATTTGTTGTTTAACTTGAAATCCAGTGCATAAATCGTTTTTGTTAATGTTTGAATTGCATGTTTACTGCATCAGGAACCCGAGTTGTCTACTGAAACCCTCGCATCGATGGTTGATGCAGCAGTCAGTGCCGCATCTGCAATGGCAACTGATCACGCACAGGTATGTAACTATTTCAACATTATCTTTACATGGTTTATTATTGTTGTCTATTGTTTATTCATGCATTTCTAATTATTTCAACATTTTTTCATTGTAGCCACCACCAGCAGGAGCAATTCCTGGCCCCCCTGGTTCGACCATCCTAAATGTTCAACCAACGGCTCCATCTGCTACACAAGCAACGCAATCTCCTTTGTCAGTTGAGGTGATATGTCCTTCAGTGACCAAGTGTTTCATGCACTTTCCATGCACCAGTTGATAATTGTTGAGTTAATTGTTGAGCTAATGTATTAGTGTACATAGTTAGTTGAATTTAACAATTGATATTTAATTTGCAGGATCCAGAGATGCACACTGATCCTAGAGATGTGCCTAGAGGATCAACGTCGGCAAAAGAACAAGAGGAAGCTTGAGTTTTGAGGTGTCTTATGGGATATATGTACATTTGGATACATGTACATGTGGCTTTGATAGTTTTGGATAGTTTTGGACACATGTGCTTTTGGATACTTTTGTATTTATATGTACTTTTCGATACATTCAGTTTTGGAGACATGTACATTGACTTTATTGTGCATGTACTTTTGGAGACATGTACATTGACTTCATTGGATACATGTACTTTTGGATATACATGTACTTTTGGAGACATGCACTTTTGGATACTTTTGGATATATATGTACTTTTGGATACATGTACTTTTGGAGACATGCACATTGACATTTAACTTATAAATGAATGATACATTTCACTTTGTATTTGTTCTTCGGTTTCCACGTGTTCTTGTGTCAATCTAATGTGTTGATTTGTGTGGATTATCTATTACTCATGAATGCACTATGTCAAAAGAACAAACTATTATATTTAAAGGTTTCAACGAACTCACTACATGCATGCACTAATTGGTATCTAATTAAAATTTGTGATTTTGGATGATCATTACAAGTTATGTCAAATTTCTTGCTTGTGTAATTTAATCAAACTAAATGCAATACAATGTTTTTCAAGGTTTCAACGAACTCACTCATGCACACCCATTGCACATTCTAGGGCAATTGCTAGTTAATATGTCGTTGTTGTCTGTGGAAGAGAGCATACCACCTTCTTATAAAGTAGTTTGAGTCTCGAGAGAACATGGACGATTCAGAGGATAGTAGAGTTTGTAATATAAAGTAGACTTTGCTAAAAAGGGAATGGGAGCTCTTTTTTATTTCTTGTATCGTATTTAAAAATTGTGTTTTATATTATTTTATTATAATATAATTATTAAAAAGAAATAGTTGGTGGACGCTACTAAAACAAAAGGTGCTTTTCATGATTTGAATGTAACTCATTTTCACTAAAAGTCAAAGGCAATGGTATGCAAATTTATTGTGGCATATTCTTCAACAATTCTTCTCCGAAATAACCATAAAAAGAACTTCTTCATTTTTCAAAATATTAACCACTTGAAATATTCTACTCTTTCAAAAATAATATGGAAGTTCAAATATTTAAAAGTGGCTTAAATTATAAAATGGATTACATTTCAATAAATCTTCTTGGTGGACATCTTCCCACGTCGGCATTGCCCACACACACTTGCAGGAGCCAACGGCACGCAATCTTCCTGCTCCGTTTGCTTTTTGGCTCCTGGGCGGAAATTCACCAAGTGTCCCTGAACGACATTTTCATGCGACTTGCAACTCGACATAACTCGGAAACCGGATGTCGGACCGATGAACCATCGACTCCGTTGGTCTCCTGGAGTGCGATTACCTCTAGGGGGCCCTCTCTCTTGTCTCCCCATGGCCCAGTGGTTTCATTTTACATTCATTTCGTAAACTAGGGTTTTGCTCAGTTTAATTGCATGCAATCTCGTATTGGTGGGTCAACTCTGCAAAAACCTCCCTTGAGCCAGTGTTGGCAGTGTTCCCACGTCGGCATTTCCCACACACACTTGCAGGTTCCAATGGCACGCAATCTTCCTGCTCTGTTTGCATTTTGGCTCCCGGGCGAAAATTCACCAAGTGTCCCTGAACGACATTTTCATGCGACTTGCAACTCGACATAACTCAGAAATCGGACGTCAGATCGACGAACCGTCGACTCCGTTGGTCTCCTGGCATGCGATTACCTCTAGGGGGCCCTCTCCCTTGTCTCCCCATGGCCCAGTGGCTTCATTGTGCATTCATTTCGTAAACTAGGGTTTTGTTCAGTTTAATTACATGCAATCTCGCATTGGTGGGTCAACTCTGCAAAAACCTCCCCCGAGCCAGTGTTGGCAGTGTTCCCACATCGGCATTTCCCACACACACTTGCAGGATCCAACAGCACGCAATATCCCTGCTTCGTTTGCTTTTTGGCTCCCGGACGGAAATTCACCAAGTGTCCCTGAATGGCATTTTCATGCGACTTGCAACTCGACATAACTCAGAAATCGGACGTCGGACCGACGAACCGTCGACTCCGTTGGTCTCCTGGCGTGCGATTACCTCTAGGGGGCCCTCTCCCTCCTCTCCCCATGGCCCAGTGGCTTCATTGTGCATTCATTTCGTAAACTAGGGTTTTGCTCAGTTTAATTGCATGCAATCTCGCATTGGTGGGTCAACTCTACAAAAACCTCCCCTGAGCCAGTGTTGGTAGTTTTCCCACGTCAGCATTGCCCACACACACTTGTAGGAGCCAACGACACGCAATCTTCCTGTTCCGTTTGCTTTTTGGCTCCCGGACGGAAATTCACTAAGTGTCCCTGAACGACATTTTCATGCGACTTGCAACTCGACATAACTCGGAAACCGGACGTCGGACCGATGAACCGTCGACTCCGTTGGTCTCCTGGCGTGCGATTACCTCTAGGGGGGCCTCTCCCTCGTCTCCCCATGGCCCAATGGCTTCATTGTGCATTCATTTCGTAAACTAGGGTTTTGCTCAGTTTAATTGCATGCAATCTTGCATTGGTGGGTCAACTCTGCAAAAACCTCCCCCAATCCAGTGTTGGCAGTGTTCCCACGTCAGCATTGCCCACACACACTTGCAGGAGCCAACGACACGCAATCTTCCTGCTCCGTTTGCTTTTTGGTTCCCGGACAGAAATTCACCAAGTGTCCCTGAAGGGTATTTTCATGTGACTTGCAACTCGACATAACTCGGAAACCGGACGTTGGACCGACGAACCGTCGACTCTGTTGGTCTCCTGGCATGCGATTACCTCTAGGGGGCCGTCTCCCTTGTCTCCCCATGGCCCAGTGGCTTCATTGTGCATTCATTTCGTAAACTAGGGTTTTGCTTAGTTTAATTGCATGCAATCTCGCATTGGTGGGTCAACTCTGCAAAAACCTCCCTCGAGCCAGTGTTGGCAGTGTTCCCACATCGGCATTTCCCACACACACTTGCAGGAGCCAACGACACGCAATCTTCCTGCTCTGTTTGCTTTTTGGCTCCTGGACGAAAATTCACCAAGTGTCCCTGAACAGCATTTTCATGCGCCTTGCAACTCGACATAACTCGGAAACCGGACGTTGGATTGACGAACCGTCGACTACGTTGGTCTCTTGGCGTGCGATTACCTCTAGGGGGCCCTCTCCCTTGTCTCCCCATGGCCCAGTGGCTTCATTGTACATTCATTTCGTAAACTAGGGTTTTGCTCAGTGTGGGAGTGTGCAATTTTTGCACACGGGGGTCAACTTTGGAAAATCATCCACCGGGAAAGTATGGCTAGTGTTCCTAGCCTGAACCTGCCTAGACACACCTGCATGACTCCCCGGAACCCAGTTTTGTTGCACGGTTGGAGTTCTATGCCCCCGGTAGGTATCCAGCAGGTGTCCCTGAAGGCCTTCTGGCAGCAAGACGAGATGAGCCATAGAATGAAGAACGTGGCTCGGATCGACGAACCGTCGACTCCGTTGGATTCAGCACACCGGGATAGTGCCAGGGGTGCCCCTCCCCTCCTACCCGATGGCCCATGTGTCACCTTGCAGGTCCATCTTGGAAACTAGGGTTTCGCTCAGTGTAGGAGTGTGCAATTTTTGCACACGGGGGTCAACTTTGGAAAATCATCCACCGGGCGGGTATGGCTAGTGTTCCTAGCCCGAACCTGCCTAGACACTTTGGAAACTAGGGTTTTGCAGGTCCATGATGATGATGATGGTGATGATGATGAAGATGTTGATGATAATGGCTTGGTCTAAGGTGGTGCTCTCAAATAGCTATTTCATTATGAAATATTTAACAAGACATGAATTAAATTTAATATAAGTGTATTGTTTAATATAGTGAGCATGAATTGAATTAATTTTGTTGGGTGAAGCCAATAACCAACATGATGAACATAATATAATTTGAGGGTTTACTGATCATATGTAAAAAATGGCATATTCATAAACTTGACATACAAGAGAACTTTTGGCATATTTATAAACAACGTAAATGTAAATTTGGCATATCAAGAACGTAAAATTGACATATTCATATGAAACATACATGTAAAAATTGAGCATATATCAATATTCAATTACAAATAGTATAAATAGTATAGTATTAAAAGTTTGTAACGTACCTCATCATGCTAGATCCTACCTATTATCATACAACCAAGCCCTCCGGATCATCTCTTATACTGATGGTCTCCATTAGTCTCTCGTGCTCTGTATCCGGTAATAAGCAGCGTACCTTCGATGTATTTCGACTAGGCATTGTCCGTACCTGAAGGTTTGTGCCAATGATTAAGTTGATAAAGTGATACACACTTGCACCTGCTTTGTAATCCCTGTCAACATATCCACCCTTCTTTCTTCCAAAGCTGTCCCGTGTCAAGTATTCACCTTTAACAACCATAGACCTAGTTGGAAAGTGGTTGTTTTCATCGTCAGTCATGGACATAATGAGGGTTTGCTTTCCATCTATACAGCGTGCCAACCAGTATTCATCACCCCATTCAGTATCTTTTGAGGAAACCACTGCGTATATGTGCGCTGCATTATATGATTGTAGGCATATGATCAAAATATTTTTCGTGCGATACAAGGCCATTAATCTGCATTTGAAGACTACGTAAACAAACAAAAAATGTTAAGGAAATGCATCATACCGGGTTGTACAAGGTCTGAGACATGATCAAAATCTGCAAAAATAGATGATTGGTCTTCTTCCAACGGAGTTAACTCAACAATTGCACACTGATCAAGTGGAAGTGATATGCGATCCCATCCATCAACCCAATCCAATGATTCACACCCATCCCAATCACCATCACAATAAGACGGGCAAAAACAAGTGAGTTTTCTGGTCCAAATTTCAAATACTGGGTTATCAGAGCTTCGAACCGAATGAAAGCCACGAGTCCCAGGCACAGTCTTGCATTCCCATGCATGTGAACGATCTATGTCTACCACCTCCCAAAAAAATCTCTCCACATGTCTCTTTCTTGTGGATTCTACTCGCATAGTTGATTCCTCTCCCATTACTGATGTGCACCACCTAACTATAGATTGAGCATTTAGAATAGTAGATTCTGTAGATATTTTCAATTCCTCTCTTCGTAGGGCTGTTTTGACACATGCTCCAACTCCATCATGCTCTCCTTTACCATGCCCAGTCTCAAAATAGTTCCACATATGTGGCACTTTGTAGTTTTTATGCAATGAACACAACCATTGAAATATGCGTGCATTTTTGAACTGACCAGCACACCCATCAGACCAAATCCAGTGTCGATCCATCTGTATGTTCCTTCCCTTCAAGTGATCATAGAACATGATGAAGCAATGACGTACATAGTGGAAGTCGTGGCATCTATCATCACTTATGTAGAAATGATATTCCTTCAGAATTTCTCTTTGCTCTTCAGTGCTATTTGGGCCATGCCTATATGTGATATGGACCATCAAGGAAACCTGCTCAGAGTGATAATACTGACTTTGGATCTCATTTTGAGGTTGCAAAGTGTAGTTCTCGGCAAAATCAACAACTGAAAATATAGTACCAAGGGGAAATGTATCTCTGCATATTCTAAACTTCTCATCCTGCCATCGTGCCACGTGGACATGCTGAACATATTGATGTGTCTTTTCAATAAATTCCTTGATGAAGTCACTAACTTGTACCTGGTGACACAAAATGATCTCAATGTCAGTTTTTTGTTGTAAGGATTGAAATGTAACCGTTACAACATAATTTTATAGATATAAATGCATACCTGAGATGTCACCAATTGTATTTTTTTGCTTTCTTTCCCTGGGACTATTTCATAGTTGATATATTTGAAACTTTTCATGTCTGTAACCATTTTCCCAAATTCACTGTCTCCATTCTCGTGCATACATTGGCTCAATAATTCCATTCCAGCATAGTTGGAGCATGTTCCATCCAAACAAGATTTTGCATAGTATGTTTTCCCCTCAGGCCTATTGCACATGATGCTATGAATGAATTATCTTGATGAAGTCGGTGGTATTGTCATGGAGCAATCCTGCACAATGTTAGTATGCAACACACGACGAATGTACAAAAATGTTTCATAGTAATATTCATATTCTACATGGTATCTACAACAACAAGTGTTACGAAGAGTATTTATTCTAACATACCATGGCTTACATTTCTCAAAAGATCTTTGCCCCAAGTTCAATTGTCTATGCTCAATCCTAAATTTCTCGTAAAGTTCTGTCTGTGTTATATCAAGAAGATGCTTACTATGTGGTTTACGATCCTTTGAACCCCTTCTTAGTTTTAGTACATCCTTTCGGTTTGAAGAAGGCCTTGTGTGATCATGCCAAAAACTGTGCACTAGTCCCTTTACTGCATCAACTAGCTTCATGTCACGACGTGGCAATCGACCAACAAAGGCCCAAAAATCTGTCTGATCGGTTGTGTCAAGATGTTCTCTTCTAATAGAATACCTACGGAGGGTTTTTACATTCAAATTAACTAGTTCCGATGTAGGCCTGAGAATATGAAGGGCCCTGGTGTTCTTATTTGCAATTGCTTGTGACAACACACGACGAGCAGCATTGCGGTCCTTTGAACATGTGTTCTTACCAATTTTACCAAATGCATCTACTAGGCTTTTAACTATATGAGAACTTGGTTCAGAATTCTTTATCATCTTTATCCCTAACTTTTTCCTAACAACATTCATGCTCCTAGATTTTAACAATGATAAAAATAATCTACATTTATCTCCATCACATTTAGAAACAAAATATTTATCAAGTATCTTTTGCATTTGATAAGCAATACTACGTTTAGATAGTGTACCTTCAATGGAATTCATAAGACTTTCATCAACTTGTATACGCTTCGGAGTTCTTCGACGTGTGCTTGCTAATGGAGGTAAGGGGGTTGGAATTGTACCATGTAGCGCATCACCAAGACGCTCTGGCGTTTTAGTAGTAGCTTGGTGTCCTTCATTCTCTTCCTGGTAGTTGGATGGTGGAAGTCCAACATCCTCATCGATGGTCTGTGGAAGTCCAACATCCCCTTGTGGAAGTCCAACATCCTCATCGATGGTGTGGATAACATTCTCTTCTTCAACAGTAGGCAAAATGTCCAACGCCTCTCTGTCTTCATCGCTTGTATAACCACATCCGGATAGCAAATTGGGTGTTTCTTCGTGAGCTTCATCTTGAGATGGTAACTTATCACTTTGACTTGAAGTGGGAATTGAAACATCCCCTAATGAGCACCTACGTTTTGCTTCTTGATTACTTCCATGGGGTGCTTGTTCAACAACTATTGTGGAAATTGAAGGTCCCTCTTGTCATGGATTAATAGGATGAACCGTGGTATCATCTACAATTGGATTTGGATTAGTTTCCAAAGAAAGCCTCCGATTCATCATGTATATTCTTTTCTTTTATTTCTCTTCTTCAATGACTTCTTGAGGTCTCTTTTTCCTTGTTGATTTGTTTACTCGGTTACGTGCATTCCCCATCACCACAATGATCAATTCAATATAGTTTTTTTTTGTTGCTCCTCAATTACAAGCTCTTAAATAATAAGCAAATGGAAGTTCTTCCTTGTTCTTCCTTGTTGGTCTTGAAGCTTGATATCTTATCTTGTGTGCTCCTCAAATATAGGCAAAATGAATCTTTCAAAGGCCTTATCTTTGGTGTTATTCAATTGGAGATTCTTCAAGCTTGCTGATTATTTTCTTCAAATATGGCCATATAACCCAACACCACACTGAGCAACCATGAAAGATGTCCTCAATGCTGCACCTGCATAAAAAAAAAATGATGGAGTTGGTGTATAATGTGAGAATTTCCAATGGCGAGCTCGTGCTGTTCGAAAAATCGCGGGACTGTTGTTTTGGCTCGGATAGAGTGAAGTTGCTCTTGGACAGGAACAGTCCACTATTTGTGGAGTTACAAAATGCGCACGTGTTATATAAAGCAAAAACACGTGCACGATATGTTGTTAAAAAATGCGTACGCGATATAGTCAAGCACAATAAATAGGTTAGGTGCACGGCTAGGGCAACGAACAAAATCAAAAGAAAACTAATAATTTATATGGTTACATACAAAACAAATGTTTTTAGTGTGGGGACAAATGTTTTGTATGGTTTAATACCCCCTATCTCTCTCCCAATAATCCCTAGATAACCCCTATCTCTTTCTAAATATATGTCCCTCATTCTCCCTACATCCCTCCCTACATGTTTCTTTCTCTCCCTTACTCCAACCATGTCTCTACCACCCCACTCTCCATCTCTCCACCTTCTCTTTATCTTCGTCATTATCCCTCCCTATAGCACTCTCTCCCTTCTTCTCCCTTAATCACTAACCCTCTACGCCTTTATCCCTCCCCCCTACCCTCTCTGTCTTACCTTGTTCCTAGAGCCCCTCCCCCATAAAGGCCTTTAGACCCTCTTTTAAAAATTAATCCCTAAGTGCATAAGTGCACAAGATGATGAGGAGGAGGAGGGTGATGACAATGAAGATGATCATGATGTAGATGAAGATGATAAAGATGATGAGGAGGAGGAGGGTGATGACAATGAAGATGATCATGATGCAGATGAAGATGATAAAGATGATGATGTTGATGAAGATGATGGTGATGATGATGAAGATGTTGATGATGATGGTGATGCAGATGTTCGGATGATGATGATGATGATGATGATGAAGATGATGGTGACATGATGGAGATGTTGATCTGATGAGGAAGATGATGATGATGATGGTGATGATGATGAAGATGTTGATGATGATGATGATGGTGATGAAGATGATGATGATGAAGAAGATGATGATGATGGAGATGTTGTGTTGATGGGGAACCTAGAGATGACAATGATGATGAAGATGGTGATGGTGATGGTGATGGTGATGCCGATGAAGATTTTGATGATGATGCTGATGGCGATGATGATGAAGATGTTGACGATGATGGTGATGGTGATGTTTAGATGATGATCATGATGATGTTCAGAAGATCATGATGGTGATGATGATGGAGAAGATGACGATGATGGATATGTTGATGAGGAACCTGCAGATGCCAATGATGATGATGATGATAGTGACGAAGATGATGATGATGGAGATGTTGATGAGGAACCTACGGATGCCAATGATGATGGTGATGATGATGAAGATGTTGATGATGATGGTGCTAGTAATGATGATGAAGATGTTGATGAAGATGTTGATGATGATGGTGATGGTGATGTTCGGATGATGATGATGATGTTGATGATGATGAAGATGATGGTGACATGATGGAGATGTTGATCTGATGAGGGAGATGATGATGATGATGGTGATGATGATGAAGATGTTGATGATGATGATGATGGTGATGAAGATGATGATGATGAAGAATATGATGATGATGGAGATGTTGTGTTGATGGGGAACCTAGAGATGACAATGATGATGAAGATGGTGATGGTGATGGTGATGGTGATGACGATGAAGATTTTGATGATGATGCTGATGGTGATGATGATGAAGATGTTGACGATGATGGTGATGGTGGTGTTTAGATGATGATCATGATGATGTTCAGAAGATCATGATGGTGATGATGGTGATGATGATGGAGAAGATGACGATGATGGATATGTTGATGAGGAACCTGCAGATGCCAATGATGATGATGATGATAGTGATGAAGATGATGATGATGGAGATGTTGATGAGGAACCTATAGATGCCAATGATGATGGTGATGACGATGAAGATGTTGATGATGATGGTGCTGGTAATGATGATGAAGATGTTGATGATGATGGTGATGGTGATGTTCGGATGATGATGATGATGATGATGATGATGAAGATGATGGTGACATGATGGAGATGTTGATCTGATGAGGAAGATGATGATGATGATGGTGATGATGATGAAGATGTTGATGACAATGATGATGGTGATGAAGATGATGATGATGAAGAAGATGATGATGATGGAGATGTTGTGTTGATGGGGAACCTAGAGATGACAATGATGATGAAGATGGTGATGGTGACGGTGATGGTGATGACGATGAAGATTTTGATGATGATGCTGATGGCGATGATGATGAAGATGTTGACGATGATGGTGATGGTGATGTTTAGATGATGATCATGATGATGTTCAGAAGATCATGATGGTGATGATGGTGATGATGATGGAGAAGATGACGATGATGGATATGTTGATGAGGAACCTGTAGATGCCAATGATGATGATGATGATAGTGATGAAGATGATGATGATGGAGATGTTGATGAGGAACCTACAGATGCCAATGATGATGGTGATGATGATGAAGATGTTGATTATGATGGTGCTGGTAATGATGATGAAGATGTTGATGATGATGGTGATGGTGATGTTCGGATGATGATGATGATGATGATGATGATGGTGACATGATGGAGATGTTGATCTGATGAGGAAGATGATGATGATGATGGTGATGATGATGATGATGTTGATGATGATGATGATGGTGATGAAGATGATGATGATGAAGAAGATGATGATGATGGAGATGTGTTGATGGGGAACCTAGAGATGACAATGATGATGAAGATGGTGATGGTGATGACGATGAAGATTTTGATGATGATGCTGATGGTGATGATGATGATGATGATGATGATGATGGTGATGATGATGAAGATGTTGACGATGATGGTGATGGTGATGTTCAGATGGTGATGATGATGATGATGATGATGATGATGATGATGATGGAGATGTTGAAGATGATGGAGATGGCGATGAAGAAGATGATGATGATGATGATGGTGAAGATGATGAAGAAGATGATGATGATGATGGAGATGTTGATCTGATGACGATGAAGATGATGATTATGGTGATGATGATGAAGATGTTGATGCTGATGATGATGGTGATGAAGATGGTGATGATGGAGAAGATGATGATGATGGAGATGTTGATGAGGAACCTACAAATGCCAATGATGATGATGATGATGGTGATGATGATGAAGATGTTGATGATGATGGTGATGGTAATGATGATGAAGATGTTGATGATGATGGTGATGGGGATGGTGATGTTCAGATGATGATGATGAAGATGATGGTGACATGATGGAGATGTTGATATGATTCAAGGAAGATGATGATGATGATGATGATGATGATGATGATGAAGATGTTGATGATGATGATGATGGTGATGAAGATGATGATGATGAAGAAGATGATGATGATGGAGATGTTGATGTTGATGGGGAACCTAGAGATGACAATGATGATGAAGATGGTGATGGTGATGGTGATGGTGATGACGATGAAGATTTTGATGATGATGGTGATGGTGATAATGATGAAGATGTTGATGATGATGGTGATGGTGATGTTTAGATGATGATCATGATGATGTTCATAAGATGTTGATAATGATGATGGAGATGTTGATTTGATGAGGAATATGATGATGATGATGATGATGGTTATGATGATGAAGATGTTGATGATGACGATGATGGTCATGAAGATGATGATGATGAAGAATATGATGCTGATGGAGAATATGATGCTCACAACTCCCTCTAGTCTCTCTCTCCCCAACCATCAATCTCTCTCTCTCTGTCTCTCTCTCTCAAACACACACACATATACACACATTATGTCACTTTCCATTCTCAAACCCATCCCCCCTACATCCATATCTATCTCCACCTTTCTCCCTCTATCCCTCACCCTACCTTCTCTCCCTCCCTCTCTCATCGCCTGTCTCTCACCTTCTATCCCTCCCTCTCTCATCGCCTGTCTCTCACCTTCTATCCCTCCCTCATGTTATCTTTCCCTCAACCTATCCCAATCTCTCCATCACTCCCTCTCTCACACACACTTTATGTCCCTTCCCCCTCCTCTCATATTCTCTCTCTCTCTCTCTCTCTCTCTCCATTGCCACCACTCCCTGCATGTCTCCCACCAACACTTTCTGTCCCTCCCTTCCTATCTCTTATTTCATTCTATCCCCATCTATCTCTCACTCCCTCCAAATCCATTCCTCCCCATTGTCCCTCTCCCTCCCTCGCTCTATGTCTCCCCCCCCCCTTGTATTCTTTATTTCTCTCTCACATCCCCCTTGCCTCCATCTATTCCCCCTTGCCAGTCAAGTATCACTTTCAACTTCTAACCATATACCTCTTCAGAACCTATTCTACTCCTAATAGTTCTCTCAAGCTCCACTTCCATTCACCCCCTATAGCCCATCATGTTCTCATTCCCTTCATCTCTCCCCACTCAAGCGTCCAACATCCTTCTAAGCCCTTGACCCTTTTCCACCCCTATTAAATATTATCCATAGATTCCCTTGACCCTTCCCCACCCTTATTAAATATTAACCATAGATTCCCTTGACCCTTCCCCACCTCTTCTCAAATATTAAACAAAAATTCCCTTGAGTCTTCCACACCCCCTCTTTCTCAAGTATTAAACATGTATTTTATGATTTGAATAACGCGAGCGCATTTTTTAACTATATAACGCATACTTGTTCTGTAGTTATATAACGCGTACGGATTAAGTATTATATAACGCGTACGCGTTATGGAGTTATATAACGCGTACGCGTTATGTACATCTAAAAGCGCGGCAATATTTTTGAATTTAAACAGGCCGAGTCACATGCTCACATGTCAACAATAATCCTATGTGTATGCTTTGGAGTTTGCTTCGGTAATTCCAAACCTGTGCTATGTTAATGAAAAACCAAAGCTAATTGGGTATTTCTTCTAGTTTCTAGATAAGCCTGTGCTTAGCCACTCGTTACAATATGCTACACAGAGTCATTTTTGACAAAATCTTAGACACAAATAGCATTTTTTCTGCAGATTCCAAATATGTAACTTTTATTTTGAAATATTAATTTTTCCTATTTTATTTCAATTTCTTTTCTATTCTAACTCCTTAACTCGTGAAACACAATGTTAGTGTTTCTTCCATAACTTTTTCAATTCTCAATCATTTCAAAAAAAAATTGTATGGTGCATAAAAGGACACTAACCTCCACGTTCTATGAAAAACCCATTTCAAGATTTTTGCATTAAGACCTTCAAAGGCTCTACCCACAAAAGAGGTACTATTTTCGAGGTTTGATCACTTAGACAATTATAAAAAAATTATAAAATTACTAATTTAATTTTCGAAAAATAATGGCGCACAAGTGCTATGTGTTCTCTACATGCATGCCGATTTTTGTAGCTTGATTCCATCATTTAGGCCCTCAAAGGCTCTACCCACAAAAACATATACCTTATCACTTGCCTGAAAAATAAAAAGTGTCTATTAGGAAAAATGAAACTTGACATAGCTATGCAAATTTTCAATACATAAAAGTTATATATTCGGAAACGTGATTCAATTTCCTACATTTCATCTTTTTTACTCAATGCAAGATATTTTGCGTAAGTAGCTCAAAAAATCCAAGTAAGTTGAGGGATGCCTGCTTTTTCAGTTTTCTATTGCATCTAACGCGCCAAAAGTGACCCTCATTAGCTTGCACTGACCTGATAGTGCTTTTGAATAGATTGCAACCAATTTGGAACAAGCAGAGAAATAGCTATAAGAGAAATTGGGTCATCAAATGTGTGAGAAGGAGCATCTTCCACCAAATTGTCCTTGCCCTTCTTGTAAGTGATCGCATAGGCATAACCCATGAGTTGGATAACCCATTTCAGGTGTGCTGGGGAGGAGACCCGTTGTTCCAGGAAATTTTCCAAACTCTGGGGATCAGTCTTGATGTAGAAATAATTCCCTAATACGTATGGATGCCACTTCTGTACTGCATGCAAAATAGCCATCATTTCCTTCTGAGATGTAGATGCGGCTAAATTCTTACTGGAAATGTCTCTTTGAGGCAGAAAGCCTACTGGTTCAACAAAGACACCTGCATATCTATCCAAGGAAGTAGTCGAGACCGTTGTTGGGTACATCTGAAGGGAATGGAGCTGAGCAATGACACCATGTGAATTCTTCTTAATGATCTTTTCCATGCAATGTGAACTGATGATGTGGAGAGACCCTAGTTGTAAGACCGTAAATTTGTGTTGTTTCCCATTGACTGAAAACTACATCCACAGTTCAACAAAATACCATAAGATGGGGCCAAGAGTGCGTAACCATTGAACGCCCAAAACCACATCACATTCTCTTAAGGACAAGGCAAACATGTCAGAGCGCAGGTTATAATCTTCCAGAGAGATACACACATTGTGACACTTCCCCTTGCAAGGTAAGGTGCCTCCATTGGCAATCATGACTTCAAAGTTGGAGCAACGATGGACAAAAAAATCAGCCTGTTTGGCGATCCGATGGTCAATGAAATTATGAGTGCTACCAGAATCAATGAGTATTGTAAGAGGGATCTTCTTGAAGTATCCTAACCCGACTTTTTTGGGGGGTGGTGATTCCGGCTAAAGCATGGAGAGATATCTCTGGCTGGTCATCTTGAGACAAAGGGTCAATAGGCCGCTCCTGAATGTCGACTGGATCATCGATTGTATCTGGAGATTCTTCACCAATTTTAGAGGCAAGCGAAGACTAAACATCCAAGAGATAGAGATTTTTCTCAACACATCTATGTACCCGAGTGAATTTATCATCACAATTATAACAAATCCCTTTTTCTCTACGTGCCCACATCTCTGTTTCAGACAAATTCTCTATAGGAGTTTGTCGAGGAGCTGGTGGGGTGGGAGGTTGTTGAGAACCCATATTTCTGAAGGTAACAAAAGTGGGTTTGGAGCACTATTGGGCTGCAATATTGTCTTCTTCCAACTTAGCCAACCCAAGGGCTTCCATCATTGTTTTGGGACAGAACATTTTGACCTCTGAGTGGATTTCATCCTTAAGACCACTGATAAAACAACTCCTGTAGAATTCATCAGACAATCCTTCTGTGTGATTGGCTAGTTTCTCAAATTTTGTCTGATACTCTCTCATAGTGCCAAATTGGGGAAGTTTAATGAGTGATCCTGTCAAGTCATCAAAAGCACTAGGACCAAATCGTTGCAATATGAGTTGGAAAAAATATGTTGATTTTGGCTCGTCATGAGCCTTGATATACCAATGGTACCATTGAAGAGCTTCTTGTTCCAAATGAAAGGATGCAAGTGGAACTTTGTTGACATCAAAAGTATTATGTAGACTGAAATACTGTTCTGCACGATAGATCCATCTAGTCAGATCAGTACCATTGAAGCGAGGAAAATGAAGCTTCGGACCACGGAAATTACTAGAAGAAGAGAACCCATTGTCTGATGAAGACTCGGACTGTCGTTTATTCTTCATGGTTGAATGCTGATGATGGAGGCCGAGAAATTTTTCATCCAGATCCTGGAGTTTGGTTTGGATGGCTGCAAGTGCTTCCTCCATGGTTTTTTCTCATGTGCAGGTGACAACCATAACCATTTATTTATTTATTTTTTCAGGAATGGAGCTGCAATGGCGTAGAAGGGATCGAAAGCAGATAGATCTGCAAGGGAGAGGAAGTGATCGGAAATAGATGGATCTGCAACGACGTGGAAGTGATCAGCAACAGATGGATTTGCAATGGCGTAGAAGTGATTGGCAACAAATGGATCTGCAACGACACAGAAGTGATCAACAATAGTTTTGGACAGAGGAAATCTGCGATTTTTCAGCTGAAAATAGATATGGACTCCAGGGATGCTTGGCTTCCTAACTGTTTAGGGGATTCACTCAGCCACCAATGTTTTTTAAAGGCTTGTGTATTGGGGAAGTACCCCTCACTCCATGACTTAGGTAAAACTGATACTGCTTTGCCACAAACGCCAGCCATTGGTTTACCTCACGGGTGGGAACTAATTAATCAGGTAGGGGTCGTTGCCCTTTTTGCTGGCAGGTCCTCTTAATGGGCTAGCTACTTTAGGGTTCCTGTGTTACTCCTCACAATGATTTTTAGGGATTATGCCCGAGTACTTCCCACAGTTATGTGGATAGGGATTATTCCCAGATCCGAACCTACAACAGATGCAATTTTTTTTTTTTGGCAGAAATTTCACCCAACAAGCCCAAGAAAGTGCTCTGATACCAGATGTGAAGAACCTGTAATAATTAATTAATGAAAATACACGAGATAACAGAAATAACATAACTAAAAATCGCTTTATTGATCGTAGGCCACTTCGAAGGGGCAACCTCCTTTGAGCAAGCTCAATACAAATAACTTCACAGTACCTTCATTAGCCTCAACACACACTTATATACTAAGTCTATGCCCAATACTATGGGTCAATACCATGGGACATATAATACTATGGGACGACTTACAAAGCATATGCGTCCAATACTATGGGTCAATACCATGGGCTAATACAAACTATGGATCAACAAATACTACAGGACTACTTACAAAGCATATGCATCGCACAACAATATACTAACAAAGTAAAGAGAAGGGTTGACATGGGTTCCTAACAGATTCTGGGAGAACTAATTTTTGATTCAGGCATTGATTTAGGGTTTTAGTTGAAACTACACCAACGAAGGTTTCAAACAAGTTGTAATTTAGCACTAAAAAAAGGTGTGCTACCAGTAGCAACACTTTTTTTTTTTGAGTGTTGTTTTTGGTGCAAAAATATGAGTTTTTATGGCTAGAGTTCTCGTTATTTCTATATAGTTCTCGTTCTATAGTATATTGTGCTCATGACATATGATACAAGTATTTTTATCAATTTATAATAGGATAAGTGTAAACATTCAACAATTGAGCCCTCATTTCTAAGAACGATGGATGAAGAAACCCCTCATGTCCCTAGTCAAGAATTAAAGTGTAGATGCTCATAAGGAGATGTTGCAATTCCAACATCAAGAAAGTTCCAAAAAAATATACCACCATTTGAAGATGATTTGATGAGGAGGAAACATTGGAACTTTTGGCCTATATTGGTTCTGCAAATCATGAAATTTTATATTTAAATCATGAAGAGCATTCCGATGCAGAACAAGTAAATGTTGTTGTGACCACCCATCGGGTCCAACCTACTCTTCAACAAGTAAATGTTTTTTATACCACCCATGAGGATGTCCAACCTCCTCCATCTAGATACCAACAAGGGGATGTACAACCGCAATCTCTAGTTAAATCATCACGACCTATTGATGGAGTGTTCCATGCTACAAATGCTACTCCATTACCTCAATTGACCCCAATGCATTGATGAACTCCAAAATGTATCTAGTTGGATGAAAGTGTCATTAGTTCTCTTAAAGGTGAGTTACCTAAATGCACAATTACTTATAAGAATTGGCTTGAAAAATAATTAATAATTACTTTTATTCGATGTTGACAAATGTAGGTTATTTTTATCTTTGTTAAAATCTATGCCCTTTATGATTGTTTGAAAAAAAAACAGGCATCAAGGTAATAAATAATTATGGCTAAAGTATTCATATTGTTAAAATCCTAGCATATATTCTTAGCACAAATGGTAAGAAAAGTTATTCTAAATATTTTAATGCAACTCATCATGTATTGCCACAAGCAATTGTAAACAAGAAGACAAGAAATATTTATTTTTTGAATCCTAGCTCCAAACTTGTTAAGATGTCAAGACACTACATAAGTATTGTATTAGAAGAGAACATCTTGACACAATCGACCAGATGATTTTTTGGGCCTTCATTGGTAGGTTTCTGTGTTTCGACATGAAACTAATCAATCCATTTAAGGACTTGTGTAGAGTTTGTGGCATGAATATAACACCGGTTCTTCTTCAAACCCGAAGTATGTACTAAAAATGAGAAGGGGTTCTAGGGAACATGAACCACATAGTAAACACCTTCTTGACACAAAAAAAAAAAAACTATATGATATATTCAAGAACAAACACAAGGAATTGAACTTGGGCTAAACATCTTTTGAGAAATGCAATCCTGGGTATGTTCGAATAAGCACACTTTGTAACACTTGTTGTTGTAGATACCATGTAGAATATGATTATTATTATGATACATTTGTATATATTCATCAAGTGTTTTGCATACTAACCATGTGTAAGATTGCTCAATGTTAATACCATTGAATGCATCAAGAGACTTCATTCATATCATCATGTGTAATAAGGAAGAGGGGAAAACATATTATGCAAAAAATTGTTTAGATGGGACATGCTCTAGGTGTGGTGGAATGGATTTATTGATCCAGTGCATTCACGAGAGTGAATATCACAATTTTGAGAAAATTATGGTAGACATGAAAAGCTTCAAATACATCTCGTATGGCATAGGCCTTGGAAAAGAAAGCAAAACGATACAGCTGGTGACATCCTAGGTGAGTAATTGTCTCTAACTTTAAATTTTATTTTTTAGTCAAATGTTACCTATAAACATAACTAATGCCGAGATAATTTTTTCCAGTACGTACAATTCAACTATTTTATCAAGGAATTTTTTGAAAAGACATAACAATATGTTCAACTTGGTGTCACCTGGCTCAATGAAAGGGTAAACAAATTAGAATTTATAGAGATACATTTCCCCTTGGTAATATACTCAGTGGTTTATTTTTCCAAGAACTACACCTTCCATACCCAAAATAAGATTCAAAGTCAATATAAACATTTGGAGCAAGTTTCCTTAATGGTCCAAATCACATATAGGCACGATCTAGATAGTAGTGAAGAGAAATGATAAATATTGAAGGAATATTAGTTCCACATAAGTGATGATAGGTGTCATGAATTCCATTATGTACTCCATTGCTTCCACGTGTTCTATGCTTAGTTAAAGAAGAGAAATATACAAATGGAGTGGCATTGGATTTGTTTGATGGATGTGTTGGTTAATTAAAAAATGTTTGAATATTTCAATGGTTGTAATCATTGAACAAAAAATACAATGTGTCAGATACATGGAACTATTTTGATATTGAACATGGTCAAGCAGAGCATGATGGAATTGGATCATGTGTCGAAACAACCTTATATAGGGAGGAATTAAAATCATTTACAAATTCCCCTATTCAAGATGCTAAGTCTATAGTCATGTGGTGCACATTAGTAATGGGAGAAGGATCAAGAATGTGGGTTGAATCATTAAGGAAAAGAGACGCGAGGATATTTTTTTGGTAGGTGGTTGAGGTTGATTGTTCACATGTGTGGGAATGCAAGAGTGTTCTTGGTACTCATGGTTTTCACTTACTTCAAAGCTCCGACAACCCCATATTTGAAATATGGATCATAAAAATTGCTTTCTTATACCCCCCTTGCAGCATTGGTGATTGGGATGGGTGTGAATCATCATATTTGGTTGATGCATGGAATTGCATATCACTTTCACTTGATCACCATGAAGTTGTTTAATTGCCCCATTGGAGGTATACCAATCATATATTTCTCCAGATCTTGATCGTGTCTCAGATCTTGTACAATTTGATATGATACCACCTTAACTTAAATTTGAAATTTTAAGATTAGATGTACACATTTTCACCTTAAATGTTTTGAGGACATTAATGGTCTATATTATTAAGCATTGTGCATTATTTTTGTAGGGAACATATATGCAGTTGTTTCCTTGAAAGGTAATGAATGAGGTGGGGATTATTGGTTAGCATGTTGTCTAGAGGGAAAGAAAATATCCATAACTGATGATGAAAACAACAAATTCCCACTTGGGTCGATGGTTCTCAAAGGGGAATACTTGACACAAGAAAAAAATACAAGAAATAAGGGGGGGCGTGTTTATATGAATTACAAATTTGGTGCAAGTGTGTAGCACTTTACGAACCTGATCCTTGGTACAAACATCCAGTTACAAATAATTCCTAGAAGAAACTCCTTGAGGGTATAATAATTCCTACCAAATGATGAGAACGATAAAATAATGGAGACCATCAATATCAGAGATGATCCATAGGGTTTTTTGTATGATAATTTAATGGTATGCTGACATGTTGGAGTATGTTGATAGACAAGGTATGTTATTTAAGAGTTATTTTCATTGATTTCTTTCTAATGCAAGTTCAATTATTTTATTTATGCAAATTTCTATTTTCAATTTAATGTATGATGATACTGACTATACCATCCTTATGCAGTACAAGGTTCTACAAATAATATAGAGATAGCACATGAAAGAGAAAACAAGAACATGATGTCTTTAAACACCACCATGAGATGCTCAGGAATTCGTAAATTTTGTTCAAGTATTTAGATGGATGATGGATTAAATTGCCTATGAAATTGGACCAAAGTAGACATGATTTATTAAAGGATACTTTACCTATGCTTACTTCATCAGAAAGAAACATTAACATTCTTGTTGAGTGCACTATGCTTGCAAAAATTTGTCTTCTCATTTTTGGAATCTGGAAATGCCTACATTGTCACAATTTCCTTTAATATTGACAGTTATTTATAGTGAAGATGACCTATCCTCTTACTTCAAAGGCTTCATAAGTTGTAACTATCATGCACTAGTTGTGATCTCATTGGATCCACTAGAAACCTTTACAAATAAACATATTGAATACCTCTTTCCAAAACTAGACTAGGATTAAGCCATCTCCTCTAGATGATGACTTAGCAATACATACTAGGTATAACATATTTATATTGGAAGTGCATTAATAGTAAAAAAATATGTACATATAAAACGTCACTAAGATCAAGAAAATCACTTGAGGCCATCCAAAATGAGATGGATCCCACTCTTGCGATGAGACATGTGGCACAATCAACAATATCCACCAATATCCCTTTCTGTTACTCATGAAGTCTAATGAAGGAATTTTTGTAAAATGTCATATGTTTGGATGCAATGTTATCCACACACCACGGGATTCCAAGCACACTGTTAAATAAAAGGTATGACATTAGTAGAGGCTTAAAAATATTATTCCCACCATTTAAGGCTATGAATACAATGGATTCACTCTCAACCCTTTCTTGAACTACTACAATATGATCATGGAGTTTGGTGGTGTTATTAAAAACTAGCTATCATATATATATCTTTCTTATCCACATTCATTTAGTATTATTTTTCAAAATCATATGTTGGTTGATATTTTCACTATGATATATAGTTATTAGAAAATTAATCATCTTCTTACTAGTGGTGTTCCCAATGATGTTAGGGATGAAGTGACGATTCACCAATTTGAGGATGGGTAACTTTGACTTAATAGTATTCATTTTTTATTCTACAAATTTCATTTGATTGGTATGTTGTACAATATAATATCCATGAAATCCCAAATATCACACTCCTACAATGTTTGTACATAACACTTCAATGGAATTGAGTTTGAGGGGATTCCCAATATATTCTCATGTTTGAAACTAAATGTAGTTATATTACTTATTATAGAACATGTTATTAGAAAAAGCATATAAACAACCTAAAACATCCTATCACATGTACAAAATGGTTTTTTGAAGCATGATTTATTGTATCCCATCCTTGAAATTTCCCAACAACTCCCTAAGAGATTATGGAATTTTGGCATGATGAGGTAAAATATTGAAAATACTCGACCTTGGTTCCATGGGTAGTGTTCCCATGTCGAACATGCTAAAACACACATGCATGATCTTATGAGACTAATTTACTATGGTCGGTTTGGTTTTTATTCCCTAGTGACGAATTCACCAAGTGTCCTTAGAGAAATGATGCAGGAGCATCAAGGCCTAGGAAAAACCATCGAAGCTGATCGACAGAAGGAGGCCGAACAGGGGGAGTGCCAACAACCACTGGTGCGAAGTAAATTGGCAGTTGAAGCTAGGAACTCGAGTAGAAGCTGTCGATGTGCGGTCGACATGAGAAAGGTTGAGAGTCGACGATTAAGATGTCAGCAGACGACAAGAAGCATAAGTGAAGGCATCAAAGGTCTACATATGGTAGAATAATGACACCGACTGAAGTGGCGAAGACCAAGCGTGGATGATGGGACGGACTGGAAGCAGTGGAAGCAAAGTGAAGCTGACAAGACAAGTAAGGTCAAGGGTGACGAAGTGTAGTATGGTCGAGACAGGAGATGGGGCCAACAACTGTCACGGAGTCAGAGAAGCACAGGACTCAAGGTGACGTACTCAGTAGTTGTCCGTGGTTGCTGAGGAAGTTATGAAGGTGGTTGGGGTCACGATAGATGTCACCATAGGAAGAGGTTGTGCAGTGCGACTAGAGGGCATCAAAAAATGCAGGTCTGAAGGATCAGGGAGAATTCGACGGATAGAGAGAAGTACATCTCAGGGAATAGGGTGGACCTCGGGAAGAGAAACAGTAGAGCAGAGTAGAAGAGAAGTGCAAAGGCACAAAGGAAGGGCTCATTCATCCATTGATCACTGAGTTCTTTCATTCAATAGAGGCCGTGAGAGGGAGGAAGATCGCACACACTCGAGAAACACACTGAGAGACAGAGTTTCATTTCTTTATATTGTAATAGGCTAAGGCCGACTAGTTTCATAGATTGCTTTGTAGTTAAACATAATAATTTGATTCAGTTTAATAGAAGAAGCCAACTTCTGGAATTCATTTCACACCTAGTCTTTGTGATCATCTGTGTGTTGTTGTGTGTTATTGTTAAGCAAGAGGATCCGACCTGACCTGCCCTTACGTCAAGAAAGGATTAATAAGGTGAGTTGCAACTCACCATAAAATGATGATCATGTATCAGATTGATGAACCTTCGTTGGAAACCTAACAATGTGTTCTATGTAGGGCCACTTTTCTCTTGTGGATCCATCACCTGGTGCTAATCTTGTTAAGGGATCTCACAAACAAGGGATTTGCTCAGTATTAAGTTATGCAATTTTTGCATGATGAGGTCGACTATTGAAAATCCTCAAACTTAGGACATGGGCAGTCTTCCATTTTTATACATGTCCAAACACACATGCAAGAGCTTACAGAGCCCAATTCTGATCCTTGGTTGGCTTTTTACGCCCTAGTGATAGACTCACCAAGTGTCCATGAAAGGCAAGGAAGCGAGTTGCAACTCACCAAAAAATAAAAATCGTGGATTGGATTGGTGAACAATCAAATCCATCAGAATATAACAATGCATTCCATCTAGGGGAACCTCTATCTCATGGTTCCATCGCTTGGTGCTCGTCTTGTTAAGGGATATCAGAAACTAGGGTTTTTCTCAGTAAGAGATTATGTAATTTTTGCATGATGAGGTCAACTATTGGAAATAATCGATCTTGGGACCATGGTTAGTGTTCCCCTCTTGAACATGCCCAAACAAACAATTTTTATCTTACAAAACTCAATTCCGATGCTTGGTTGGGTTTGTATGCCCTAGTGACAAATTCACCAAGTGTTTGTGAAAGGATTGAGGAGAGTTGCAACTCACAATAAAAGGATGTCCGTGGCTTAGCTCAATAAATTGTCAAATATATTGGACATGTGACAATGCATTGCATCTAGGGGCACCAGTCTTATGGGTCCATGACCCGATGCTCATCTTCTTAAGGGATATCAAAAACTATGGTGACTATGCAATTTTGGCATGATGAGGTCAACTATTGAAATTTCTTGATCTTGGGACTTTGGGTAGTGTGTCCATGTAGAACATGCCCAAACCCACATGTAGGAGTTATTATAACTCAAATCAACACTTCTCCATCTATCACGATAGTTCAAAAGAAAAAACTCAAAGTGTCACTGATCGCTCACATAAAGGACACTTATAAATGGAAGAGCCAGTGATTTGACCCCTAATGATGGCCCTAAGAACTTAAAGTGAGATCCCATAACCATTCTCTTAATACTGATAAGTTGTAACTAGAAAATAGAAAGTCATGCTTTGCACACTAGCAAGGCATGATTCATGAGCACATTTCCTTTGGCCAAGGCATGAATACCTCAAAAAATTCCCATTCACACATTTTACACTAGAAAGGAATGAATAATTTTCCAATTGGATTTGTATAGGGAACATATTCTCTATAATTCCATGAAGAAAATATACAAATTTGAAAATAGGGAGTTATGGAAGTTTTTTCAAATCGATTGCTCAGTTGCAACTCCTAGAACCACTTAGAAACTATCTCCAACTATCTCCATCAAACTTAAAAGGAGATGAGATGGTTTGAGAGGGGGACACCCAATATGCTAAAGTAATGTTGTTGTAATCACTCACCTTCACCCCCTTCATTCATATTAAATAGTGACCCCTGTTGCTGACCCTTATATCCTTGAGTATCAAAGTTACTACCCTCAAGTAATTTCATCCTTTGCCATGCATCTAGTGAATCAGTGTGGGATTCTCAAAGTGCAAGAGTAGAGAGACTGGATCTTCGGCTTCGATAAGGTACCTAGTAGTGAGAAGGTATGATTTTTAGTTGTTTCATTGTCATAATTGAAATTTGACATCTTTCCCTCCACCAAACATGTGCTTCATTTGTTGATAATCGACTTGAAGAATGCTTCACTTTTTATGTTGAAATTGTTTATGTTATATTTACATTTCAAGTTATTTATATTCTTTGTTGTAGTAAAATGTGTTTTAAGAAGGTGGATTTGTGTGTTTTGTAGTTTGGAATTGGGCAATAAGTAGTAGATCTGGAAAAGAGGTCAAGGAGCATCTAGGATCAACCTTTGAAAAAGTCACATACTCTTCTTCCTTATAATCTCTTCTCCAATGATAGATTCAACAATTCTCCTTGAAATGCTTAAGGAGGTGAGTTACAACTCGCCATAAAATGATGATTGTGGCTTAGATATAAAAACCATCAAATCCATTTGACTCATGACAATGCATTCCAACTAGGGGCACCTCTCTCTCATGGGTCCAATGCTCAGTGCTTGTCTTGTTAAGGGATCTTAGAAACCATGGTTTTTCTCAGTAAGAGAATATGCAATTTTGGCATGATAAACTTGACTATAGAAACTCCTTGACCTTGGGACCATGGGACCATGGGTAGTGTACCCGTGAAGTGTCCTTGGAATGCTCAATGTGGCGAGTTGCAACTCACCATAAAATTATGTTTGTGGCTTAGGTCACGAAAACTTCAACTTTGTTGGGATCCTGACAGTGCATTCCAGCTAGGGGCACCTCTCTTTCATGGGTCCATTTCCTAGTGCTCATCTTGATAAGGGATCTCAAAAAATAGGCTTTTGCTCATTTTCTGTTAAGATGATTACTTCATAGTTGTATTGGTCATGTGTGACCAATAACAATATTTGAGCATCTACATGAGTGGAATATTGGAATTATTTCTTTCCTTGGATGACTTAAAGTAGAAAGGATGATATGTATCTATACATTTTTCTTATTCAAGACAAAATATATCATAGGTGAGATGTGTTCAATGGTTATGTAAGTGGTTCTTAAGGTGTTCAAAATTTGTGTAAATACCCTATTTTAGTCAAACACAACATATTTAGTAGCATAATAGGCTTAGAGAAAAATATATGTGTTTAGTATCATGATGTTCAACAAAAGTATATACCTTGATGCTGAGAGAAATATTAGCCACACTACTCTCTTAAAAAATGTCGAGACCAAGAATTTGATTTTTAAATCAACTAATATATTTTGGAGGTATGAAATCCTTTGTTTCAACATAAAACTCATCAAAAGAATTATTTGGGTGACTCTATTCTGAGTGTGAAATTAAGCAGAATGGTGCATATCAAGATTTGTTGCAACAATAGACAAATACATGAACAAGAAAAATAATTACTTCATGAAACTAATTTGAGTTGACCATAGAAACCTACATCAAAACCAAATAATGTGCAAGAGACACATATAAGCTGCAAAATCAATGCCAACAATCCAAAACTTCTTTCAATTATTGAGTGAAAGAATAATCAAAATGATATTTACTAGGGTAGAAAGAGGGATTAAATTTTCTTGAAAGTCACTATCAAAGATCAAGGTCGGTTCAATAAAAAAAATCGCTAGAGTTGTGTTCCAAACCCTCACAAAATCAAATTGATGAAGTGATATCTTGCATGGAGAAAAGGATAGGTAATGAAGTCCTCTATGTGCCCCCATTATCTAATATTTCAAGATCTCATTATCTAAAATTCCTATATTTCATGATATGTTCCCCCTCATGTTCTAAAGTCCCAAATAACTATAAACATTGATGAGTTCAACAACCCTAGTATGCAATTGTTGATATATATGTAACTTCAGAATGTATTTCATTTATATATTATTGTACTCCTATAGAGATGTGGCATTCCTCTATACGGAGGTGTCGTCATGTGTATTGACAAGTGTTGCAAGTGTGTTAACTTGCCGATGGGTTATTAGACCACTATGTGTGGGGTCGGCCCTGATTTATGTAATATGTGATTGATGTACCTAGCTAGACAAGTCGGTCCCATAAGGTTATTGGGCAAACAAAACAAGTATAAATAGAGATCGGGAGATCTCTATTTGGATCACTCAGAAACTCATTCTTCCTTCACTCGAAAAGTGGTGCACATGTGAGGAGGAGGATCAGCAGCTAAGAGGAGTCTATCTCTTGTACTTTGGTTGAGCTATTTCTCTATCTATCTCTAAGGAAGTTGTGGGGTTTTTCACCTTAGGGTTTTCCCCACGGAAACTCTGTGTGTCTATTGTCTCTCATGCTTTTGCTTCTTGTGATGATTGACATGCTTGTTATGATTGATATGCATTGATATACTGTACATGTTATTCTCTCAGTAAAGATCCTAGAGTATTGTGAATTAATGCTCAAAATTTAACATGGTATTAGAGCTAACCTGAGAAGAAGACATTGTGCAGTGACGGAAACCAAGGTTTTCTTGTTTATTGGGTTTCTCTCCATAGATTTTGGAAAAGAAGTATAGTTGATTGACTCTACTCATCAAGGAGAATCTATCTGTCCAATCAAAATTCAATTCTGAGCATTTTCAGATTTGGCCCTAAAAATTAGGGTTTCCTCCAAAATAAGAATTTATGCAATCTGAAGACATAACTAGATCCTTGCAAAAATCAAAGTTTAGAGCTTTGGATCGAGATTTTTGGATGGGTAGATCTCTGGGAAACTAAAACCTTAATTCAGGGTCCTCCCTAGTGAACCCGGGAAGAAAAAAAGGAATTTCTGAAGGGTGAAACTTTGCAGATCTCACATTTTGAATTTTTAGGGTTTTTCGACAAATCCTAATCGGGGACCAGATCCAGTTTTCAGCAAATCAAGTGGTAAGACCTAAATATTTTCTATTTCCATTTGAAGTACTCTTTAAGATGTCTCACCACACCAAGCTTTAGGATAAGCTTGAAGGGGTTGATAACTTCCGATCCTGGAAGTATAAGATTGGGTTAATCCTGGAAGAGAATGAGTTGGACTCATATGTAAAAGAAGACATCCCTATCCCAGAGGATGGAGAGGCTAAGATATTTCATACGAAGAACTTGGTCAAGGCAGAGAGAATCATTGCTGATTCTATCAAAGATCATCTCATACCACATATGTCATCTCTGAAGACACCCAAGGAGATGTTTGACTCCCTGACCAAGCTATTTGAAGGGAAGAACATAAATCGGAAGATGGCCCTGCGGAATCAATTGAAAGGGGTCAAGATGTCGAATGGAGAGACCATTCAATCCTATTTCTCCAAGGTCTCTGAGATCAAGGAACAACTTGAAGCTATAGATGAAATGGTGGAGAATTGTGAAATTGTTATGACAACCTTGAATGGCCTACCTAGGTCATGGGACTCCTTTATCCAAGGGATCTGTGCAAGAAAGAAATTGATCTCCTTCAGTAGAATGTGGGAGGAATGCTCTCAACAAGAAGCAAGGCTTGTGGCACGGGAAGAAAATATGGGGAATGAAGATCAAGCTCTCACAACACACACCACGAGAGGCAAGTTCAAGAGGGAGCCATCCCATCACAAGAAGAAATCTTCTCATCCTTATCACAAATAAAAGAAAGATCTGAGGTGCTTCAATTGCAATGAGAAAGGTCACTTTGCTTCAGAATATCCCAAGAACAAAAGGGATAACAACAACAACAACAACAACTCCAGCAAAAGGAAGAAGGGTAACAAAAGAAGGTACTGTGCTCATGCTGCCGAAGATGATGAACCTCCAAAGAAGAAATCTAGGGCAGAAAGTGATGATGACTCATGAAGTGAAGAAGAGTATGTTCTAATCTCTTCTCTCACAGGTACTATCTCTCATGGTTGTAATGATTGGCTTATTGACAGTGGGGCTTCCAAACACATGACTGGGTTTAAAGAATCTTTTGTAAATCTATCTGAACATGAATCACCCCATAAAGTGAAACTTGGGGATGATTATCAATGCCCCATGAAAGGAAGTGGTGAAGCCTCCTACAACTTAGATTCTGGAAAATCTTTGAAGATGAAAGAAGTCCTTTATGTACCTGGGCTCAAGAAGAACCTACTCTCCATATCTGCATTGGATGCAAAAGGTATGAGGGTTGCATTTATAGATGGCCAAGTTCTAATGTGTCCAAAAGGTAAAAATATCGATGATGCGGTAGTGATTGGAGAGCAAGAGTGAGGATTGTATAAATTGAATGGACAACCTGAACATGCCATGGTGCATGATTCGATGGAGCCAAGTGAACTTTGGCATAGAAGACTTGCACATATGCACTATAGAGCATTACCAATTGCAAGTAAGGCTGTAGAAGGTCTTCCTGAAATCAAGACCAAGCATGAAGGTGTTTTCAAAGGATGTGCAAAAGGAAAGAACATAAAGAAGGCATTTCCAAGCAGTGAAAGCAAGGAAAAAAGTATCTTGGAAATTATCCACTCCGATGTATGTGTTCCGATGTCATCCAGTTCTCTGAGTGGGTATGTTTTCTTTGTCTCTTTCATTGATGACTTCTCCAAGAATACTTGGGTTTACTTCTTGAAGAACAAAGATGAAGTATTTGATAAGTTCAAGGAATTCAAAACCTTGATGGAGAACCAAACTGATAAGAAGATCAAGACTTTCAGATCCAACAATGGTGGAGAATTTACTTTAGGTGACTTCAAGAAACTATGCAGTGATTCAGGGATTAAGAGGGAGTTGACTACTCCTTACAATCCACAACAAAATGGAGTTGCAGAAAGAAAGAATAGAACAATCATGGAAGCAGCACGGGCAATGCTACATGACCAGGATCTACCTATGCATCTATGGGCAGAAGTAGCTAGGACAACTGTATATGTGTAGAACAGAACACCCCACAAGATATTGGACAACAAAACACCAGAAGAGGTCTTCTCTGGTAAGAAACCTGAAGTCAGCCATCTCGGAATATTTGGTTGTCCAGTATATACTCATGTACCAAAGGAAAAGAGGACTAAGCTAGATCCTTCAGGAAAGAAGGGTATCTTTGTGGGTTACAGTGAAATCTCGAAGGATTACAGAATATACCTTATGGAGTTCAAGAAGATTGATATCAGTAGGGATGTAACATTTGATGAAAACTCAGCATTCATCAAATCAAGGAAGACACATGTTGAAGTTTATGAAGAACCTAAGGAAACTAGATTTCAAGACACTACCATGACTGAAGCAATTCCAGATGTTGATCGTGAAATTGAAGATCCGCAACAACCTGTAGATCCACCACGTGAGGAAAACTCTCACAAGAGGAAACCTGCATGGGCTAGAGAGCTCATTCAAGATGCAGAAGGATTTGGCATTCCAGAAGAAGAACACAGAGCAAAGAGGAGAACTAGATCTCACACCAGCTATCTTGCTTTACTCTGTGATATCATGAACAAAGAACCTTCCAATTACGAAGAAGGAGCGGAAAAGAAAGAATGGAAGGATTCCATGGTCGAGGAATACCAATCAATAATGAAGAACAATGTTTGGTATGTTGTCCCAAGACCTAAAGGGAAGTCTGTTGTGACTTCCAAATGGATCTACAAAATCAAACATGCTGCAGATGGCAGCATAGAGAAATACAAGGCAAGATTCGTAGCTCATGGATTCTCTCAGAAAGAGGGAATAGATTATGAAGAAAATTTTGCTCCTGTAACCAGGTACACTTCCATCAGAACAGTACTTGCCCTGGCTACAACAATGAAATGGAAGATACACAAGATGGATGTCAAGATTGCTTTCTTGAATGGTGTAGTTGAAGAGGAAGTGTATGTGGAGTAGCCACTTGGTTTTGAAACACATGACAGGGATTCATATGTGTGCAGATTGAAGAAAGCCTTGTATGGCTTGAAGCAAGCTCCTAGGACTTGGTATGGTAGGATTGACAGTTTCCTATCTAGTTTGGGCTTTACCAAGAGTAAAGTAGATTCCAACCTTTACTACAAGGTTGAGGAAGGTAGTCCTGTGATACTACTCCTATATGTAGATGACCTATTTGTAACAAGAGATGACAGATTGATTGCCGATACAAAGAGGAAGCTTGCTGCCGAGTTTGATATGAAGGACTTAGGGATGATGCATTATTTTCTAGGTATGGAGGTGTGGCAGAGTGCAGATGGGATCTTCCTTGTACAAAGGAAGCATGCAGTAGATATCCTGAAGAGGTTCGAGATGATGGATTGCAAGGCCATGGCCACACCAATGGCATCGAACTTGAAGCTTCTGTGTGATGCTTCATCTAAGTCAGTTGATGTCTCTATGTATCATCAGATGATTAGTTCCTTGATGTACCTGATGAATACGAGACCATATATTTGCTTTGCGGTGAACACATTGAGCCAGTTCCTGACGGATCCGAGGAGTGTTCACTTAGTTGCTGTAAAACATATTCTGACGTACCTGAAGGGTACAGTTGATTATGGGCTCAAGTATGATGAGAATCAAAAGTTTAACCTACAGGGTTATGTTGATTCAGATTGGGCAGGCAGTGCTACAGATAGGAAGAGAACATCTGGGTGCTACTTCAGTATGGGATTAGGTGTGATCTCTTGGTTTAGCAGGAAGCAGTCCTGTGTAGCATTGAGTACAGCCGAGGTAGAGTATGTTGCAGCCTGTTCGACTAGTTGTGAGGCAGTATGGATACGGAAGCTACTGTCTGAGTTATTTGATCTCCCGTTGGATGCTACTGGTATCTTCTGTGAAAAACAGAGTTGTGTGAAGCTGTTTGAGAACCCGATGTTCCACGATAGGTCGAAACACATTGAGATCAAATATCGCTATATCAAGGATATGGTGCAGAGAGGAGCAGTAAAGCTCCTGTATGTTGCGACAGATGAGCAGATTGCAGATGTACTGACGAAGCCACTAGCCAGAGTGAAGTTCGAGTACTTCAGAGAGAGGCTTGGTGTTCTTCAGATTGACGACACTTCGAGGAAGAAGTGATGGACACATTTGCTAAAGCCATTCCAAGCATGTTGGAAGGAGGATCCTTCACATGGCTGTGGATGTAAGCACTGGATGATGAGCATTAGGACGATGCTCCAGTTACTGCTCTGTATATGCATCAGGATGATGCTGGATATGATCAGTTGGATTATTTATATGTATATGTATCTACGCATCATGTTGGATGCTGGATATGATCAGTTGGATCATTTGTATGTATTTTGTATATGCATCATGTTGGATGCTTGGACCATGTATCTGTATATGTATCAGGTGGATATGTTGTATGATCAGGTAGAGCATGTATGTTGATATATATCAGGTGGATCATGTATGATGATATGTATCAGGTAGATACTTGGTATGCATCAGGTGGATGCATTGTATGATCAGGATGATCATGATGACAAGCTTCAAGATGTTTCTCTAGATGATATGTATCAGGACGGTACAGTGATGATGATCAAGATGATCATGAGCATCAGGATGATGCTTCATGTGATGATGATTAGTAAGATCATGAGTATCAGGTTGATACTTGGAGGTCAGAGATGATATGTGGCAGGTTGTGCAAATAGCATGTAATCAGTCCTCAGAAATCCAATAGGTTGAGCTGTGTGCTCATAATCAGTCCTGGGATGAGGTATTGCTATGTAGTATGTAATCAGTCCTCAGAGATATGATAGGTTGAGCTATGTGCTTGTAATCAGTCCTGGGATGAGGTATTACTACGGAGACATGTAATCAGTCCTGGAGATCCGATAGGTTGAGCTGTGTGCTCGTAATAAGTCCTGGGATTCTCTTTAGAGATCTTACGGGTCGTGCTGCGGCACATAAATGTTCCTGGGATTCTCTTTAAAGGTATTGTCTATTCACATGTAATCATTCTTGGAGATCTGATAGGTTGAGCTGTGTGCTCGTAATAATTCCTAGGATGCTCTTTAGAGATCTTGCCGGTCGTGCTGCGACACATAAATGTTCTTGGGATGCTCTTTAAAGGTATTGTGAAGGGGATGCATGTAATTAGTCCTGGGGGATCTTGCAGGTCGTGCTTAGGCACATAAATGTTCCTGGGATGTTCTTGTCAGGTATTGCATCAGCACATAAAATTAGTCTTGAGAGACCACCTCTATCAGATCGTTCGCACAGATGATGAAGACCTACAATTAGTGGGCCTAAATCCAGTATGAAAAAGGACAGGCTCTGTAGAATTTCCTATGACGAGTAGATTCAGAGATTGGTTGACATAGCAGCAACAGTGACGATGCATCGATGACGATGATCCAGAGAAGAAGACTTGTGCTAGCAGATCTGTGTCGAGAAATACCTTCCTAGTTAAGAGGGAGTGTTTATGTATATGTAACTTCGGAATGTATTTCATCCATGTATTTCATTTATATATTATTTTACTCCTATAGAGATGTGTCATTCCTCTATACGGAAGTGTCGTCATGTGTATTGACAAGTGTCGCAAGTGTGTTAACTTGTCGATGGGTTATTAGACCACCATGTGTGGGGTCGGCCCTGATTTATGTAATATGTGGTTGATGTACCTAGTTAGGAAAGTCGGCTCCATAAGGTTATTGGGAAAACAGAACAAGTATAAATAGAGATCGGGAGATCTCTATTTGGATCACTCAAAAACTCATTCTTCCTTCACTCGGAAAGTGGTGCACTTGTGAGGAGGAGGATCAGATTCTAAGAGGAGTCTATCTCTTGTACTTTGGTTGAGATATTGCTCTATCTATCTCTGAGGAAGTTGTGGGGTTTTTCACCTTAGGGTTTCCCCATGGAAACTCTGTGTGTCTATTGTCTCTCATGCTTTTGCTTCTTGTGATGATTGACATGCTTGTTATGATTGATATGCATTGATATACTGTACATGTTATTCTCTCAGTAAAGATCCTAGAGTATTGTGAATTGATGCTCAAAATTTAACAACAATATCACATGCAAAACACTAATGCCTAACCATCAATATTATAATGGAACATATGTGTCATCATAACCAAGTAACACATACCCAAGATAAATCACAAGAATGTAATGTAATGTTATTTTCATTTAAACCACAAACCATGTATCATGTATCACATATAAATTTCAATCATAAATGGCAAGTGAGCATTTAAATGCATGTTGCTTAGTTCCATAGTTGATTTAACCCATTTTTTTTACCATATGCAAACCTAAAAAATGTCGACGATTAAACTTAATGTTGTGTAAATTGCAGTAGTAATAGCATTTATTATAATGATGTGAACACCTAAGGTAGCATGATGTATCAACCAAGTGTAATATGTCTAAATAATCAACCTTTTGTAACTTGAACCATCAACAACATAATAATTGAAACCCATCATATCACCACATGCATAATGGCATCAACCTTATACTTTAATATAATCTAGGTAATTGGGCCTCCTTGGTTTTCTTATGGTGTGATGAATCACATAATTAGCATCAATTTAGGTGTTCTTAGGTATTCTTTGTGAGACTTATTTTAGGACTTTAGGTATCTCATCCTTCTTCAAGTGGATATTTTGGATGCATATGTTGCTTTAAAGAACCAACCAAATTATATTATCCACTAATTTGGTTTACCAAATTAGTTTTATCATGATTGACATACACTGTGGAAAGAGCTTACTCATAGATTGCTAGACCTTGTTATGATGTTTATGCAATGCACTTCCCTAGAGAATTAGAGACCTACAGGGCATCATATATCTTGGACGGTCTTTTACATAAACACAAGTCAGTGTCAACAGAATATTTTTTTAGGAGCTCAATAAAAATAATTGAATTGATTGTGTATATAGTGTATGTATTGAATCAATTTTACATCATTATGAATTCCCATTACAAAATGTATAACGTTACCAAAAAAAATTGCTTTATATATCTTCCATTTCTATTAGTGTGAAAAGTAACAAATAAGGTCACATAGATGTCAGTTTTCCCAAATCATAGATGAAGCATTTGGGGGTTGTAAAAAAATGCAAGATGACATGTGTGTCACTGAAATACTTTAAGATACAACATCAAAGTAGTGTCAAAAAAAAAGTATACAATACTTGCATAGAAACTAAACATCTATGTAGATTTTATATATATCTAAAATACTTTCAGTACAATATATACATACGACATGTGGCTTCCATGATAAGTCACTTTTTTAGAATAAACATGATCAGGCATGTGTTTCCCATAATTACATCTAGGATCCAAAACCAATATTCCTTTTGTTTTTCCCTAACATTGGTCGAGCATGCCTATGCCTGGTGTTTGTGTTCATCTTTAGATTTTGCAAGTCAAAGAACAATTCAAGTGATCAACTATTAGCTTGATTTGAACAAGATTAAAGAAAACACAAAAAATCACTTACTAATAAATAATTTATATCAAACACACACCATGCCCATACAAGGTATGGGTGATTGTCTCAAATTCCTCATCAAGGAGATCCTTAGCACTGTAGTTTTTTGCAAAAATTACATATAGCCAATCATTTTATTCACCAATTATGAACAACATTGACTAAATTGAATAAAACACTTGAACTCATTAATATGCTAATATATACCAGATGAATATGTATTACCATAAATAATGGCTCTGTACTAGGATACCTTCCTCCTTGGGTAGGAGGCAGTGTCATTGGATGAACATCTGTCTTAGCAACATCATCATATGAACTTGAGGGAGTAGGGTTGGATACTAGCAATCACTATGAGAAACCAATTATTTCAAATAGTTAGATGTTATATGCTTGGATCAATGATCAAATGCATGAAGTAATAGGGTACACATTTTGAAAGAGTTACCTTTGTGAGATGTTTCCATATCTGATACAACATCAAATAATTCCTTGACTACTCTTGTCAAGTCATGAGTTGAGGGATCTCCAAGCGATAACGATAAATAGACATGAATTCAAACATTAGAGAAATAGTTAAATATCTGTGATGAAATGTGCTCTTTAAAAATAAACAACTAAATGTACTTTTCAAAGAACTAACATGAATTAATTATGTACATAACATGTTGGAATGGATCATACCTTTGGGTGAGTTGTGCCTTCCATTTTAGGCATGGATGTCTATGTAGTGGGAAGAACCTAACTACTCTTCTCTATCAATGACTGCAATTAATGAGTTCTTAAACAGTCAAATAGATGCATTTATTACAAAACTAACATCAATTAACAATGTAACATGTTAAAAAAGATACCTTTTGGTGAGTTCTTCTTGTGAACTCAGGCACCGATGTTTGTACAGTGGGGGGAACCTGACTACTCTCCTCTATGAATGGATGCAAACATCAAGTGCTCAAATATTCAAATATATCCATTCATAAAAAATAAAATCAATTAACAATGTAACATGTTAAAAAAGGATACCTCTGCATGGGTTATTCCTATGATCTCAGACACTGAAGTCTCTATAGTGGAAACACCAACAATGTTCTCCCCTGAGGAATATTGATTGAATAACTACAAGTTAAGAACATAAGAATATGAGTAAACTAGATCTATATTTATGAACCATAAGAAACAAACATTTTCGAACAAAACCTTTAAGTGTCATGTAATTCTATGTTGGAAAAAACCATCATGGGAAAAGCCATAACAGATATGGCCAGATGAAGTGCAAGAATGGGAATGTACTCCTGGAGTGGATGTTCCTCTATGTCTAGTAGTTGATGGTCCTTCCTAAATGACAAATCATGGTCCTACCTAATGTAATACTCACAAAATTCATATAAATCTATAATAAGACAAAGAACCAACATGCAAATGAAATCATATACCAACAATCGATCTGATAATCTCTAAACTCATATAAATCCCAGTAACAAACAAAGAACAACATGCATAGAGGATCTGACGAAAGGAGGTGGGTATAATAAATAATAACAAAAAATATACTATGAAAATTAAGGAGCCATACCTGATTAGATGACCTAGAAGCTACCATTACCTTGACAGCTCCAATGCACGCAATTGAAGGTGGGGGGACGACTCTCCACCCAACCAACCCCCAGCCAATAGCTGAGGCCCCCGAGCCCCCAACAATTAACCCTATGCCATAGCTTGCTTTCCTTCCTTTTTCTTGGCTCTTCTAGAGCTATCCTCCCAAAATGAAGAAAGACCAAAAAGATCCCCCTCTCTTCTTCTTCCCTCCTTTTATCTCCCCATTCCCCCCTTTTTCTTAATTTCTTTTAATGCAATTTGCTTTCCCTCATTTTTCTTTCATATTCCCCATTATATTATTTAGCCATTTTATTTAATATTTTACATTTCATTATATATATTCCCTTTTTTATTATTTTACCCCTTTTATTCCATTATTTTACATGAGGGTTGTTACATACTTCCCCCCTTCAGGAGACTTCGTCCCGAAGTTATAATATTCAAGCAATAAATACAATAATTATTCAATCAATCAATCAAGTAAATACTAGAGTATATAGGTAGCTAGTACTATTTTGAAGTTAAGAGATTTATATGTGTGGCCACCACATAGAAGTCTCCAAACCACGCTAATACAATAAAATGCCCTAAGTTACAACATGCCCTTAAGTAATTCCCTATGAGTCTAGTATGCAACCATAACAACAATTATGTATCATACACACAGAAGCATTAAACAATTAATTAATAATTTATAACTCTGTATATGTTTACTTCCTCTTTCCTTACTCACCCTCTCCATGAGAATCATACCATCTGCCACCTCCATAAACCTCCCCTTCAATTCCGGATGGTCCCGCTCACCATGGCATGGTCCCTCTACTGTAACCTGTCCGCAGATCATAAAGTAGGCATCATAAGTTCCCTGGGAAGTTACTGCGGCATTGCCACCCTCCCACTTTTGGTAATAGTGCGGCCTCCTCGGAATTTAACCGGAATTTAGGCCTCATCGGTACTAAACGACATCTGGTTCCCAGTACCCCGATCCTGATATCAAGATCATTATACCCCAAGAATCTCGAAAGGCTATCCTAAACATCCTCCACAGCACCCTTAAGGAACTAGCCCTAGGCATCAGAAGTCCTTCTACATAACCCTCCCTCTCGGTGAGTATGTCTCCAAATGTGGACTCTGGTCACATCAGAAGTTCTTTGGGAAGCATTTGTGGCATTGCCACCTTCCCAACTTCTGGTACTAAAGTCAAGAGCTACTGGCATAGAGATAATTGTTGGGATTTTCCCCCAACCCATAATATATTTGTAGTATCCATTCTCATTTGTGGTTATGGGCTCCCACAAAATCATAGAATAATTAACCTCACCAGGATATTTGAGTGGATCACCTGGAACAACTTGCATTTACCATAAGGAATAATCTTTAGTAACCATTTCTTAATATATCATGGATCGACCTTGAATCATGTGCTAACAAGAATTTCTAGCCACCAGTTCATATTGCATTGCATTACATCATAAGCCATTGTCACTATAAGTCATGCCAAGTATAACATCTAATTCATTTAGTTTCTTTGTGCTACCATTATAACATAACTGGTCATGATACTTTCATAATTTCACTAAGCATATCATAAATATGTCATGATAAGCTGCCATTTTTCAACATTAGTAAATTATCAACATGGAGTAACAACTCACATAATCCATCATCATATCAAATATGCATTCTATGGGGAGAAATAAGGATTAGCATGAAATGATATCATGTCTTACCAAATATCTGATATAATCTCTTGTTCTTCACTAACACATAACAGAGCTGTAAATTACCAAAATTAACCACAACATGATTTCATTCCATTTATGTGCCAAATGGCATTTATCTCTAGATGTCGTGATGAAGCTATTTAAATGCTAAATTAATATAATCACGCAATAATATCATTTTATGTTCCACATGTCATCTATCTTATAAATCACCATAACCTCTTGAAATAGCATCAAGAAGTATCACATGCACAACCCATGGCTATAAATCTCATGGCTAGAAATAACAACATCAAATTTCACATGAATAATGAATGACGATGAAGGAATCATTCTAAGAACAACATGTAAAACACCATATCATGTACTGCATAACTTACATTTCAAGATGCCATAAATAAAACTAAAAATTATCAATTGAGTATCAACAATCATCGTATCATGTACCTCATGTCCTATGCATCTGGAAACCATAATAAACTGATTACCAACATGAAATATGCATCATGGAAACTGAGTAGCAGCATGCAAAAAAACTGAGTGTCATCATGAAATATGCATCATGTGTCCTCTAATTCTATATCTTGTAAAATATTGACTAGATATCAACATGAATTAATAGAACCAATCCAAGTGTCACAAGCTCAAGTCTACTCAAACTCGCGATGCATAGTGTCTGCGTCCTCCCAAGTGGCTGAGTCTAGACTATACTGATCCTATTGAACTTTAAATTGGTCAAGGATACGATTGCGTAGCTGTCGACTTGTGTTCTCTAAATGGAAAGTTTGCTTAGGAAAATTCCACACCAATTTGGAACCGAATCTATGGGTACTTTCTTACATATCGTTAATAATTGAATAACTATGTGTATCATACCTAATTTCTATAGTGATCTTTTTTTCTTATTCTATTCATGGCATTGACAATCACGACCTGTCTACTTCACTAACCATACCATAGAGACTTCTAATTTAGTAGTTATTTAAATTCAATGTTGCCATAACCTCCTAAGATTTCTCTTAAGGATACATGTCATCAACCCAAATAAGAATGGACCTTATGACTCTTCCATCATGTTGCCTATTAAGGAAATTTATGTAGTTCACAAGATATTATTGAAGGTTACCTACTAGGGATACCTGTCTCTTAAAGGTCAGGTCCCCAAAGGTCCAAACCCGATGTAAATAGGACATCGAATGGAAGATGACCTCAAGGTGAAAATGATGGGCTCCAAAATCTACCTAAACAATGGGTTGGGAGATTGTACATTTGCACTAAATCACTCCTGTCGGATATATATTTGCACTAAAATGAAATATTGTTCTGCTTGGTATATCCATCAAAAGTATTATGCAGAATGAAATATTGTTATACTATTGGTATATATCCATCAAATGTATATAATATTGTTGGACATCAAAAGTATTATGCAGAATGAAATATTGTTCTGCTTGGTATATCCATCCATTCGGATCAGTACCATTGAAGCGAGGAAAATCAAGCTTCGGCCCACGAAAATTGTTTTGAAGAAGAGAACCCAGTGGCTGCAAAAGATTCTGGCTGTCGGTTATTGTTCATGGCTGAATGCTAAAGATGGAGGCTGAGAAATTTTTCATCAAGATCTTGGAGTTTGGTTTGGATGGCTGCAAGTGCTTCCTCCATGGTTTTTGCTCCGACGCGGGTGACAACCACAACCAGGAGTTTTTTTTTTTTTTTTTTGGAAATGGATAGAAAAACACAAACAAAAGCTTATTTAGTAAAGGAAAATTTGGATTTGGGAAAAACTCGGATTGGTAATTGGAATTTGACTAGGATTTGGACACTTTCTGATGGACAGGGAGGCAAAAAATGGGGATTTTAGAAGCGGGGTGAAAGAATGAGAAAATTTGGTAGAGAGGGACAAAGAAGCAGAATTAGGAAAGGAACACGGTGGCAAAATTTGAAGGCGTTTGGGTGAAAATTGAAGGAGATATGGAAAACCCTAAAAATAGACAAATGTGGGATTTCTGGTCTTGGGAAGTGGAATTTTGGATAGGGTCTTCAGGAATGAAATATGCAGAATGGGATTGCAGGGATGTCAATAAATTTTCAGGGAAAATAGAGTTGAAACAAGGGAGATATGGCCGAAATGGATCGGCAATGGCGGCGTGAAAGGGATCCACAACAGCGCGGAAGGGATCGAAAAATGGCTGGATCTGAAACAGTGACTGTATCTGGAACGAATTTCAGAATAGATTTGAAACGGCTGGATCTGGAGCGGAAATGATCGGCAACAGTTCAATTGAAAATGGATATGGACCCTAGGTATGTGCGGCTTCCTATTGGTTCAGGGGATTCAGTCAACCACCAATGCTGTCTGACAGCTTGCGTATTGGGGCAGTACCCCTCACTCCACGATTTAGGTAAAACTGATAACCACATTGCCACAAACGATAGCTCTTGGTTTACCTCACGGGTGGGAACTAGTGAATCGGGTAGGGGTCGTTGCCCTTTTCGCTGGCAGGTCCTCTCAATGGGCCAACTACTTTGGGGTTCCTATGGTACTCCTCACAATGATTTTTAGGGCTTATGCCCAAGTACTTCCCATAGTTAAGCGGATAGATATTATTCCCAGATCTGAACTTGCAACAGATGTGAAAAAAAAAATTTGGTAGAAATTCCACCCAACGAGCCCAAGAAAGTGCTCTGATACTAGATGTGAAGAACCTGCAATAAGTAATTAATGCAAATACACGAGATATCAGAAATAATAGAACTCATAATCACTTTTATATTGATCACGGGCCACTTCGAGGGAGCAACATCCTTTGAGCAAGCTCAATACAATTAACTTCACGGTGCCTTTAATGACCTCAACACACACTTATATACTAAGTCTATGCCCAATACTATGAGTCAAAACCATGGGACATATAATACTACGGGATGACTTACAAAGCATATGCATCCAATACTATGGGATAATATAAACTATGGATCAACAAATACTACGGGACGACTTACAAAGCATGTGCGTCCAACAACAATATACTAACAAAGTAAAGAGAAGGGTTGACACGAGTTCCTAACAAGGAGCAAAAACCATGGAGGAAGCATTTGCATCCATCCAAACCAAACTCCAGCATCTGGATGAAAAATTTCTTGGCCTGCATCTTGAGCATTCAGCCATGAACAACAAACGACAGTCCGAGTCTTCATCAGACAATGGGTTCTCTTCTTCCAGCAATTTGCATGGTCTAAAGCTTGATTTTCCTCGCTTTAATGGTACTGATCCGACTGGATGGGTCTATCGTGCAGAACAGTATTTCAGTCTACATAATACTTTTGATGTCAACAAAGTTCCACTTGCATCCTTTCATTTGGAACACGAAGCTCTTCAATGGTACCGTTGGTACATCAAGGCTCATGAAGAGCCACAATGACCATATTTTTGCCAGCTCCTTTTGCAATGATTTGGTCCTAGTGCTTTTGATGACTTCACAGGAGCCCCCACTAAACTTCTCCAAATTGGCACTATGAGAGAGCATGAAACCGAATTTGAGAAACTATCCAACCACACCAAAGGATTGCCTGATGACTTCTATCGGAGTTGTTTTATCAGTGGTCTAAAGGATGCAATCCTCTCTGAGGTCAAAATGTTATGTCCCAACACAATGATGGAAGCCCTGGGGTTGGATAAGTTGGAAGAAGACAAGATTGCAACCCAACAACACTCCAAACCCACTTTTGTTCCCTTCCGAAATATGGGTTCTCAACTACCTCCCATCCCGCCAGCTCTTCGACCAACTCCTATCAAGTATTTGTCTAAAACAGAGATGCAGTCATGCAGAGAAAAATGGCTTTGTTATAATTGTGATGAGAAATTCACTCAGGGACATAGATGTGTTCAACAAAAGCTCTATATCTTGGACGTGGATTCTCCGCCTGCCTCTGAAATTGGAGAAGAATCTCCCGATACAATGGATGCTCAGGTCGACATTCAGGAGCCGCCTATTGAACCTCTGTCTCAAGATGACCAACCATAGATATCTCTCCATGCTTTAGCTGGAATCACCACCCCCCAAACAATGTGGGTCAGGGGTTACTTCAAGAAGCTTCTTCTTACAATACTCATTGATTCTGGTAGAACTCATAATTTCATTGACCCTCGGATCGCGAAACAGGCTAATTGTTTTATCCATCCTTGCTCCAACTTTGAAGTCAAGGTTGTTAATGGGGGCACCTTACCTTACAAAGTGAAGTGTCGTAATGTGCGTATCTCTATGGGATATTATAACCTGCGCTCTGACATGTTTTCCTTGACCTTCGGTGGATGTGATGTGGTTTTGGGCGCTCAATGGCTATGCACACTTGGCCCCATCTTATGGGATTTTGCGAAACTTTGGATGCAGTTTTCCCCCAATGGACAAAAACACACATTGACAGGCTTACAACCAAGGTCTCTCAGCATCATCAGTTCACATCGCATGGAAAAAATCCTTAAGAAGAATTCACATGGTGTCATCGCTCAGATCCATTCCATTTAGATGTAAGCATCAACGGTCTCCACTATTCCTTTGGATCCACAACAAATTCTGGATCGATATACAGGTGTCATTGTTGAACCAGTGGGATTTCCACCTTCAAAGCCAAAGGGCCATCGTATTCAACTCCTTCTTGGAATCATTCCTCCCAACATCAGGCCCTATCGCTACCCATTTCACCAAAAAAAAGAGATTGAAATGCTCATTCGGGACTTACTGAAGCAAGGTATTATTTTCCCAAGCACTAGTTCCATTTCTTCACCAATTCTTCTTGTCCACAAAAAAGATGGGTCATGGCGCCTTTGTATTGACTTCTGAGCACTTCATCACCTCACCATAAAGGATAAGTTTCTAATTCCTATTGTTAATGAGCTTCTTGATGAGATTCATGGTGCTCAATTTTTCTCCAAGTAGGATCTTCGTTCTGGGTATCATCAAATTCGGGTTCATGAGGATGATATCCCTAAAACAACTTTCTGCACACATGATGGCCACTATGATTTTTTGGTCATGCCCTTTGGCCTCACTAATGCTCCTTCCACATTCCAAGCCTTGATGAATAAAACATTTCGGCCCTAATTGTGGAAATTCATTCAGGTATTCTTTGATGATATCCTCATCTATAGTAAAACATGGGCTGAACATATCCAGCATCTAGATATTGTAATTCAACTTTTCTCTAACCATCATCTCCACTCCAAACAATCTAAATGTGTTTTTGGATAGAAGGAAGTCGAGTATCTTGGGCACATTACATCAGCACAAGGGTTTCATGTGGATCCTGCCAAAATTGTTGCCATGAACAATTGGCCGCATCCTTAGACACTCAAGAGCATTCATGGTTTTTTGGGGTTGACTGGCTACTACCGCAAGATTGTCAAGGATTATGGGAAGATTGCAGCTCCATTAACTGCTCTATTGAAAAATGATGCTTTTACATGAACACATGCTACTGAGTGTGCATTTGACAAACTGAAACAAGTTATGTGTACTACACATGTTCTAGCTATGCCCGATTTTTCCAAGCCCTTCATTATTGAGAGTGATACTTGCGGCAATGGACTTGGTGTTGTTCTCCTTCAAGATGAACACCCCATTGCATTCACCAGCAAATCCCTTTTGGGTAAGAATTTAGCTGCCTCTACATATGAGAAGGAAATGATGGCTATTTTGCATGCCATACAGAAGTGGCGACCATACCTATTAGGGAATCATTTCTACATCAAGACTGATCACTAGAGTCTGAAATATTTCCTGGAACAACGTGTATCCTTTCCAGCACAATAGAAATAGGTTAGAAAACTCATGGGTTATGACTATGAGATCACTTACAAGAAGGGTAAGAACAATATTGTGGTGGATGCTCTTTCTCGCACATTTGATGACCAAGGTTCTCGTTTAGCTATTTCTATGCCTGTTCCAAATTGGTTGCAATCTGTTCAACAGGGCTATGTCAATGACTCTTCATTATCTCAAATCATCCAACGCTTGGCCAACAACCCTTCCATTGTACCACATTACTCTTGGGATGGTGCTTCCCTAAGATACAGGGTCGTCTGGTGCTTCCCCAGAGCATAGATATTCAACAGGATGTCTTCTATGAACTCCATGCTTCTCCATCGGCAGGGAACTCTGGGTTCCTCAAAACATATGAGTGGGCACAACGTGACTTCTTTTGGTAGGGAATGAAAAGGAAAATTCAACAGATGGTGGTTGAATGTGATACCTTCCAGCGCAGTAAGGGTGAAATGACACTCCTTTTGGGATTTCTCAAACCCTTTCCCATACCTACACGGATTTGGATAGATATTTCTATGGATTTCATTGAAGGGCTCCCTAAATATAGAGAAAAGATAGTGATTTTGGTTGTGGTTGATAGCCTCTCCAAATATAGTCATTTTTGTGCTCTTAGCCATACCTATACAGCCTCCTCAGTTGCTCAAATTTTCCTAGACTAGATCTTTCGTCTTCATGGAATCCCTTCTTCCATTGTCTCAGATCGTGATGCGACTTTCACCAGTCATTTTTGAATGGAACTATTTCGCCACACTGGCACCAAACTGAAGATGAGTTCAGGGTATCACCCACAAATAGATGGTCAGATTGAAATTATCAATAAATGCTTGGAAACTTATCTTCGTTGCTTCACCTCTGAACAACAACATTAGTGGGAAAAGTGGCTCCCTCTCACTGAATGGTCGTACAATACATCTTACCACACCACCTCTAAAATGACTCCATATGAAGCATTTTATGGTCAGGCACCGCCAGTTCTTCTTCCATACACCCCTAGCAGTTCACCAGTTTAGGTAGTTGACACAGTCTTTCGAAACCGTGATCAGATTCTTTGCATTTTGTGGGAAAATCTTCACATGGCAAGAAATTGCATGAAGCAACAAGTCGATCAACATCGTTCTGAGCTCACTTTTCAAGCAGGTGATATGGTTTTCTTCATCTCCATCCTTACAAGCAATCCTCCCCAAAAATCAAAGGGCATCATAAGCTCGTTCCAAAGTTCTATGGGCCATATAGGATTCTTCAAAACATTGGGTCCGTTGCTTATAAATTGGAACTTCCTCCTTCTTCCTGTAGTCATCTAGTATTTCATGTCTCTTGTCTGAAGAAATTTCTTAGCACCAACATTAGAGGACAAACTATTTTACCAGAACTGGATAATGAAGGATCCATCCTTTTGGAGTCGGAGGTCGTCCTTAATAAGCGCACTCATCAGCTTCGCTCTCGCTCTATCACAGAGGTCTTAATTCAGTGGCACGGAATGCAACTAGAGGATGCTACATGGGAGCCACTTCTTCAGATTCAACAACAATTTCCACATCTAAAGCTTTGAGGACAAAACTTTTTCTAAGGGAGAGGGGATGTTAGGAATCCATGTAAACCCTTCTCTTTACTTTGTTAGTATATTTTTGTTGGATGCATATGCTTTGTAAGTCGTCCCGTAGTATTTGTTGATACATAGTTTCTATTATTGTTGTTGGACGCATATGCTTCGTAAGTCATCCCGTAGTATTTGTTGATCCATAGTTTGTATTGGCCCATGGTTTTGACCCATAGTATTGGCGCCTAGACTTAGTATATAAGTTTTTGTTGAGGCTAATGAAGGCACCGTGAAGTTATTTGTATTGAGCTTGCTCAAAGGAGGTTGCCCCATCGAAGTGGCCTGTGATCAATAAAGTGATTCTGAGTTATGTTATAACTATTATCTTGTGTATTTTCATTAATTAATTGTTGCAGGTTCCTCATAGTGGAATTGGATATCTACCACTAGATGAACATTTCCATATTGAACATCCTTTACTAAGAAGGTTAGCTAAAATCTTGCGCATGCTTTTGCTAAAAATAAGAGCTCTCTGAAGGGATGGTTTTTAGGCTAGCCATCAATTAAAATGCGCTAGCAGAAGGATGCATTAATCTACTATGTGTGTGGTTTAATTTTGACCACAAACTCTCAAACCTGGTGACAAAACTCGCTAAGAGGTTCTCTGGAATGGTTGGTATGGGATGACACCAAACCAACTGGAGAGCTGAAAACAGGAAGTGAACAACCGCAACTTGCTGAACATTTCATATTGACAACTGTTTTCCAAGTTAGCTAGAAGCTTGCACATGCTTATGCTAAATGAAGGTTCTCTCGATACAAGCGGTTTTAGGATGACCATGTCATGTCCCCAATTTTGGCTAATTCAGTCACCATGGGTAAAAGGGGACAAAATAACCCCTAGGTAAATAATTTTATTTCATCATGTATACATAAGATTAAATTTAGCCTAAGTAAAGTGAAGGAATTATTTTTATTAATTTTAATTAATTAAATTCCTAAATAATGGAGCAAGTGGGCCAAGAAGGCATCCTCATGAGGATAAGGTTTCCAAAATGGAACTGGATACAAGAAAATATCAAAATAGAAAAAGCAGAGAAGGTGTAAGAAGATGCCAAAAGCATAAAAATGGAAACAACCAAAAAAATCTAAGGAGGGCACAGTTTCTAAAGGAGAGCTCAATTTTTAAATTGGAAACAACCAAAAAAACAAAAGGAGGGCGCAGTTTCCAAAAGGGAGGTCAGTTTACAAATCAAGCAACTTTTACAAAGCAGGAAACATATGGAGACAAAGTGGGGCACATTTGCTAAAGGAGAGAAAATATTGTAAGGCAAAAGCAAGGCATGTCTATTCATTCATGGGTGGCCCATTTGGAAGGGTTCTCATAGGTCACCAAGCATGTAAACTTTCTTAGAAGGTCACCATAACTTCTATAAAAGAATCCAAGCAACTCCTATTCACAACTTTTGTCAATTTGAATTTATGTGTGAGCATTTTATGCTTCTCAAGGCAATGTGGTATGCCCTAGCAAACCAATGGGAGATGAGCCCCATTCTTTCTATTCTACTTCTCTTTCTCTAATACTCTATCATCATTTGCATCCATGAAGATTTTATTTGCAGGTCCATTCACTCCAATGCTAAGAAGAATTAAAGCCTCCAGTCAGAAGCAAAGAAGAGTACAATTTGAGGAGAAATTGTAAAGGGTTTTTGCCAAGAAACAATGATCTTGTTGAGGATGCACCCTTGAGGAGAGTTGTTGTTATTTTGTTTCCCATAAGAAGCTGAAAAATAATTCTTCTTCCATTTCCATTCCATATCCATAACTCACTCCCTTCTTACCATATCATTCTAGAGGAGTCTGGTTCCATTATTTGTAAGAAATCACTACTATGATGATCTCCTTGTCAATTTGAGATCATATGTTATGTAACACTATGAGGATATATTATTAAATTTCTGCTTCCATTCAAATTATCATTTCATTTATGTAATTAAGTAAATATATTTATTGGGAAGCCCAAAGGCTGATTTACTCATGTACTTTAAAGACTAGCTAGAAATTGCATTATTAATTGAACTAGTCTTTGTTTTTCATTAATAAAATTCCTATGAAAGATTAATATAATCCAGATACATATGAAGGGTCCTATGAATTCTTATCATCCCTTAAACTCCCATAAAATACATAATCTAAACTCTTTTAGGCTGTTTCAAGACTCTATTCCAGAGACTCTCTCCCCTTTCTCAATTTCTTTACTATTTTTTCCATTTTTGTCATAAAATGAGCTGTATGCGTCCAAATTCGATTCTGTTACTTTATGTTGTTCATGAACATACCCTAGAACACATTCCAACCTTAAAGTACATAAGTTGGGAGGGTGGTACCATGTTTTGGAATTCAACCATTAAAACTAGCTCAGCAGTCCAAGTCACAACAATTTCCCCCCAATTTGTAATCCAGTGTTTAATTTCTGATTATTGATGCCCAAATACCTCCATGCACAAAAATATAATATTAGTAATCCTTCCCAACACCCTAATCTAGTTTGTATATGTGGGTGCACCCAAAAGCATTGCGGTAGACTTCGGCAACACCGATGTTTGAAACATATACGGTCACCGTACTTTGTACAAAGGATCATGTTAATGCTTAAATTGTTCTAGGTTTTTATGATTTTCTTCATTTTATTGCTTTGATATTTTGCTTTAAATTTATTTTTATTGTTTTTTTTTTATTGATTTCATTTTATATTTCTGGCTTATTAACCTAAGTATAAATCTCTGAAATTTCATGATATATTTGTTCAAAGTTTCATTATTAAATTTATGATTAAGTTTTAAGTTTATGATAAGGAAATTATTGGGAAATCCTATTTCTAAGATTCTGGTAGCACAAACTGAGAAATAAAATCTAATGTGCTACGAGAATCCGCTATCATGAAAAAACGTGACTATTTATGTTGGGAAATGGTTCGTTAAAGTTATGATGAATGGGGAAGGCTTTATGATGATTAGTTAATGTACTAACACATATGTCAAAATCTCTGATGGCGGCGAGTTTTATAAAATACAATCATGCGGAAATCAAGGACGGAGCTGATAAACTGAATTAAAAATCGTGGGTGTGAGACCACCTGTTCATCGAATGCAGTGATTTCTTGAAACTTAGGCAGTTGTCATCCTCCAAAGATCTGAGATATAAGTCGTGTGCTATAACTGTCGAAATGGGCAAAAGAAGCGCTAATACAAACAGATAGGAACCAATAGACACACAATGGGCAGACAAGTTTCCATTATGTGCAGACACTTTCAGGTCTGTCGGATGGTTTAGTTTCTTCGAAAGAGTTACAGGGTTCAACGAATAGGTTTCCTTTTACTTCGTGAAGAACTTGATTGAAGATGTGGTTAAGTTTAAAACCCTGAAAATCCAGCTTTCGGAAGCCCTAATCTCTGAAGCCACGGGTATCACCAGGGAAGGCGAGTTATGGTTCAAGAAGGTGCCATTTGATTTCGACCCAAATCCTTTCCTTCTGCGAGGTAAGGAAACGTTGAATTGGGGAAATGGAATTCATATTACGAATTTTCGACCCAAATGGAGGCAAATGCTACGTATTATACAGACTTACATTACCTGCGAAGGCAGTTTCTTAATGGTTTTCAAATATCACATTAGGTTTTTAATGCATCTCAAAATGGATTGAAAAATGAATGTACCATTTTACGTTTATAAAAGCATTCAAAAAATGTCAAATAAGGTGAAGTCGTAGCTCAAGTTTTCAAGGCAGTCTGTATTCCATCACGGGCTGATAAAGCTTCTGATACAAACAGTTTTAAAGAAAGAAAAAAAAAACCTGGGAATATTTCATCTTTTGGTCTGGTTTCTTACCAGAAAGAGAAGAAAAGGTGATAAAGCAAAAACCTAAAAGGAAATGTGTGAAGAACAGAGCATCAGAAGCAGGGTTACAGGAAGCTGTAGAAGAATCCCCATCAAAAGATAAAGTGAAAAACTCAGAGGCTGATGAGCAGGTAAATGCAGTTGAAATAGATAAACCTAAAATCTCAAGAGGTGAGGAAGATAATATAGCTGAAGAAGAGCCTGAACAAAATCAAGAAACACAAGAAATTGAACAAACTAGTAACCCCAATAGTGAAATATTAGACATGCTTCCTCTGTCAGCCGATCCTTCCATGATCCTGCAGACCTGTAACTGTCAGCGCCCCAACCATGCTGCATCGCCTCTTCCTGTGACGACATATGTCATGTCTTCACCCACCTGCAATAACTGCCATTAAATTCCTTAGCAACCCCGAACTATTTCCAAGTACTCTCCTTGACTTGTACGCATCCTTCTGACATGCTACAGTAAACCATCATGTCGGCTATACTATCTGTCATCTTTGACTCACCTGTCGGCTTCCTTTGCACTCATTAGGCTTAGCCAGTCTGCCCCTTCCCCCTCACTTGGCTCATGCCCAACCTGTCGATTTCGTGGTCTAACAACATGTTGAACTTACTGCGACTCTGTGGTAACGTGTCGTCTATCGACATGAACATGTTGACTCTCGACCTTCACACTCCTGTTGACTGCTTCGACAGTTCTTTTCTTGACTTATTGAATTTGACAAGTCAATCTGCTTCTCACACCAATGGTCATCGCCACTCCCTCTGGTCGGCTCCCTCATGTCAATCAACTTCGACTGATCTGCCTAGGCTCTGATGCTCCTACATCATAACTCTTTCATGGACCAGCTCTTGATAGTGCCACAATCTAAGTTGTAAATGAATCTTTGTTATGTTTGCTTCAAGAATGGAAGATACAACGGGAAACCCAAATATGTTTCTTCCTTTTCATTGAGGATTTCAAGTCCACAATAAAAACTTTACATCCTTCTCAACCATGTGAAGGCAAACAGACCTATCACTACATGAAATAATCTTCTGAAAATTACTAATAAACCAAGGAAAGTAACTGGTTATCAATGAATCTCACCGCATCAAGGATTCACACGTCTTCTGACTATTAGGTCATTTCTCTTTCTTTAGAATTCTCTCACTATTAGGTCATGGTTCTTTTAAAAGTATTATTCTACATAATTCTCTTAAAATTATCTTAGAATGATATGAGTATTTTAGGACAATATATTTTTTGAAAATGGATGCTCATATTCTCTCTTCATGCCTTCTTAAGTGTAAAAGATTTGTTTTGAATCACAAACTACCATACATATCTAATGAATTTTATTTTTAATAAACCATAACTAAGACAAATTCACTGAATCAAGATCCTAAATACTTTTATAAATAAACAAGAGGTATTACTTGAGGATATCTACCTATATTATTGCTCAGCAACAATATCTTAACTAACCCAACTCTATTGTTAAATGGTTTCCTTTGCAAACTCAAATACCAAGCATCAAGCAATTCATTCATCCATCATCAAGGAGCAATGGTGCTTCAAATATTCTTGTCTACAACATATAAATGACATGCCTTATTCCAATGACAACCGATCATTCAATGCTCGTCATCCCCATAGTCTTTTCCATGCTTGATGACCTACGATTTACAGAGAATCAAACTCACCTAGACTTGGTTCGATTTAAATTTATTGGCTTTTGTTTGAGTTTTTCCTTTTCTAGACCTAGATTTTGCAATATTTGTAGATGTTTTAATATGCACACAGTTTTTGGAGTTGTCACGTTTGAGAATAATAGTCTAACATAAGAGGAATATTTGATAATTAGGGAAATGTTTCTACTATGGATAGCATAATGGAATCACAATATGGATTATGCAAGATGGATTCAATTCGAAGTATGTAATGGACTTGCATCTACTTTTGAAAATTGACCACAAGGGACATGAACATATGTCGATCATCGTGCACCAAAAGGGAGTTAAACATCTATTGATTATCGTAGCAACTCTAGGAATGTAAAATAGTATTGGCAATTTCCTTCCAATATACTTTTATGAACCATTTAAAACATAATGTTTCATCCATGGCTTCTCAATATGGGTTGAGAAAATTTTACAATAGAATGTTTCATCTATGGTTTATGAATATGGACGTGGTGTTGTAGCATTTGGTGTGTCAATATTGGTGTGGTGTTGTGGGATCCATGGAGAGGGTAGCCATAGGTTCTAATATTTGGAAAAGGCTAACTACTACACCCGAGAAGCACACAACCCTTGCACGTTGGATTTGTCATTCTATAAGTAAACTCTAAGATTAGAGCTCTTGAGAGGAGGAGGCTTAATAAGATTTATACTCTTACAATTTGTAATATCCCCTATGAAACTTCAATTCTTCTACAAGGAAAAAGGAAATGTATTGCTATTATTATTATTATATATATATGGAATATTTGAAAGAAATATTAGATATATAAAAGTATTTTAAGATTACGGTTTTTTGGTTAAGGAGAGGGTGGTTAGGGTTATTTCTTTAGAAGCATTTTGAGAAACGATTTTGCATTAACAGTTATCGGGTTCTTTTCCACCATAGTCGAAGGGAGTCTCATCCTTGTTTTATTTGGATAAGGAAGAGAGTGTAACCCCTTTTTCAGATAGTGATGGTTATCACTCTTTTGTGGATAAAGCAGAGGAGAGGATGAGAGTTGTTCCATTCTTTAGGGAGCACATCTTTAGTAGAACCTTGCTATTATTGAATGAAGAGCGTATCTCTCGGGTTGAACCCTTCTTTTGATACCTCTGTGAAGGAGAGAAAGACACATCTATTTGGATCAATATTCTGGTTATCTCCGTGAAAGAGAGGAGAGGCGCAAGCAAAAGGGGGAAAGGACCCCAATCTTCTTTTTATTCTGCAACGATAATGGTGATTTTTTTCTAGTTTCCTTATGAGATGAACAGCAGCAGTGAATCCCAGGTAATTTTTGCTTGTTCCAGTAGTACCTATCTTTTGGGGGTTTTATTTCCAGAGAGAGGAGAATTTGACTATTTCAGGTAAATGAATTGTTTTTTCTCACTTATAATTACAGTGAATAAATGATGCAAAACTTGTCATTGTGGGTTTAATTCTCTAGAGGAAAGAATGGATATTATGTAGGTTTACAAATAGAAATGACCTCAACTCATAGGAGAGCGATCCTCATATTTATACCTCATGTTGATTATGATTGGGTTGGAATCCTCAGGGGGAGCCATCGTTACTTTGTTATACATACATATTATGTTAAAAGTAGATCAAATCCCTCTCATTTAGAATGTACACTCCATCACCTTTGGTTTTTTTTTACTACATAAGTTTGGTTGCTTGGCTTCTCCATGAGAAATCCAACCTTTACATATTTACATATATAAATATGGGTAGTGAACTGTGCTTGTCTTGGTTCCTCAGTGGAAGTCAACGTTCCTTTTGTTCTATAATGTATAATCATGGATTGGTTCTTGGATGGGAGCTAATGTTCTACCTTCTGTGTTCTTTTTGTGTAAGTCATGGATAGTTCTTTGGTGGGAGCCAAATATTTTTTGTCATATATACGTGAATTACCAAAATAGCATGGAGGAATTTGGGTGCATTACACAATTTGATATGATAATGGATTTAGATTTGTATATAAAACTTTCTGTTGTTCATGGAGTCTTTGTGCCAAATTAATAATCATTATCTATTTTTATTTGGTGATTTGGATGTTCATATTTCTTCTAAAACTATGGAGTCATCTCTAATTTGTTTTGTACTAAGGGAGTTTGGCTTAAGCAATTGAGCAACCCCACTTTAACAAGAGACAAAGACCATCCATGATTATTTGGATTTTCCAAATATATGTGGAAGGTGTTTTTCCACCTCGTGAACTCATAATCTTATATATCGTTCGCTAGTATTAGTGTTTGTCACATAATAATTCCCTTTCACATTAACAATTTTGTTGCATATGTAGATTGTGTATGGCTAACCAGGCATAGTACTTGATGTACACCTATGTCTCTTCTCTCAGTCATCCAATAAATTATGCCCAACTTGTATCATGTTAAAAATTGCTTAGGGTTCTACCTATGCTCTCTTGTCTCTAAGAAAAACATCTTTTATCCCTAGCATCCATCATTTATATATGTATTAGTTGAACATTGCTTAGGGTTCTACCTCTCCTCTCTTGTCTCTAAGAAAAACATGTTTTATCCCTAGCATCCATCATTTACATATTTATTAGATAAATCTCATCATGTAGCCATCATTTGCATATTTATAGTTGATTTCATTTGGGATTGGGTTGATCCAATTTGTAGAAATTACATTAACTAAAGTTAGTAAAAATAAAGGTTGTTTGCCCCTTCTTAATATTTTGAATTAAGTTTGATTAATCAATGCTTCCTACTACTATACTTTTTTTTGAAACTATAGATAAGCATGGACTTTTAACTTATTATTTAAAATTTATTGATATTCATGTTGTTTCATTTGCATTAAACATTAAAGTACTCATATAGCTTCACATTGTTATATATTGTGAATTTCAAATTGCTTTATAATTGTAAAATCAATGTTAGTTTCAAAATTTGAGGAATTCATGTATATTTTAAATTTTATAGAATTTGAAAAATACATGTTTCTATATCATAAGATGTCCGTTTTGTTTTTTTAGCGATATTGTTTTTTTTCCATCTGTATTGATATCTGAATTTATATTAGAATAATACTATTTAAATTATGAAAATTAACATTATATGATTGCGAAAATCTATAAATTTATAATTAGTAAAATACAAAGATTATATACATTAATTTAATAGTGTTTCTATGTTATTAAAAAAAATCAAAAAAATAATTTCTTTCTTCATATTCTATTAAATATTTAAATAATTATTTAATTTTTCAATTTTAAAATAAATGTTTTAAACTATTAAAACTGCCAAAATCTACAAATTTATAATTAGTAAAATACAAATATTATATAATTATTTTTTTTACAAATGTTTAATATTATTTTAATACTATTTTCATTTTGATTAAGAAATAAAAAAAACAATTTCTTTCTTCCTATTTTATTAAATATTTAAAAAACTAAAATTGTTAGTTAATTAAATTTTTTGTCATAAAATATTATTATTTCATTTTCTTTTAAACAATTTAAAAAGAATAATCAACCATTTAGATAATGAAGTTAATGTTTCTCTAACAAATAGATAACAAAAAAAAAATTAGCAACAATACTCGTAATACAAGTTGCTACCATGATTTCATTGTGATTGAAGTTCTTGTATAAAAAACTTAGATGATGCCCCTCTCCTCTCTAAATACTTATGCATAAGAGAGTGAAAGAAGAATTGAAAATGACAATGAGAAAAAAAAATAGTAATCAAATGTTCAGCCTTGTAATCAATCGATCAAACTAGAAAATAATCTATATATGAGCACTTCTAACTATTGTTTGATGATATTAAAATTATCCTTGTTCTTGATAATGGATTATAGATTGTTAAATATTTATTAGGAGAAAATACATATTCTTAACCATTAGATCCACTCAAATTGTCCATGTTTTTGCCAAACCCAATATTCCAAAATTTATAGAGATCTAATCTTATTGAAGGTTGAAGGAGGTCCCAGAATATTCACAACATATGCCCTATGAGGAGATATTCACATTCATTGATCATCATTGTAATTTGGGACATCTAGAAACATCAAGTTTTTTCAACTACATACTTGCATGTTCAACCCCTTCTAACTCAAAGCATCAACCAACAATTAGCGTCCGAAGATTTTGTCAAGTGCATTGAACACCATCTTCCCTTTAGCTTCATGCATCCCTTTGCCCACAACACCTCCAAGACACCAATGTTTCCATACTTTGGCAACTCTTTTACCTCAAAGCACTAAAAAAATATTAGTTGTTTAAGCTTTGTCCATTGGTCGAACTACGGGATGCTCTTCAGCTTCTCACATCCCTCTTCCCACAACAGCTCCAATGACCAACTACTAACATTTAGGTCTTGAAGCTTTGTCCCTTTCACCAACCCATGTACGCTCTTCAGCTTCACACATTCGCTTGCTCACAATTTCTCCAGAGATTTGTCGTGTGCTCCAACCCCCGTATGCTATTCAACTTCACACACCCCTCTGCCCCCAACCCCTCCAAACATGTCAATGTTTCCATACTTGGACGCTCTTATAACTCAGACAGCCAATGAAAACCTAGGATTGTAAGCTTTGTCATGAGCTCCAACCCCTATATTCTCTTCACCTTCACACATCCAGCTGCCTCCACCACCTCCAAAGATGCCAATGTTTCCATACTTGGAAGCTCTTTTAACTCAGGAAATCCACATTTGTCACGTGCTCCAACCCCCTGTATGCTATTCAACTTGAGACACCCCTCTGCCCCCAATTCCTCCAAATATGTCAATGTTTATGTATTTGGCATCTCTTCTAACTCAGAAGACCCATTAACACTTTGTCCCTGCGTCATCCCCCCGTATGCTCTTCAGTTTCACACATTCGTTTCTCCACAACTCCTCCAAAACTTCTCCAAACATATGAGGAGGAGAAAAAATGCTACAAAATGTTTACATGTATCATAAGATAGATATTTACATATGGCAAACTTTATGTGCTCTTTATGTTAACTTCTCAGCTCTTCCTTGTTAATCCCTGAATGCTAAAGTTTAAATTTTTAAATTCAAAACCATTAAAAACACTTATCTCTTGCTTCAAATCCTTTGAAATGTGAGACAATGGCTAGACTTCATGGTGCTCGAGGTTACAGACTGTCTCTAACTGTAAATTAATTTCAAAATAAAATTAGTTGCTCATATGAAAAACACGGCACAGTAGGAAGTAGGAAGGGGAAAATACATCGAGAAAAGGAAAGACCACAAAAACCCTACCCTTCTTTAGAGTAGTATAACTTATAGTTCCTTTTTTTTGTTCATCTAGATGAACATATTTACGAAGTTGTGTGAACCATTTTGGTAAACTGTGTTGTCCTTGTAGTGAAGTTACTCCACTTGATCTGTCCTGCATTGAAGAATCATCATTTGAATAAGAACATTGTATCACCATATTTTTAAATGGTCGGATGTTGTTCTTGTAAGTCAAAAACAAAGTAAAAATATTCCTCGTGTAGAATCCATAGAACTATGAACGGAAGATAGAAATTGGACCGTGCTAAAAAGGTTATGGAGACACATCATAAAAAGTAACAATATTGGAAAACAAGGTCCAAAAATGAGCTTACCTTGTTTATCTTTTTATCGCTATCCAAGTGAGTAACCTATGTGGTAAAGCTAGATATAGAAGAGTTCAAGTGCCAAGGTATCACAGGACTAGTGGACCCATGATAGTTTGAAGTGAAAACAAGTTCGGGTTCATGTTCTCAAAAGTGAATACATAGGATGCAATCAGGCTGAAAACCCTGGAAAGCAAATGCTCCAAGCTTGTAGATGACATAGATGCCAGATAATTATAATTAAGGGTATCATTTTATACAACTACAAAGGATTCAATAGGCCTTTTTTAACAATCAAATATTTATCTATCACTGAGAATTCAAAGAATTTTGTAATAGGATCTCTCAAATTTTGATTTTCAATATTATTATTGTACACAAAAGTACATGTTGCATCAAATTTTTTCTGTCCCATTACTTGGGGCAACACAATAATTGACAAGGTCAATATTGCAACTTCGTAATAAATATTCCTTTATGATTAATTAATCCAAAAACTGTAAAAACTCCATATGCCTTTATGACGAGCAAATGCATTTACTAACAGATTCTCAGACCGGGAAGTACCATTGACCACAAATATCGAAGAGATTTTTCTTTCCTGGAGCATTACAAACAATTTGTGCAAAATCCAACAACAAGCTTGATCAGTTTGCTAACCAATTTGAAATTTACATAAATGTCAATATGCAACAAGTTCAAAATTTAAAGATACCATAATTCAAAATGAGAAAAAGCTCACCAATCATTCATTCTTGATGGATTTTGTCTATGCGAATGTTCAAGCCTCTCCTGTACAACCAATCCTTGTTCCGACATTCTAACTTGGTGACCACGAACTAAAGCTTGCAACCTAATAATTGCTTGTAAATAGTGTAAACTTCCTACAGCCTATCTCCTAACCATGTGGTCATGGACGCAAGGGCTTGAAGTCTTATAAGGCCTCTAAGGGCTCGAAATGCTCACCTTCTTTCACATCCTTGCCATCATTTCATCCTCATTAGGTACCTCCCAATATTCACTCTTACATTCTGAGAAGTCTCTTTGGAACAATGGAAAATCCTTTTCCAGTTTGCAATACCATCCACCTAGAATTATTTATAGTGTAATACAAATTTCAGGATTGCAGAGTACATAAGGAAATTTGTTGGTTCCAAAATTGTTGCAGTAGAGTACATCAGGAGATTTATGGGTTCCAAAGTTACAGTAGTAGATTACATCTAAAGAAAGAACCCTGAGGTGGATGTGTGATAAAATACAAGCTAAACCTTGCAAGATGCTTCAAGTTTACTAAACAAATTACTAGACCAATGATGCAATAATATGTCTTGGAAGTCGAAAGTCATTTCTCTTCCTTGTGCAGAGTGTTTCCTAGAAAACATTCCTCATGCTGAAGCTTGTTATCAATAGCAACAGAAGCTGATATAGAGGAAAGAATTTATTTACATTTGATCGGCTTCAGATCTAAGTAATAAATCCATATGGTCCACTATAAGGAAATAGTAGAGCTCTTCTCAGAAAACATTGAGGGCATTTTTTGAAACCGTATTTGAGAATAACACCACCCCTTGCTGATATGAAAGTGTTTCTTAGAGAATATCACAAGCATTTGTGAAATCAGACTGTGAACATTACAACACCCCCTATTGATCTACCTCATATATCACCAATGTAGTATAATTTGAATGGAACATTATGACCACATGGAGAGAATAACTTTATTAGTGGTTTCTAAATTAAGAAAATTATTTCATATATATATATATATATATGAATTATCATAACAATTATTATGACCCTAAATAGGTTTAACCAAAATTATTATAACCCAAGTAAATTAATATTAAAAAAATTATAACCACCTAAATTTACACTATAACAAAATATAATAAAAAATAAAAAATGAATTTACAACATTTTAACATTTACATGGCCACAATAAAATTTGCAACATTAACGATACATTTATTACTACTAGTTACTATGCCATTAACGATACATTTATTTACTACTAGTTACTATGCCATGTTGGCTTCCCTTGGCGCTATCTGAATGCTTTGAAAATGGTACCTAAATGAGTGCATGGCAAATGGCCAATGATGAAACAAACTTCTATTAATTCCTTAAAAAAAATTTTGTTTTGTTTAAGCATAATTAAAAAAAGAATTGAATTTGGGGTCTCAAGGGGCCACTCGGCCCTACCTCTCCATCCAACACCATGCAAGGAGGGAGTAAGCATGAAGGGCACGTGGCCTCTCCATGCGTCCCACCGCCCTGCACGAAAGCAAACCCTAAATAGGGTCAAACTCCACGCGCGGTCATTTCCTCCCCCCCATTATTTTGTTTAGAGGTGTTTCTCTGCAACATCAGTCGACGACGAGCTTAAAAAGGACCTCGGCGCCTCAAAGCTTGCCATTTTACCTCACTCAGGGTTTGTTTCTATCAGTGATATCACTCTGGGGGAGTTCCCTCTCTTGAAGTTATTTACTATTCAGATCTAGTTCAGAGGTAAGTGCAGTTTCTTAGTTTTTCTTGTTCGTCGTGATGTTGTTAGTGAATGATTGAGTAGGGGAAGCCAAAGCCCCTTTGCAGAGTGAACTGGCCGGTCTGTTGGGGATATCTTAGTTTGCTTTTGATACTCGAAGGGTGGGTGCGCTTGTGTTTTCTACCGCACTAGTTTCTTTGGGTGCACCATCGCCGTCCTTCCAAGTAGAGCTTGGTCTAATGCAAGGAAGCCAGAGAATTTCTCATACACGACCTACTGTGTCCTACAATATCAGTCGATCGGTCCACGCAACACATTGTGCATTATTCCGGCTATGTGTGGGCTCTTGCTTTACGAGCTTCGGTGCTTTATCATGGATTGGAGTGATGGTTTGTATCCTTGGTCGATCCTAGGTAATGTTGGCCTTTCAGATGGGCTCGCGTTTAATATACTTGGATATTTGGCTACAAGCACAATGGCTTGAGCCGTGAGCTTAGCCTTGGCAAACTCGAAACATAGATTAATACTTGGAAGCTTGGGCTCGATGTATAGTCTTTAGGCTTTGGAGGTATGGCGGCTTGGTTGAGACTGAGACGCTCTACATTTTACTCGAGAGGAACTATACAGCTACGTGGTAGTGTTCCCACCCTCATGCAGTCGATTCCTGAGTTACGACTACAATGCAGGTATGCTCTAACTGTGCACAGCGAGGGACTTGGAACAGTTACACCTCTCGAATATATATATATATATATATATATAATTGGTACCTAGATTATATGGTCTTGCGTGGAGTAATGATATTAGGAGATATGAGTGCCTAGGTAAGTGGTTATCTTTTGACTAAGCAGGAGGTAATTTTCCCATAAGTTTTCAGTGTTTTCCTGCGAGCTTGAATCTTTGTATGTTGTAGAGGAAGTAGGGTCTAAGATGTTGCAGCTTAAGTATTAGTGTCATCCGGAGAATAAGTGGTTGAAGTCGAGACAGATCGCCACATCTAATGGACAGACAGGGTATGCCAGTTATGCCACTTCCTTCTCCAGTGCTGCCGGTTCCTTCTCCGTCTACCGCAACTGCAAACATAACATAACAGAGCTAAGAACTTTAATACCGAGAAACGCCGACCATCCACGTGGCGTGGCAGCATTCCATTCACTCTATGAGCGAGGAATCTAGCCGACGTGGATGGTTAAGCTTCTCGTTCGTGAAATTCCTATGGCCTAATTAATGTGTAAGGACGGTGAATTCCTAAGGCAAAGGTTGACGTTTCACCCACTTAACATCCAACTACAATTTGCAATTACAAGAGAGATGGAGAGATGTGTACATGCTGCAGAAACTTAATTGGTCTTGATCGATTCATAATGCCAATCAGAAAAGCAGGACAATGTCAATGTTTCCTAGGAGAGCGATTCTTTATTAGCTTCGTGTGAGACCAAATTAGGAGGGCGCAGTAATAATTTATCCAGAATTAGTGACTACTAATTTTGAATTGAAATAACTAAGACTTCCGGCATTATCCAGAATTCGTGTAACTTCTATATTAGCAAAGAATTCTTTCCAGCTCCGACATCGATTGTCAATTTCTGTCACATATATCGAGTCAGCACTACATTAACAGATAAGTAAACAATTCTGGAGTGCTGGCGATAGATAGACATGCAACGCAGGAAGACAGAGGCACATCCTACAATAGCGGGAGAACTGGGTAACTATTCTACAATTTTTCTCAAAAACATCTGCTCATTGCAGGAAGTAATAGGATTCAGTCCTATACCCATTCCTTGACAAGGATTGATGCATTTCTCTGTACTGGTTTCATGTTAAGGAGAGTACTCTTGGAAACGTAATTATGAATATGGAGTGGATTCATTAGTCTAGAATCGATAGTTTTACTTTCCAGGTTGTTATTTATATACATATATAAAGTGAATGATTTGTACGGCTCATATATCAAACTGGTCGAGATTACCCTTCATTAATTGCATTCAAATTGTGTTGAGGCTATTATGCCAGATTCCAGAATAGTCACATGCTTTCCATTAGCGTGACAATCCAATTTAACAAGGGAAACTTCCACGATAAAATTCCATCAAATTCCATTTTCATAAAATCGGATTCATCTAAAAAGATTTGTGCCCAGCGGATACACTACAAGAGATTTATAATCAAAACATAGTACACAGGGCTACACCCTATCCAAGGGACTCTGTTTCAGTCATAGAACTTGTTTAACATGACATACACAGTCCATAAGCTCTCGCTACGGTATAAAAGAAAAACAAACTAAACTTTATCATCAAGTTGGGGCTAGCGCCACCTGGAACGGCCCCCAATCTGGATACTTCTTCTTAACAGAGCCTACGCATTCGGCCTCTAATCTACCACAAGCAACATCAACTCTGGTAAGGGTTGCGCTCTCCCAGAACTGCGCTCAACTCTGCTGCAATAATGTTGACCACTGGACTAGAAGGCCCGAATGCACAGAAGGGTAAAATTTAATGTAAATATAACACTAAAATTAGGAGGCAGCGTCCAAGTCGGATCGCCTAGCACCCTGGGGCTGGAAATAACAGATTTATATTCCCCTAATGATTGAGTGTATGTTGCACAGAAACAGACTTAATTACAGATTTTATTACTCCTCGATTATTATAAACTGACATTCTGGTAATCTTCAGTGCTCTGCTCAGAACATATTGAATTCTATACTATCCCAGATTCACTGCTTATTCGTCCAATACTTTTTCCCAGATCACATTTAGATGGGGTTGAATGGAATTTCCACTTAAGTTTGATAGGGGACCAATAAGGAAAAGTGCAGCAACAATCTTAATTATTCAGTATAAAAGTTCGTTTGATCCATAATTCCTAATTTCTATTCATTTCACAAATACAGTACAAGGTTGACTCAGTGTGTACAACCACAAATTCCATAATCAATATAAAGACAGTACAAATTCCATAATCAAGATAAAGACAGAACTAAAATTTTAAGAGTGCACATATAATCAATACGGCCATTTTTATAGCCATTTCCACATAGAGCGCATCCACCATCACTGGAGTAATCTGGTACTCAATGAGTGAGGACAAATTTGCTGCCGAAATTGAGGATGCTTTCACAATCTTTACGTCCTTCGTTCTTGATATCCAATCTCACAAGACCCATAGGTCACCTCGCAAACATACCCAAGGATACTCTGCTTTTCCAGGAACCTCAAGTGCTACGGGGTTGCCGACACTCTCTGCTAGCCAATGAACTACGAAGTCAAGATCATTCCCATGAAAATCCCACTTCAACCTTCATAGTGAACCACACCTTCTCACACACCTTTCTCATAATTTTTTTTTTAAATTTCTTCACCATCCCCCAAAAGAACCAAACTGCCTCAAATTGTGTTTCTCTCTCTCTTTATTGTTGACCGAATCGTGACCTCACAGTCGACAGGGGTCCACCCACTGTTGACCCATACCTCAGTCTCCCTGGGCACCGGCCCGGGCAGGTTTGAGCCCACCCAGCAACACCCGCAGAGCGGATGAGGTCTCACCTGAGGCGACCAGGAAGAGCAAACAGAACCATGTTTCCACCGAGGGAGGAGGCAAGTTGTGGCACCAGGGTACTAACAACAATTTCAACCATTCATCATGCACATCACAGCATTTAACATTACCAAAAACAGAGATTGCATATTACTTTAATCGCAGCATATTCACATGGACAGATAACATATTATCGCAGCATTCATATCATAATAATAAAAAACAGATAACTGCATTAAGAATGAGCAATAATATGAGCATCCAACAACATTACACATAGATTGCACCAAATCATCATCCTTATATTACTTGGCAAACCAAAAGCAGTACAAAGACATCTGCAGTATCTCCGTCAACCTCCGCATAGCACCTATCTTTTTCTACTTTCTTCTTCCTCCTCCTCTAACATTTACAATTCTCCTCTATTTATAGGCTTTCGCCGATTACAATGCTTGTCCACTTTCCTAACTGACACTATCGACAATCTACTAACTGACTTGGTCTAATGACCCAAAAACCCGCATACCGCGGTACAATGATTCGATATTACAAAATATATGCCCAAAAACCCGCCAAGTGCGGTATGCTTGAATCAATATTATGAAGTATGTGGTCCAAGTGATCCAAAAACTCGCCAACTGCGGTACCCTTTGGCCCAAGATGCTCCTTCCGCGCCTTTGTCTAACGTGTCGCGGTGTCAGTAGTACCGCGGTCTTTCCTCATCAAGCCGCCTGCCAACAGGCCCCCAACACAATCTTGTGGCTCGCCCTCGAGTCTTGTGGCTCGCCCTCGAGCCACGTCAATAGCCTCTGTTCTTGCTGTGTGGATCACAAATTGTTGTCTCCTTCTTTCGGTTGTACAGATCCTCGGCTACCAATTCTATAAGCCCTCCGCAAGAGTAGGCAACCCCCGTCCTGTTGTCAGGGACATCGCGAACTCATTCTCTAGTCGCATGCAATCATGCAGACTGAAAGGAAAAGAGGACGAACAGTACCAAGGAGTGAGAACGGCGAACAACTCTGGCACATCTGTTTCGTGCTAGCGTCCGTCTTCAATGGAGGTTAGGGAGCTACCGCCCCAACCAGCCCGTTGATAAAAAATGGCACAACCCTTTGAACGACTACTACATACTGAAACATGCAGGACCGGCTAAGGGTTCATTTCACTGCCGACACATCCCACGGCCGGCCTGGAAAAAGGCCGGGCATACACAACTTAAGCACACCCACGGTGTCATGACACTCAGGGACACTTGTCGTTCGGGCTCGTATGACCCCTGGGGTACTACCATGGGAAACGAAGCGGAGCATTTCCACAGCCTCCTTAGAATTCCTTACAACTCAATGCACAGAGAGATCAAACAGCATAACCAAGCTCAATCAGAACAACTGTTGGATGACGAACTCCCAATTTCCTCGGTTACTTATAACCAGACCCTCCTATATCACAATGGGGAATGATGCCCCGGTACCTTGCATGCGTGTCTCCAAGTCAGCCAACTGCCACAGTGGAGGGGTCATCCATGCTGCCAACATAGCTCCTACGTGCCACCATGTGAATGACTCTGCTGATCATCTCAGTCCAGTGTGTGACGTGCAAAACATGCCATCATTGTGTGTGACTCCTGCCACCGCCGTCAGGGGCAATCATATGCGGAGAGGGTGGCCTGAAATCCCGCCACTTCACCGTACTCTCCCAAATTTGTCGTACAGAATTTGTCAGTGAGCCTAAGTGAAACATCATCTTGATTATTTGATCGGTGGCACAGCCTCTCCCGCTAGCGCATACTGTCTTCGGTTGGTGCGTTGTTTGCCAACAAGCAACCTGCATCATCATTTTTTTTTTCCAATGCGACTCAGACATCGCACTGCTCTGAGCCCGCGTGATAGGGCTTCAACCTGTGACCATTTACCAACTTGGAGAGAATCCCCCCATCCAATCTCTGCAACTGAACTGCTCTGCCTGAAGTAATACTACTGATGCAGTAGGGACCTAGCCAATGCATCTGTAACTTGCCTGGATGTTTCATAAACTTACTGTCGTACAATAGCACCAAGTCACCTTGCTAAAACTGCTTGCGTTTGATGTGGCGATCATGCCATGCCTTCTGGCGATCCTTCTCTACTTCTTAATGAAAACCAGCAATAAACCAATCTTCTTCGAGCTCTACCAATTGTGCGAGACACTCGTCCAATGCTGCAACATTATCCATGCTGGTAGCTGCTGCAATTCGTAAACTCGAAACAATGTACTCCATAGGCATAATGGCTTCCTTCCCATATACCAGCTTAAAAGGTGTTTGACCAGTCAGCCGTTTACATGTGGTGCGGTAATCCCACAACACCGCTAGAACTTTCAAATCCCAATCATCGCGGGTTGCATTACACACCTTTGTCAGCGCATGCTCCAATACCTTATTAATCGCCTCTACCGTCCCATATTCCTATGGATGATAGGGTGTACTCTTCTTGTGCTGAATCTGCAATTCTTCTGTCAATGCGCTAATGGTGCTATTGAGGAAATGGCTGCCTTGATCACTCAGCAAAATCTTTGGGCAGCCGAACTGAGTGATAATGTGGTCAAACAAGAATCGAGCAGCCATTGCTACAGAACAATCAACGACAGGGGCCGCCTCCACCCATCGGGTCAAATACTCAGTCGTCGTGATAATATACCGGGCACCTGTACGTTTCCCTAGTGGATTGATCGGCCCTACAAAATCCATAGCCCATTTCTCAAACGGTTGCAGCGTTACTTGAGGTAGTAGTGTCATCTCATCGCGTCTGGATGGTTTTCTAGTTCGTTGACAAACATCACAAGATCGAGCGTAGTCTGTCGCATCATTATGTAAGGTGGGCCACCAAAGCCCTGCCCGCAACACCTTCTGGGCAGTTGCCCGACCGCCATAATGTCCACTTGCAAGTCCACCTTGTGCCTCAGCCAATATCTGCGCCTACTCATGCGGCAAGACACATCTGCGCAAAATCTCATTAGCCCCTAACTTATACAATTCTCCCGCAATCAGTTGAAAGTCGGGAGCTTTAACGACCAATTGCTTCTTCTGCGAAGTGGTAAAGTCATCAGGTGTGGTGCCAGTCACCAAAAACTGAAGAATGTCATCAAAGTAGTGGTCGGCAACAGCCACATGAAACAGCTGGGCATCCGGTAGCCCATCTTCGATATTAGTCGACTCCTCCCCGGTGTCAATCCGCGACAAATGTTCTGGTCTAGCATTCAATCATCCCGGCATCACGATGACTTCAAAATCAAATTCCTGAAACAAAAGCAGCCATCGGCAGATCTTCCCCCTCAACACAGTCTTATTGACCAAGTATTTCAATGTAGAATGATCAGTAAACATTTTAAAATGGCCACCCAACAAGTAATGCCTGAATTTCTTCAGTGCGTAAACCATGGCCAGGCCTTCGCGTTCTGTGGTAGTGTAATTAAATTCTGCCGATGACAGTTTCTGACTGGAAAAAGCAATAGGATGATCAATGTCGCCTTCGTCAGGTTGAGCCAATACAACACCTAGCGCAACTGATGAAGCATCAACGTGGACATGGAATTCCTTACTCCAGTTTGGAAAAACAAAGATTGGAGCCAACGCCATCTTTGCTTTAAGTGTTTCAAAACTTTCCTGACATTCTAGATTCCACTGAAATGCCACATCCTTTTTCAACAACTTCTCCATAGGGGCAGTAATCGCAGCATACCCCCTAATGAACTTGCGATAATATCCTGTGTGACCCAAGGTCGCGCACAACTGCTTAACCGTAGTCGGCGACTGCAACCCCAAAATAAGCGCAATCTTAGCTGGATCGACCAACAATCCTTGCTTACACACAATATGCCCCAGCAATATCCCAAACGGAGCACATAAAATACATTTCTTTAAGTTCAGTGATATCTGGTGCTATTGTCATTGCTCAAGCATTAACCGCAGATTGGCCAAATGATTGCGAATCAATCCATAAACAATACAATCATCCATATATACTTGTAGAAACTTCTGAATAAAATATTTGAAGGAAGCAACAACAACCCGGGAAAATATCGCAGGTGCATTCTTCAACCCGAACGGCATAACCGTGTACTGAAAGCAACCCCATTCAATAACAAACATTGTCTTCTAGCGATCCTCCTTGGCAATGCGAATCTGATGGTAGCCTGAGAATCCATCAGTGAAAGAGTACATCTCCTGGCCGCCCACTCATTCGAGCACTTCATCAGTAAACGGGGTTGGAAAGGGATCATGTAAGCAAGCATCGTTCAACTTCCGCAAGTCGACACAAATGCACACTTCACCTGTTTTCTTGTCCTGCACCACCATAGGGCTGATCCATTCTGACTCTTCCATAGGTTCGATGATACCAGCATCCAGCATCCGATCAAGTTCTGCCTTAACTTTTTATTTATGTCGTGGGTTGAGTCGATACGGTTGCTATCAAACTGGCTTAGCGTCAGGTTTCAACGAAATCCTCATTTCTCCTAAATCACCCAGGATTCCCTTCATCTCGGAAAATTTTGTGGGAAACACATCTTGGAAATCATGCAGTAAATCAGTAACTTTACTCATCATCTCATCATCCCAATAATCCCCTACATTAGCAAATTTGGGAGTAGCTTTAGTGTTGATGTTTGTTTTGCGAAGCTGCAAGGGATGATTGAATGGGTTACTTGCCACAACAGGTGGTACCACATCGCGACTTCCTTTAGATTCGGGAATGTTAATATTTTGGGGGTCATCATCTTCTTCTGGCCCGCCACTGACGTTGAAACACGCCATGAGAGATTGCATCTGACTATGTGTGTGTGGGTCAACAGTGCATTTCGTTGGAACAACCTGAAATATGACATCGCGGATGAGCTGCAGGGCGTTATGGACGTCAGGGTTGGCATTCGCAAACATGAAGGTATGAGTGAAACAGATCATTAACTCCCCCCATGTGGTAATATCTTGGCGTAACTCTACTGCAATATACCACAAGCACGGTATCTCTTCCAATGTATGGACAAAAGCATGAACCCACTCGTCTTTGGGTCGTGTGATCCACAACCATTGACATTCCATCACATGTTCACCAGGATCGGTTTGGCCATCATACTTGCCAGTGTGATAAACCTTAGTATTGCCAGATCGAACCATCATCAACCTTCGACATTGTGACCAATATTTAATAAATTTCTTATGCGTCGCCCACCAGCGTGCTAGAGCAGCCTTCAGCGCTTCCTCCAAAGCCAGCAGTTGTTGTGGTTCTGGAACACGGTCTTCAAATTCGGCTACAAAGGTGTCTAAGCCAGGTAACCCCTCATAGATAGGCAATGTGATCGTTTCTGTCGCAACCCGACATAAAGACTGCATAACTAAACCACACTTCCGGACTGAGACTTCATGCATGCGATTCTGCCAATGTTTCAATGCATCATCTGAGTCAAAATATGTAGAGCTCTCACTGCACCACTCCAGCTCACCATGGATCATGGGGTGAATGTAATCCTCCAAAATATTAAAGGCGTGATCCCAGCCAGTGTGATCGTCATCTTTAACAGGCTCAACATACCAGCGTCCTTCAGTCGAATCCAACGGAGTGATAACTCAAAAATCGCAGTTCTCAAAAGTCATCATTTGCTTCTTGAAGTTAATTACAGCTCCACTATCATTAGCCCATCCTATCCCCAATAGCGCAGCATAGGAGCTTCCTCCATCAACTACCTCAATGACATCAAAATCGGCATAAGTCTTCATTCCCTCAATATCAATTGTGAGTCCTAGAACTCGCCCAATAGGTGTAACCTTTGCATGGTTAGCCAACGGGAGCTGTACAGGAGACTAGCTCAATGGGGGGCTCCCCATTTTCTGCCATGCCTGCTTGGTTAAGATGTTAACATCTGAACCAAGATCAAGGATTACAGAATCAACATCATAATCCCCGATTTGAATATTCATTCCCATCTCCTTGCCAGTCTTCCTCTGCTGTAAGGAGTTTACTGCCAACTCCTGCTGTCCTTTTGGAAGTCGCTGCAGCCATCCCTCAATCTCCACCAAGGCTACCAGATCTTGTGCCAGGGACAGACAGCTTTCCAAAAAATTTTGCAGTATTCCCGGTGGTGGTCGATCGGCATCTGACGTAGCATCAAAGATAGGCGGCATATCACAAACAATAGCCTTATCACGATCTTTTTCCAAAGTGCGACGTGCCTCCATGAACATCTCCCATTCTGCATCAATTTCGAAACTTACTGTATTTTGACCAGCCAAGCAAATGAGCGGTTGAGAACCGTCTTCTCCAGTTGTTTTACCTCCACGAGTGACAACAGCCACCGAAGCATCTTGTGGTCATGGTTCTGCAGAGTTGCAATATTAACACCTTGTGCCTAGTTCTGCTGCAAATTCCCTGGTTGATTTACATTCAGGTTGGCATTCGGTGGCGGTCGTGGAGGCTGGTTCTGTACTAGTTGTTGCATCGGGTTCTGCACTGGTTTCTATGTTGGGTTCTATAGCTACGGAGTGTTTCCAGCCTGCCATCTGGAAATCAATTGTGGACAATTCTCGACTGTATGATCATTACCGGATGAAAACGTACACTGATTCTGCAGTAGTGAGAAGTCGCGCTGATAATGCCCCCATACCGCACAGCGGCACCACTGAACAGGTCCAAGACCACCTCGACCTCCTCCTCCATGACCGAAGCCGCCACCACGTCCGCCCCTGTAGCCTCCCCGATAGCCTCCCTGCTGCCGATACTGCGGTTGGTTAAACTGCTGCTGCATGGGTGCTGTGAAAATCCTCACAGCAGATCTAAGAGATGATGTGTACCTCACAAGAGTAATTATGATTAAGCAGAAAAATAGAAGAAGAGTGAACAATACAGGATAATGAGCAATAGAATAATATGGTACAGTAGAACTCAAATAGAAGCAATAATACTTCACACACACTAATTAATTAATCACAGTATGGACAAATAAATAGTACAATGGTAGAGAGGATTCGAATGCCTAAGGTGGCAATTCGAATTAGCCTCTCAGAGTGATCATAAGATCAATAGAGTGTCCTCGGAGCACAACTAGGTGTCCTCATGATCATCGGAGCGCAACTGGAAGTCTTCATCATCATTAGTGGAGTCATCAACGCTCAAGTAACTATCAACCATCAGTCAAACTAACTCTGGTAGGTGTAACTGAGTGTAACTCAATGTAACTAAGTGTAACTGACTATAACTGAGTGTAACTAACTGTAACTGACTGTAACTGACTGTAACTGAGTGACAACTGGACTTGTAGGTGAAGAAGGGCGAGTTTCTCCCTAAAATCAAGGAAGAAGGGTGCATTAAGAAACTGGAGGGCTAAAAATGAATAGTGAGAAGCTCCTGGGGGCTGGCTAACTGAGGGCTAGGTGCTAGACTGATGACTGGGATGCATGCAAACCCTAGAATGCATGCAAACCCTAAAGGTGCATGCATGACTAAAAATGCAAATGATCAAAATACTGGTGGGACTAGGATGGAGTATAGGAATATCCTAACACCCCCCCTTAATCCATCCTGGGCCCTGGTAACTAAGACCAAAGGTCACCCAATACAATGAATAATAACAATCAATAAACCAAGGAAGTGGGAAAATTTCATGGGAAACATACCCCCTCCTCAAAAAATAGACTATAAGGCACACATAAAAATAAATGCTCCAAACTCAAGCATGTGTGATGCTTGGTCATATGTCTGGAGGTATCTTCTTCTTGGGAAGAAGTGGATCATGCTCAAAAAGCATGTGCTTGTACTTGCTCTTTAGATCGAATGTGATGAGAATAAATCCAATAGTATGAGAATGATCATTGAACCTGTGATTCGAATCAGCTGAGGTAGGATCAAATATGTGAAAGTGCATATAGCCTTTTGTCTTCTCCTTCGAACCACCATGGGTGATATTATGCCAAAAATAACTATTACATGTTTGCTTGAAATCAAAATCAAATTTAAGACTTAAAAAACAACTTCTTGAGATCTCCTTTGAACCAGCAGGGGTGAGATCAAAACTATCATATGCATGAGAAATTATCCCAAGTAGTAATTGCTTAGAATCCAAATTAGATCCAAGACTTGAATCATGGTTTCTTGAGATCTCCTTTGAACCATGAGAGGTGAGATCAAAACCAGTAGATGCATGAGAAATTATCCCAAGTGAATGGCAATGGCCATATTCTTCAATGACCTTTTGAAAGCATGGAATTATGATCATATAGTAGTATAAAAGAGGAGATAGCTGGAGAGGAGCGAATGCATTACCTTCAAAAGCTGTTTTGACCTCTGAAATAATCATGTGATCATGATGCAAACCAACAGACTCTGGTGCAAGAGAGGATTTAGGACCTTCTGCAATATCTAGAGTGTGAGCTGGCACAGAAAGAGAAGAAAGTTTGAGCATGAGTGGAGAATCTGCAAGTTCTTTGTCAACAACTTCAATATGAGATGATACTGGTTCATGATCTGAGAGACCATCAAGAGGAGCGAATGCATCACTTTGCTTGCTTTTGAAGGGGTTTGGACCAAATCCTTCATTCTTTCTGCCAAATTTTTCATCCAGGTGAGCCCATAGCTCTTTTGGAGTTTCAATATCAATAATCATTGGGAGCAATATGTAATCCAGCATAGTAAGCTTCATTCTTCCAATGTGCATGTCACCTTTATTCAACCAATCAATCTTCTCATCAGAGGATTCGAACTCTCTTTCAAAATAACAATCAAAGAGATCATGGCTCTTTAAATATGCTATTATTTTTGGTTTCCATTCATCATAGTTGAATAGAGAAAGAGGAGTGATTTCTTCTAATTCAGGATACATTGAAGTTGTGGAAGACCTGCAAAAACAATATAGAATAACTATAACTGCTACTGCTGCAAAAATGCAGAAACTGCTGCACTCGAAATATGGATAATAACCTGCAAAAAACTCTCAAGAATGGAGATAAACAATACTCTCAACATGCTCTGATACCATGTGAAAATCCTCACAGCAGATCTAAGAGATGATGTATACCTCACAAGAGTAATTATGAATAAGCAGGAAAATAGAAGAAGAGTGAACAATACAGTATAATGAGCAACATAATAATATGGTATAGTAGAACTCAGATAGAAGCAATAATACTTCACACACACTAATTAATTAATCACAGTATGGACAAATAAATAGTACAATGGTAGAGAGGATTCGAATGCCTAAGGTGGCAATTCAAATTAGCCTCTCAGAGTGATCATAAGATCAATAGAGTGTCATCGGAGCACAACTAGGTGTCCTCATGATCATCGGAGCGCAACTGGAAGTCTTCATCATCATCAGTGGAGTCATCAATGCTCAAGTAACTATCAACCATCAGTCAAACTAACTCTGGTAGGTGTAACTGAGTGTAACTCAATGTAACTAAGTGTAACTGAGTGTAACTGACTGTAACTGAGTGTAACTGAGTGTAACTAACTGTAACTGACTGTAACTAAGTGTAACTGAGTGTAACTGAGTGACAACTGGACTGTTAGGTGAAGAAGGGTGAGTTGCTCCCTAAAATCAAGGAAGAAGGGTGCATTAAGAAACTGGAGGGCTAAAACTGAATAGTGAGAAGCTCCTGGGGGCTGGCTAGCTGAGGGCTAGGTGCTAGACTGATGACTGGGATGCATGCAAACCCTAGAATGCATGCAAACCCTAAAGGTGCATGCATGACTGAAAATGTAAATGATCAAAATACTGGTGGGACTAGGATGGAGTATAGGAATATCCTAACAGGTGCTGGCGACAATCCTTGCCCTTGGGGTGCATACTGTTGTTGTTGCACATACTGAGGCTGCGGGAGGTTCACCGGTATATATTGCGGTATGAACTGCTGCGGTACAAACTGCACCTGTGCTTGAGGCATCGGCTGGACTACCTGCGGCTGTAGTGGTGCAGCACGCTGATCATCTTTGACATAAAATGCATCACACATCCTCTCCTGTAGCAACCCATATGCACGACAATCCTTGTCATCATGTCCTATCGACTTACAGAAGGTGCAATACAAATTCTGCGGAGTTGTGACCATTTTCTGCATATATGGGAAACTGTCATGAGTATGCCCAAACACCGAGCAAACACGACACCATGGCATACTGCCACCATTCAGTGGGTTTGGTGCACCTGACACCAAATAATTATGGAAATCTGGACAACCATCTTTCGTATGCCCTTCTCTTCGGCAACACGTACACCATAGTTCATCACGCGGTTCCTTGTTCTTCTTTAAATCTTGCAATTATATATTCAGGTTAGCGAGTTGTGTCTGTATCTGCGACATCCTAGTTGCATTATCGCCAATCGGGGACGCTTCCAACCGCATTGTGATCTCTAGAGCCTCACTAGGTGTCGAAATGTTTTGTTGCATCAATGGCAACCGAATATGGGGTAATAGTGCCGCAATTAACCATTCTTTGTGTTGGACAGCACTCATATCAAAACTAACCTTGGCCACCAGCGATTTGGAAATCCCATACCATCTCATTAGGGTACTCCTTAATTTCCTTTAGTTCAGTAATGTACTGGGCCTCCGAATTAGGCTGTCTAAATTCAACAATCAGTCCATCTCGAATCTCATTTAATGACTTATTTGGGGACCCTGTAGGGACTAAGAAAAATTTCATGAACCAATCTAACGCACGACCTCGCAGGGTAGTGTCCAATTGTCCTTTCTTAACATCATCATCAGTGATCTGTTTCACAGTCTAGACTGCTTCACATAAAAACCAGTACTGCTCTGGGTTGTCTATCACACTGCCATGGAACAACGATATCTTAGCATCATCACCCGCCATCTTGGGCTTCCTTCCTCCTATCGCTGTACTACCACTACCAATTAACTTTTGCGGTGTCGAAGTAGTGTTTCTTGTTGCTTAAGAGCTAGTGAGCGGAGGTGTGGGCACGTTGTTGCAGGGGTTCGGGCCTACCTCTATCCTGGGCATAGCCTAGTTATCCCTATCAGGACTGTGAGGTCGCTTCGTCCTGTGTGGCCTTCCTTTATGTTCTTGCAGTCCGATCGCAGTAGGACCTTCTCCTATCCTTTGCCTCTTTTCTTGTCGGAACCTTGCTCCTCCCCTCGTAAGGCCACTTTCTTCCTCGGCTTCACTCACAGTCTCCTCATGGTCTACACCCATCTACCCCTTTACCATTTCCTGCACCATTCCCCAACAGTCGTGGTACCCATGGCCTCCGCCCACCAAGTTGTCTACTGATCAAGGTGCATTTTTAATATGCCTTTCTCGTAGATTAGCATCTTAATTGACAGTTGGAGTGATAGCAGAAACCTTCCCCTCGGTCCGTCAAAGAAGTATCTTTCAGCTTCACTATAGGATTTCTTCGTATCGACTGCAAAGTCCGTAATGTATCATTCCAATATGCTATCAAGCCAAACCTCGACAGCCCGTGATGCCTTATTATCGACTTTCTGCAATTCCTGAATCAGTTCCGGGGTCCAGGTCGTCGGCTCACCACCTTGGAAGTTCCTCTTCTGAAATGTCAGTTTTGACAACCACTCATACAAAATGATGGGGACTTCACAGAAAAACCATTCATGAGGGCTGTCATGAATATATCTTTCCACCCACTGATCTACAGTAAGTCGCGTGTTCCGACTTTCTTCTTCAGTGAATTCCTGCAGCCTCTGATTGAACCACTTTTCTATGTCTGGCTTCGTCGGGTGCCACAACATGGCCTCTTCTTACTCAGCACACGGTCCCGACAATGGAACCATTTGTTGACCGAATCGTGACCTCACAATTGACAGGGGTCCACCGACTATCGACCCATACCGCAGTCTCCCTAGGCACTGGCCCGGGCAGGTTTGAGCCCACCCAGCAACACCCACAGAGCGGATGAGGTCTCACCCAAGGCGACCAGGAAGAGCAGACGGAACCATGTTTCCGCCGAGGGAGGAGGCAAGTTGTAGCACCAGGGTACTAACAGCAATTTCAACCATTCATCATGCACATCACAACATTTAACATTACCAGAAACAGAGATTGCATATTACTTTAATCGCAGCATATTCACATGGACAGATAACATATTATCGCAGCATTCATATCATAGTAATAAAAAATAGATAACTGCATTAAGAATAAGCAATAATATGAGCATCCAGCAACATTACACATAGATTGCACCAAATCATCATCCTTATATTACTCGACAAACCAAAAGCAGTACAAAGACATCTGCAGTATCTCCGTCAACCTCCGCATAGCACTTATCTTTTTCTACTTTCTTCTTCCTCCTCCTCTAACATTTACAATTCTCCTCTATTTATAGGCTTCTGCCGATTACAATGCTTGTCCACTTTCCTAACCGACACTATGGACAATCTACTAACTGACTTGGTCTAATGACGCAAAAATCTGCATACCGTGGTACAATGACTCGCTATTACAAAATATATGCCCAAAAACTCGCCAAGTACTTGACTCAATATTACAAAGTACGTGGTCCAAGTGACCCAAAAACCCGCCAAGTGCGGTATCCTTTGGCCCAAGATACTCCTTCTGCACCTTTGTCCAATGTGTCGCAGTGTCAGCAGTACCGCAGTCTTTCCTCATCAAGCCGCCTGCCAACATTTATTCTTTTTTTATTTTGATTTTTCTTCCTTTCTTTCTTTTTTTGCTAGCTTTATGTTTTTCTTCTTTTTCTTAAATTGGAGTTTTATTCTTTTTCCTCTTTTTGTTCTTTCTATTATTTTTTTACCTTTTCTCAAATTAGTATTAATTTTAATTGTTTATTATATTAGTATTCAATCATAATTATTATTTTATGATTCATTATTATTATTATTTTATTTTATTTAAGTTAATTAATTTAAGCTTAATCATTATCTTTATTTATTTTTCATCCCATTTATTCTTTATTAATTTAATCCTCGCATTTCCTTTGCGACCAGAGACATCAAGGCTCTATTCTTAATGCATGTCCTTCGACGATCTCTCAGGTGGGGATACAGTACAATGGTTGAGACATCGTTAACTCAACCTGTCTACCCTGACAAGGTTCAGTGGTTCCTGGGGAATAAGGTCGATCCCTCATTGCACGCCCCCAATTATATATACCTCGTGAGTGACCATACAACGTCCTACCCTCATAGCAACACACACTTGATGATTTGGAGCCTCTCTCGCTCATGACAACTCATCGCCCTGACATTGGATATACTTAACTGGTGTCATCATCAACCTTGTCTCTTGATGTGGTTCAATTGGCAATCACCGCCAATACCTGCACATCAATGCCATGCATTAAATTCTCATCAATTAGATGTAATAAAAACTATAAATTGGCATCACCTGTCAATGTAATGACTCATTCCGAGTCCATGTACACATGTACATCAAATCCTTTTACCTAGATTTCATCAATTCCATTCATACTCATCAGGTTGTCAACACCTGTTTTCAATTATGGCCATAGCGCAACATGCCAGCTAGAACTTGTACCTTCTCTACAAGTCATACTCAACAATACATTAGAGTACATGATCCATGTATGAAGTAATCATTCAACAACATTTTATATGTGAACTATAACAACATCACTTCCACATAGAAATCATAACCAACACATGTAAGCATTTGAATAACTATGTTATCGCATCATAATGCGTGAATTCTTAATACATGAGTCATATAGAACAAAAATCGTTAAAATCACAACATCATACCCATCGTCATCAATAACATAACATTTAATATTTTAACCGAATAATATAGTCTCGTCATTGAAATTTAATAAACAACAACACACATGTATATCACATATATCTATCTAGGCATTCAAAATCGAATGTCCTCAAAATAACACCACATAGTCTATGACAAATACATACGCACAACCGGGTCATTCATCACTGAATGCCCTCAAATAATAATAGGTCGCAAATATATCGAGTCTGCAAGGTAACACAAAAATAGGGCACTACAAAAATCTATGTATAAGAAGAAATTACATAAAAGACTAATGTTTTAAAGGTATTAGTAAAAAATGCCTAAAGGAGTTGGATCCATTGGTGAACAACAATAAATTTTCCACCAGTGGGTGAGCTTTAATTTCTATGAGGGCTAAGCCTTAAGCCATGGGGTCCCTTTGAGGTAGTGTTTGAATGTGTGGTTGCACCCAGAGATATTGTATTAAACTATTTCATAACGCATGCACACATAAGTGAATCAAATCCCACCCCCATGTCCTTCAATTTTAAAAGACAAGTCCCACTAGCACGATTGCTTTCTGAGGGTTACGCGACCAAGGTTCGAAACTCTATGATAGTGGGAAGAGACACCTAAAAATCTATCCATGCAAAACGTTAGTGTATCCCATGCCATGTGTGATCCCTAAATAATTTTAACAATTTAAATTTTCCTAAATCATAATTTTTTAAACCACATATTAGTCCCTAAATCACAATCACAAATACTTTAACAACAAAATTATTAATAAAAGTAAGTATTCACTTTATCAGAATCAAGATTATATTTAGCTTTTAAAGGACACCTTCATATATAAAAAATGATTTCATATAATTTACAGGTATATGCATACCACATACATATATATATATTGGATACATTATTATTTGATTGATGGTATTAAACGATTTACGTTAAGGATTTATTTTCAATAGAATGTATAAAGATATGAAAAATATCAATAATTTACTTATTCAAATGGCTATTCCAAATTCAAGTGTATCATTTAACTTTTATATTTATAATTGTTTGATTATTTAATTTAAAATTATTAATTTGATTTTTTTAATGATTTAAATTTTATTTTTAATTTAAAATAATAATATATTTACGGAACTCATTTTATTTTGTTTTTATATTTATATTGCTTTTTTTTTTTAAGGTTCAAATTATCTTAAAATAAAATATAGAGAGGCAGAGTGGTTGGCCCACTCAAGAAACTAGACCACCCACATAGTCCTAATTTATCAACCAAATTTTAGTCAGAGTTACTTCTATAAAAGGTATAAAAGTTAATACTAATCTCAAGGTTAAAACTATTATCCAAAGAGTTCCATGTTCTGAAATTTGAAAACACGAGTCCCCACAAGTCAGGGTTAATATCCAAATGGTTCAAAAAAAGTTACAGAGAAACAAAACCAAACCTACTACAGGTAGGCCTAATAAACACAACGGTAAAATAACTAGAATTCAAAACCTTCCTAGAATCAAGCACAACTACAAAGCTATGAGTCATCCGAAATAGTTATGGAAGGGGGCACCTTTCAACCTTCAACCTCACTCGTCGACCTAGGAGTTGATTGTCTACAAAAGACCAAGCCCACTGCTTGTCGAGGAGTTGATTGCCTGCATAAAACCATACTTGTCGTCTGATGGGCTAGCTCATTCATCTTGGAATCCTATCAAGCTGAGCCCTTGAAATCTTGTGTAGCCATCCTTCAAAGTGGTCCATGCAAGTAGTGAGGCTTGAACCATGGTCAAGATCTAACAACTTTCCATCCACACTATCCATCAAGGCATGACTGAGTAAAGTCTTGGCGTGCCACAACAACGTAAGGGTCTTAACATATCGGGAATCTTGAGACCACCTCGAGCTAGGATCTTTGTGAAGAACTTGCAACAATTGATTAATGAAAATACACAAGATAGCAGAAATAACAAAACTCAGAATCACTTTTATTGATCGCAGGCCACTTCGAAAGGGAAACCTCCTTTGAACAAGCTCAATACAAATAACTTCACGGTGCCTTCATAGGCCTAAACACACACTTATATACTAAGTCTAGGGGCCAATACTATGGGTCAAAACCATGGGCCAATACAAACTATGGATCAACAATACTACGGGCGACTTACAAAGCATATGCGCCAAACAACAATAACACAAAATATGGATCAACAAATACTACGGGACGACTTACAAAGCATACGCGTCCAACAACAATATACTAACAAAGTAAAGACATGGGTTCCTAACATCCCCTCCCTCTTAGAAAAAGCTTTTTACTCAAATATTTAGATGTGGAAATTGTTGTTGAATCTGAAGGAGTGGTTCCCATGTAGCATCCTTTGGTTGCATGCCATGCCACTGAATTAAGACCTCTATGATAGAGCGAGAGAAAAGTTGGCAAGTGCACTTATTGAGGATGGCCTCCGAATCCAAAAGGATGGATCCTTCATTATCCAGTTCGGGTAAAATAGTTTGTCCTCTAATGTTGGTGCCAAGAACTTTCTTCAGACAAGAGACATGAAATAGTAGATGAATACGAGAAGAAGGAGGAAGTTCCAATTTATAAGCAACGGACCCAATCTTCTGAAGAATCTGATATGGCCCATAGAACTTTGGAGCGAGCTTATGACGCCCTTTGAGTTTTAGGGAGGATTGCTTGTACGGATGGAGATGAAGAAAAACCATATCACCTTCTTGAAAAGTGTGCTCAGAACGATACTGATCGGCTTGTTGCTTCATGAAATTTCTTGCCATGTGAAGATTGTCCCGTAAAATGCAAAGAATCTGATCGCAGTTTCGAAGGATAGTGTCAATTTCCTAAACTGGTGAACTGCTGGGGGTGTATGGAAGAAGAATTGGCAGGGCCTGACCATAGACTGCTTCATATGGGGCCATTTTAAAGGCAGTGTGGTAAGAGGTATTGTACCACCATTCAGCGAGAGGGAGCCACTTTGCCCACTGACGTTGTTGTTCAAAGGTGAAGCAATGAAGATAAGTTTCCAAGCATTTATTGATAATTTCAGTCTGACCATCTGTTTGAGGGTGATACCCTGAACTCATCTTCAGTTTGGTGCCAATGTGGAAAAATAGTTCTGTCCAAAAATGACTGGTGAAAGTCGCATCACGATCCGAGACAATGGAAGAAGGGATGCCAAGAAGATGAAAGATCTGATCTAGGAAAATTTGAGTGACTGAGGAGGCTGTATAGGGATGGCTGAGAGTGCAAAAAATGACTATATTTGGAGAGGCGATCAACCACAACCAAAATCACTGTATTCCCTGCAGATTTAGAGAGCCCTTCAATGAAATCCATAGAAATATCTGTCCAAATCCGTGTAGGTATGGGAAAGGGTTAGAGCAATCCCGGAAGGAGTGTCGTTTCACCCATATTGTGTTGGAAGGTATCACATTCAGCCACCATCTGTTTAATTGTCCTTTTCATGCCCTTCCAAAAGAAGTTACGCTGTTCCCACTCATACATTTTGAGGAACCCAGAGTGCCCTGCCAATGGAGAAGCATGGAGTTCATAGAAGACCGCTTGTTGAAGATCTGTGCTCTAGGGAAGCACGAGACGACCCTTGTATCTCAGGGAAGCACCATCCCAAGAGTAAAATGGTACAGCATAAGTGTTGTTGGCCAAGCATTGGATGATTTGAGATAATGAAGAGTCATTGACATACCCTATTGAACAGATTGCAACCAATTTGGAACAGGCATAGAAATAGTTGAAAGATAACCTTGGTCATCAAATGTGCAAGAAAGAGCATCCACCACAGTATTGTCCTTACCCCTCTTATAAGTGATCTCATAGTCATAACCCATGAGTTTGCTAACCCATTAATGTTGTGCTAGGGAGGATACACGTTGTTCCAGGAAATATTTCAGACTCTGGTGATCAGTCTTGATGCAGAAATGATTCCTTAATAGGTATGGTCACCACTTTTGTACTGCATGCAAAATAGTCATCATTTCCTTCTCATATGTAGAGGCAGCTAAATTCTTACTTGAACGGTATTTGCTGGTGAACTCAATGGGGTGTTCATCTTGAAGGAGAACAACACCAAGTCCATTGCCGCAAGCATCACTCTTAATAGTGAAGGGCATGGAAAAATCAGGCATAGCTAGAACATGTGTAGTACACATAGCTTGTTCTAGTTTGTCAAATGCACACTCAACAGCATGTGTCCATGTAAAAGCATCCTTATTCAATAGAGCAGTTAATGGAGCTACAATATTCCCATAATCCTTGACAAACTTGCGGTAGTAGCCAGTCAACCCCAAAAAACCACAAAGGCTCTTGAGTGTCCGAGGAGGCGTGCAATTGTTCATGGCAACAATTTTGGCAGGATCCACGCAAACCCCCTGTGCTGAGATAATGTTCCCGAGATACTCAACTTCCTTTTGTTCAAAAACACATTTAGACTGTTTAGCGTGGAGATGATGGTCAGAGAAAAGTTTCATTACAAGATCCATATGCTAGAGATGTTCAGCCCATGTTTTACTATAGATTAGGATATCATCAAAGAATACCAGAATGAATTTCCGCAAGTAGGGCCGAAATAATTTATTCATCAAATCCTAGAATGTGGAAGGAGCATTAGTGAGGCCAAAGGGCATGACCAAAAACTCATAGTGGCCATCATGTGTGTGGAAAGTTGTTTTAGGGATATCATCCTCATGAACCCGAATTTGATGATACCCGGAACGAAGATCCAACTTGGAGAAAAATTGAGCACCATGAAGCTCATCAACAACAAGAATTGGAAACTTATCTTTGATAGTGAGGTGATTCAGTGCTCGAAAGTTAATGCAGAGGCGCCATGACCCATATTTTTTGCAGACAAGAAGAATTGGTGAAGAAAAGGAACTAGTGCTTGGGCAAATAATACCTTGCTTCGGTAAGTACCGAACGAGCATTTTAATCTCTGTTTTTTGGTGAAATGCATAGCGATAGGGCCTGATGTTGGGAGGAACGCTTCCAGGAAGGAGCTGAATACAATGGTCCTCTCGCCTTGAAGGAGGCAATCCCACTGGTTTAGCAAAGACACCTATATATTGATCCAAAATTTATTGGAGATCCAAAGGAGTAGTGGAGACTATTGAGGGTTGCATCTGAATGGAATGGATCTGAGTGATGAAATCATGTGAATTCTTCTTAAGGAGTTTTTCCATGCGATGTGAACTGATGATGCTGAGAGACCCTGGCTGTAATCCGGTCACTGTGTGTTTTTTTCCATTGGGGGAAAACTGCATCCAAAGTTAAGCAAAATCCCATAAGATGGGGCCAAGTGTGCGTAGCTATTGAGTGCCCAAAACCACATCACATCCGTTGAAGGTAAAGGAAAACATGTCAGAGCACAGATTATAATCTCCCATAGAGATACGCACATTACGACATGTCCCTTTGCAAGGTAAGGTGCCCCCATTAGCAACCATGACTTCAATGTTAGAGCAATGATGGATAAAACAATCAGCTTGTTTGGAGATTCGAGGGTCAATGAAATTATGAGTGCTACCAGAATCAATGAGTATTGTGAGAGGAAGCTTCTTGAAGTAACCCCTGACCCACATGGTTTGGGGGGTGGTGATTCTAGCGAAAGCATGGAGAGAGATCTCTGGTTGGTCGTCCTGAGATGGAGGGTCAATAAGCGGCTCTAGAATGTCGACCTGAGCATCCATTGTATCTAGATCTTCTTCACCAATTTCAGAGGCAGACAGAGAATCCATATCGAAGAGATAGAGCTTTTGCTAAACACATCTATGTCCCCGAGTGAATTTCTCATCACAATTATAATAGAGCCCTTTTTCTCTGCGTGCCTGCATCTCGGTTTCAGACAAATGCTTGATAGGAATTGGTCGAGGAGCTGGCGGGATGGGAGGTTGTTGAAAACCTAGATTTCAGAAGGGAACTGTAATGGCTCCATTGGCATTATAAATTTTAATCTAATTAAACATAGATTTTGTGATTAAGCAGCATATAATCAATGTGTAACCATAACAACATATAAAGGACATATAAGCATTTCGCAATAGCATCAAATAACTTAGAATTTTTGAAACTTCATTGGTGATTCACACAACATAAATTAACATCATAAATCATGTAGCAATAGCATCATATAATAATTTTACAACAACATATAAACAATTTAAAATCACAAGAAAAATACCTCATTATAAGAATGGTGACGGAGTCCAAACTGAGCAAGCTTCCCTCTTCTCCTCGAGTTTCTTCCATCTTCACTGCCCAAAGCGGAACCACGGTTTTACCTCCCAGCCAACTAGGGGCCTAGCCGGCTCCCTAGCCCCAGGAAGCCATTGAACGGTCCCATCCAAATGGCCTCCTGGACCTCCGTGCCCGAGACCCCAAAGAACAGAACAGTGATGCACTAGTAGGCTATGTATCAAATCTTCCAAGAGTTCTCAAACTCTTCCAAACTTCTCATACCCCCAAATTATCCAAAATACCTCTTCCTATCAAAATTCTTACCAAAATATCCTTCAAGAGAAAAGACTCCCCACTTCCAATCTCAAGTCTCCTATTTATATAAAAACTCCTCATCATCCTCCTCATCCATCAATAAATTCCAAAAATAATAGACAACAATCAATAAATTCATTTTATAGAAAAATATAGCAATTTGATTTAAATAATTAAAATATTAATAAACATGGTTGCAAAGTCTTACTTGTCATGCTCCCTTCTTAATGCAACTATGACAACTCTTTTCTAAAAATTTGTGCAAATCTTATCTATCCATTTATTTATATTATCCTTTCATTCATAAGTCAAATAAGATATTTTCATATACTATATTATACTATGACATAATTTATATTAAATGTATTTCAATAGTCCAATCGATTTATGTAAATCTAAAACATATTAAACAAGTCAACAAACTCATACTTTCAACTCACAAGTGATACTTTCAACAATTCATCAACCAAGCTACTATTAGATAATATAACCATATTAATTTATTCATCGATCGACCAATCATAGTATTGTACTCACGAATGGGCGTATGCATGGCCAGTGCACATGTCGTAAGCGTGGGTACTAATAATCACATTTAATGCTCCTAATAGATCATTATTACATGATCACAAACAACACATAGAAGAACAATTAAACAATGCATCATTCATCATTCATAATCATTCATACAGAAGCAATAAGACATTTAATTAAATAAACATAGTGATGAAATCCAGTATATAATCACGATAGTTAATAAAAATCAAGAACACCATCCAATCCATCATTGGTCCCATCCATCCCATTAGTAATCCAACCCCCTAATCACCACTACTTCCATCTCCTGACCTCACCATCCCGTCCTCTGCTGGAATATACCATGGAATCTCGACTACGCGTATGACCATGTATATAACCCGTAAGTGGAAGTGTCGATCGACCACATCGACCAAGCTTCCCCAGCAGGCACCCACTAGTCGTCATCACACATCCACGGGAGCGTGCTCAGCACAGCCCTCCCACGACTGTGGGTTTCGGAGGTTCGATTGTGGGAAATTCCTCCACCCCTCCTAATAATACTAGGGTCAACGCCCTACATCAACCATACTATGCCATCACTGATCTAAGGGGTCCCGTCATTGAAAAACCACTTTGGGCAAGTCACAATTCCTGTCAAAACTCACACTCACCCACAAGTCATAGAAATATTGGAATTCACAATTAAATAGCATGAAATTTGATATAACATCATGATACTCATGATGTTCAATACATCTTGTGCCCCTTTGCAATATAGGAATCCGCCTATCTCATAGCCAATCAACATGTGGAATAGTTCATCATTAACATGAAACATATATATATCCATACCCAACTCTTTCAAGTGTTAATCCATATCACTAATACAACATTTACAAATAATCATGTAAGTACTTTTGCAAACAACTAAATTAGCATTCCTCGTATGGATATTCTATATTCAATTTGTATGTTCAATATGAAGTAACATATCCATTGCCATTGATAAATTAAATAGTAAATTTCAGTTACCATACAATCTCACTGGAGTCCACATGTGCACATAACAATCATCTTAATCAATCTATCTTCGTCAAACAGATAATAAGCAAATACAATGCTAAGCTAATTCACATTAGAGTTTTTAATTAATGACTATCAATATATGGGGCATTATAGGAACAAAAGTGGGTTTGGATCGCTATTGGGATGCAATCTTGTCTTCTGCCAACTTAGCCAACCCCAGGGCTTCCATCATGGTGTTGGGATAGAACATTTTGACCTCAGAGCTGATTGCATCCTTTAGACTATTGATAAAACAAATCCTGTAGAAGTCATCAGGCAATCCTTCAGTGTAGTTGGCTAGTTTCTCAAATTCGGTTCGGTACTCTCTAACAGTGCCAGTTTGGCGAAGTTTAGTGAGGGCTCCTGTGAAGTCATCAAAAGCATTGCAAAAGGAGCTGGCCAAAATCTGTCCATTTTGGCTCTTCGTGAGACTTAATGTACCAACGATACCATTGAAGAGCTTCTTGTTCCAAATGAAAGGATGCAAGTGGAACTTTGTTGACATCAAAAGGATTATGCAGACTGAAATACTGTTCTGCACGATAGATCCATCCAGTCGGATCAGTACCATTGAAACGAGAAAAATCAAGCTTCGGACCACAGAAATTGTTGGAAGAAGAGAACTCATTGTCTGATGAAGACTCGGACTGTCATTTGTTGTTCATGGTTGAATGCTCAAGATGGAGACCGAGAAATTTTTCATCCAGATCTTGGAGTTTGGCTTGGATGGCTGCAAGTGCTTCTTCCATGGTTTTTGCTCCTACGCGGGTGACAACCATAACCAGGAGTTTTTTTTTTTTATGGAGTGGGTAGAAAAACAAAAACAGAAACTGTTTCGGTAAAGGAAAATCCGGATTTGGGAAAAAATCTGAAGGGTAATTTGGGTTTGACTAGGTTTTGGACATTGTCGAATGGACAGGGAAGCAGAAAATGAGGATTTCAAAAGCGGTGTGAAAGAATGAGAAAAATTAGCAGAGAGGGACAAAGAAGCAGAATTAGGAAAGGAACTCTGTGGTAAAATTTGAAGGCGATTGGGTGAAATCTCAAAACGTTATGGCAAACCCTAAAAATAGACAATTGTGGGATTTCGAGTTTTGGGAAGTGGAATTTGGGATAGGGTCCTCAGGAATGAAATATGCAGAATGGGATTATAGGGGTGTTAGGTAAGTTTCAAGGGAAACAGAGTGAAAACAAGGGAGATATGACGAAAAAATTGAATTTTATACCTTTTTTTTTCTTTTTTTCAGGAATGGATCGGAAACAGATTGATCTGCAATGGTGCGGAAGTGATCGAAAATAGAGGGATTTGAAATGGCACTGAATGGATCGAAAATGGCTGGATTTGAAACGACTGGATCTAGAACGGCTGGATCTGAAACGGCGCGGAAGTGATCGGCGACAGTTCAGCTGAAAATAGATATGGACCATAGGTATGTGCAGCTTCCTAACATTTCAGGGGTTTCACTCAGCCACCAATGCTATCTAACGACTTACGTATTGGGGTAGTACCCCTCACTCCACGACTCAGGTAAAACTGATAACCGCTTTGCCACAAACGACAGCTCTTGGTTTACCTTACGGGTGGGAACTAATCAATCAGGTAGGGGTCGTTTCCCTTTTCGCTGGCAGGTCCTCTCAATGGGCCAGCTACTTTGGGGTTCCTGTGGTACTCCTCACAATGAGTTTTAGGGCTTATTCCCAAGTACTTCCCACAGTTAAGCGGATAGGCATTATTCCCAGATTCGAACTTGCAACAGATATGAAGAAACAATTGGTAGAAATTCTACCGAGCGAGCCCAAGAAAGTGCTCTGATACCAGATGTGAAGAACCTGCAACAATTGATTAATGAAAATACACAAGATAGCAGAAATAAAAGAACTCAGAATCACTTTTATTGATCGCAGGCCACTTCGAGGGGGCAACCTCCTTTGAGCAAGCTCAATACAAATAACTTCACGGTGCCTTCATAGGCCTAAACACACACTTATATACTAAGTCTAGGAGGCAATACTATGGGTCAAAACCATGGGCCAATACAAACTATGGATCAACAATACTACGGACGACTTACAAAGCATATGCACCAAACAACAATAACACAAACTATGGATGAACAAATACTACGGGACGACTTACAAAGAATATGCGTCCAACAACAATATAGTAACAAAGTAAAGACATGGTTCCTAACAATCTTGTAATACCCCATTTTTCCCTTGATGTATTTGGCTTCGATTTAAATACTGTGTGTATGTGGTGTGTGTATTCGCCCAAGTGTGGAGCTCAAGGCCAAGGCCCCACTAGTGGATGTTTAAGGTTATTTACTTAGGGAAGTATTTGGACAGTTGATTATTCATGGGCTGCTAAGCCATGAAGAAATGTAAATGATGTAATTATTATTAATGATTAAAATAACCAAGGAGCTGACTAGGAGGAAACGAATGAGAAGGGGCCATGTGTATCCACTAGGGAGAGGTGAGGGGGTTTGGGATTGGTTTCCCACATTGCAACATGTCTGACTGAGAACCCGTTTGAACTCACTGCTGACATTAATGCTATGGCAGTGGGTGGTTGAGAACTCTGATCGCTGAAGACGATGGAGTATGGAGCATGCCTATGATTTCGTATGGTAGGGCATGGCTCTAATCACTTGTCTGGGACGACACTCAATCTCCTGGTGGAACTTGCTGAACCTGTTCGACTATCTGGGGAGAGGATTCACATAGAGGGGGATTCATTCATACATGCACAGATACAGAGTGGGGTTTCACTGATCCTCCATTCACTAACTTGCCATTCATGAACCATCGACCCTCACAGAGAATTCGCCTATGCACTTCCTGTATACGCCGACCCAATTCCTTTGAGAGAAACCTAATGTTAATTGTGTTTCCTATAGAGTATGCCCAAGAGAGGATAGCCATAAACACCCTGTGTGTTAACCCCAGTTACAATGACAGAGTGGTATTGACAAAAGGATACTATAGAGTGGTATTGGCAGAGTGGTAGTGAGGAAACCCCAAGTCTGGTATGAATCAGAAGATTGAACCGTGAAAGGAGAATGGATTGCTGGATAAACTCGGTGAAGGAGATAATCTCAATGAACTAGTGACTGGACCTTTCTATGCCCATCCTGGAATAACACTGGAAGGAAAGACCGTGAGAGACTGTGCAGCAAGGTAAAGGATCTTCCTTGTGTTGGATGTGGTAGGTATTGTGGGTGCCAGGTTGGCTGAGGGTGACTGGACCTTTCTATGCCCATCCTGGAATAGCACTGGAAGGGAAGATGCCTTGAGAGGCTGTGTAACAGTGAAAGAGGTCTTCCTTGTGTTGGATGTGGTAGGTATTGTGGATGCCAGGTCAACTGAGTGCTGAGATGGATGCAGCTCTGTGATTGAGCCTTGACTGTGAGAGAACATGTTATCCCTCATTAGTGGATACACTGCCCAGCTCGGGGGTGATCTCTCAGCTGAAATAATATAGGCTGGACAAAGATCTAAGGTTGGCTGGAACGTTGCTCTCACTTAGCCAATTGCTTCGGAATTGAAAGATAAGTATTTCTTGTTATGTCAAATGATGTTCATTGTGATGAAATGGTTGCTCATGTTGCTTTGTGGAATTATGAATACTTGTTAAATGAAGTGGATTGCTATGAAGTCATGTGTAGTCCTGAGTAAAATGGTTGAGTTCATTGTTATGAGTATTTCATGGTTGCATGAGTGTAATGCATTGTGAATCTTACATATGATAGATGTGTTGATTAGATCTATTTAATGCAGCTTGCATGTTATAATAAATGATGGTGTTTCATTGTTTTGAGATGAATGTTTATGTATACTAACCCTGTGAAGGAGATGTATACTTACACCTGATCCCTGGGGAAGGAAGGGAAGCCCTGGAAGTGGTTTCAGAAAACCTTTGTCGGTTAGATGGGAAGGAAGATCTTGGCAGGTAGAGGGTTGTAAGTGTCTAAGTGGAGATATCATCAAAAATTTAGAGAAGAGAATGAGGAGGTTAGATCCCTCACTTGATCAATGTATTCTACCATTGGATAGAGTTCTCCAAGAGCTTTCCAACGTTACCAACCTTGCCTAATTTGGATTTTGGAGGAAGGAGTTATGCCCTTTGGAGGATTTGATGAAGTTGCCCTTGCAGAGGCAGAGTTCCACAATTGCAGGATTGCGGGTTCTGGGATCGCCAAGTTCAATTATGTTTTTTTGGGCTTCTGCAATTCTGCACCCACAATTGTGGGATGCTAGTTGGAGGAGTGACCTCCTACGGCAGATGAGCTCCACATTTCCGCATCCACAATTGCGGGTTGTGGGTTGCAGGATGCAGATTGCGGGACCCACTGTTGTGGGTTACGAGTTGCAGGTTGCGGGAGGGATCTCCTGCGGAAGTTGGAATTCTGCATTTCTGCATCAGCAATTGCAGGATGTGGATTGCAGGATCCATTGTTGTGGATTGAAGGTTGCAGGTTCACAACTGCGGGTTGCGGATTGTAGATCCGAACTCTCCTGACTGTGCGTATGGGCACTCAGTCAATGTTTTGGAGAAAAAAAAAGGGATCACGGTCTCTAGTGGGTAGGTAGGTTGGTAGGGACGTGACAGAGTGGTATCAGAGCTTCAGTTAGAGCACTGGGAGCTATTTGGGCCGAATCTTGCCTGAATTGTTGATCTAGGGATACGCCATGACGTGGTTTTTAATGAACTTATTTGATTAACTATTGTTCAAATGAATAGTTCCAAGTTTGAATGGGTATGATAGAGTTTATTTGCATGCTTGTGATGTCTAATAGAATGTATCTGATATACATAGCGATAGCAGCAGCTGTAAGACGAATTGCATCACAGTGCAGCGCGCAGAACTGCGTAAGAATGGTTACCATTAATGATGTGCACACTACTACATTTTGGGCCTTTAGGGGGGGTTTTCTTCCACCCCCAAAAGTGACCTATGGGGGGGGGGGGTTTGGAAAAACCGCCCCTAAAGGCACCGATGTTAAAAGTTTTTCCCTTTAAGGGTGGTTTTTGACGAGATTGGAACCGCCCCCAAAAGTGACTTTTGGGGGTGGTTTGTGACCCCCCTCGTAGAGGTCTACAGAGGTGGTTTTAAGCCACCCTCATAGACCCCTTCATAGAGACCTACGAGGGCAGTTTTGAACCACCTTCATAGAGACCTACGAGGGCAGTTGTGAACCCACTCATAAGCCCCCTCATGCAAACCTACAGGGGCAGTTTGGAACCCCCCTTGTAGAGGAATATAGGGGCGTTTTCAATTCCCCCTCATAGGGACCTATAGGGGCGGTTGTGAACCCCCCTCGTACAGTCCTATAGGGGCATTTTGGAACCCCCCTCATAGAGGCCTATAGGGGCAGTTTAGAAACCCCCTCGTAGAGGCTTATAGAAGCGGTTTTCAACCCCCCTCGTAGAGGCCTATAGAGGCAGTTTGAAATCCCCTTCGTAGAGGCCTATAGGGGTGGTTTGGAACCCCCCTCGTAGATGCCTATAGGGATGGTTCGAAACCTCCCTCGTAGATGCCTACGGGGGTGGTTTGAAACCCCCCCTCGTAGATGCTTATGGGGGTGGTTTGAAACCCCCCCTAAAATTCCATCTTACAAACCTTTTGGGGTGGTTATGAACCCCCCCCATATAAGCCTACAGTGGGGGTTTTGAACCCCCCTTGTAGTGACATATGAAGGCAGTTTAGAACCCTCATCGTAGCAACATACAAAAACGGTATGAAACCCTCCCTATAGCCATAATAAAATATATTTTATTAAAAATACCAATATTGCAATATCATTAGGGCATGGAGGAATCGAACCACCAACATTCTGCTTCTAAGGTAGATGCTCTTCCATTGAGCTAGAACCCTTTAAGAATTGAAGAAAGAAGGAATATTAACACCAATATTGCATCATTTGTAATTCTAATAAAAGACAATAAGATCTAAATAAAACCATGCTTAAAATCCAATTTTAATTTCCAAAGACAACCATGCTTAAAATCACTCATCAGCCACCTACATGCTCATATCTTATTAAATCAAATCCTACAATCAATGTTGTATTCTAGTATTATGTATGCAATTTTCAAATATATGAGAGCAATAATACAAAACCTTACCAAAAGATCAGCTGTCACAGTTGGTACAATTTGTACAAGTGTAGTTTTCAAATGAAGAGTAATTCAAACATCTAATTCTAGTTTCTTTTGGTTTCTTCCATGACAAAGGGATAATAGACCTACCAGGAGAATCATACTGTATTAAAATAAAGACACCAACTTAGATGAAGATTCATTGAAAATTTGGTTGGTTTTAACTTTTATCGCATTTGGAGAGCATATGTTATCCTCAAGATAGTTGGAATTCACTTTGAACTCATGCTAGAAGTAAATATGCTAAATGGGAGACAAAATACTTATGGTGCATAAGCCATAAATACAGCCAAGCAAGCCCATGCAAGTGATGCCACTTATCCAAAGGCTAAATATTGGAAGTTAGACTCAGGCCATCACATAGGTCGTACAATCCGTAGAATGTTGTATAGGTTCTTGTGATTTTAATAGATCAAATCTATAATTAACAGGATGTATTATTGTATTTTGATTCCTATGGAAAAATTTCAGCATGCATGTTTGCTTTATTAGGATAAAATGTCATGTTGTCAGCGTCCTTGACAAATCTAGTGGAAGATCTAAGTATTTGTTGCATGATTCTCACTACATTTTACCAATTTGTGGCAAATTAGTAGATGTTTGAGTAGATCTAACTATAAAGCAATAGAAATGCCATTAGATAAATATTTTGGCTTCAATTTCCACATATAGAAAATGAAAATATAGATGCAGTTAATGAATAAAAAGTTAAAACTTGTGGGGAAATGTAAAAGGAACTGAGACACCATCGGCAGATCCAAATAAACTATTGGAATGGAAAAGTAGAGATGAAAAAGTTAAAGCCATTATTCATTATTGACCTTGCTCTATCAAATTTTGAATTGCATCATATAAACATAGAAAAATAATCTAAGGTAATCTAGGACAATCTAAATAAGCTCTTTGGAGCACAAGCAGTTGATGCAATGTTCTCTTTGAAACTACAACTATTCAAATTCAACCCAAGATTCCTTTCCATTTCTATTATATTTTCAACATGGCATTTGAAATTTTCTAGATAGGGTTGGCATTTGTTTAACTGCAACTCTTTAGAATCAAGCAACACATTGTCTGTCACCTTGCAGTGTGAACTAGTTTTTCTTACACTCTTTTTATTATTGTTGTGTATGTTATAGGAAAGCAAGTTGTATGAATTACATGTTTACACAATGGGTAGAAAATTCCATGCCATAGAGATGACGAAAGTGCTTGATTCCACAAGAAAAATATTTGTAGGATGTGTTATTTCTAATGGCGATGAGGCTGATGGAGGTGTATTTGGAATATCTTCCAAAATAAAAGACTTGGATGGGGTAATGGGTATGGAGTCTTCAACAATTTTTATTGATGGCACTGAGAAGATGTGGCCTCAGCATAGGCCCAATTTGATTGTGGTTGAGAGGTAGAAGCTAAGCTCACAATTTTTGTGGTTTATTTTTGTTCTCAAGGTTTTACATTCTTAAAAATGACAACATGTGATGTACAGGTATACATACTTCCGATGTAGTAGACTCCACTTTGGACTGGAAAGGCCCTGACTATTTGAGATTGATCATGATGAGAGGCCAAAAGATGAAATGTTGGCATCTACTTTATGTGTTAGATGCTATCCCGAGATTTCACTATTTGCAAGGATAAATCGTGTATTGACAGTTTGTTAACCTGTGACTAACTCTTAAAAATTTATAATGCCAAACAGGCTATTGAAAAAATACACCATGATTTTTTCTCAAAAAACGGTTATTTGAAGTAGATGTTTGTGATCTTATGGGCCATTAAACACATTTGATAGGTTTGTGGAAGGATCCTTGTGCAGTGTGCACCCATTTAACTAAAGTACCAAATAGGAGGTTGCTTACTCATCAGCCAACTACAAGATTTTTCTCGCTAGTCAAGCAAATACATCCATACCTATAAACAACATTCCATCAAGTCAAAAAATCATTATTAGGAATAGCACTCTATATAAGGACAAGCAACTTGAAGACAACAGTTTCTAGAGGATGAGTTGGGAAAATAGGTATCAAGACTTGGAACTCCAACAAAAACAATCAAATTAGCAGAGATAGAGGGCATGCATGTGAAGAGCTTCTTCAGTATAGGAAGGCGTTTTTAAGAGGTCCAATGAACAAGGCTTAAATCAACTCTTGACCAAACTTAAATGAACATTTTATGGAGATCATAAAGTAGTCAAATTAGCCCCAATCCACGGTCAAAGGTTGCTTGTTTATCAAACAAAGAATGACAGTGTTTGCATGCAGGATTGTCTACGCCAAGAATAGCACATCATATCAGGGCAAAAGCATAAACAAATCTTACTTTTCATGGAAAACAATTAGCTTATGACGGGTAGTGAAATTTAGCATACATCATGCTAAATTAAACATGATAAGAGTGTTGCAGTTCTGCTAGTCAAATGTTATTTTTATCTTGTTGTTAATACAAGAAACGGGTGTTGTTCTCATGCCAAACACATCCTTGATCAGCATGGTGATAAGGTTGTTTCCTTAGCCTAATTTTAGCATACTGAAAAGATATGGATGCCATTGCTTGTGGCTTGAATGGTATACTATGTAAGGGTCCTCCTCTATTTTTGAAAGGCATATAGCTGCTTTAATCGGATGAGGATTGCTATTTTTAGAAAAGCAAGTTGCTGATATTTTTAGATGTCTACATTTTGGAAAAGCACTGAAAACCTTCATGAAGCATGAGCACAAATGCATGTTGAAAGAAGAGAATCATATTATTGATGCATTTCTCCCATCTTCTCTCTATCATCTATGGTTCCCTTCCTTCCTTCTAAGATTCAGGTCATTCAAAATCCAAATGCTTTATTTCAAGCAAAATAGCAATTTTATGAGGAAGTAAGTATAAATATAACTCTAGCTTCACTCCCCAAAAATCTTTGTTCTACTGAGATGAATCCTAGAGAAAAGATTGGACAATCAATACAAAAGTAACAACATAGCTTACTTACAAGACCTTGGAAGCAATACAAAAATCTATAATATTAGCCAATATTCATTGACCCAATAATTTGGGAGAGTTTTTCCTTGATCCTAGCTCATCTTCCTCATGGTCAAAAATAATTCTTTTTCTTTTTTTCCTTCAATTCTGGCCACCATTTAGTTTCAAACATCCACTGTAGAGACCATGAACCTAAAGGGTATGCCCACTGCCCAATAACTCCATCTATGTGAGATTCAATAGAAAACATAATTGAATGGACCAAAGATGGTGAAAAGTGAGAAAATCTATACAAAGATCCTATTATGCCAAGGAGAAAGACATGAGGAACTTACTTAGAAAAACACAATGTAGTATTTCAACAACTCTGGGCCTATAGGTACACTTGAACAAAAAATATATGCTTCTGTACAAGAATGGAGGCCCTTACATAGGCAAAGGCCTCGATTGGACAAACGTCACCTTCTTTAGCCAATAAAGGAATCTCTAGAGGGTTTACAAATTACAGGTGACACCTAGATGGGAGTCACATTCCACTAAAAATGAAATCCCTTAAGATGAAGCATACTATAAAACAAAATTACCAAGGACAAAACTCATATTTGCAACATATGATAAGCACTTTAACCCCATATTGCTCATCATTTCCTCCCTGCTTAAGAAGAAATTCTCCCCAGTTTCTATTGTAGATGGAAAAATTGTTGCTTGAATGTGTACTGGTACTTGGGAGATCCATTTATCTTGCAAAGGCTAGTTTCCTTTTCTTTCAATAGAATATGCCTTTTAAAGGAGCCGCTTTTGCACTCCCACATTGTATCAACACCTTTGTAATTAGCGGTCCCATTGACCTAATTTTGTAATTAACTTATCTTACCTTCCAGCTTTGAATTTTATGTTTTGTAGATGCATGTTTGACTGTGGACCCTAGCAATCATGATCCCTCTTGATGTACTTATGTCAACTGTGAATGCAAAAGGATGAATTTTTAATGAGTTCAAGTATGATGACTAACAGTTCCCGCCACGTTTTTTCCAACTCATCCCCAAAAAATTCAACATTTTGGAAAAATCCCTAATAAATCATAACATGATGGTTTCTAATGAGTTGCAACTATCGGAAAGGCAACATTCAGGATTTCCAATTAACACAATACAGGCTAGGAAATGATTGAACACATGAACAAATAAAGTTGAATGGTATAGATTTTTTGGTGGGTTTTTTGAGCTAGGCTTCAGTGTCAAGGAGCAAGGGTTTGGTTGATTGCAGGCTACTTGTGTGAACTACCTAGGTCCTCTTGGATTCACATGACAAGAAAGAACGCATCTGCAATTGCTTGGGAGAACCAGGTCCTTTTGAATGGAAACCCCTCCCTCCTTCGGACCTCTCAGTCTGTTTCAACAAAGATTGCAAAGGTTCTCTCAGCACAGACTTCTAATCTTGAACCAAATGGGAATCCATCTCAGGAGAAACATTCCTTCAAAGCTATTGTTATTTCCCAAGGAAACCCTCATTGCCAGATGAAGTAGTTCCATCCATTGGGTAATCTCCTAGTGAAAAGAACTCAATCTAATCCATCAGGCTATATAAAAGAAAGCCATTGATCTGAGATTTAATGGCCTTTGGCCATCATCTTTAGCACTTTTAGATTAGATATAAGTTGCATGGAAACAGTTTGGATACGGATCCATCAGATTTATTTAAAATTTAGGATCCAGATACAGGGAAACAAAATATATATGTACCATCATCAGGAAAAAAATCTATTGTAATGTAATCTGAAACAGAAATGTAGAAAAATCGAATCTCCAAATATATTTTTCTCCAAATCTCTCACAAAAAAAACAACAGTCTGCTACATAAAGCTCAGATTTGTGTGTTTTAGGATAATGAAGGAGGGGCTATTTTATAGGAAAAAGCTAGGGTCTTATGGCCCCACGCTTTGTTTTATTTTAGTTTTTATTTTATATGTTTGTTTTTAAAAATGGCTTTTTTCCACCTCCAAAAACATTAAGGGTTGGTTGTCAAGGATAAGCTTCATAAACGTTGTGTGATAGATGTTACTTGTGTTTAGTGTGGCTAGGATGAAACAATTGGGCATGATTTTTTGGGATGTCAGGATGCCAAAGTGTTTTGGGCATGGTTTCATGATGAATATCACATCTTCATTGCCCCCACGTTTGTGGAAAGATCCTCTTCTGGGAGACACTTGGATGATTAAGAATACCTGCAAATCCTTGTGGCACATAGTGTGGCAGATTGCTATTGGATTTCTGTTAGCTTTTGGGTTACTCCAAAAGTGTTTACACCATGTTTGGGGGTGAAGATTTGGGCTACATGGTGTACATTATTCCTCGGATGATCGAAGATGGATTGACACATGGAAGATGATCCATGATGGATTTGAACATTGGATATAGCTTGATCAATGGTTGCTTGACCTTGGTTGGGTGCATGATTGGCATTCTTTACTAGGGTGTTGGAGTTCTCTTGACAGCTTGGGGGATGTCCTAAATGATGGCTACATGGAGAAGTTCACTTGCTTGGACAATGCCCTACTTGGGAGGAGTGTTGTGTAGGAATCCCTAGACAACATGGGGTAGCTTGGATTCCTGGATGGAGGCTTGGAGTTGAATCAAAGACATCTGGGCTGCAACAGTGTTCATGCAATGGGAGTGGACCCTATGGAATACATGGCTTAGGAGGACTAATGGAGTCTATTACCCCCCATTCTATATGGGTGTCCACTTATGCATATGGGAAAAATTGATGGACTGTCCTAGGGAGTTCTGGGAAACTACCAGAGACAAAGAGCAGGTCTGGGCACTAGCAATCATGCGACATCCATCTACGCAGTAGTTTTATGGGTGAAATTGGAGGTTTTACAGTACTCCTAATCAAACACATATGCAGATCTACTGTACATAATAATGTTGAAGAATAATATGCAGTCCTATTGCCATCATGAGGGTTTGCCTTACAGTTGTTTCATCTTCAGGAGTCTTGATTTGATGATAAACTTAATCAACATAATGTTTCTGCCTTGAGAAGTTGGACACCCTGAAGGCAGTAATTTGTGCCCTAACTCAGAAATAGGGCTGTCAAATTAAAATATATCCTATTTTAGTTCGTTTCTTTCAATGGTCCTCCTAGCATTTAGTAGTGTCTTCTCAAAGAGGAAATTGAAAATTAGGAATAGTATCTTATCTGTGCACAAACTGTCTCCTCTTCTAAATGCCATGGCTTATATAATTTGAGGTTGCTTATGTTAATAATATTCCAGGTGTTCTACTGGGGAGAAAGACATAAGGAACTTACTCAAAAAAACACAATGTAGTATTTCAACAACTTTAGGCTAGTAGGTACACTTGAACAAAAAATATATGCTTCTGTACAAGAATGGAGGCCCTTACATAGGCAAAGGCCTCGATTGGACAAGCGTCACCTTCTTTAGCCAATAAAGGAATCTCTAGAGGGGTTACAAATTATAGGTGACAACTAGATGGGAGTCACATTCCACTAAAAATGAAATCCCTTAAGATGAAGCATACTATAAAACAGAATTACCAAGGACAACACTCAGATTTGCAACATATGATAAGCACTTTAACCCCGTATTGATCATCATTTCCTCCCTGCTTAAGAAGAAATTGTCCCAGTTTCTATTATAGATGGAAAAATTGCTGCTTGAATGTGTACTGGGACTTCCATTTAGCTTGCAAAGGAAGGTTTCCTTTTCTTTCAATAGAGTATTCCTTTTAAAGGAGCCACTTTTGCACTCCCACATTGTATCAACACCTTTGTACGCAGCGGTCCCATTGACCTAATTTTGTACTTAAGTTATCTTACCTTCCAGCTTTGAATTTTCTGTTTTTGCAGATGCATGTTTGACTGTGGACCCCAACAATCATGATCCCTTTTGTTGTACTTATGTCGACTGTGAATGCAAAAGAATGAAGTTTTAATGAGTTCAAGTATGATGACTAACAGTTCCCACCACATTTTTTTCAACTCATCCCAAAAAATTTCAACATTTTGGCAAAATCCCTAATAAATCATAACATGATGATTTCTAATGAGTTTCAACTATCGGAAAGGCAACATTCAGGATTTCCAATTAACACAATACATGCTAGGAAATGATCGAACACATGAACAAATAAAGTTTAATGGTAGAGATTTTATGGTGGGTGTTTTAAGCTAGGGTTCATTGTCAAGGAGCAAGGGTTTGGTTGCACCACTGCAGGATACCTGTGTGAACTTCCTAGGTCCTCTTGGATTTACATGGAAAGAAAGAATGCATCTGCAATTGCTTGGGAGAACCAGGTCCTTTTGAATGGAAACCCCTCCCTCCTTCTGAGCTCTCGGTCTGTTTCATCAAAGATTGCAAAGGTTCTCTCAGCACAGACTTCTAATCTTGAACTAGATGGGAATCCATCTCAGAAGAAACATTCCTTCAAAGCTGTTGTTATTTCCCAAGGAAACCCTAATTTCCAGATGAAGCAGTTCCATCCACTGGGTAGTCTCCTAGTGAAAAGAACTGAATCTAATCCATTAGGATATATAAAAGAAAGTCGATGATCTGAGATTTAATGGCCTTTGGCCATCCTCTTCAGCACTTTTAGATTAGATATAAGTTGCATGGAAACAGTTTGGATACAGATCCATTTGATTTTTTAAAAATTTAGGATCCAGATACAGGGAAACAGAATATATATGTATCATCATCAGGAAAAAAATATATTGTAATGTTATCTGAAACAAAGATGTAGAAAAATCGAATCTCGAAATATATTTCTCTCCAAATCTCTCACAAAAAAAAGAACAGATTGCTACAAAAAGCTCAGATTTGTGTGTTTTAGGATAATGAATGAGGGGTTATTTTATAGGCAAAAGCTAGGGTCTTATGGCCCCACACTTTGTTTTATTTTAGTTTTTATTTTATATGTTTGTTTTTAAAAATGGCTTTTTTCCACCTCCAGAAACATTAAGGGTTGGCTGTCAAGGCTAAGCTTCATAAAGTTGGTGTGATAGATGTTACTTGTGTTTAGTGTGGCCAGGATGAAATAGTTGAGCATACTTTTTTGGGATGTCAGGATGCCAAAGTGTTTTGGGCATGGTTTCATGTTGAATATCACATCTTCGTTGCCCCCACTTTTGTGGAAAGATTTTCTTCTGGGAGACACTTGGATGATTAAGAATAGCTGCAAATCCTTGTGGCACATGGTGCGATAGATTGCTATTGGATTGATGTTAGATTCTAGGTTACTCCAAAAGTGTGTACACCATGTTTGGGGGTGAAGATTTGGGCTACATGGTGTACATTCATCCCCGGATGATCGAAGATGGATTGACACATGGAAGATGATCCATGATGGATTTGGACATTGGAGATAGCTTTCTCAATGGTTGCTTGACCTTGGTTGGGTGCATGATTGGCATTCTTTCCTAGCGTGATGGATTTCTCTTGACAGCTTGGGGGATGTCCTAAATGATGGCTACATGGAGAAGTTCGCTTGCTTGGACAACGCCCTACTTGGGAGGAGTGTTGTGCATGAAGCCCTAGACAACATGGGGTAGCTTGGATTCATGTATGGAGGCTTGGAGTTGAATCAAAGACATCTGGGCTGCAATAGTGTTCATGCAATGGGAGTGGACCCTGTGGAATACATGTCTTAGGAGGACTAATGGAGTATGTTACCCCCCATTCCATATGGGTGTCCACTAATGCATATGGGAAAAATTGAGGGACTATCCTAGGGAGTTATGGGAAACTACCAAAGACAAAGAGCAGGTCTGGGCACGAGCAATCATGCAACAGCCACCTACGCAGCAGTTTTATGGGTGGAATTGAAGGTTTTATAGTACTCCTAATCAAACACATATGCAGATCTACTGTACAAAATAATGTTGAAGAATAATATGCAGTCCTATTGCCATCAAGTGGGTTTTCCTTACAGTTGTTTCATCTTCAGGAGTCTTGATTTGATGATAAACTTAATCAGCATAATGTTCCTTCCTTGAGAAGTTGGACATCCTGAAGGCAATAATCTGTGCCCTAACTCAGAAATAGGGCTGTCAAGCTAAAATATATCCTATTTTAGTTTGTTTCTTTCAATAGTCCTCCTAGCATTTAGTAGTGTCTTCTGGGAGAGGAGACTGAAAATTAGGATTAGTATATTTCTTATCTATGCACAAACTATCTCCTCTTCTAAATTCCATGGCTCATATAATTTGAGGTTGCTTATGTTACTCACATATTGAATGTCGATATGAGATGGATGTTGAGACATACATTTTGGTCCAAAAGCTTGCAGGATGGTATAAAAACCATATCTGGTAGGCTTTAACTTGGGATGGTATATGTAGTCTGTTTTTGCCATCTAAAAACAAAGGTTTCTTGTGCATATAACATTTTCTCAACCAAGAAAAATGAAGACAGTTTACATGATTTTAAATCAGAATTTTGAAATTAAACTATTGTCACTTTATGTAGAAACAAACTGAATATTTTGCTCGATGTTCTAAAAATTTCAAGTCAAAATCACTTTGGCTCTCTAAATTGGTTTAAAATTCTTCCCGTATAATCTGAATCTCTGAATTTCTCCCCTTCTCTTGGCTTAGTAGGGATGGTTTCTAACTTTCTACCCTTGCAAGAACTCTAGTTTAAAGTTCAGGGTTCAATTATTTCTGTTTGAAGATCCTCTAAATATTTGTTATGTTTGAGAAGATAGCCAGACTGTAGAGATTCATGAATGGATGTGGTTAAAGAAATGAGATGTACAACAGATAGAAAAGCATGCATGTAATTTATTTGAACTATGGAAAGCTTCAGGAATAGAGTTGATAGAATCATATATAATTTGATTAAAAAAGGAAATGGAGAACTACACTCATAGTTAGGACTCAACAGTGTCACTCCCCAATGAGATAAATCAGTATAGATTCATTTTAAACCTGGATCTATCAAGCACCAAGAGGAATCCAATTTCTTGAAGAGTAATTTTTTTTATCTTAAAATCAAGAAATTTGATCCCTTTCTTGCTTGATAGATTCAGGTGTAATTCTAATTTTTTATCTTGACAACATGGATCTTTTAATTACTTTTCATTTTTTTATTAGCTGACGTGAATTTTCTTAATTACTTTTTATTTTTGGTTACGTTACGTTATGTGACAACATCTCCCCCATACTGGATTGTAGAGCACCTCACTCCTCTCAGTGAAAATACATTGAATATGCAGAAAAACAAATAAATATTCTGCCAAATAACCAAAAATTGAAAAAAAAGGACAAGAAAATCCTAAATATAAAAATAATAATCCAACCACCTTTTTTGCATGTAGAATACTACAATAATGAGGCAAGCTACGATAGACCGTAATCTATAATACAATCATCATTTATCTAAATAAAAACTCTAGGAAAGCATATCACATGGTATTAATTTGAAATTTGATTTGAAATATCGAACAACATGGATTTTCCCTAATTTTCGACATTTGGCCATTATCATTAAAATGGTAATTTTATATCATCAAACAATCTGATATTGATGTAATTTGCATTGAAAAATTACGGAGTAAGACTTTGAGAGTTGCTAATCGTGAATTATATTTGCAGACAAAGAACTAGCAAGACATTTGCATTATTCCTTTCAAAAGGCATTGGCGTTTTGCTTTTTTTCAGTGCATTATAATGAAATCTCCATCTAGCTTGCCTGTATCTGAATACAATTCTGACTAACAAATAGAAAATGACATCTAAAATAGTTCAAACTCTTATTTTTAGAATATGTATTCTTTCAAACCAACTTTCTTTCACTATCTAAATAATTAAAAGGTAGATTTCCTGCAGTCAGAAATGATTCATAGTACATTTTTTAGTTGAACCTGGGAGAAGACCAAAAATATGATAATGTTCACAACACTAAGGAAGGGTAGGCCATTTCTTCGGAGACATCTAATAAAAATGAAATAATTCAAAGAATATAAGCATGGCACTTGCTCAAGGATGGAATACACATTAAAAAATGGTTAAAAAAAATGTTAGCACAATGTAAGAGATTTTGATAATTTGCAAAGAAAGAATGGTAAAAGTAACTAATAATGAAGCTGAATTCAGGTGCCTCTTTTGGGGATCCAAAGAGAACAAGTGAGAATGAATCAGAAAAAATCCTTTCTCAATGAGACTCCCAACCTATTGTTGATACTTTAAAAGAGACAATTTCTTTTAGTTGTGCAGTATTACTGCTAAGTAAAAAGAGGCAAAAGAACTATTGCCTAGGTTGAACACTCTTCATATATTACATATTTTCAAGGATAAAAACAAAGAAGTGGACATGAATGCCAAAGTAGCAGATTTTCTTCAAGCTACGGAGCTAGTAATACTAATGACTAATAGATGACCGGGGTTCCAAATGTAACACTATAATTAAAGAGTGGCCAATTCATCATGACTTTATGTTTTGTAACCTTGACTGGTGTCACTAGAAGATAATTCTTGGATTTCTTATATAAATATGACTCCAGAATATGTAAATCAAGCCAGGAGGTTATGTTGTTATATCAGGAGGTTATTAGGATGTTCAATTTCTACAAAGCCAAATTTTCACTTGTAAGATTGACAGTGTTTTAAACAAAAAAATTGTTTGTGTGCCTTTAAAAAGAGAACAATGACCAGTGAGAAATTTAAGCCTTCTAGCTGCACTACAGGATAACCTAATTTAGTGACATGTTCAGCAAAATGGAGATACAAACAAAAATTCCAAGAAAATTAATAGCATACAAGTAAAGACCAATCTAAATCAATAGAGATACACTAAGAATACCCAATATTGTCATAAGAAAAACACAGTCAATGAAAAATCTTCCAACATTAGAGCTACCCAGAAAACTGCAATTTGTGAAGCATACATGTCAATATATTTAATCTCGGTTGAACCAAAGCCTAGATGAACCACCATATTGTATTATAACATGTTAATTTTTAGCATCACCCAAACATTTCTCACTAGGAAAATTAGAATACTTTCTGTTAGATGTGTTCAAGCCAACCTTCCACTTCAAGAAAGTAATCTTTGTTGCATTTTGTGAGCTCTCTTACCTCTTTGGAAAACCATGCTTGCATTCCCTTAGTTTTGTTTTGTTGATCCTCAATCTCCTTCTGTCTTGTCACTATTTGATCATGTAGTGCTTGTTTACGCATCTTGAAATTTTGCTCCTTCTCAGAAAGTGACACAACCTCCAACTCCATAGCTTTTAGTTTGGCTTGTTTATCTTCATTTTCTTGTAGGTTCACAATCACAATTAGAATCCTAGAGAAAATTCAGTTTGAGGCTTGAGCAACAACCGTCGAGAAAAACAACTTTCTTACCTCATTCCCACCTCTTTAACATTGATGATGAAAAAACACCTCTTTGTATCACACACTCTTGGACTGATATTCCAAGCACACAACTTTGTCATTTGCAATTTTGCATCATATTAACCCTCACTAAATTTGGTGTTTGAATCATACAATATTTGCATTTAAGTTGAAACATACATATAATTTTTAGAATCAATGCTCAACACAGGCCTGTGCTGCCCAGATCTAGAAAATGGATAGAATTTTCAAAACAGTGCAAGTTGGGAAACTAGCAATTTCAAAATTTCAGGAAATGGTGAAGTGGCACATATACAGAAAGTTAGTAGTGTAACCATCAATTGAAATTTTGGCTAATCTTGAGGCATATCTAATCATTCCTGCGTTACTAGATCTGCCACCCTAGTGTATAGGATCTGTGGATCCAGATTCAAATTTTCCTAGGATCTGACATGGAGATGGATTCCTTGGAGAATGAAATGGATCCTGAGCCCATGAAACAAATCCTGTGGAAAATCAAATGTATCTTAAAATTTTGAAATGGATCTTGAAACTTCTAGTGCTTTTGTGACAGACATGCCAATTCCCAAAATAAATCAATTTTTTAATGTAAAAACTTCCAAACCCTAAATACCTAAATGCTAAAACCATAAATTCCTGGTCAAGGTTTGATCTATCCTGATGTCAAGATCTGATCTTGACCTTTGATCTATCAAGCTCTGCTATCAAGGTTTCTATTTGACCTATATTTATCGTCAAGGTCTACTGTTAAGGTCTGATCTATCCTTATGAGTTACATTGTTGCCCACTTCACCCACATTGCTATTTAGTCTTGCCACAACCTTCCAGAAAACCACTTTATTCACTGCTGATATAGGCATGTGGATGTGGCTCACAAACTTTGTTGTGACTTGCTTATGTTCATATTGAAATGTTCTTAAACATCATCAATTATTAATCATGGTTATAACTAATCAAACTATCAGTTATGGTATATTAATGGGTAATAGTAATATGCATTAAGACTATCCATTTTTTGCTATAACTTATAGTTCTACTCTTGTATTTCCTAAATAGCTTTGATTCTTCACTCTAATTTTTTACTTATTATAAAAATATTTTTAAATTTTTTGGTGCTTGATGTTTCCCTACCGTATCTGGATCCTAGCTATTCAAAAATATGGCAAATCCGAATCTGTATCCATATCCTTATCATGGTAACTTAGAATAATTCACTCTCATCTTCCTCTGTCTAACAATTAACTCTTGTTCAAACTTCACCTCTAACTAAATGCAATTGAATACAGGAAGCACTTGGGTAAAAGGCAACATAAGGGCTGCTAGGAATGCTTCCTTTGGTGCATGCATTTCTAGGCATTTGTTCCCATTCCATTTAGGAACGGGGAAATAAGTCCTAAGTCAACCAAGATGGATAGCAACAACTTTATGCATACACAAAATCCTAAATCCAAACAGGTATATAGTATGAAAAAGCATGAGATCAGGAAAACATGGTTTTGAAAACCCTCTTGGTGACAAAGGTAACTTTCAACAGTTCATTCGGCTAAAGCCCATTAACAAGTTTTAATGGCAGATCACTAGGATTTAGCCTAACACATTAGCGTAGTATTGGTTATTTACGCTGCTGGAAACTACCAAATAGTGGGGACTATATGAGGAAAACAAGTTATTTATCAGTAGATGGCTATTTCTTAGCCAGATTCCTAATAAGCAAATTGCCCAATTGGCCAAACCTAAGCCATTGAGAGCTGGAATCAGGAGTGGGGAGCGAGAGCGAAGCGAAAAGTGAAATTTTCAAAAGCTCCCATTTTGGGAGCGTTTCAAGAGCGTTTTTTATATAGTATATATTTTAATATATTTTGATGGATTTATATCTATAAAACATGTAGGATGTTATATTCATTATATAAAACATGGATTAAACCAAATAACATCAATCATCTAGTAGTTATAACTTATAATGTTGTCATCAAATGATCAACCATAACAACATTTATTGGGTTTCAAAGGTGTGAAGCTTGGTGCAAGGCCATGCAATTTTACCAGAATATGATGCAGAAGCATAGGCTCAAAAGGGTGAAGTCATCTATGACTTCACAAAGTCTAGTGAATTCCTAAAAAGAGACCTAGGTTCTCATATGTAATTTCCTTTTTTGTAAAAGAATGAATAAATTGGGTAAAGGAATCTCGATCCTTTCCAACTGTCATAGATAAGACAGGGTTAGTTAATTAGTTGATTAATTATAGCAGTTAGTTAGTGAGTCATTAGCAGAGTCATAAGTCTCGATCCTATTTCTATGGATCTGAGTAACATAACTAAATTTGTATTTAAGCACAGTTATTATGCTTTGTAAGAGAGGCTGGTACAACTTGTAAAGCTTGGTACAACTCATAGAACTTGAAGGATAGTTCGAGAGGATTTGAATAGCCTGGGAATGTGTGAGGTTATATCAAAGGAGGAGCTCAGAATCAGTGTTCCTGGAGCACACAGAGACTTTGATTCTTTGAATGTATTGGTCTATTTGTGTTATTCAAGCTCAGAGAGGTTTATTAGTGTATAAAGATTGATTCTTTGTCCATGAATGTTAAACTTTGCATTTATATAAAAATATTATTTACTTTGCACAGGGAATTGCGAAATACACAGTTGGCATGTTTCAAATGCGCAAAGGGTAAGGTTAGATCAACTTTCTAAGTCTAGTTGGGAAGTAAGTCTGGTTGTATGATTCGTATGGATTGAATTTCCAATTAATTGATGGAAATCCTATAATATTTCATAAGAATTGCTGGCAGAATTTAAATCTAATGCGCAAAGGCTGAATGAAGGGTATACACACAGTGAATCGATGATTCCTGAGTGTTTTGATGATCGATAAATGGTGGAGAAACTGGCGGAGATCACTAAACAAAATGAGTGTGCCATAAGTAGCAGAGGCTAACTAGTTTAGATTTGTACAATTTTATTTATGTCTAATTAACATAGACTAAGAGTGGAATGGCTAAAGAAATTTGCCTAGTTTTCTGAAGATTTATAAGCTAGAAGCATTTTCTTAGTATCTCATATATGTATGTTGAAAGATATTCATGGGTATGATAGTGTAATGGCATTTTACACTTAGAAAGATCCTCATGTGCAGATTTTATGAGGGTAGTCTGCCATCAGAATAGTACCTACTTGTACCTTGCACTGGGCTAAAGGAAATCCTCTATTTGTTGCGCAACCCTTTTTTGAGCCTTAACCTTATGCTTGTAAGTAAAAAGCCTACTTTTCCTTTTCTTCAAGCGAGTCAGAGACAAGCTACTGGGAATTTTACTGTTAATCTAGGAAAAAGGTGATTTGGCAAGCGCCCAGAGTGACTAAGACCTCCTGAAATCGTGGGCAGAAATAACTAAAATTCATGAGGAGCCTATTCAAATATCCCAAGCCATAGTGAGATAATGAATGCCTAATAAGCACAGACCTCAGACCTGGCTTGCGCAAGCCATATTGAGGATGTGGGTGTATTGTAAGCACAAAGTTCCATTACAGCGTTGAGCTTCGCTGACTTAAAATTGGCTTAAAACTGGGGATTTTATTGTTAATCTAAGGGACAAGTGATTTGAAGTGCCAAGGGTGTCTCACACCTCTATGATTAAAATCATGGATAGGGATAGCTAAAATTTGAGAGAAACCAATGCAGATCTAAGCACATGAATCAAAATCGGAAGCCATATTTAGGATGTGGGTCTTTAGTAAGCACAAATTTCCATTGGAACACTGAGCTTTCTCGACTTCAAGTCAACTTAAAACTAGGGATTTTGCTGTTAATATAAAAGAAAGGTGATTTGGAGAGTGCCTAGAGTGATCACAGACCACTAAGCTTTTTCAACTTCAAGTCAACTTAAAATTGGGGATTTTGCTATTAATCTAAAAGAAAGGTGATTTGGAGAGTTCCTAGAGTGATCACAGACCTCTACAAGTGAAAACATGTACAGGGATAACTAAAAATTCGTGAGCAACCAGTGGAGAGTTGGCTAGCTATAGTGAGAAAGTGGGTGCCTAATAAGAACATACCTCGAACCTTGCAAGCCATATGGAATATTTGGGCATTTAGTAAGAACAAAGTTCGATTGGAGTGCTGAGATTTGCCCATGTTAAATCAACTTAAAACAAAACAAAAAGCACTCTACCCAATGATTGGGAAAAGGAATTATGCTGCATTAAAACAAAAAACACTGCACCCAATGAGTGGGAATAGGAATTATCCTGCATTAAATAGTAATCCACCCTAACCCATGCAAAATAAAACAAACAGACCCAAATTTTACACCAACATCCAGCAAGATGGAACCCGTAGCTCAGAAAATAAAAAATATCAAGAACCCCTTACCTTTCTCGATCGAGAAGACTCTTCGGCCTCATCATTGACAAGCATGTACTCGTGCATGAACCAGTTCGTGCGCACCGCGGCAGGTGACCACCCAGTTACTATGCAGGATTTCAAGGTTTTTGCCCTCGCCTCCCTTTCACTGCGCTGACAGACTCACAAGTTTATCCCACAATGAAGGTAGAGAATAGAGCCGATAATCCATGGGCTTCTGTCCACTCTCTATTGTGTATGACAGCTAGACACTTACATCACATAAGCATTAACTAAAATCAAAATATTAAAATAATTATGAATAAAAGATTTGGCGGCCAAGTTAAAGACAATATAAGAATTTTTCTTAAATAATTGTCTTAAAATGCCCCCCCTTGTACTCGTGTTAGGCTCTGATCATTTGTGTTGTCACGATATTGGAAATTGTGCTTTAACTTGTTGGAAGGGAACCACCTTGTCTGGTGCAGATATTGTCCAACTTTGACAATCCAGAATAAAGGGAAATGGGACTCTTGAGTTTGTCTAACCTGCATGCCAAGTATGGAGTCAATCTGTGATTGTGCCAAATGCTTGGCATCCAATTCAAAAGGCTAAGAGACACAAGGAGATTTGAGAAAAATTGGCAAATAAACATTAAGAACTTTAACATTAATAATCATATCCATTCCAAGAAATGGTGGAATGTCATGAACAAAGGCATTGTCACGTGTTGTTTTGATAATGGTACATAGGCCATACTGGAAAGGTTTGAGCTTCTAGTGAGGACCCTTCAAATTTTCTTTACGTAAATGAATGGGAATCATATGGATCCACTCAACAAACTATTCAACATTGTCATGTTTGCATACTTTGCTTGGGAGTTGTTGAATTAGATGGCCCCTAGAAGGAAATCTCAAGGGTAAGGAGCTAAAAACCAAGACAAGTCTAAAAGGGGTTGTGGTCTGTGAAGCTATGAATAGTTCTATTGTGTGCATGTTGGATGGCAAGTAAGTTATCGTCCCAAGTATGCATATGTGCATGGTTGTACATGCGAAGGTGATGGACAAGAGTGTAGATGATAACTTCAATCCATCCATCAGATTAGTGGGAAAAGGTTGTGGACCTATCAAGTTGTGTCCAACATATACTAGGGAGATTTCTAGAAATGATTAATAAAGCCGAAGTGATCAAATGGATATTGGGAGGATAAAATGTGACAAAAACAGTAGGTAGTGGAGGCAAGCTTCTTCGGGAGCAGTGATTGATGTTTTACAAGGAATCAAAAGAACCATCTTGAAAAACTAATCACCGGAAAAATGTGATGTCTAATGAGAGGTATACATGAAAGTGAGCTAAATCACTTAAATCCCAATATCAGTCACAATTTTGAGTGTAGTGTTACTCATTCTAGTTGCAGGGGAACTATGCTCAGGAATTGAAGAACTTGTTTAGTCACATTCCTTCAATGAATTACCCAACCATAGAGTGTGAACATAAACCCTTAGCAATTTTGGGCCATGAAAAGACTAACAACATTCGAGTGCACGCATGTATTCAATTAAATACAATGAAATAATTTAGTATAAAATCATGGAAAGAATGTCCAATGCCCCAAGTCACAATAACTTGGGTGCATAGCACCATGGATACAATCTGAATCCATGTGTGGTGCTTTATAGCATTATTTATGGATTTGGATGCGTACATGGTTTCTTTAGGGTCAAAGGCATTGTTCTCTTATATAGAGTGTTGTCCCAAGGCCCCAAGAAACATGTTTATTGCTCAAAACCATATATTAGCATCAACATCCCCAATCATAGACCAATGATACCCTTAAGAGGCCATGTGTGGTTGGTAGAGGCATCCTTCTTAGACATGGATGGCTAGAAGCTTCCTTTAGGGCCCTATCTTTAGGTCTCTTTCATTGACCATGTTGAAGGCCCTATGGCCACAAGACCTAGATACATAGTATCATGTATTCCCTTGCAAATTCATCTATGGTCCTTTGAGGCATTCTTTGTGATCCAGATTTTCCCTGTGAAAATAGGTGTCGAAAATAGGGGCGAAGAATTGGTCGAAAATAGGGGTGAAGCATTGGATAGATCCTCCTTGATCCACCAATCCCTCAACGCATCCAAATTCAACCCTAAAACACTAATTGATGGAGAATCACTGCAACATTTAATGTGAAATACATCAAATCTACAACAAACTTTCCAGATTTGAATCAGTTCAATGAATGGGAATCGATCTAGAGCTGCTATAGATCGATTTAAAGGCCTATATTGGTTTCCATAAACTCGTGAGGTAGATTGAAGGTCGATATTGGTGCAGTCCCAAGCCCAGATTATTTTTGGCCTTTCCCTTGGTCATTCAACATTCGTTCATGCCTGATCCCTTCAAGAAAATGTTGATCACTTAAGTAACAAGGCTCCTTCAAAGATTCTTGGATCACCCAATGAATTATTGCATGGCATTGCTATGTAGTCCTAGTCGAAACCTTGATCAAATGACTGAAGCCGATGTGCCGTAGGGAAGCAATTTTGACAAAATTCGGCACCCTCCTCTTTGAAAATGATGAAGAGGCAATTTTAATGAAATTTAACTTCTATCACTACCCTTTCATATGTATGAGATCCTAAAGTTTGGGTTTTACGAGGTCAAATATTGCATGGAAGTAAAGTGGATTGATGTGTGTACATATTTAAGTTCAAAGTTGATGACATATGAGAAGGACGATGATGATCACAAGCATAAGTATGATGACAATGGAGATCATCATGAGATAAATGGTGATGATTACGATGATGAAGATAATGACAATGAACAGTGAAATAGAGAAGATAGAAGAAGAGGCCACGAATCCTAAGAAGAGGAGAATATAGAGATGAAATAAAATGAGTAGAGGCCAAGCACTTGAGAAGAAAAATAAGTCCTAGGAGTAAAACATGTAGGCAATTGTAAATTTAGGTATCAATGTAAATTTTGTAGTTTGTAGAAGCCTAACTAAGACTGACACTAGTAGGTATTAGGAGTTTAAATTTTTATTTTGGTAGCCCATAGAGGCTATTGTAAATTATTTATTTTTTATATTAATGAAGAATATTAATGAATAACCTATTATATGAAAATGTATGAATGAATGAGTGTGTGTTTGATTTTATTTGTTACTGATTACTTGTACACTTTGAGCAGTCAAGTGCTTATTGAGCCTTGTGAGTTGGAGAAGGGGTTAATATAGTATCTCTATTGAGTAGAGAAACTAAGTTTTCTTCATATATGTGTGTTAAATTAACATGTAGTGGGACCATCCCCAACCCTCCATTTATTAGGTGGTTTCAAATAAAAACAATTTCTATATAGAAGAACAACTCCAACAGTGGCTGGGTAGATTTGTTGGAGAGGTTGAAGCATGCCCGCATAGAGGTTTAGTGGGTGAAATGATATAAGGATTAGAAAGAGGGCAAGAATCTTGCAAGTTAAGATAAGAAAGGTCCAGGGAGATTATGAAAGAGATGAATCCTATAGGAGGCTTCAGAAGAATCCTAGAGGAGGCTTAGTTGAGAAAATTCAACTTATTATATTTCTAGAGTAAAAGAGCTACAAATGAAGGTCGCTAGATATTGAGAGAGCTATAGATGAAGGCAGCTAGAAATATTCGTAACTTATCTATAGAAGTTGGTTTTCCAATAACCTTGGACCGGAAATATAGTACATCAAGAGAGCGATGAAGGATAAGAAGTGCATATAGACAGGATTGATTCAATTTGTCCAAATTGCGCGAAATTGAACCAATTTGACCAAAAATTTGTGGGATTGAACCAATTTGTCCAAAATTTCACACTAAAACCAGTGGTAGGAAAAAGGAAAGGTATGCAAAAAATTATCTTTATGATATGATATGCCAAACCATGACATAGTCCCCTACTTGAACAAAAAGTGTGGGGTGAAGGATCTTATGGCACATTGGTTGAGGTGTTACTACATATGTAAATCACATTTTTCTTGCAAATGCAAAGCTAGGGATCCGATGTGCATTGAAAAGGGTGCATTGTCAAGAATAGTTTCAATAACACAAGAGTGACATGTGTTGCTTGTCTTTTTTTTTCTACTGAGAGGTTTGACCTATACAATTGCTTTGGTCTAACTCCTCTGGGAAGTGATAAATTATCGACCGGTTTCCACTTGGGGGGTCATATCTTTTAGCGGATTGAAGATCCTCCTATTGCATTAGAAACATGCCAACTTGTCGAAAAAATCCAGCTAGCATCATCAAATAATTTGCCAACAATTGGACTTTAAATTGAGATCTATGAAAGCCCCAACATACTGTATAAGGGTGGCTATTCCAATCCACCTACAAGCCTAATCCCAATATTGTTTTGTGCTCTATGTGGCAACAAAAGAAACAACTATGCATTGTTTTTGGAGATGTCACACCACGAAAGTGTTCTAGACATGGTTTCATAATGAATGGTGAGAGGAGGAACACTTATGAGACCCATGCGATGGCATGAGGCCCTGCCAATGGTCGGTGAACCTACATAAAGGAAAATGTTATTGCCTAATATTATGTCTTTGGACTTGCTAAATATTAAAATGTAAGCGTTAGAAAGACAACCATATCCCACTCAAAGCTAGCCAAATATTCCCTATGGAGGGTTTAAGTGGTGGCATGGGCTCTACTTCCATGAGTAATAAAATAAAATGTGTTATTGCTTAATATCCAATATTTCATGCATAAAACATGAAATGGACCTAGAGAACCATATTTTCATGCATCGATGAATATTGAAATGGTGACCATATATCACTCGTAGGCTTAAGCTTCTCTATTTTGGGCATGTGTGGTGGTTTAACACATCATACATGGCCCATGAGTCCCTAAGGCAATTTTTATGGCCTTAGACTATGATGTTTGAGCCTAGACCATGAGAATATTCATTGGCATAGTTATTATTGAAATGGCCATTGTATCATATAGGGCATGTGTGATGTCCTAGGGCTTCAAGTGTGGACCATGAACCTTAGAGGATAATGTCATGTATTAAGAAATGTTATGTATGCTTAGGGAATTCAATTTTCTAGTTGGGTGTTGATGGCCTATTTTTATCTAATAGAATTCAAGGTACACGGCCACATGACCTCTGGTATATGATTTTAATCCTGGATAGTATTACATTTCCTTCATAGTTAGGATCCCCTGGTTTGAGAGGAAGCCCCCATGGGATTCTTCGATGGCACAACAAATAAGGATCAACAAGTGGTGGCACATCTTAAATAATGTAGACGAGTCTTTTCTCTCATATATTGAACCCTTCTTTCCAGTGACAACAAGTGAAAAAAACTGAGTTTGAGGAAGAAAAAAGAAAATATGTGCCATCAATTTATGTCATAGAAATGAATGAGCAATCACTAACAAGATAGACTAGGACACTAGAATGACATGGCAAAGCAAAAAAACAAGAGAATGACACGATCTCAAGAAAAACTTGGCAAGTACTCAGGAAAAACTCTTGGGAAAAACACAGGTTAAGGAAAACTAAGATCCAACTTGGTAATCTTTTCAATAGTAACCATTACTCACTAGTTTCATAAGAACTTGCCAAGTATTAGAGTGTTTGCTCGGGTTTTTGACCGATGAGTCAACTGGGCAAGTTTTGTGCCTAAACGAAATCAACTCCATGAGATATATAGTTGCTACCTAAGTCATGTACCTATCTATTAAAAAACAAAATACTAGATATGTTGTTGAAACAACTCCAATCAAATTAAATGAAATACATGTCATAAGAGTCGTACTAACCTCCTTAGCTCGAATGCGAACATCAATTGCTAGCATTTGTCCCATTGGTGGTAAACGTGGTTATTGAATTAATAAAAAAAGAAATATAATCAGATTCACCAAATGACATATACATAATTTACTTCATAAGTTAGATATGCAATAGTACAAAATTACAAATACACCACAAGCTCCCAACAATATATTGAACCAAAGCATCACATATGGCCTCAAGTGTTCAACCTTGGGCATGAGGCAACACATATCATTTCCCTTTATTTCCTGCAGCCAACAACAAGCAATCCTGGCCAACGATTGCTCCAAATGCCACTGTGTGGATCTGTCCGTTGAATATAATGAGTAGAGAAGTTTAACTTTACAATACTTGGACCGAGCGAAGAAAGCCTAGGGCGGGATACCATGGATTCTTTCTTACCACACCACCACTCTATGCTTGATTGGAAATCCCGATTCAACACTTCCATAATAAACTTTATCACATGCTCTAATTTCTTGGAGAGAGGACTCGCCCTACTTAATTTAGTTATTTTGACAGCTAGCTCTTTTGCGAGATCTCAAAAATGCCTTAGGAAATAGAGAATACTCCCTGAAGAAATAGACAACCCCCTTAATGTTAAACATGTGCAAGTGGAGGAGAATGGAAATAGGAACTATGATGGTTGAGTAGTAGTTTAGAGGAAAGGGAAGGTAGTGCCACTAAGAAACCCAAACCAAGGTCCCTTGCTTCATTAAAATCACTCATGAGGTGAATAACCATGAGAAGATGGAGAAGGAGGGATATAAATCTCAAGGAATAAATAAAGAAGACAATCAAGATCATAATGAAACTAAAGAGAAATTAAATAGATCAAAATCATATCCAAGGAGGGTAGGAGGAAGAAAAAATAACTAGGAGATCAAATAAGAGGCTATATACATGAAACTAAATGAATTTAAGATAGAAACTACACCAAAGAAATGGAATCAACAAAGGATAAGGAATGAGATTGTGGCAGTCGTAAAATAGTAATATTGCAAATGACCTTGATACTAAAAAGAGAAAAGAGAGCATAAATAAGATATATAAATTAAAATTGAATGCAAGAGGAGGAAGAGGATGTGGAAGAAGTGGACATGGAGTTATTATCCTCGCATTTTAATAAAACATTTATAATTTCCCTTTTAAGTTAGCAACTGGTGAATCTACACTAGCACATGATAAATGGAAATGGGAGGAGAGAAATGTTGAAGGATTGTCAAGTTCCCATAAGAAATGATCATGAATAGACACAAATCCCACAAAGTTGACAAAATCTAAGTTGGGACGAGGCAAGAAACTTGTCAATGATAACTTGAAGGAGAAAAGGGAGCAATGAATTAACCCAAGACAAACAACCTCACTTAAGGGGACATTTCTTCAAACGCCTAGGCCTTCTAAATGAAAATTCTCTTGTGGAACATAAGGGGCAATAATGCACCTAAGAAACAAATAATTTTGAAAAACAAAATAAGAGTAGAAAAACTAGACTTATTGTTTATTCAATAAACAAAATGCAAAATGTATAACATGTATAAATTCACCAAAATGATACGGGGAGGATGCGATTGCTCGACTAGAGGATTGAGAGGATTTTCAAGAGTTATGGAAATGATGTAGGATCCCATAAACATGGATCTAGAAAACCAACATACCACCTATTGATAGATGACTAGTGATTTATACTTTAGACTCAAGGGTAAAGGGAAATATAACTAATGTATATGGGTTCATTGATCCCTAACAAATTCTATATTAATGTTTGGAAATCTTAAGTACGATTAAGGTCCTCCCCAATTAGGAACATTGAATCATTAGAGAATACAGCCTAACCACAACAAAGTCCTTCTTTGAAAAGAAAGGATGAGTGTAAAGGTTGGATGCGGAAAGCTAGATTCTCCGAGACCTTTTAGAGCATTGATAATTTGTGGATGTATTTCCAAAGAATTCCATCTTCACTTGGAAAAATTGGTGTGGAGGGTTGATTATAATATGATCATCACGTGGCTTATAGAATGTCTCAATGAGACACCATTTTGTGGACTATAATGCTTATGAAATATGCCCATAATGGTAGGATGGACAAAGATCAACAATGTTTAATAACATGATTGAGAATAATGTTGCCTCATGGAATGTTGTGATTTGGGATTGCATATAAAATGGGAAAATCAATGAGCCTCACAAATTGTTTAAAAGAATGCTACAATGGAGATATGCATTGTTTCAAGCATGAAGAGATGTTCTTACATTGGTCTTGTTGTTTCTTTATGTGGACCTAATAGATACTTGGAGTGAATTTGACATACCAGTTACAATTACCAACAAAAATTGCCAAACGGTGAGGGCATTCCATCATGGTACTTTTTAAGATTATCATCATAGGTTGGACATTGACATTCATTTGTTGAAGACATGACTAGTGAGGAATTTGAGGGAGTAAAAGAATGTAATATGTGATTAATGTGTCAAGGAAAATGGACAAATAGATGTCAAAAGATGGCCATTTACAAGGTGGGAGGACACATTAATTAAACTCAAAACCTCACACATCCAAATATGCCATGTAAGTAAGGATAATTCTTCTACATCAACCTTACCTTAGGCCATTTTGTCTCTAGGGATCATGTGACATTAATAGGCCTATGTCCACCATACAAGCCTGTTGTAGATATTTCTCCCTACGGATAGGTAGAAACTCTCTTAGGTTAAAGTAGACTCGACTGACTTTAAACTAAGACAAAAAAGATAACAAATGCTACCTTGAATTCCTAGATTCAAACAAATGCTTCAAAATAATACTGTAGAAAGAGATAGAAGAGATTTAATCTGACCTTTGATTTAGTCGCTTGTCCTAGTTGTTGTTCTGATCCTCAAGTCCTCGCGAATGAACTTGTTGGGATGAATCAAAGTACAAGCACATACAATCTTTCTAGCAACTTGAAATATATGTCAGAATCTAAACCTATAATAGAATCAAATCATGTAATTGAAACAACATCAACACACACAATTTGGGAAACAAGACAAGTTATATTTTCATTGCAAACTTGAAGTTACTTACAACAGTTGCTTGATGTCCAAGCCAACTCCCAGCTCCAAGTGCTTTCTCCTCTAGCTATCTACACAAAGATCTAAGACCATAGGTTTGATATCTCAAAGAGTCCTCCCCTTTGCTCATGGAAGGCCCTTCTCTTATAATGTGTAGGAGGATTAACCAACAAGAGAGAAGAATGGATCTTAGGAGTGTTTAGTGGATCAGATCCACTAATCAGAGAAGGTGTTAGGATCAAATCATAGGTGTCAATCCCAAAAGAATCTCTTGATAGTTAGGATCCCACAGTCCATGGGAAAAGGATAAAAAGAGACTACCGCACCCCTAAGCCTGAGCATAGGGCGGTAGTACCGTGCCCAAGAAAAGGAGCATAATGTGGTAGTATGGACTACCGCGCCCCTGTATGTGTGCAGGGAGCGGTAGTGGTGAAAGATAAGGTCTCAATTAGGTTGTTAGATGACATGACATGTTTGTCTTTAGTGGTCAACCATTACTTTTCTCTTCTGGGTGTTTTTTAGGCAATAGGGGAAGTGTTGTCAAATGTTTTTATTGTGAAGATGCGACACTGTGAAATATTGAGGTATAACAAAGCCCCATAAAGGGAATCTTTATCATGTAAGTGGAATATAGTGTTCATTTCAAGTTTGGCACACTAAGGATGGCTCTCATGGCCTAGTCTATGTTCTAGGGTAAACATATAAAGTCCTAGGCCATAACATTTTCCTCAAGGGATCGGGGCTCACAAATGGGGCCCTAGTCGATAACGTCATCTCTATGTGGGAAATATTTGGCTTACAAGCAAGAAATGGCCAGTTCAAGCTCTATACAACCAAGAATGGTTATCATTGATTGGGCCATATTATCAAGTCAAAACATAATGTCTAAGGGTAAGGGGCTCATGGGTCATGTGTGATGCCCTAGACCACCTTAAAGGCCCCATATAATACATAGGTAATATTTAGCCAATGAGTAAGATATGTTGGCCATTTTGAGGTTTGGCACACCAAGTATGGATTTCAATCCCTAGGCCATGGACCAAGGTTTTAGGGTACAAGGCCATATGAATTACGTTGAGGATCATGGCCCATGAATGGAGGCCTAGATTATAACACAAGGTCTACATGGGGAATCTTATCCTATATGCGAGATATGCTCACTATTTTGAGGAAGGTCACGCCAAGGATGATTTTCAAGGCCCATGTTATCATATAAGGTTAAATAAGGGTCTTAGGTCATACAATTTTTCTCTAAGCTCATGGTCCATTTTCAAGCCCTCAAACCGCCACACATACCATCCATAGGGAATCATTAGCCTACAAATGAGATAGCATAGACATTTTCCTCTTTCTAATACTAGACGTGGTTCAATGGTAAGATCCCTAGGCATACTTATGAGTTCAATGCTAAAATCCCTAGGCATACTCATGAGTTCAATGCCAAAAAACATCCTCCAAAAGTTCAATTCTCATGAGTTTTAAGGGGGGTTCCAAAAAAACCACCTCCAAAAGTTCAATTCTCATGACTTTTAATGGGGGTTTTGACAAACCGCACCCACAAGTTGTGAGAATTGGGCTTTTAGGGGGTCTTTTCAAACAACCGCCTCCAAAAGTTCAATTCTCATGACTTTTAAGGGGGTTCCAAACAAACCGCCTTCCAATGTTCAATTCTCATGACTTTCAGGGGGGGATTTGACAAACCGCCCCCAAAAGTTATGAGAATTGGGCCTTTAGGGGGGGTTTTCAAACAACCGCCTCCAAATTTTCAATTCTCGTGACTTTTAGGGGGGATTCCAAACAAACTGCCTCCCAAAGTTTAATTATCATGACTTTTAGAGGGGGTTTTGACAAACCGCCCCCAAAATTTATAAGAATTGGGCTTTTAGGGGAGGTTTTCAAACAACCGCCTCCAAAAGTTCAATTCTCATGACTTTTAAAGGGGGTTCCAAAAAAACTGCTTCCAAAAGTTCAATTCTCATGACTTTTAGGGGGGGTTTTACAAATCACCCCCAAAAGTTATGAGAATTGGGATTTTAGGGGGGGGGGTTTCCAAAAACTGCCCCCAAAAGTCAAATTTCAGGACTTTTGGGGGACGATTTGAAAAAACGGCACCCAAAAGTCCAATTTCCATGACTTTCAGGGGTGGTTTTAAAAGACTGCCTCCAAAGGTCTGAAAAAAATTTCAGGAGGGGGTTTACCAAGACCCCTGCAAGCCAAAACCGCCCCTAAAGGGCTATTTTGTTGTAGTGGCAGAATCTGTTTGAACCAGAAGATGATTAACTGGGTGAGAATGTGCAAGGAGCACATACAAAGGCCAAGTGTGATGGAAGAAGGGAGCAAGTGATGCCCTTGAATTTGGTCGAGACTATGGTTAGCTTTAATGAGCGGATGATAAAAGTGCATGAAGAGCAACATCAACTCAATGCAGCCATTTTGCAGAGTCTGACGGACTTGCAGCAAAGGATAAAGGCTATTCCAATCCGAGCCATGAAGTCCGAGAAGAAAAGAATGCAGAAAGTCAGTCTAGGGGTCGTTCCATGAGAAGAAATCCAAGCCCTAGAAGAGGTTCTCCGGGAAGAAGGCACAAGACACCTTCTCCTAAGTTTTCTTCTAGCAGGTCAGTCGATTTGGAGGGTTCTCAAGGGAGCCCAAGATGCACTGCTAGTAAGAGTAAGGGTAGGAAGAAGCACTGAGGTATTCCACAGTGTGAATTTAGGAAGGCGAGTGTTAGCACTTAGATTTTATTCCGGTTATAAAAGAATAATACCTAAGGTAACCTATTTCAAACCAAGCTTTAGGTAGAAAACTCAGCCATTTTTCCACTAGAGAGGGCCTTCTAACAATATATATGTAAAGACTGAAATATATAAAAATTCTCTCAAAATTTCTCAAAAGGATTTTCTAGTTGAAAAGGAAAACAAGAAACGTTTGGGCATGGAGTCAAAGTTTCAAATATATAATATGCCAGTAAGAGACTTATAACAAATAGATTTTCACAGAGGCAAGATAGCAATCATATCACAGTCAATTTGATTTTTTCAGGTGGTATAGAAAGAAGTAATGACATTCCATCAACAACAGGCATCTAACTGGGATGAATCCATTGTCAACTTTGGAGAAAATAGTGAAAATTTAAATGCGATAAAACGAGGCATAACCAGTATGAATCTCGAGTTATTTCAAGTGTTCATTTAAATAAAGAAGAAAAACATAATGGAAGATAAAACATAGAGGGTAAACATGCACATATAAAGATAAAGGGAAAAACAGACTGTAAAGCTGATCAACACATGAATCTCTGGTCTCAAAAGATAGGTATTTTCACTGTACTGCCTTTATTTATCAAAAAATAGACTTCACAACATATTCGTCTCTCCAAGAATTTCCAACCCCTTCAAAAATGACTCTCATTGTTTTTATACAAAATTCGGAAGAAGCTTGACATAACTGCTTCTTCTAACTAATAACTGAAAATACTTTAACTTAAAAGATAACTGTCTTTGAGCAAATTGATAACTGTCTCCAGATAATATTACAAATTTAAAATAAAAGTTTATTTTTGCCACTTGGCAAAATTTTTGAATATCATCTTTTCTCCACTTGGCAAGAGTTTTGAAAGCATCTATGAATGGACATAATATCTTGTCCTTCCATATTTGTCAACATAATTCCACTGGTCGGTCGTGGGTAAATCATAGTTGGTCATTTCTTTTACCAAGACTCGCATTTCAACATGACCTGCATAAGAAACATGAAGAAGATTCTCACAGGTTGATATTAGCATATTTAAAATTTCAAAGTCCTCTGCTATTTTCTCCATTAAAATTTTCCCTGTAAGCATATGATCCAACTGCTGGAACTTTCTGTGATCCATCCTTATGTCAAACAGCTATCTCTTATACTCATTAGGAGGAATGAATTCATTCTTTTCATTCCAAAAAGTAGGGAATCCTTTGTTTACTAATTTTTCAAATTGCTTCTTAAACTTTACTACTTCTTCCCTTATATCTCCAGCTTTAGCTTCAATATTTTCAACATGCGAGTACTTTCCCAAGATCCTTTTGGCCCATGTGATGACTGAAATTCTGTTCATTATATTCATGGCTGTCAGGTCTGCTTCAGTTAGACTGTTTCAGAATGTTATAGCTTTCTGGGCAACTTCTTTTGGCATTTTATTTAGGTTCTCCCTGACTGCTCTGCAACTTTCGAAGGCATCTTTGGCTACCTTTTCTTTGACTCTTATGTAATCCAGATATGGTCTTAATTTCTCAACTTCCTTTATTATTTGGTCCCATACCATGTGTTTGCAACCTTGCATAGCAGTTTGTCCTGTCACATGAGCTGCCAAACCTTTGTTATTATCACCTAATTCCTGATTCCTTGTCTGCAAAGTTTTTATTTCCTTATTTTTAATTTCATTTTCTTCCTTCAGTTTTTGTATCTCCATCTTCAATTCTTTGATTTCTCCTTCTTTCAAACTCACTTGGGACATGGCTTGTAAAATACCATCTACTCCAGTTTTATCTTCATTTGTGGCTGTTCGTACCTGTTGCTGACCGCTTCCTATTAATCTTTTCCTTGCTTCCTCCAACTGCTCTTCTAAAACGATTTTTTCTTTTTCCCAATGTTCTTTTTCATCAGAGAGCTTTAACATTTTTGCAGTAACATCGTTTACTTCATTAGATCATTCTTCTTTTTCCTTTTCCAGTATCGTTAGTTCTGCTCCCTGGATAAGCACAGTGTCTGGAATCTTAAGCTTTCGTCTTAACATCAGGATCGTATCATCTTTTTCTTTGAGCAATTTTGTTGCTGCATCTCCCTCTTTATTTATCAAATCTACTTGCAATTTTTTAATCCGTTGCTGTCGAGACTTATTTTCTGCCTTCTCCTGTCTCAACTGATTATTCAATTTATCCACTGAATTTTTCAACTTATCTGCCCTTAATATTGCCCCCAAATAATCTGAATATATAACTTCTCTTGTTTGTCTGTGCAACAAAATTTTATCTCGGGCATTTATTTTAGACAAATCTACTTTCATCTCTGAAATTTTATCTTTTGTGACAACTGAAAATTTCAAAGAAATCTCTTTGATATTTCTGCTAGTAAATAAACTTACTTCAGTATTGGATATATTTCTGACTTTCGGAAACAATTGAATGGTTTGTTTAGAGGACTCTTGTTTATTCTGACTATGTTCATTAAATACATCCATCATATTCTGGGGTCTATTTACATCACCTTCTGTTGGGGTTTCTTCAATACAGTATTCTTTAACCATGACCTCTGGTATCTTTTCTTCAGTTCTTTTTGTATCTTCTGAAACTGCTATCAGCTCCTGTTGTTCATTTATTTTCAACTTTTTTCCTCTTTCTGTTCCTTCATCTTCAATGTTCATTACATCCTGTATGGGTCTCTTAAAACCCACCAATGCAGTATTCATTGGGTCTTCTGTCTCTGTTGTTGTATCTGTCAATGCCATTTCTTTGTCGTGGGCATCCGGAATGATTTCTTCTTTATATTCTAGCAAATTGGCTCTGTCAGACATTCCTTCAATCATCTGATGGTTCAGTGCTTTAATGCGGTGATCTGTTCTCCATTTTGATATTATGTTCAACGGATCATACTCAATAGCTATATCTGTCTCAAAACTCATATCTTTCAATAACTTCTCTATATACAAAACAACATTTTTATTCTTTATTGTGAATGGACTAAGTGTGAACGGATAGTTAATGTCTGTTGCTTGTTTGTAAACCAAAAAATTGTTATCTTCAACAATCAACTTTTGTCTCATGAATTCCAAAGCAAAAACCCTTAAGGTAAGAAAAGCTGGTAAAACATAAGGTTTATGTTTGAACCCGTATAATCTGATTACTGTACTATCCTTTGACAAGAAGCAATCTCCCGTCGCGTACTCTGCACTCAATTGCATGCATGCCTGCATTTCTAGTAATACTCTAGGCAATTTTTTACCAAAGATCATTCTGTAAATCTTTGAGAGCATGAAATTGATGTAATTGAACATGTTATTTTCTAATAAAGTCGTGAAAATGATTTCTGGGAATTGCAACTCTTCTTGACTGGCGATCATAATCATTTTCATCAAAAAAGACTGAAACCTGAAAAGTCTCAGAGTGGGAAAATTGACCATCTGGTCATGAATCTTCTCTGTCAAAAATTCTTCAAAATTAAGTCGAGGGATTTGATTTTCATCAATCCCTGACGGAAATGTACTCATTTTGTACAACAGACTCAATTGAAATTCGGTTACATACAAGTCTGTATCAAGCCCTAGAACTAAGGCCAATAATGTCAAAACCAATTGGGTATTTTCATCAAACAAATGGATATCTAAAGGGTACGGGACCTCCGAAATGCTGGTTTCTGGCTTGAGACACGACGACAAAAACCTTTCTCTATCAGTTTGAGAGGTTTGATGATAATTTTCAATAATGGAGATTTCAAAAAAGACCTCGGACTCATGGGTTTGGGAAAATTCTATTCCTAGGGATTTAATCATTTCGGCCGGCTTTATTTCACAAACGACTCTGGTTTTTTGACTGTCTAGGACAATTCTTTCTTCTCGGGAGTAATTCTCGGCACACCATGACACAAATTCTAGGAAAAAAGGGATTTGGTTTGGGCAAAAAGCTATCAAAGATGACTGGTGGACTCTATGTAGGTCTACCCCTTCTTTTAATAATTCCGATAACCTAAATTTAATCTCAGAGACTGGTAACTTAATTAGGGTATCATGAACGTCTTCGTCTCTATCCTCTAGGGCTTCTTTTTCTTTAAAAACATCTATATCGTGCACAATTTCCATTTAAACGTTTTTTTAGACAAAATTCTGTTTAAAAAGTGAGCCAGGTCACCAGACCCTACCTTTATGTACACGCCTTTTGCCTTCTGTCCCAATCGCTGATCCCCACCAGTCTTCAGAGCTCTCCAAGATAGCGACACATATGCAAAATGCCGTTATGTGAAGCCCCTTTTGTTTTATATAAGCCTTTTTGATTAACTCCCTGGCAACTTCTTGAACGTGGATCATATCCTACCGTTGATCTCGACCTTTTGATTTGGGCCGTCAGATCTCGCCTCCTTTTATCCCCTATGGTGGTATCCGCGATCTTAAAGCGGTCTTTCTTCTCCGGTTTCTTCCTTGCGTGGATCAACCATCTGACGACACCTGTTTGAGTGGTTTCGCTTTCCGTGACCTCTCTTCCTCTTATCAAGTGTGCACCTTCCCAGATGCGGACGAACAATGGCCATTGATTTGGTTTCAAATTTATATCGGCCCTCCGATTGCTATCAACGTATGGCGTATCTCCTTATGCTTTCTCCATCTGTCACGTATCAGGTCCCACCACGCCACGTGCTATGGCCTCGCCGTGCTTTTCTATTTGGTGGTTCCGCATGGCGCTGTGGTGGTTTATGATACCACCATTCACATATGCGGACTGATGAGATTAAGACACGTGCTCAGCAGTATTGAGTCTGCAACCGTCCACAACTCTTTGGAACTGATCACTTTGGCGATGCGGGAAACGATATTAGCCGTCGATCTTGATCTTTATCATCTCCGCCATCGAAACCTGGTCTGGATTTAATCCTTTCAAAAAAAATATTTTGGACTTTGCATAAGTGGGTTTTCCTTCTTGTTTTTTGTATTTTAAACTTTTTCTTCCACTCATTTGTGGTAATTTCTTCTGCTTTTGGATATTTTAGCAAAACTTTTTAGGTTTTAAGCATTCTCAGACATAGTGTCAACAACTGGCTCCAACTGGGGATGCTATCCTCCCTGTGAGGTAGCAAAGAACATGGTAGACCAAGTGCCTGATCCATTGGGCTGCATTCAAACCATTTTTTTTTGAAAAAATATTTACACTGTACAAAAAAAAAAAAAAAAAAAAAAAAAAACTCTCTTTCACTTTTGTTTTTTTTTGGAAAGATAATGTTTGAGGTGTCTCCCATTGACTGGTCCTCCAAGATAAAATTCTCCATTGCAATTTTTTAAGATAAATGCATTTTATCCTTGACATCCTGCAACAATATATGGACCTTGCCATAAATGCTCAAACTTTCCATGGTGATCTTCCTTTCTGGAGTCCCACTTCAAAACCAAATCATTTATCTGAAAATCCTTTTCCTTAACCTTTCTGTCAAGAGTTTTCTTCATTTTTTCCTGATGCATTTGGGTTCTGTTATATGTTTTTTCTCTGACTTCATGCAATTCTATCATTTGATTTATTCTCCTTTGCATATGATTTGGTTCTTCATCGACTTCTTGTAATAATTTCATAACTGGCAAACCCAAAGAAATAGGAAAAATTACTTCTGTACCGTACACCAACTAGAAAGGGGAAGTGCCAATTGCTCTCTTTGTACTGATTCTATCTGCCCATAGAGCATATTTCAATTTAGTGTGCCAAGCCCTCTTATTTTCTTCTAGCAACTTCTTTATGATTCTCACTAAACTCTTATTTGAAGATTCAGCCAATCCATTCCCTTGTGGATAATAAGAAGTTGAATGATTTAGATGTATGTGATATTTGTAACAAAAATTTATCATCTTTTTTGACTTGAATGCTGGAGCATTATCTGTCACTATTCTTTTAGGACAACCAAATCTGGACAAAATGTTCTCTTCCAAAAAGTTCATAATCACTATTTCTATGGCATTTCTGGTTGGGATGGCCTCAATCCATTTTGTGAACTAATCTGTAGCAGTCAGAATCCACTTATGTTGCCCTGAAGAATTTGGGTTAATTTCACCAATAAAATCTAACCCCCATTGTTGGAAAGGTGCTTCAACTGAAATAGGTTTCAATGGAAATGGCAATAATTCTCTTTTTCCATAAAAAATTTGACATTCATGACTTTTTGTTACTTCTTTATATACATCTGAATACATGCTGGGACAATAAAAACCAACTCTAAGAATTTTGTTCACAGTAGCCTTCCATGAATGATGTCCCCCACACATACCTTTATGAAATTCCCCCATGATATGCTACGCTTCATTCTCCAATAGGCAATTCAACAGGATTCCTCCAAGATCTTTCCAAAATAAATTTGCATCTAATATGCAAAACTTGGCTGCTTTCAATTTTACTGATCTTGCCCTAGTTTTTTCCATATTCGCAGGTGCTTGGAGATTCTGCAAAACATATACAATGTCCGTGTACCATGGGGATAAAGAGAAATCTTCAATTATTTGTGAATTTGGAACATTTTCGGTTGAAGTTCCAAAAAGAAAATTCATACCGAGAGAGTCCCAATTTGTCTCAGTCATCATTTTAGCCAATCCTTGGCCTTTTATTAGCTTCGTAGGTTTAATGTCCAGATCATATTCCAATAATACTGCTATCCACTTTTCTCTTTTCCCTTCAGGATCTGGCTGCATAAGAATGTCTTTCACTGCTGCTGATGGAACATGTGCTATTATATGAGAATGCAAAATATATATCCTGAAATCTTTCAATGCTTTCACTAAAGCATAAGCTTGTTTCTCCATGATGTTGTATTTTAATTTTGCATCTCTCAGAATCTTACTAAAAAATGCAATTGGTTGTTTCGTGCCTTCTTGATTCTTTTGCAACAATACCCCTGCTACTGTGTGTTCCGATGCATAAGTAAACATAATGAAATTCTTTGTATAATCTGGACTAATTAACATTGGTGCTTCAGTCAATGCTCTTTTAATATTATCAAAGGATTGTCTTCCTTCTTCAGTCCATTTAATTTCCTTGTCTTTCCTTAGCATTTCAGTTATGTTTCTCAGAATTTCGGCGAAACTAGGAATGAACCTTCTTAACCAATTTACCCTTCCAATAAATGACTGAATCTCTTTTTTGCTCCTAGGAATTCCCACCTTTTGTATCGTAGATACTCTCTCCGGGTCAATTTTAATGCCTTCTTTTGATATGATGTGTCCCAATAATCGTCCTTCTTCCATGCAAAAATGAGATTTCTTTTGATTCAAGGAAAACAAAAAAATTTCTACATTTTATAAAAACTCTTTCCAGATGCTTCCACTGATCAGCAGCATTCTTTGAATAAACAGTGATATCATCCATGTATACTACCACAATTTTGTCCCTTTCACTTGCAAATGCAATATCCATGGCTCTCTGAAAGGTTGCGCCTGCATTCATCAAACCAAATGGCATTTTGTCGTACATAAATGTTCCCCATGGAGTAGTAAAAGCAGTTTTTTTTTTATCTTCTGGATGAACTTTAATTTGATTATAACCGAAGAAACCGTCTAACATGGAAATTCTTTCGGCTCCCACAGCTTTCTGTAAAATCTGGTCCATTTTAGGGAGTGGATAATTATCTTTCAAAGAAACTCTGTTCAAATTTCTAAAGTCTACGCACAGCCTTATTTCGCCATTCTTTTTCCTTACTGGTACTAGGTTAGCCAACCACTTGGAAAACCTCAAGGACACAATTATCTTAGCATCAAACAGCTTTCTCACCTCTTTTTCTATTACTGGAAGCAACTTGGGATTTATTCTTCTTAGTTTCTGTTTAAAAGGCTTTTCATCAGGTTTGATAGGAATTGTATGTTGTATAACAGAAACATCATATTCTTTCAAATCCTCATAGCTCCAAGCAAAAACATCTGAAAATCTTTTCATCACTTCCACGCTTTTCTCCTCCTCCTTTCTTGGTAATTTCTTTGACAGCTTTACCAATTTGGGATCTTTTTCAGAACCTAAATTGTAATCTTTTACATCCTCAGGTTTAGGCTCTACCTTTGGATTTTTCACCACATCATTTTTATCAAACAATTTTTCTAAAGGAATTAAGCCTCTGGGGATAACATTATTCTTCAACTGAATTATATCCTTACCTCCAATCCTTTGCTTGAACTTTTCTGTTTCTTCTGGAGGATCTATTTCATCTGGACTAGCTCCAGCATCTTCTGCATCAATAGACCTGTAATTGAATTCATATGTCATTTCTAAAAAGCGTTTAATCTATTGATCATCTTCAACAACCTGCGAATGTTTGATATTGTCTGGGATAGATGGTCTGTGTATGACCTCACTATCATATTTCTTTTTAGAAAAGATAGGAGTTTTGAATGCAGCTCCTACAGTGGCCAAAGAATTTGCTACAATGTTGCTAACTCTGGGAATTGAAACAACATCATGTTCATTGAAAATTTTTTCCAGTAAATCCCACACTTCATTTCTATAGGATCTCATTTTAGGGTGTTTGGTCTGATAAATAGCTTTTACCTGATTTATCACCAATTCAGAATATCCAAACACTTCAATCCTTTTTGCTTTTAAATCTCTCAATACGTTCAACCCCAGAATCAAAGCTTCATATTCTGCAACATTATTGGTACATTCAAAATTCAATTGGTAAGAAAACATTAGGAATTCTCGGTCAGGTGTAATTATCCATACCCCTGCACCAGCTCCTTCTCTGCTTCTGGCCCCATCAAAGTGCATCGTCCAGGTCCCTTCTTTTCTGATCTTTTCTCTTAACAATCTTTCTTTTTCATGTTCTTTAGGTTCAATTAAATCAATCTTTTCTTTAGATTCAACATCATTGTACAAGATACACGAAATAAGCATATATAGCATGCTTATCAGGTTCTTTCAAGTCACTTACCAAATAAGCTGCCATCTTTTCAGCATATAATCTTCTGTGTACCCCCAACACCAGAATAGTAGCAAAGACATATCCATCTGTAGAGTTCCTTTTAACTTCGAGGCCCACGACCTGGACAATAACATACCAAACTTCGCCGGAATATCAGCAACCACCACATCCATAAGAATACCTTTGGCTGGTATTTTACTGAGATTGACTGTTAAATCCTTTATCAACCCTAAACATTTAACTTTCCTTGAATCAAAAGAAAATAAGTCATCATATGGTCTTGTGATTTCCAATCCCAAAGATTCTACTACAAGTTTTGGCATCAGATTATGAGAAGCTCCTGAGTCTAACATACAATTATGCACAACTTTATCATGAACATTCAAATTCACATAGAAAGGAGAAACTTCCCCAAAACTATTATCCTCCATTCTTGAACCCAGGCATATATTAGGAGTATCATCATCTAATTCCAGAGTATCTATTTCCACTCGATTTTCTACTTGCATCATCTTAAAAATTTGTTCCTTGTATTCTTTATTCTTTAATATCTCATTAAAAGGTACAGAAATCTTGACTTTCGACATTTCACTTTGTATATTGAAAGGAACCAAATTCTTATCACCCTCTTTTATCGAGTCTTTTTTGTTATTTGAAATTACTTTTGGCATCTCTTCATTTTCTTTTCTTCTCGTTTGCTGTTCATACTGACTAGTAGAAGGTTTGTCTTTATTTCCTTTTGATTTTCCCATTGGTTCTTTTCCTTTGTCTATTATAACGTCTCGATTTCTCAGATTTATCTTTCTTTGAAGATCATTTATAGCATTTTGGTAACCAATCTGGTATTGATCAATTTCTGTCTCCAAATTACAACATTCCCCTTCTGCAAGGAACATATCATGCTCTTGTTTAGTCAGATATACTTCTGAATCAGAACTGCCACAATGGTGAATATCACCTTCAGGTATCTCAGTTTCAACTTCTCCAGCAATATAATTTTCAGGAAAAGGAGGTCTGATTTGATCTTCTTCTGCATTCCTTGGGTTTCGCTGCTCTCTCGGCCTTATAGCTGGAACAAAGGGTCTCCTAAAATTTGGGTTTCTGATTTGAGGTTCTGCTTGTTCTTTATTTGGAGCTTTGTTATCCACCACTAACCTTTCTAATAAATTTTCCATAGTTTTCATCATTGCTTCAAATTTTACATCTGTGGAAGAAGAAGAAGATGCTACATTTTGATTATCCTCTCTAATTTTATTTCTGTCCATATCTCTATGTCTCATCTTTCCAGAAGTCATCATATTAGCTTCAACTTCTACTGCATCTTTCATCATTATTTCCAAAGTAGTAGACCTCCTCTCTCTTAATGTGCATGAAAAATCACCTTCAAAAGCGTCTGCATAATGTAACTTGGCTGCTCCCACTGGACGTTTTATATCTGTAGGGATAGAATTATAGACTTTCATAAATCTGGCAGAGAACTCTTGAACTGACTCAAAACCTCCTTTTTTCAGACTATTATATTGTGTCAACACCTGTGAAGGATTTTTCTGGTATTCCCATCTTTCGATAAAAAGAGTTGTAAAAGCATCATAATTAGAAATTGATCCTGCAGCTAAAGCTCTAAACCATTTTTTGACTTCACCTCTCAAGCTTTGGGAAAACAACCTCATTTTTGCATCATCATAATCCACTTCTTCTAAATCAATGAAATCACTAACATTATCAACATGTTGCTGTGCTGTATAGTTCCCCTCATTATCAAAAGTAAAGATTCTCTGTCCATAATTTTGAGGCAAATCATGTAAAGCCGCGGGCAAAACCAATGGGGCAAATCTGGAAGCCATGGGTGGTGGGTTATAAGGTGGAATAATCACTGCCTGCTGTCTATTACTCTGCACAGGTATTCTTTGGGCTTTGGATATTCTGGACCCTGCCCTTTCATATTTTTGTAAATTTTCCCAAACAGATTTTAAAGAATAATCCCACAAGCTTTTTGGGTCAACTTTTGTTTCTTTCAAATCAGAATCTGATTTAGTTCTAAGCAAAATCTTTTCACCCGAACCAATATTTTCTTCCTCAAACAGATTTTCTTGCAAAGAAGGGAATATATTTGAAAACTGAGAAATACCTTCTTTTGTCTTGCCTTTGCCTTTATCCGTCTTGAGGAGCTTTTTTGGATTATCCACGCCTGAGAAGAACTGCAAACCAGGATTTCTTCTTGTAGCCACAATGTCTTTCTCAAAATATCTTCAAAAAACCTCAAGAATTTGTCACAAGTGAAGTCGCCAGGGCAATATCTACAACCAACTTATTTCAAACTTCCTTGCCGAAGAAATTTGACCTTTCTTTGTCGTTTCTCCCAGGGGAAATTTTCACTTTCGTTCCCCGGCAACGGCGCCAAAGTGTTGGCACTTAGATTTTATTCCGGTTCTAAAAGAATAATACCTAAGGTAACCTATTTCAAACCAAGCTTTAGGTAGAAAACTCAGCCATTTTTCCACCAGAGAGGGCTCTCTCATAATATATATGTAAAGACTGAAATATATAAAAATTCTCTCAAAATTTCTCAAAAGGATTTTCTGGTTGAAAAGGAAAACAAGAAATGTTTGGGCATGGAGTCAAAGTTTCAAATATATCATATGCCAGTAAGAGACTTATACCAAAGAGATTTTCACAGAGACAAGATAGCAATCATATCACAGTCAATTTGATTTTTTCAGGTGGTATAGAAAGAAGTAATGACATTCCATCAACAACAGGCATCTAACTGGGATGAATCCATTGTCAACTTTGGAGAAAATAGTGAATATTTAAATGCGATAAAACGAGGCATAACCAGTATGAATCTCGAGTTATTTCAAGTGTTCATTTAAATATAGAAGAAAAACATAACGGAAGATAAAACATAGAGGGTAAACATGCACATATAAAGATAAAGCGAAAAACAGACTGTAAAGTTGATCAACACATGAATCTCTGGTCTCAAAAGATAGGTATTTTCACTGTACTGCCTTTATTTATCAAAAAATAGACTTCACAACATATTCGTCTCTCCAAGAATTTCCAACCCCTACAAAAATGACTCTCATTGTTTTTATACAAAATTCGGAAGAAGCTTGACATAACAGATTCTTCTAACTAATAACTGAAAATACTTTAACTTAAAAGATAACTGTCTTTGAGCAAATTGATAACTGTCTCCAGATAATATTACAAATTTAAAATAAAAGTTTATTTTTGCCACTTGGCAAAAATTTTGAATATCATCTTTTCGCCACTTGGCAGGAGTTTTGAAAGCATCTATGAATGGACAGAATATCTTGTCCTTCCATATTTGTCAACATAATTCCACTAGTCGGCCGTGGGTAAATCATAGTTGGTCTTTTCTTTTACCAAGACTCGCATTTCAACATGACCTGCATAAGAAACAGGAAGAAGATTCTCACAGGTTGATATTAGCATATTTAAAATTTCAAACTCCTCTACTATTTTCTCCATTAAAATTTTCCCTGTAAGCATATGATCCAACTGCCGAAACTTTCTGTGATCCATCCTTATGTCAAACATCAATCTCTTATACTCATTAGGAGGAATCAATTCATTCTTTTCATTACAAAAAGCAGGGAATCCTTTGTTACAAATTTTTCAAATTGCTTCTTAAACTTTACTACTTCTTCCCTTATATCTCCAGCTTTAGCTTCAATATTTTCAACATGTGAGTACTTTCCCAAGATCCTTCTGGCCCACGTGATGACTGAAATTCTGTTCATTATATTCATGGCTGTCAGGTCTGCTTCAGTTAGACTGTTTAAGAATGTTATAGCTTTCTGGGCTACTTCTTTTGGATTTTTATTTAAGTTCTCCCTGACTGCTCTGCAACTTTCGAAGGCATCTTTGGCTACCTCTTCTTTGACTCTTATGTAATCCAGATATGGTCTTAATTTCTCAACTTCCTTTATTATTTGGTCCCATACCATGTGTTTGCAACCTTGCATAGCAGTTTGTCCTGTCACATGAGCTGCCAAACCTTTGTTATTATCACCTAATTCCTGATTCCTTGTCTGCAAAGTTTTTATTTCTTTATTTTTAATTTCATTTTCTTCCTTCAGTTTTTGTATCTCCATCTTCAATTCTTTGATTTCTCCTTCTTTCAAACTGACTTGGGACATGACTTGTAAAATACCATCTACTCCAGTTTTATCTTCATCTGTGGCTGTTTGTACCTGTTGCTGACCGCTTCCTGTTAATCTTTTCCTTGCTTCCTCCAACTGCGCTTCTAAAACGATTTTTTCTTTTGCCCAATGTTCTTTTTCATCAGAGAGCTTTAACATTTTTGCAGTAACATCGTTTACTTCATTAGATAATTCTTCTTTTTCCTTTTCTAGTATCGTTAGTTCTGCTCCCTGGATAAGCACAGTGTCTGGAATCTTAAGCTTTCGTCTTAACATCAGGATCGCATCATCTTTTTCTTTGAGCAATTTTGTTGCTGCATCTCCCTCTTTATTTATCAAATCTACTTGCAATTTTTTAATCTGTTGCTGTCGAGACTTATTTTCTGCCTTCTCCTATCTCAACTGATTATTCAATTTATCCACTGAATTTTTCAACTTATCCGCCCTTAATATTGCCCCCAAATAATCTGAATATATAACTTCTCTTGTTTGTCTGTGCAACAAAATTTTATCTGGGGCATTTATTTTAGACAAATCTACTTTCATCTCTGAAATTTTATCTTTTGTGACAACTGAAAATTTCAAAGAATTCTCTTTGATATTTCTGCTAGTAAATAAACTTACTTCAGTATTGGATATATTTTTGACTTTCGGAAACAATTGACTGGTTTGTTTAGAGGACTCTTGTTTATTCTGACTATGTTCATTAAATACATCCATCATATTCTGGGGTCTATTTACATCACCTTCTACTGGGTTTCTTCAATACTGTATTCTTTAACCGTGACCTCTGGTATCTTTTCTTTAGTTCTTTTTGTCTCTTCTGAAACTGCTATCAGCTCCTGTTGTTCATTTATTTTCGACTTTTTTCCTCTTTCTGTTCCTTCATCTTCAATGTTCATTACGTCCTGTATGGGTCTCTTAAAACCCACCAATGCAGTATTCATTGGTTCTTCTGTCTCTGTTGTTGTATCTGTCAATGCCACTTCTTTGTCGTGGGCATCCGGAATGATTTCTTCTTTATATTCTAGCCAATTGGCTCTGTCAGACATTCCTTCAATCATCTGATGGTTCAGTGCTTTAATGCGGTGATCTGTTCTCCGTTTCGATATTATGTTCAACGGATCATACTCAATAGCTATATCTGTCTCAAAACTCATATCTTTCAATAAATTCTCTATATACACAACAACATTTTTATTCTTTATTGTGAATGGACCAAGTGTGAACGGATATTTAATGTCTGTTGCTTGTTTGTAAACCAAAAAATTGTTATCTTCAACAATCAACTTTTGTCTCAGGAATTCCAATGCAAAAACCCTTAAGGTAAGAAAAGCTGGTAAAACATAAGGTTTATGTTTGAACCCGTATAATCTGATTACTGTACTATCCTTTGACAAGAACCAATCTCCCGTCGCGTACTCTGCACTCAATTGCATGCATGCCTGCATTTCTGGCAATACTCTAGGCAATTTTTTACCAAAGATCATTCTGTAAATCTCTGAGAGCATGAAATTGATGTAATTGAACATGTTATTTTCTAATAAAGTCGTGAAAATGATTTCTGGGAACTGCAGCTCTTCTTGACTGGCTATCATAATCATTTTCATCAAAAAAGACTAAAACATGAAAAGTCTCAGAGTGGGAAAATTGACCATCTGGTCATGAATCTTCTCTGTCAAAAATTCTTCAAAATTAAGTCGAGGGATTTGATTTTCATCAATCCCTGACGGAAATGTACTCATTTTGTACAATAGACTCAACTGAAATTCAGATACATATAAGTCTATATCAATCCCTAGAACTAAGGCCAATAATGTCAAAACCAATTGGGTATTTTCATCAAACAAATGGATATCTAAAGGGTACGGGACCTCCGAAATGTTGGTTTCTGGCTTGAGACACGACGACAAAAACCTTTCTCTATCAGTTTGAGAGGTTTGATGATAATTTTCAATAATGGAGATTTCAAAAAAGACCTCGGACTCATGGGTTTGGGAAAAATCTATTCCTAGGGCTTTAATCATTTCGGACGGCTTTATTTCACAAACGACTCTGGATTTTTGACTGTCTAGGACAATTCTTTCTTCTCGGGAGTAATTCTCGGCACACCATGACACAAATTATGGGAAAAAAGGGATTTGGTCTGGGCAAAAAGCTATCATAGACGACTGGTGGACTCTATGTAGGTCTACCCCTTCTTTTAATAATTCCAACAACCTAAATTTAATCTCAGAGACTGGTAACTTAATTAGGGTATCATGAACGTCTTCGTCTCTATCCTCTAGGGCTTCTTTTTCTTTAAAAACGTCTATATCGTGCACAGTTTCCATTTATACGTTTCTTTAAACAAAATTATGTTTAAAAAGTGAGCCAGGTCACCAGACCCTACCTGTATGTACACGCCTTTCGCCTTCTGTCGCAATCGCTGATCCCCACCAGTCTTCAGATCTCTCCAAGATAGCGACACATATGCAAAATGCCATTATGTGAAGCCCTTTTTGTTTTATGTAAGCCTTTTTGATTAACTCCCTGGAAACTTCCTGAACGTGGATCATATCCTACTGTTGATCTTGACCTTTTGATTTGGGCCGTCAGATCTCGCCTCCTTTTATCCCCTATGGTGGTATCCACGATCTTAAAGCGGTCTTTCTTCTCCGGTTTGTTTCTTGCGCGGATCAACCATCTGACGACACCTGTTTGAGTGGTTTCGCTTTCTGCGACCTCTCTTCCTCTTATCAAGTGTGCACCTTCCCAGATGCGGACGAACAATGGCCATTGATTTGGTTTCAGATTTATATCGGCCCTCCGATTGCTATCAACGTATGGCGTATCTCCTTATGCTTTCTCCATCTGCCACGTATCAGGTCCCACCACGCCACGTGCTATGGCCTCGCCGCGCTTTTCTATTTGGTGGTTCCGCACGGCGCTGTGGTGGTTTATGATACCACCATTCACATATGCGGACTGATGAGATTAAGACACGTGCCCGGCGGTATTGAGTCCGCAACCGCCCACAACTCTTTGCAACCGATCACTTTGGCGATGCGGGAAACGATATTAGCCGTCGATCTTGATCTTTATCATCTCCGCCATCGAAACCTGGTCTGGATTTAATCCTTTCAAAAATTTGTTTTCGGAGTTTGCATAAGTGGGTTTTCCTTCTTGTTTTTTGTATTTTAAACTTTTTCTTCCACTCATTTGTGGTAATTTCTTCTGCTTTTGGATATTTTAGAAAAAGTTTTTAGGATTTAAGCATTCTCAGACATAGTGTCAACAGTGAGGCCTCCTACTTTTGATGGTGAAAGTAAAGAAGGTCAAGAAGCAGAGGCATGGCTTCTTGGAATAAAGAAGTACTTCAGAATGCATGAATATTCAGAGATTGAAAAGGATAAGGTTGTTATCTACAACCTTAGTGGAATAGCTTCTATTTGGTGGGATCACCTCATTCAAGTGAAAGGAATCAGTGAAAGAAGAGTCAGTTGGGAAAGGTTTCAAAGATATTTCAGGAGAAGTACCTATCAGCTAGGTATTATGATAGCAAAAGAAAAGAGTTCAATGAACTTAGACTGGGACAGAACACTATGGATGAGCATGTTCATAAGTTTATGGAGTTGCTGAGGTATGTGGACTACATCAAGGATGAAAGAGTGAATATTCAATGCTTCCTTGGTAGTCTACCACAGAGCTATAGAGATAGGATAGAGTTTGTAAATCCACAAATCTTGGATGAAGCCATCAGGATGGCAGAGCATTGCTATGTGCATAATAAAGGTAAAGCAGAAGCACAACCAGTGTGGAAAGGTAAACCCAAGGGAAGGTTGGATCAGAATAAAGGTGAGTCTAAACCACCATTCAGGAATCAACCTAAGAGATTTCCATAAGGCCGACAAGCAAGAAGAGAATTCAAGCCAACCATAGCAGCAGACAGAACATCGATGCGGCCACTTCAGTGTTGGGGTTGTGGGGAAAACCACAGGCTCCAAGATTTCCCAACTGCAAAGAAGAACCCTAGGACCTTGCACAATGTTAGGGGAGCAGCTGCAGTCAGGGACATAGCAAAAGCAACACCTAGGATTTATGTAGCACTGGATGATCATTAAGAAGACCATCCTTCAGCAGTGGTGGAGGTTGCAGGTAAGATTGTTGAGCAGGCTATTTCTGTTTTGATTGATCTAGGGTCTACTCATAGTTATGTATCTCCTAAGATAGTTGGAATTTGTTCTCTTGGTAAGATAATAGATGAGAAAGCTTGTCTAGTTCAATTGGCCACTGGTACCAAGAGAAAGGTAAGTGAAGTAGTGAAGGAGTGTCCTATAGAATTGAATGGACTCCTCACACATGCTGAATTAAATATCTTTCCATTGGGATCATATGATGCCCTAATTGGCATGGATTGGTTGGAAAGGCACAAAGCCAAGGTGGACTGTTAAGAGAAAGCATTGGAATGCCTTGATGATGAAGGCCAACCAAGGTTAGTTAAAGGGATTCCAAAGCATGTTTCAGTAAGGTAGGTTTCATCTCTGAAATTAAGGAAGTTTTATAAAAAGGGTTGTCAATTATATGTTGTGCATATATCCGACTCATCAGAAGATAATGGACCTAGGATAGAAGACTTCCAGATATTGCAAGAGTTTCAGGATGTGTTTCCAGATGAAGGTCCAGGATTGCCACCTAAGAGAGACATTGAATTTTCCATTAATCTTGTTCCAAGAGCAACACCTATCTCCAAAGCTCCTTATAGAATGAGCACACCTGAGTTGGTAGAGTTGAAGATGCAGCTACAGGAGTTGATGGATAAGGAATATATCAGACCGAGTGTATCCACATGGGGTGCACTAGTGTTGTTTGTTAAGAAGAAGGATGGAACATTGAGGCTATGTATTTTTTACAGGCATCTCAATAAAGTGACAATTAAAAACAAGTATCCCTTGCCAAGGATTGATGACTTGTTTGATCAAATGAAGGAAGCTAGAGTGTTTTCAAAGATTGACTTGTGGTATGGGTACCATCAGGTAAGGATTAAGGAAGAATAAATTCATAAGACAGCCTTCAGGACTAGGTATGGTCATTATGAATTTACAGTAGTGCCATTTGGTCTTACCAATGCACCTGCTACGTTCATGTGTCTCATGAACAGTGTCTTCAACAAGTACTTGGATAGGTTTGTAATTGTGTTATTGGATGATATCCTCGTATATTCAAAGAATGAAGAAGAACGTGATGAGCATTTGAGAATGGTATTGCAAGTCCTTAGGGAGCACCAACTGTATGCTAAACTGAGTAAATGTAACTTCTATCAAGAGAAGGTGCAGTATTTGGGTCATATTATATCAACAAAAGGCATTGCAGTCGATCTAGAGAAGATTGAGGCCATTATGAATTAGTCCACTCCAAGGAATGCAGCAGATGTTAGATATTTTATGGGCCTTACTGGTTATTACAGAAGGTTCATTGAGGGATTTTCCAAGATAACCCATCCAATTACTTCATTACAGAGAAAGGACTTCAAGTTCACATGGTCTAAAAAATGTGAAAGAACTAGAAATTTCCAGTAGTTGAAAGAATTGCTTACTAGTGCACCTGTGTTGAAGATTGCAAATCCAAGTAAGGATTTTGTGGTATGCACTGATGCTTCATTGAAGGACTCGGTGGAGTACTAATGCAAGAAGGTTTTGTAATTTGTTATGAATCTAGGAAGCTGAAGTAGCATGAAAGGAACTATGCCACCCATGACTTAGAGCTAGTAGTCATAGTTCATGCTCTCAAGAGATGGAGGCATTATCTCTTGGGAAGAAGATTTGAGCTCAGAACGGATCACATGAGTTTGAAGTACTTGTTTGAGTAGCCAAATCTGAATGCAAGGCAGACTAGATGGATGGAATTCCTATGTGAGTTTGATTTGGAAATTAAACATGCCAAGGGTAAAGAGAATAAGGTTGTTGATGCGCCCAATAGGAGATTCCATATTGCAGCAATAATTAGATGTGAATCAAATTTGAAGGAAAGAATTTTAGAGGCTCAAGTTAGTGATGAGGTCTACCTTCAGATCAAAGAGAAATTGCAGTTGAATGTATAGAGGAGAAGTATGGAAGATATCAACTGGGTGAGGGTGATGTTCTCATTTATCAGAACACCAAACTATACATTCCAAACAATGCAAATTTGAAGAAGTTGGTGATGGATGAGATACACCAGAATCCATACTTAGGACATCCAGGATATCAGAAGACTATAACAGCAGCAAGAAAGTAGTACTTTTTGCACGGTATGAAGAAAGACATAGATGGGTACATTGCTAGATGTTATTAGTTTTTCAACATTTAATTCAATAGATCTAGGATCTTAAATGAAAGAACAACATGTACAACATATCACGCATAAGAGACAAGAGACAAGAGACACAAAACATTTCACCGGGGAAAACCAAGAAGGTGAAAAACCCCGCAACTTCCTCAGAGATAGAATAAGCACCAATATAAGGATCACAATGATCAAACCCAAGAGATAGATATCTTCAGCAACATGATCCTCCTCCACTTGTGCACTCCTCCTCTCTCTCACTAATGCGAAGTGAGTGAGCAATAGAATGTGTAAAATGAGAGAGACACACTCTCTATTTATACACTAACTTTCACTTGACCTTTACTCAACTAGGTCGGTCTTAACTTAACCAGTTAACATAATGCTGATTGGGATGACCCCTACTAGGGTGGTCTAATAACCCATCAAGTATAAGTTATGACACTTACAATATAACTTGCGATGCATGCAAGTACAACTGACGACACTTCCAATCGGAGGAATAATACATCTCTGTTGGGGATACAATAAAGTACAAATAGAGTATACAAGTGAATATCTTGCAAAGTTACAAATACATCAACACTCCCTCTTAACTAGGAAGGTATTATCTTGATAGAAGTCATCAATACATATCAGCAAAAGTCTTCAATTCTGGAGTTGGATCATCATCACTAGATCACGGAGCATCATTGTCACTGCTGCTGTACTCTTAATCTCGATCACAGGTGCTATCTCTCAATTATTCTCGTCATAGGAAGTTCTACAGACCCAACCCTTTTTCATGCTGGATGTAGGCCTAGCCTCCATGTAGGTATTCATCATCTCTGCGAGCAAACCATCAAGTAGGTACACCTCAGCATTGATTACACTGCCTCTGCAAAACCTGCAAGAGCATTGCAGGACTGATTATATGCCTCTACAAAACCTATGTATCCTACTGTCACATCATTGTCTTCAGATCACTTCATCGTCCACGGATCACAACCCAGATGCACATCACACAACACTTACACCACCGACATGGGAGAACACATCTATCACCATTCAAGGAAGGCACCAACACTTACATCACGACCATGGGAGAACGCATATATCACCACATTAGAAAGGAATATCCATCCCTTACATCTCACCATGGGAGAACACATCTATCACCATGTGAGAATGGCCCAACCCTTATATTTTAGCATAGGAGAACACATATGTCACTATCTGAAAATGGCTCTGCCCTTACATTTCACCATAGGAGAACTCATCTATCACTATGTGAAAATGGCTCAGCCCTTACATCTCACCATAGGAGAACACATCTATCACTATGCGAGAATGGCTCCAGCCCTCACATCTCACCATGGGAGAACACATCTATCACCATGTGAGAAAGGCTCATGTGCAGCTGTGTCTCCGGACTCATCACTTACCCTTTGGAAGGAATCTCGATCTGAAGTACACCAAGTCTATCTCTAAAGTACTCAAACTTCACTCTGGCCAGTGGCTTGGTCAACACATCGGCTAACTGCTCGTCCATTGCAACATACAGGAGATTCACTGCTCCTCTCTGCACCATATCCCTGATATAGTGAGACTTGATCTCAATGTGCTTCGACTTGTCATGGAACACTGGGTTCTCCGACAACTTCACACAACTATGGTTGTTGCAATATATACAAGTAGCATCCAACTAGGGATCAAACCAATCAGACAGTAGCTTCCTAAGCCATACTGCCTCACAACTAGCCGAACAAGCTGCAACATTCTCTGCTTCGACTGTACTCAGTGCCACACAGGACTGCTTCCTACTAAACCAAGAGATCATATCGGATCTCATACTGAAGCAGCACCCTGAAGTGCTCTTTCGATCAATGGAACTGCCTACCCAATCTGAATCAACATAACCCTCTAGGTTAAACTTTTGATTCACATCATACTTGATCCCATAATCAATTGTACCCTTCAGGTACCTCATAATATGCTTTACAACAACCATGTGAACATTGCTCGGATCCGTTAGGAACTGGCTCAATGTGTTCACAACAAAGCAAATATTTGGTCTCATGTTCGTCAGGTACATCAAGGACCCAATCATCTGACGATACATGGTGACATCAACCGACTCAGATGAAACATCACATAGAAGCTTAAGCTTCGATGCCATAGGTGTGGCCATGGCCTTGCAGTCCATCATCCTGAACCTCTTCAGGATCTCTACTGCATACTTCCCTTGTCCAAGTAAGATCCCATCTGCACTCTGCCACACCTCCATGCCTAGAAAGTAGTGCATCATACCCAAGTCCTTCATCTCGAACTTGGAAACAAGCTTCCTCTTTGTGTCAGCAATTAATCCATCCTCACCTGTCACAAACAGGTCATCTACATACAGTAGGAGTATCACTGGATTGCCTTCCTCAACCTTGTAGTAAAGGTTGGAATCTGCTTTACTCTTAGTAAATCCCAAGCTGGATAGAAAGCTGTCTATCCTACCATACCAAGTCCTAGGAGCTTGCTTCAAGCCATACAAGGATTTCTCCAACCTGCATACATATGAATCCATGTCATGTGTCTCAAAACCAAGTGGTTGCTCCACATACACTTCCTCTTCGACTACACCATTCAAGAAAGCTATCTTGACATCCATCTGGTGTATCTTCCATTTCATTATTACAGCTAGAGCAAGTATTGTTCTGATGGGAGTGTATCTGGCTACAGGAACAAAAGTCTCTTCATAATATATCCCCTCTTTCTAGGAGAAGCCACGAACCACAAACCTTGCCTTGTATTTCTCTATGCTACCATCTGTAGCATGCTTGATCTTATAGATCCAATTGGAAGTCACAACAGACTTCCATTCTATTCTTGGGACCACATCCCAAAAATCATTCTTTATGATCGAATGGTATTCCTCGATCATGGAATTCTTCCATTACTGCATCCCAGATCCTGGGAACTTCAGATTCTTCAATATCTTCAATAGATAATTTTCTTTGAACTTTATTGCTAGAACAAACGTTGTAGTCCTTCTTTTGTAGGTGATGGTACACGGTCTTTCCTACAAGACAAGTTCAATTGCATGATTAGAAATATCTTATACGCTTCATAACAAATTCTTACTTATAAAGACACATGTCATATAGTCATGCAATTATCTTAGCCAATGCTTCATTACAACATTTATCCATATTCTGTAACTTTCTAGATGCCTTCCATCTCTACCAGAACATTGTTAAGAGTGTGCACACCTCCCAACATGTTAGCAAAGAGGTTTCATTCTAGATAAGTAGCAATGAAATGTTGTACAGTACCATAAACCACTTACCCATTACTATATTAGTAGTATCTTGTTCATTAATGCAACCTTTTCTAAAATACATAATATACATCATAAATCTAGGAACATAAGTGTGTACATGGCTGAACAAAATCATATATTCAAGAAATGAAAATTTAAATACTTATCTTTGTTTGGTTGTTGGGTGGACTCCCTCTCAATCTTTGCTTCCTTGCAAGAACTACTAGAGTGAGCTCCCTCTTGATCTTTGCTTCCTGGATTACCTGTTCTTGAACTTATATTCATCCTGGACCACTATGCATGCTTAAGTGTGCACTAGTGTCATCCTCAAGATCTCATACATAATCATACATCCATCTATCAAAACATTATGATATTAAATAAACTTAACATGTATGGTCATGATTATTTCACACACAGGCAATTTATCACAAGCATTAGTATTCAAGGTTTCAGGGAGGACTTCTATTACTCATGCATATTCTCATTTGACCATAGGACTCTTCTGGTTAGTCATATCATTAATCAAAGTAAGAAACATAATATGCATAATCCCATGATTACTCAAACTTATAACTTCATGAACAATCATCAATCATATGAAGGTATACTTATATAAGAGATCCTAACACAAGGTAGGGTTCTAACTTGATATAGGAAAAACATACCTGATTATCATGTTTGCTAGTTATGTCTAACATACCCAAACAATGTCTTCTTGTTCTCTTTAATGACTTGTGCTTAGTGACCTGCATAACTCATAAGTTAACCATTGTAGAACCAAATTATACATACCTCGTAAGTAGAGCTTCTATGTGATCCATGAGTCTTTGTCTTCATGTCACCATGGTCATATGTTCTTGATCTAGAACTTGATTTGTACCTTTCATGTTAGCGAAAAACATCATCCTCATACAATACCACAGTGCATTAGTACAATCATAAGTGTTATAACCCTAATCAATGAATGTCTTCTATCATTCACATGCATTCATACTTTTACTAGGGTGATAAGACAAGTCTAAAATTAATCAAAATTGTACTAACCTCAATAATATGAAGACAAGCATATCATAATCTTAATCATGAACATATTTCAAAAACATACCTGTATCTCCTCAAGTCATACCTGTCGAGATTGCTTATAGCATTCTTATGTAAGGCTTTAACCTCATCTCTCTCTAGAACTGGAACTTCTTCACTTATGTAGGTGTCCCATTCATTTTCTTATAGGATTAACCCAAACCACTTTGATTTATTGAAACTCGATATGGTGCTGGATTAGGGTTTGTTAGAGAAACCCTAAAAATTCAAACTTTGCATTCCAAACTTCTGAATGGATGGAAAGATGTGCCTTGCTGAGCTAATCAAGTTGGTATACTTCAATTTTGAAAAATGCAAAATTTGACCCCTCAAAATTGCCTTTGAAACTTCCGGATTTCCTTGACAGGAACCCGAACTAGGGTTTGATAAAGTCCGGTCTTCTTCCCATCCAAAAGGTTCAATCATGTGTTCTAAACTTCGATTTTTCTGAGGAGCTTCCAGCCATGGTCACAGATTTCAAAAATTCCAACTTTTGTAGAAGCCCTAATTTTTCACCTTTCCGATCAAAATCCCGAACTAGGGTTTGATCAAGCCCGGCCTTCTGCCCAACCAAAAAATTTGATCTTGGTCTCTAAATTTCAATTTTGATGAGGAGCATCCAGCTGTGGTCTCCGATTCCAAGAATTTCAACTTTATTTGAAACCCTAATTTCCCACAGCAGTGATAATCCAAGAATGAAGGTGCTCAGAAATCAATTTTATTTGGACAGAAATATGTACCTGATTGTTTCTGGTGCATATCTGAAATTATGAATGCACAGTGTTTGAAACTTCGGCCTGTGGTATCCTGACCTGTCATCTTTCCAACCCCACAAGTCTGAACCCAATTGGATTCTCTAAAAGAGAGTTATGCCAAGTGTCGCAACGTGACCTGTTTATGGGATAAAACAAGAGAGTGAACTTGTATGGCATACCACATGTCACTTGTTTCATTGCAGCCTCTTAAAAACTTACCTGTGAAACTATAGTTCGTGCCCTAAGTGCCACTTTTTACATAATTCCATTTGTATCTTCCTAGCTTGAGTTGTGACCTTTTTTCCTAGGTCACCTGTTTATGACTGAGATCTAGAAGAGGCAGAAACCCTAACTTGTACGGATCCTAAATAACAAAATACAGCAAATTAGATGTTTTGTTTCGGACACAAGGTACATGGGGATGTTATATATGACCTATAAAATTTTCAGATCCTAAACCATCGCCAAAATGGATTTATAGCGAAAGTGCTACAATGACTGGTGTTTGCTATATCAAGGCCTAGCTTTCGATTTGTTGCAAGTGCAACAAGTCTCATAAATGCCATAGCATGCCTTCCTTCAGGCTAGCTCTCATACCATGTTAGTTTTTCAACATTTAATTCAATAGATCTAGGATCTTAACTGAAAGAATAACATGTACAACATATCAAGCATAAGAGACAAGAGACAAGAGACACAAAACATTTCACCAAGGAAAACCAAGAAGGTGAAAAACCCTGCAACTTCCTCAGAGATAGAATAAGCACCAATACAAGGATCACCATGATCAAAACCAAGAGATAGATATCTTCAGTAGCATGCTCCTCCTCCACTTGTGCACACTCCTCCTCTCTCTCACTAATGCGAAGTGAGTGAACAATAGAATGTGTAAAATGAGAGAGACACAATCTCTATTTATACACTAACTTTCACTTGACCTTTACTCAACTAGGTCGGCCTCAACTTAACCACTTAACATAATGATGACAGGGCCGACCCCTACTAGGGTGGTCTAATAACCCTTTGACCCAAATGACTCATACAGGGCCAACCCCATCAATGTGGTCTAATAACCCATCAAGTATAAGTTACAACACTTACAATATAGCTTATGACACATGCAAGTACAACTAATGACACTTCCAATCGGATGAATAATACATCTCCATTGGGGATGCAATAAAGTACAAATACAATATACAAGTGAATATCTTCCGAAGTTACAAATACATCAACAAATGTCAGAAGTGTCAATAGGTCAAGGCAGAGCACCAACATCCAGCAAGATTGTTACAGCCACTGCCCATCCCAGAGTGGAAGTGGGAAGTGATTTCTATGGATTTCATAACATGATTGCCTATGACAGTGAAGAAGCATGATTCAATCATGGTTGTGGTGGACAAGCTCTCAAAGGTAGCTCATTTCATTCTATTCAAGTCCACCCATAAGGCCAATGAAATTGCAAGTATCTTCATGAGAGATATCTTCAAATTGCACGGATTTCCCAAGGGAATAGTTTCAGATCGTGACATGAAGTTCAAATCCAATTTTTGGAAAGGGTTGTTCCAAGAGCTGGGAAATCAGTTGAAATTTAGCACAGCCTATCATCGTCAGACAGATGGTCCGACTGAGAGAGTGAATCAGATCCTTGAATACATGTTAAGGATGTATGTGATGGACAAACCATCCAAGTGGGAAGACTATTTACACTTGGTGGAATTTGCTTACAACAATGGGTATCAAGCATCGTTGAAGATGAGTCCTTTTGAAGTGTTGTATGGAAGAGGATGCAAAACTCCAGTAAACTAGGACAACCCAGTGAACAGAGTAGTACTTGGACCAGAAATGATTGAGGAGATGGAGCAAGAGATTGTGAAGGTCAGGAAGAATTTGAAGGCAGCAAAATACAGGAAAAAGAGTTATGCATATCTGAAAAGAGTGCATAAGGAATTTCAGATTGGGGATCATGTCTACTTGAGAGTGAGACCCAGGAAGAGTTCCATGAAATTGGGAAGTTGTGCCAAGTTGGAACCAAGATATTGTGGGCCATTTGAAGTTCTTGATAGGATAGGGCCAGTTGCATATAGAATTGCATTGCCTGCTAACATGAAAGCTCATAATGTTTTCCATGTATCTTTTCTTAAGAAATATGTATATGATCCTAATCATATCATTGATTGGCATGTGATATAGGTGGAACCAGAAGGAGAGTTCCAGGTGGAGCCTACATGCATCCTTGAAAGGAAGGTTACCTTGCTCCGGAATCGGGCAATAGGGTAGGTAAAGGTGCAATGGAGGCACCTTAGTCCAAAAGAGGCCACGTGGGAGCTAGAGGATGCCATGAAAGAGGCATTCCCATTTTTGTTCAGTTTTGAGAACACCGAGGATGATGTTATTTTAAGGGAGAGGGAGTTGTAATACCCCATTTTTCCCTTGATGTATTTGGCTTCAATGTAAATACTGTGTGTATGCGGTGTGTGTATTCGCTCTTATGTGGAGCTCAAGGCCAAGGCCCCACAAGTGGATGTTTAAGGTTATTTTCTTAGGTAAGTATTTGGACAGTTGATTATTCATGGGCTGCTAAGCCATGAAGAAATGTAAATGATGTAATTATTATTAATGAATCAAATAACCAAGGAGCTGGCTAAAGAGGCAACGAATGAGAAGGGGTCGTGTGTATCGACTAGGGAGAGGTGAGGGAGTTTGGGATTAGTTTCCCACATTGCCACATCTCTGACTGAGAACCCGTTTGAACTCACTGCTGACATTAATGATATGGCAGTGGGTGGTTGAGAACTCTGATAGCTGAAGACGATGGAGTATGGAGCATGCCTGTGATTTCATATGGCAGGGCATGGCTCTAATCACTTGTCTGGGAAGACACTCAATCGCTTGGGGGAACTCATTGAACCTATTCAACTATCTGGGGAGAGGATTCACGCAGAGGGGGATTCATTCATACATGCATAGATACAGACCTCCCATTCATTCACTAACGCAACCATTCACGCTGAGTGGGGTTTCATTGATCCTCCATTCATGAACCATCGACCCTCACAGAGAATTCTCCTACGCAATTCCTGTATATGCTGATCCAATTCCTGGGAGAGAGACCTAAAGTAAATTGTGTTTCCTGTTGATGTATATGTAACTTCGGAATGTATTTTACCCATGTGTATTATATTCCTATAGAGATGTTATTATTTATCTATACATAAATGTTTGTATTCCTATAGAGATGTTATTATTCCTCCATACGGAAGTGTCGTCATTTATATTGTAAGTGTTGTAACTTATAATTGATGGGTTATTAGACCACCTTGATGGGGTCGGCCCTGTATGAGTCATGTGGGTAAATGGGTTATTATACCATCGAGTGTGGGGTCATCCCGGATTAAGTTAACCATGGGTTATTAGGCTAAGCTAGACAAGTCAGCCCCATTAGTTTATTGGGCAGGACAAGACACTTATAAATAGAGATCGGGAGATCTCTATTTGATCACTCATTACTCACACTTCTCTCATTTGGAAAGTGGCGCACTTGTGAGGAGGAGGATCATCTGCTAGGAGAATACTATCTCTTGTACTTTGGTTGTATCATTGCTCTATCTATCTCTGAGAAAGTTGCGGGGTTTTTCACCTTCATGGTTTTCCCCGGTGAAACTCTGTGTCTCTTGTGTGCTTGCATTATTGTGTCCATGATTTATATGCTGTAGATATGCTCTACATGTTATTCTCTCAGTTAAGATCCTAATTTAGATTGAAATTTCTGAAAAACTAACATGGTATCAGAGCTAGCCTGAAAGAAGGCATGGTATGGCATGTATGACACTTGTTGCACTTGCGATGCTAGGGCTTGATATAGAAAAAACCAGTCATCGTAGCACTTTTGCTATAAATCCATTTTGGCAATGTTTTTAGATCTGAAACTTTTACAAGTCGAATATCAGATCCCCATGTACCTTTTTTCCAAAGGAAAACTTCTATTTTGTTGTACTTTGTCTTTTATGATCTGTACAATCTAGGGTTTCTGCCTCTTCCAGATCTGAGTCATAAACAGATGACCTAGGAAAAAAGGTCATAACTTGGGCTAGGAAGCTCCAAATGAATTTTTCGTAAAATGTGACAAGTATTGCATGGACTGTACTTTCTCAGGTAACTTTTTCAAGGGCTGAAACGGAACCAGTGACACGTGGAATGCTATACAAGTTCATTCTCCTGTTTTATTTCATAAACAGGTCACGTTGCGACACTTGGCATAACGCTCTCTCAGAGATTCCAATTGAGGTCAGACCTATGGGGTTGGAAATATGACAAGTCAGGCTACCACAGGTAGATGTTTCAGACCTTGTGGATTCGTAGTTTCAGGGTTACACCTGAAACAATCAGGTGCATATTTATGTCAAAACCGAATTGGATTTTGAGCATATTCATTCATGGCTCCGGGATTAGGGTTTCAGAGAAAGTTGGTATTTTTGTAATCAGAGACCATGGCTGAATGCTACTCATTAAAATCAAAATTTAGAGACCAATCAAATTTTTTGGTTGGGTAGAAGGCTGGGCTTGATCAGACCCTAGTTTGGGACTTTGATAGAAAAAATGGAAAATTAGGGCTTCTACAAAAGTTGGAATTTTTTAAGTCTGTGACCACTGCTGGAAGCTCCTCAGAAAAATAGAAGTTCAGAGCTTTGGATCGAAATTTTTGGTTGGGAAGAAGGGTGGGCTTTATCAAACCCTAGTTCGAGATCCTGTCTAGAAGATCCAGAAGTTTCAAAGGCAATTTTGAGGGGTGAAACTTTGCAGTTTTCAAATTCTGAGTATACTGGCTTGATCAACTCATCAAGGCGCATCTTTCTATCCTTTCAGAAGTTTGAAATTCAAAGTTTGAATTTTTAGGGTTTCTCTAACAAACCCTAATCCTACTCCAGATCCAGTTCTTGCAAATCAAGTGGATTGGGTTAATCCTAGAAGAGAATGGATTGATCACCTGCACAAGTGAAGAAGTTCCTGTTTCAGAGGGAGAAGAGGCTAAGACCTTACATAAGAAGATTACAAGCAATATCGACAGGTATGACTTATCCAGGTATGTTTCGAGATCTATTCATGATTAAGTTTATGGTATGTTTTTCTTCATTAAGGTTAGTACAATCTTGATTAACTTTAGACTTTTCGTATCACCTTAATAAAATTATGAATGCAAGATAGAAGATATTCATCGATTAGGGTTTTGACACTTATGATTGTAGTAATGCATTGTGGTGTTGTATGAGGTTGATGTTGTCTGCTAACATGAAAGGTACATCAAGAAAGACAAATCATGTTCTAGTTCAAGAGCATATGACCATGGAGACATGAAGACAAAGATTCATCCATTATCATGGATCACATACAAGATCTACTTGCGAGGTATGTATTACTTGGTTCTATAATGGTTAACCTATGAGATATGCAAGTAACTAGCACAAGTCATTGAAGAAAACAAGAAGACATTATGCGAATGTTTTAGACATAATTAGCTAGCATGCTAATCCAGGTATGTCTTTCCTATATCAAGTTAGAATCCTACCTTGTGTTAGGATCTCTTATATAAGTATACATGGCATGATTGATAATGATTATTTATGAAGTTAGAAATTTAAGTAATCTAGGGTTTATGCATATTATGTCTCTTACCTTGATTGATGATATGACTAACCAGAAAAGTCCTTTAACACCTATTTCATTAAATCTAGAAAAATTCTATTACAAGGACTTCTATGACATTGAATTTTTTTGTAAACATTTTATTTATTTCATTTAATTTGTAAAAATTATGCATTAAAGAAATATTCCATTAAAATTGGAAAAACTAATCCTAGAAAGAATGTTTTTATTGATCACAAATTTTATTTACTCCAAGTGTTTTTAATATACAATCATAAAAAATGAAATGTTGTATCATTTATAACTAGTTCGGTATGCCATAAATTAGGAGGAGTATATGAAAATCTGTAATTTGTTGAATCGTGAGAAAAAATATTCATGAAGATATAAAATGTAGGATTAATGAAGTTAAGTTGCACACATAATTGTATGTTTTATTACAAGAAGATCTCTATCTATATTTGAAGTGAACAAAGTATCATATTAAATATTTTTATTGTTAAATAACATATTATAATATAGCATGATTGGAAGGAAATCACAATATTAAATTAAAATAAAATAAATTATAAGAAATGTATTGATGTCGAACCAAATAATAACTATAAATTCGTCAAAATTGGGATAGTTGTTAGGTACAACATTATACATACACAATGAAAGTGTGAAGAAATCGAATTAAGAAATGATGGCCGAGAATTACTTTCACCAAAAGGCAAAGAAAATGATAAGATTTTTAAATGTCGAAGAAATAGATGTTGAAACATATTTTTCAAATCTTTTAGTTGAACTTTATAGATGACCCCATGCTCTTTTGAATTTATTTATGGCACATATCGAATGAGTCTAAATAGTCCACTTAGTACTCATTATCAATTAATTATATGGTTTTACATTGTATTTTATTCTAAAAATTACATACTACATTCATACATTCATTTAACGCATATAAGAAGATAAAAGATAGAACATATCTTGTGCTTTGTTGGCCTGTAAGAGATTATTTCAGTTAATCATAATTGAGTTAGTAATACAAACTTACAAAAAAATGAATTGAGAAATCAAATTTCTTATAGTTCAATGTCACTCACTTATGACCAATCACGTACTACCCTTAATACCACTTAGCACTCATTAGCAATAAAAATTACATACTGCATTGATAAAATCCTCTTATTAATGAATATACGCAAATAAAAGTCAATAATTTATTTCATGCCTTGTTGGCTTATATGCGATTATTGCAATTATAAACTATTAACTTAAGAATACACATTTACAAAACTTTGTGCGTGCCTTGTTGGCTTTTATGAGATGATTTTAATTACAAATATTTGATTTAAGAACGCAAATTAAAAAAATATTTTGAATGGGGAAATCAAGTGGTGTAATGCAAAAAAATGTCAAATTAAAGGCAATCATAAATAATATTAATAATTGTATTTAAATATTATTGTTAATTCTCATCTATCTATAAAAGTTTTAAAAACATACAAATTAATTCATCAAAAAATGTGTCCAACTTGTATTGAAATATTGCAATGTACGCGTTAACAAATTTCTAAAAATTAACATCTTCACCTACTATAAAGAACTCAATGTTCTATTGAACATTCGAATGTAGTTGCATTTCTCTTTGATACGATGAAGTGTCATAAAAAGGGGGAATAGAATTTGGACAAGCCAAGTATCAGGTTCATGTCCTATATAAGCCTTTGTTAAGATACAATTTGACCAGTATCCGGGGAATTGAGAAGTAAGCTTTGATGTATCTATTAGCAATATATTTGATTTTTCGTACATATTTCCATATTTGGACCACACATCACTTAACATTTTATCATAAAATTGTATCACACTACATTATTTGAATTTTGTTTCCAAGTGACAATGAGAGCTGTCCCATATGAATTCAAAGTCACTTGTATCAGTATTTGATTTTTCAACTACTTGTGGAATGTTTTTACATTGTATTTTATTCCAAAAAATACATCACATTTATACATTCATTTAATGCATACAAGAAGATAAAAGATAGAGCGTATCTCATGCTTTGTTGGCTATTATGAGATTATTTCAATTAATCGTAATTGAGTTAATAATACAAACTTACAAAAAAATGAAATGAGAAATCAAATTTCTTATAGTTCAATGTCACTCACTTATGACCAATCTCGTACTACCCTTAATACCACTTAGCACTCATTAGCAATTAATTTTTTGTTTTAAAACAATTGCAACTTCAATTATATGGGGTTTTATTTCAAAAATTACATATTGCATTGATAAACTCCTCATATTAATGAATATAGGCTAATAACAGTCAATAATTTATTTCATGTCCTGTTGGCTTATATGAGATTATTGCAATTATAAACTATTAACTTAAGAATACACATTTACAATAAGTTATAGATTGGGAAATCAAATGCCTATACCTTTCAAAATCATTCATCTATGACTCATCATGCTTCAATCTAAATTCTAGTACACTTAGCACTCATTATCATTGAAGTAATATTTTTTGTAAGAAATGTGCTTTTATATAGATGGAGGTTTAATTCAAAATTTGTGTGTCACTTGTATTAATCGATATAGATCAATAAAACTAAATAGAACTTCATTCCTTGTTGGCTTTTGTGAGATGATTTAAATTACAAATAATTGATTTAAGAGTATGTAATTTAAAAAATATTTTGAATAGAGAAATCAAGTGTTGTAATGCACTTGTATTAATACATATAGATAACTAAAACTAAAGAGAGTTTCTTGCATGCCGTGTTGGCTTTTATGAGATGATTTAAATTACAAATAGTTGATTTAAGAGCACAAATTTAGAAAATATTTTGAATGGGGAAATCAAGTGTTGTATGATGCAAAAACTTGTCAATCTAAAAGCAATCATAAATAATACTAATAATTGTATTTATATATCATTGTCAATTATCATCTATCTATAAAAGTTATAAAATCATACAAATTAATTCACTAAAAAATGTGTCCAACTTGTATTGAAATATTGCAATGTAATCCTCAACAAATTTCCATAAAATAATATCTTCACTTAATACAAAGAACTCAATGTTCTATTGAACATTCGAATGTAGTTGCGTTTCTGTTTGATGCGATGAAGTGTCTTTAAAAAGGGGAATAGAACTTGCACAAGCCAAGTATCATGTTCATGTCCTATATAAGCCTTTATTAAGATACAGTTTGACCGATATCTGAGGAATTGAGAAGTAGGCTTTGATGTATCTATTAGCAATACATTTGATTCTGTGTACTTATTTCCATATTGGGACCACACGTCGCTTAGCCTTTTCTCATAAAACTGTATCATACTACATGATTTGAATTTTGTTTGCAAGTGACAATGGGACCTATCCCATATGAATTCAAAGTCACTTGTATCAATATTTGATTTTTCAAGTACTTGTCGAATGTACTTGTTAGTAACATTTGATGTCCATATCGCAACATCATAATGTTTTAGGCAGTATTTTAATACTTCTAATTGAAAAGGCCTACAAAAGTAGGATTTATCACCAAGCTCCCAATCTGGTTTTCTTTGAATTTGACAACTCGTATCATCTTTGGAATACGACGAGAAGAATACTCCTTCCATTTCAAAGATCAACAAGATCTTCCGACTGATATTAACTCCCATCTGCATTGCTGCCACATATATAACATTAACATATTTTCACTTCAAAACTTCATTGCTTAATGGCATCAAAACATATCCAATTTATTTCCACTCCCAAACAAACAACTTAATGAAAAAAATAAAAGTAATTTCAGTGGAATAGTTTTTTTATACAAACACATTCAACTACTACTCAAATCACTAATTTTAAGAATTGTAATGAGATAAACTACAATTTAAAAATATAATTACAATAGTCGAATTCATTTGAACTAATTATATGTTAATATCTACATACTACCTAAACTTATAGTTTTTAAATTTAAATCAAGCAAACTATTTATATGTTCATTTTTACATACAACCTCATACGATATTTTAATTTTCAAGAAATTATAAGAAAAATTCATATAAGCACATTGCAATGAAATTCAAATCACAATTTAAAAATATAGTTACAATGGTCCAATTCAAACCAATTATATGTTAATTTATACCCACCACCTAGATTTACAATTTTTTAAATTTCAATTAAACAAGTTAATTATAGGTAATTTTTACATACAACCTGATATGATTTTCCATTTTTTTAATTTCTAAGAAATAAGAAAATTTCATATGATAACATTGAACTAACATTCAAATCACTGATTTGTAAGAGTTATAATGATCAATTAAGACGCAATTGATAAATAAACTGCAATTGCTCAAACATAGTAATTGTACATTAATTTATACATACAACCTAATACAATTATTTAATTAATATGGAATACTACATTTTTATGCAAACACATAAGACTATTATTCAAATCACTAACTTTTTATAACTCAATATCTCAATATAAATAAACAAAATAATAATATGTTAATTTATAATAATGACACAACAACAATCCTTATATGGGTATTATGAAATAATATTGACATTAAATTGATAATAAAATAAAACACAGTAATAACACATCACATGTAGAATTAAGTCATCAAATGTACAATGACCAAGAATTTATATCATAAACTTCAAGATTTTCTTTATAGAGGAAATGAATAATAGTCATCTTAATGTACTATTAAAAGTCATTGAAGATTCTTCAAAATATCTCGAACATCGGGTGCCTTGTAGAATTTATTCAATAAGCTCCACAGATCAGCGATCAACCATTTATCCTCATTCTTTCCATCAAATGAAGGGGCAATAATCACATTTTCTTTGGGATTTTCTTTCTTTGTCTCCATTGAACAATCCACTAGAATAGTGTTAGTAGCATCATATTGAGAATACATTCTCCACACTTTTTTCAGATGTTTTTTGTATATAGTAATTGTACGTTAATTTATACATACAACCTAATACAATTATTTAATTAATATGGAATACTACATTTTTATGCAAACACATAAGACTATTATTCAAATCACTAACTTTTTATAACTCAATATCTCAATATAAATAAACAAAATAATAATATGTTAATTTATAATAATGACACAACAACAATCCTTATATGGGTATTATGAAATAATATTGACATTAAATTGATAATAAAATAAAACACAGTAATAACACATCACATGTAGAATTAAGTCATCAAATGTACAATGACCAAGAATTTATATCATAAACTTCAAGATTTTGTTTATAGAGGAAATGAATAACAGTCATCTTAATGTACTATTAAAAGTCATTGAAGATTCTTCAAAATATCTCGAACATCGGGTGCCTTGTAGAATTTATTCAATAAGCTCCACAGATCAGCGATCAACCATTTATCCTCATTCTTTCCATCAAACGAAGGGGCAATAATCACATTTTCTTTGGGATTTTCTTTCTTTGTCTCCATTGAACAATCCACTAGAATAGTGTTAGTAGCATCATATTGAGAATACATTCTCCACACTTTTTTCAGATGTTTTTTGTATATAACTTGTGTTGAATTATCAATGTCATTTTTTCCCTTTTGTTGTTTGCAATCTGAAGCAGTCCATGTAAACAAAAATTTAGCTTGTAATGTTTCTGAAACCAGCTTTTTCATAACTCTTGTTGCGTTTTGTTTCAAAGATGTCGTCCAAATTGCAATGTCAAGAGATTCTTTTCTGGAACACATTTCAAGAAATGTTTTTGCATGTGGACGAAACCAAAATGATTTTTTCTCTATCGTGTAATCTGCGGCCCTTCCCATTTTCTCGATAAATTCTTTTTGTGATGCATCACCATCAACGCTCTGATAGAAAATGTTATTCAATTCAAAAATAACTAATTTCTTTTGACTTATAATAGCTGCAAAACAATAATGGATCATAGTAAATTCATTTTATTCATGCTACACAAATTATTATTAAAAAAAATTGTTGAAGAAATACTCACTTTGAGTATTTTTTGTACTAGTTATTGATAAGCCACACTTCTCTTGTATTGTCTTCATAGAACCTAGAGCCAAAATAACAAACCTTCAATCAAATACCAATAATACTTCTTTAAATCAATTTTTTTTTATAAGACATATTTTATGTTTAATTGAAAATAAGAGACATGTGAAGTACCTGATACGATATCATGTTCTTGACTATGGCTTTCTGTCACATTCCCTTGATCACTGTCTTTTTTCTCCTCATTTGCTACTGTAATAAACATATGAAATGTTATAAAATGTATCAACGAATGAAATTCATTAAATAAATAGGCATAGAATCCAAAGAATCACTAGAGAAAGAACAAAACAAGTACAATACAACAAAAGAAACAAAATAAATTATGTACCTGGTATGGTATTTTCTTCGTCTTGTATTTGCATCTCGAAAACTTCTTCGACATTGTGCACACTATGTTGATCATTTCTTTGTTGCAAAGTGTCGTTGTTTTCTTTACAATTTTCGCCATTAGTAGTTATAGTAAACATCTTGTTAATCAAGATTTATAAATAGCATAGAATCCAACGAATCACTAGAGAAAGAACAAAACAAGTACAATACCTGGATATTCCAACAGCAATATATTAGACATTGGTTTTTGCAATTGGAAGGATTCTTGATTAGTCAGCATGGTAGTCCTTTGTAACTCATTTTCTACGACACATGCCATTCTTCTTCCATATGTACAGCAAGCCTGCTGTAAATTTTTCCCCGCATAAAGAGAAATAATCAAATTTAGATCACTATGTTGTTGATGCATTTGCAATAATTCTTCCCAGAATTCAAAATCTCTCTCATTTTCATCAGATATGTCTCTAAAACTGTGAGAGTATATTGAGGCCTGTAAACTTTTTGACTCTTCACTATAGAAATGTATAGTTAAAACTATATCATAACTATAGTTATTTTGTTCTTTATATTCATAAAGACCGGTAGCCATTTTATAGTTGACATTTGAGTCCTTGACAACAATCTCCAGAGCTTGGCGTACATCCTTACAAGACCAAATTTCTACTAAGATAATCATAGTAAAATCTTTCAACCCATTTTTTTCGATTAAAAATCGAAACAATTCAATATAGTGATCCTTAAGGAATGATTCATCTTTCAAAGCCAATGTATCCAACACAACAAAGTCAGTGTATAACATTGGTTGAAACAGACAAGGAAAAGAGTGCAAAAGTGTTGACAATAGGCTAGGACCCCCATAATGACAACCGAATTCAAAACTGTTCTCAATTTCCTGTATATCTGTCGATGCATCAATTATTCTATCAAGGACCACACAGGCTTGTGGAGAAAGGGACTCTATTTTTGTATTTCGTGATCCTTTTACATATTTACACCCTTCCATTGTCTTACAGAAGTTGGCAAATATGATATCAGTAATTCCATAATGCTCAAGAATATTGGATATTGTAAGAATCTTATCATGACTTTTGCAATATGTTACCATTGCCTCCAAAATTGTTCTTTTGGTTTTCAATTGTGAACAATAATCTTTTATTTTTATGGCATTGGTTGAATGGTTCACTGGAATAGAAAACCAGACAGTTCCATCCAATAGTTTATCTGCTACAGAACACATTTCTTCAGCGGTTAGTCCCTGAAGGGGACGGAAAGAACTTGATACCAAACTGTTCAGACTATTTGTCTTATAGTTTGGATCCTTAGGTTGGTTTGGAGAACACATTAATGTCCCTAGTTTGTAACAATTAAAAACAACTTCCCATTTATCCCAAGTAGTATCATCAAGATATAACAAGACTTTTTTTTCAGCAAAGTTTGTTAGTGGACAATCGAAGAAAGAGCACAACATTTCATCATCAACCTGTTAAAAAATAACAAATATAAATTAGTAAGAATGTGATATCAAAAATAAAATAGCCATGAATTTAGTTATAACAATATAAACTAAGTGCAAAAAAAAAAAATTGCATACCTTGTCTTCAGCCGTCTTAGAATTCCCACATTTTTGTTTCTTTAATTTATTTGTGGCAATTAGGAATTGTCTTGCAGATCGCACATAATCAATGAATGGAGTTTTGAAGAACACTGTGTTTGCAGAATTTAATTGGCAGCAAATACGAATCACCACACTGGGAGCAACTAATGGATCTAAGAATTGAGCATTACGTTCTTTGTACTTCTGTTTTGCCTCCCCAGATAGACTGAATTTAGGATTTGATAATATTTCTTTTGCTGCTTGAATGGTGTGTTGCCCATCAACTATCCAAAAATTGATGTTCTTGGCATTTATATCCATTTCATTCATGATTTTCACAGGGTTTCCAATCGGATCAGACTCTTTAGTGTCAAATGGAATCAGAAGAGCATCAGGCAATGATGCTTGAAATTTCTGTAGGAATGATTTTACTAATACTCGAACATTTAAATCATCCCGTGATCTCAATTTATATAACTTGGGTGCTTCTACACATCTTCGAACATCCACCTTCATGGTAAAAGAGCTTGAAAATAAATAACTGTCCTTAAAATTTTCATGGATTTCATCGCATTGGTCAGCAAGCTTCTCTATCTGAGAGTCTTCTTTTTGGGATTTTACAAACTCTGTAGTAGGCATGAACTCACTTTCTTTAATGCTCTGTTCTAGCTCAGCTAAATATACCCTTCTCAAAGCAATCATTTGAGCCTCGAGTTTATCATCTGGTATTTTATCAAGTAGTTTACCTCTTTGTTGCAAATAACGAAACACGGATGATGTTTTCTTACATCTCACATAGCGATATTTCATAACGTTGGTAATACATTGTACAAGATCATCACAACTCTTTAGACCAGATTCATTGAAGCTCTCAAAACTGTCCAACTTAAACTGTGACTTTTTTATTGACTCTGGAAATTCTGTATTAGTATCAATCAAATCTGGTCTAAATTTTGTGTAATCAACTTGGCAAGAAAATAATTTCACTTCATTTTCTTCAATTACCTCCATTTGAAAATCGATCTGACTATGATTGAGAGCATAGCAACTAACAATTATCCCTAGCCTTTGTATATCATTTCCATCCATGGATCCAAATAGATACATATCTGGAAACATATTCATGGGACTTTCAATCTCAACATACCAATCTTCGACATACTCAAATGCAGCAGATGTTTTGAACTTTTTAATCATTTCAAAATTAGAACCCATTGTTGAATTTATAATCTGAGTTGAATGAAGCTTTTGTTTTTTGAATGCTGATTGCGGCATTTTACTTGCTTTGGAGACGACAGCTTCAAAAAACAATAATAAGCAATTATTACTATAAATAAAATGAAATCAAAATCACAAATATTACCATATAGTCTTCTAGTCTAACCATTTAGAAATGAGAGAATAATATTTAAAACCACCATACCACATGGGGGAGACGTTGTTTGTGTGTCACTTGCAATTCGTTTTTTCTTCAAATTATTCCTTGGAATTGTCATTGCACCAGAGTCCATAGCTTCTAAAAACAATAATAAATAGTTGACTATAAGTTTAAATTGTTTTAAAAATACATGAAATAATGAGCATTATCAAAGAATATTCTATTACATGTCTTTTATTCACATGCACAAGAATAATAAGGGTCATGTGTTATGGAAACATATTAAATACTTAGAGATAAATAAAAATCCATTGCATCTAGCACAAGTAGGGACTCATTAAAAAGAAAAGTTTTCCTTCTCAAAAATGCTAGAAGGAAATGCTTATGCTAGAAAGAAAGCTAGCAGTCGCTAGCTTTCATTGATCTTTTGCCATGTGCTTATTTCAAAATAGAGCACATGGCACAAGCTCAAGGTATAAGCTAGCAACCACCAATCACCATGGACAGGATTTTTCTATTGGAAAGCTAGCGATTGCTAGCTTTCTTTCTAGCATAGGTATATGTTATTATCCTATAAGTAAATGCTTATGCTAAAAGGAAAGCTAGCAATCGCTAGCTTTCCTTGATCTTATGCCATGTGCTTATTTGAAAATAGAGTACATGGCACAAGTTCAAGGCTTTCCTTACCTAACTAATTTATGTTTTGTGACCTCATGTGAAGCTTGGAGGCTACACCAAGAATATAATTTTTGAGATAATTTCTATTGCTAATAACAAGTAAATTATACAAAGACACTACCTCTAGTTTTCTATTGCTAATAACAATTAAATGTTACACATAGATTACCTCTAGTGCGAAAATAGACATAAACATAGTAAAATAGACATAAAGAAGACCTCCTTCATTATAGCTTTTATATCAAATTAAGTTTATTGGTTTACTTAAAGACCTGTGAACAAAAAAAAAAAAATTGAACCCATATAAATGATAGACTATAAATCATCATATATTTTTTTGAACAGAAACTAAAAAGGAGTATATTATAAAGGGGCTGTGCACAGCCATTCAGTACATAGCAAAAAGAGAGGAAGAATAGTTCTGCAGAGCAGAGATAGAGCATTGTAGACTAAGCCTGCAAAGGGTCCAAAAAACTATATACAGAGTTCTTCCATGATGACTAAAAGAATGGGCAGTATATACCCTTATATATTGCTTACATAATAAAAGACAAAAAAACATATATCCATAAAAACCAGATTACAGGTGGCCCCTGAAGTGGACTGGCTGCACCACTGATTCTTCCTCCATCTAACGCTCCCCTTCAACAGTTACTGCATTGTTCCTGCTGCCCTGGTTCATGGAAATGAGTCGCGCAAGGTCCTCCTGGATCATATCCACCTTCCCCATCACCTCACGCAAGGAGCTTTCATTATCATCGATCCTGGAGTCATGGTTGCTGATTTGAAGGGAAGTGTAGCTCACAGTGTCCTCCATCTTTTTTATAACGTAGGATATCTCCCTGTTATCCATATATCCTATGGAGACTATCTCATACAGCCGCCCCAAACTTTTCTTGATGTCCTAGATGCCGGTATTGTCCCCTGGCTGAGCCATTCTGCCAAAATCAGAGGAAATAACAAGACAGTCAAACTGCTTGAGCAAAGAATCAGCAGTTAAATTACTACACGAACCCTCACGCGCTGAGCAATTAAGGATGCAACTGAGCACTAACAGTTCCTGATGGAGCACCGAACCCCCTTGTCTGTCAGAGAAGACCTTTAAATCATCATATTTTTATGTCATTAACCAAGTAGTTCTTTTATCATTACATTTTGTTAACTCATTAAACAACATAAGGGTCATGTGTCCTGGAAACATATTGCTTACATAATAAAAGACAAAAAAACATATATCCATAAAAACCAGATTACAGATGGCCCCTGAAGTGGACTAGCTGCACCACTGATTCTTCCTCCATCTGACGCTCCCCTTCAACAGTTACTGCATTGTTCCTGCTGCCCTGGTTCATGGAAATGAGTCGCGCAAGGTCCTCCTGGATCATATCCACCTTCCCCATCATCTCGCGCAAGGAGATTTCATTATCATCGATCCTAGAGTCATGGTTGCTGATTTGAAGGGAAGTGTAGCTCACAGTGTCCTCCATCTTTTTTATAACGCAGGCTATCTCCCTGTTATCCATAATTCCTATGGAGACAATCTCATACAGCCGCCCCAAACTTTTCTTGATGTCCTGGATGCCGGTATTGTCCCCTGGCTGAGCCATTCTGCCAAAATCAGAGGAAATAACAAGACAGTCAAACTGCCTGAGCAAAGAATCAGCAGTTAAATTATTACACAAACCCTCACGCACTGAGCAATTAAGGATGCAACTAAGCACTAATAGTTCCTGATGGAGCACCGAACCCCCTTGTCCATCAGAGAAGACCTTTAAATCATCATATTTTTATGTCATTAACCAAGTAGTTCTTTTATCATTACATTTTGTTAACTCATTAAACAACATAAGGGTCATGTGTCCTGGAAACATATTAAATACTTAAAGATAAATAAAAATCCATTGCATCTAGCACAAGTAGAGACTCATTAAAAAGAAAAGTTTTCCTTCTCAAAAATGCTAGAAGGAAATGCTTATGCTAGAAAGAAAGCTAGCAGTCGCTAGCTTTCCTTGATCTTTTGCCATGTGATCTGTTCTTGGACAGAAGGTATCCAAGAAGACATCTATCCATCCAGACCATGATCTGCACAAATGATGTATAATAAGGATCATGTGTTATGCTAGAAGGAAATGCTTATGCTAGAAGGAGAGCTAACATTCGTTCAAAATAGAGCACATGGCACAAGCTGAAGGTATAAGCTAGCAACCATCAATCACCATGGACAGGGTTTTTTCTAATTGAAAGCTAGCGATTGTTAGCTTTCTTTCTAGTATAAGCATGTGTGTTTATTTTAGAAAGAAATGCTTATGCTAGAAGGAAAGCTAGCAGTCGCTAGCTTTCCTTGATATTTTGCCATGTGCTTATTTCAAAATAGAGTAAATGGCACAAGCTCAAAGTATAAGCTAGCAACCACCAATCACTATGGAAATGATTTTTCTATTGGAAAGCTAGCGACTGCTAGCTTTCCTTCTAGCATAAGTATGTGTTCTTATCCTAGAAGGAAATGCTTATGCTAGAAAGAAAGCTATCAGTCGCTAGCTTTCCTTGATCTTGTGCCATGTGCTTATTTGAAAATAGAGTGCATGGCACAAGCTCAAGGTATAAGCTAGCAACCACCAATCACCATGCCCAAGGTTTTTCTATTGGAAAGCTAGCGACTGCTAGCTTTCCTTATAACATAAGCATGTGTGTTATGCTAGAAGGAAAGCTAGCATTCGTTCAAAATAGAGCACATGGCACAAGCTCAAGGTATAAGCTGGCAACCACCAATCACCATGGACAGGGTTTTTTATTGGAAAGCTAGCAAATGTTAGCTTTCCTTCTAGCATAAGCATGTGTGTTTATACTAGAAGGAAATGCTTATGCTAGAAGGAAAGCTATCAGTCGCTAGCTTTCCTTGATCTTGTGCCATGTGCTTATTTGAAAATAGAGTGCATGGCACAAGCTCAAGGTATAAGCTAGCAACCACCAATCACCATGCCCAAGGTTTTTCTATTGGAAAGCTAGCAACTGCTAGCTTTCCTTCTAACATAAGCATGTGTGTTATGCTAGAAGGAAAGCTAGCATTCGTTCAAAATAGAGCACATGGCACAAGCTCAAGGTATAAGCTGGCAACCACCAATCACCATGGACAGGGTTTTTTATTGGAAAGCTAGCGAATGTTAGCTTTCCTTCTAGCATAAGCATGTGTGTTTATACTAGAAGGAAATGCTTATGCTAGAAGGAAAGCTAGCAGTCGCTAGCTTTCCTTGATCTTTTGCCATGTGCTTATTTCAAAATACATCACATGGAACAAGCTCAAGGTATAAGCTAGCAACCACCAATCACCATGGACATGATTTTTCTATTAGAAAGCTAGGGACTGCTAGATTTTCTTCTAGCATAAACATGTGTGTTATGCTAGAAGGAAATGCTTATGCTAGAAGGAGAGCTATTCGTTTAAAATAGAGCACATGGCACAAGCTGAAGGTATAAGATAGCAACCATCAATCACCATGGACAGGGTTTTTTTATAGGAAAGCTAGCGACTGTTAGTTTTCCTTCTAGTATAAGCATGTGTGTTTATTTTAGAAGGAAATGCTTATGCTAGAAGGAAAGCTAGCAGTCGCTAGCTTTCCATGATCTTTTGCCATGTGTTTATTTCAAAATAGAGCAAATGGCACAAGCTCAAGGTATAAGCTAGAAACCACCAATCACTATGGACATGATTTTTCTATTGGAAAGCTAGCGACTGTTAGATTTCCTTCTAGCATAAATATGTGTTCTCATCCTAGAAGAAAATGCTTATGCTAGAAGGAAAGCTAGCAGTCGCTAGCTTTCCTTGATCTTGTGCCATGTGCTTATTTGAAAATAGAGTGCATGGCACAAGCTCAAGGTATAAGCTAGCAACCACCAATCACCATGCCCAAGGTTTTTCTATTGGAAAGCTAGCGACTGCTAGCTTTCCTTCTAACATAAGCATGTGTGTTATGCTAGAAGGAAAGCTAGAATTCGTTCAAAATAGAGCACACGGAACAAGCTGAAGCTATAAGCTGGCAACCACTAATCACCATGGACAGGGTGTTTTATTGGAAAGCTAGCAAATGTTAGCTTTCCTTCTAGCATAAGCATGTGTGTTTATACTAGAAGGAAATGCTTATGCTAGAAGGACAGCTAGCAGTCGCTAGCTTTCCTTGATCTTTTGCCATGTGCTTATTTCAAAATACATCACATGGAATAAGCTCAAGGTATAAGCTAGCAACCACCAATCACCATGGACATGATTTTTCTATTGGAAAGCTAGCGACTGCTAGCTTTTCTTCTAGCATAAGCATGTGTGTTATGCTAGAAGGAAATGCTTATGCTAGAAGGAGAGCTAGCATTCGTTTAAAATAGAGCACATGGCACAAGCTGAAGGTATAAGATAGCAACCATCAATCACCATGGACAGGGTTTTTCTAATTGAAAGCTAGCGACTGTTAGCTTTCCTTCTTGTATAAGCATGTGTGTTTATTTTAAAAGGAAATGCTTATGCTAGAAGGAAAGCTAGCAGTCGCTAGCTTTCCTTGATCTTTTGCCATGTGCTTATTTCAAAATAGAGAAAATGGCACAAGCTCAAGGTATAAGCTAGCAACCACCAATCACTATGGACATGATTTTTCTATTGGAAAGCTAGCGACTGTTAGCTTTCCTTCTAGCATAAATATGTGTTCTTATCCTAGAAGAAAATGCTTATGCTAGAAGGAAAGCTAGCAGTCGCTAGCTTTCCTTGATCTTGTGCCATGTGCTTATTTGAAAATAGAGTGCATGGCACAAGCTCAAGGTATAAGCTAGCAACCACCAGTCACCATGCCCAAGGTTTTTCTATTGGAAAGCTAGCGACTACTAGCTTTCCTTCTAACATAAGCATGTGTGTTATGCTAGAAGGAAAGCTAGCATTCGTTCAAAATAGAGCACATGGCACAAGCTCAAGGTATAAGCTAGCAACCACCAATCACCATGGACATGGTTTTTTATTGGAAAGCTAGCAACTGTTAGCTTTCCTTCTAGCATAAGCATGTGTGTTTATACTAGAAGGAAATGCTTATGCTAGAAGGAAAGCTAGCAGTCGCTAGCTTTCCTTGATCTTTTGACATGTGCTTATTTCAAAATACATCACATGGAACAAGCTCAAGGTATAAGCTAGCAACCACCAATAACCATGGACATGATTTTTCTATTGGAAAGCTACTGACTATTAGCTTTTCTTCTTATCATAAGTATGTGATCTTGTGACGTGTGCTTTCCTTGATCTTGTGACAAAATCTGTCTCAGGTACTGTCGGCTTCCACGACAGTCACCTATAAGGAATGACATCCTAAGTTGGTCACTAAGTACCTTCGTCAAGTGGAGAAAGAGCAGTTATCCCTCGAACGGTATTGGGTCGTCTCCTTTTCAACAAGTGGTGGTGAGCCCACTTGAGAGAACATACGCCCGCAACCTTGGGTTTGACCTCCTATGGCGCGGCGCCGCTCTTTCACTTGCCCCATGTGGCTATACACGACCACTTGATTTAGAAGGATTTATAAAGCACCCTAAGGACAACAACTATGTTTTTGGATGCCTAGCCCCAAAATCCTACCTAAACTACAAGATTCTTTTGTGCCCTCCTATGGAAGTATTAAGTGAGTAGATTTAAGCTATTTTTGAACTTAGTGAGTGACGAGAGAGTTTCTTGTGTGTGTGTCTGTGCATCAAAGAAAGTGACGGTTTTGAGCGCACATGAGATATTGCATATAAATGAAAAGGCTTTTCTTTTAAAATGAAAATAATGCAACTCAACCTAATAGAAAAACAACTAAATAAACCATGTAAACCATGTAAAAAAAACTAAATAAAATAAATTGTAAAAATAAAAAAAATCTATAAACAAAATTGTAAAAGTAAAAAAAAATCTATAGACTTACCAAGATTTTCAACCTCTTTTTAATCCAGTCTTCTTCTTTACTTTTTGTTTGGCTAAGACTAAAGCTAATGCCAATGCCAATGCCATTTTTTCCCATAACTTCATCTTCATCTTAGTTGGTCTTGCTTCTTTGATAGACAATAATCTAGAAGCTATGAAGCCAAGAATACTTGAATGGAAACTGTACAATATATTGAAACTATCTGTAAGTTACAAACTTATATCAAATAATTAAATATAAAAAAAACTAGCTATTTAGCTATTTTTATATACAAGTAATGCTATATATTACATCTTATATACATTCATAGAGTTGATAACTATTTTTATGTACAAGTAATGCCATATACTTATATACATTCATAGAGTTGATAGCTATTTTTATGTACAAGTAATGCCATATATTACATCCTACATACATTCATAGAGTTGATTATACCATGGAGGTTTACAAAATGAAATTTAGAAATACAACATTCAAATAAATGATTGGCAATTATTTAAAATAGTTATTTAGGTCACCAATATTACCGGTTCAGTACTTGGGAAAAACCGGAAAACTTAGAATGGGTCACCAATGTGTTAAAAGATGCCCTCCTCTATCCCATAGGAAATATATATATATATATATCACAAAAAAGAGGTAGTTATATATTTATAAAAAGGTTGTTGACAAACCAAATAACATAAAAAGTACAAAAATTTCAAAAAACATTATAGTATTCTTGTATAAATATTTTCAACAAATATGTTAATTGGTCATGATGCTTTTTCTTTCTTACAATACCTACCTTATGAATTTCAAATTTAGTGCTATACTGCTTTACATAATTACTAATAAACAAGACAAGTAAAATGCATATATGAGAAGTTTAAGAGCCAAGATAATTTCCATTGAGGCCTTCTTCCATTAACCAAATAAATATTTTAAATTACTATTCACAATTTAAATTAATTACTATTATTATTAATTGTTATTGTTATTATTATTATATTATTAATATTATTTAATTAATAATAATAATGATAATAATCCCTTTTATAAAGTATAGTGGGTTGAATAATAATGAATTTATTAAATAAATTATTAATTTAATTAACGGACGAAATCATCCCAAGTAAATTAAAAGGATATGTTTGAATAAATTATTGAATAATTCCATTACTAGAGAGAAATTGGGATGATATAAAATAATATATAATCTACCTTATTACCTCAAAAGGGGATGCATTAATGATTACCATGGAAAGTGGCTGTCGGGATTATCGGTCTGTGGGCTCGGGGGCTAGGAAATCCATTGATTTCCTAGGGTCAGCACGATAATAGCTGATCGGCAGGGTGGACACATCATTTTGGGGTTGTTAAGGTAACTTACAGAATCCATTCCAGAAATCTTCTTATCTTACTGCAATCGACGGTTTCAGGTATTTTTCTGAACCAGCTTAATTAGAATGTATTTTCTTTTATTTCCAAGCTATGCATGTCAAACGAACAGAATTAAATGGAAAGTTTTAGGATTATGTTTATTTAACTGCAGAGACATGTAAACATATAGAAAACAGACAGTTAAACATTTACAGAAACATAAATATAGATGGTTGAATCTCTTGTTTTCTTCTAACAATAATTAAAGGAAAAACTAGGTATAACCTGATAACCTGGAATAGACCCAGTGCCTAGATAGGGCACTACAGTTGGTATCAGAGCGCAAGGCTCAGACACTGAGACCTTAGGGCCTAACTACACCTGGAACTTTAGTGAAATTTACTAGAAAATAACAAACCAGTATGATGGCTGCAAAAAGATAATTTGAAGAGCCTTTTCCCATTTATTCGTAAGGTGTAACAGAAACAGAATTTGAATGATATATATATATATAACTGCTTATTTAGGGCTCAGTCTAGACCCCATTAAACAAACCTTTCCAGAAAAACAACAACATTTCTATATACACTCTTTTAATATTTAAACCCTAATATTAATCCAATGCTAAATCATTTGGGATAAACAATGTTTTTAAACAAATAAATAAATACATATAAACCAAGTTACAACACTATATATATTACCGTTATAATATTTAGATCTAAAATTTAATACTAACAAAAAAAAACACTTCATTGCATTTATATAAAGAAATTGTATTCATAATAAATACGAAACAATGAGTCTCGCACAGGATTTACAGAGGGTTCTCCAAATTTCAGACCTGCAGCCAAAGTGATCAGTTTTCATTTCCTATTATTTTAATGCAGATCTTCCTTCTTGCCTGTAACATTTTGTTTTAAACATTCATTTCAATAAATGTGGCATAAAACAAATATTCAAATAATATTGTTGCCTGCAATATTGTTTATAATACAAGCATCGCAGCAATTTCGACGCAGAAATCGTTTCATTTGAGCTCGATATGATCCATTTTGACCAATAACTATGAAGATTTACAAGCATGGAAAATGCATGAAACGATTTCCATACTGCTCTCCATTGTTGCTGCTTGTTTTGTCCGAAACGAACTTCATACAAAATGTTGCTTCCTTTGAAACCCTAGTGCTCAAGCCAGGTGTACCAAGCGCCCAGAGCCCAACGCCACATCAATTGTCCTCCAAGCGTTTTTCTTCTTTCCTTTGTGCCCAGCCCGAACTCAACAACTAGAGCCAATTGGCCCACGCACTTAACACATCAATTCCCACCATCGAATCCCATGCACTGAGTTCACATAAGAGGACGGGAATATATAAAAGATGCGTTGTGCTCAACGCCGAGGACTCATCAGGGAACCGAATGCCAAGCCAGGCGGGTCCCATGGATATCATCTCTCCCATCGTCCATGAGATTACCCACATATCTGCCCAGCACCGAGGCTCTTACATGAAACCAAGAGCCAAGTTGACGCAGCCCTACAATGCCAAATAAAACCTTATTTCCTCCTTAAATAGGCATACTTTTGACGGCACGTGAGACGGTTTCCACATTGCCCATGAGCGGTTTACTATACCGCTTTATTGGAATGCGGACGAGTAAGGAATGAACACGTGGGATGGTGGTTTCCTTTCCGCGACCACCAACCACCCTTACCATGCGTGCATGTTGCCGACGCGGAATAAGGAGAGCCGTCGATCCTGCCTTGGCGTCAATCCCCATGCGAAAAAGAAAAGGTTTTTTTTTTGCGTTTTATATTGTTTTAATTTTTTTATTATTATTTTAAATTAATGTTTTCTAAATATTAATTTAATTTTATTAATTTAATGTAGTGACTCTCAACCATGCCCCTTTTTAAAGCTATAATTAATTAATTTCACCTAATACACTACTGTGCAATCTTTGGTTCTCACATCATATCTGTCCATCGTACAGATAATAAATTTTGAATGAACACCATAATTAATGTGTTGCCAATGTCATTTCCCGGCTTCTTCCATCGTGATTCATGGCATTGGGCACACATTTTCCAGTTGCAGATTAAAATTTTGGCAGACTTTATCTCCAGGGTATTGAGCTATCCAATAAGCTATGGCAGTCAAACATCATTTGCACTGAAACAACCATGCCCCGGGGGACCAGATCTTCTGGAACCAAATTGGACCATCAAGGGTTTCGGATCAGGTACTCCGGCTGATCGCACTTTATGCTTAAGGGAGACTCTCGCTACAGCCCATAGGCATCCGCATCAAGTTCCAATAAATCGCTGCGAATGCAAGGGTTCGGGCTCTTGGGGCAAACATCCTTCTCAGAGGTAGGTACCGTATTGTGAACCATGAAACTTCAACCCCCTTGCTGGTACCAATTTTGCAAAATAGTAACATTACAAATGTCCATTAGCTAAAGCTATAATTATAAGATTCCATTGGTGAAGAAAACCATAGTAAACTTAAGTTAAGATGTTAATTTGTTAATAATATGGGGAATGGCCAGGGTATTTATTTGGTTCTCTCTGATATTGGAACTGAAGGAGTGTGAGATATCGTTCTAGCTCATGTCCATGGAGTAAAGGTCCTTGTCAAATACATTCGGCTGTGGGAGGTTGACAATAGCCGACGACTGGGCCTATCAAAAATAAGGTAACCTCTTAACCAACATTTACAGTTTAGACTCTAAATAAAATTGTAATTTTCATAAAAAATTAAAATATATTGAAAGTAAGATTCCGAATTTAATAATTTAAAGGAAATAGAAATATATTTATGCTCAATTAAGACAATTTTGCAGTTTAGATGCAATTTTCTTTTTACAAAATTTATCCATTTTTTAGATATAGATTTCCAAAAAATTAGTTTAATTTGAGGGCTTGATTAATTCCCCATACTAACTACACTAACTGTGTTAAATGAGAGACTAAAAAACCAGTCAAATAGATAAACCTATGCTGATGAAAAATGACAATAGAAATGAAAAATTTACTTTGGGAAAATATATCCATAGCCTCAGCTCTGAATCTATTAAAATGATTTACTTCAACAAACAAAGGGAAAGTGGTGGCGGTTGGATTAATGGTAGAAGCAACGCATGCAAAGTTTGATCCATGTTTAAAGTTAGATCCCACCAATTTCAAATACTAGCTCAGTAATGTTGGATTCATTGCCTCGTCTGTAATTCATTCATTAACAAACAGTCAGTCTAGACTTTCAAATCTTTACATCAAGAAATTACCCAACAAGATATAAAACGTCCAGGTACATAAAAAAAAAAATCGATAACCAAGCTCTCCCCAGATTCGTAGTATCTCCAAGTGTGTTTTTCCTGGCTGGGAAGGAGAGAATGCAGCCTCACGCCTGCCACAAGGCCGCCTATGTCATAATTCGAGTGTCCAAAGTTGAAAATTGCAGTGAAATTACAAGCCTCAGCCCTCGGGTCTTGAATCTGCCACAATAAATATTGGTGAAGCTCCAAATATTAAATCGAAACTTTGCAAGAATAAGTAGAGACACCACCACTGAAAACGTTTTTGATGCTGCTGCTGTAAATATGCTATAATTTGCTTCATACTTTGCTTTTTAAAAAATGTATATACAATATTAGGAATAATAGAAGGGTAAAAATATTTATTAAACGTTATATGAAAGGTAGCTTTATAAACCAAACCGTCAAAAAAAAATTTTCTGATGGTTAAGGGTGCCCGTCAAATTTAACCCCTGCATCAGGGAACCGAATGCCAAGCCAGGAGGGTCCCACGGATATCATATCTCCCATCGTCCATGAGATTACCCACATATCTGCCCAGCACCGAGGCTCTTACATGAAACCAAGAGCCAAGTCGAAGCAGCCCTACAATGCCAAATAAAACCTTATTTCCTCCTTAAATAGGCATACTTTTGACGGCACGTGAGATGGTTTCCGCGTTTCCCATGAGCGGTTTACTATACCGCTTTATTGGAATGCGGACGAGTAAGGAATGAACACGTGGGATGGTGGTTTCCTTTCCGCGACCACCAACCACCCTTACCATGCGTGCATGTTGCTGACGCGGAATAAGGAGAGCCGTCGATCCTACCTTGGCGTCAATCCCCATGCGAAAAAGAAAAGGTTTTTTTTTTGCGTTTTATATTGTTTTAATTTTTTTATTATTATTTAATTTTTTTATTATTATTTTAAATTAATGTTTTTTAAATATTAATTTAATTTTATTAATTTAATATTTAAAAAACATTCATTTAATTTAATTCGTTTAATTTAATTTAATTAAATTAATTTAATGACTTTTAATTTAATTTGATTTAATTAATTTAATTTAATGTCATTTAATTAATTAATTTAATTTAATTAATTCAATTTAAATTTTTTTAATTAATTCAATTTAATTTAATTTTTTTTATTTTGTTTTATTAATTATTATTTAATTTAATTTAATTTAGTTCTTGATAAGAATTAAAAAAAAAATACCATGTAAAAGAAAAAGTATTTTTTTGCGTTTTATACTATTTTAATTTTTTTTATTATTATTTTAAATTAATGTTTTTTAAATATTAATTTAATGTAGTGTCTCTTAACATTCATTTAATTTAATTCGTTTAATTTAATTTAATTAATTTAATTTAATGACTTTTAATTTAATTTGATTTAATTAATTTAATTTAATTAATTCAATTTAATTTTTTTTTAATTAATTCAATTTAATATAATTTTTTTTATTTTATTTTATTAATTACTATTTAATTTAATTTAATTTAGTTGTTGATAAGAATTTTAAAAAAAAAAAAATACCATGTCAAAATAAAAGGGGTTTCGGCAAAATTTCTTATATAATTATATAATGCTAGTGTTATTTTATTTATATTTAATTAAATTTCGTATATATTTTTATTTAAATTTCGTGTATAATTATATAGCGCTAGTATTATTTTATTTAAATTTAATTAGATTCCATATAATGTTATAACCTAGGTTTCTTAAAAAATTAAAAGTTAATATTTAAAAATATAAAGCTATTCACAAACTTTCAATTTAAAAGTTCTTCATAGATTTAAAGTTTTAAGGTCAATTATAGTAAGGTTGAAGTGGTTGGTGAAGTTATATTTAAATTAGCATAGATAAAATTTAAATTATAATTTATATGTAAGGGAGAAATTTAAAATATTTAAATTTAATATATATAAATATTTAAAATTTTGGAAACGAAATAAATAAATAAATATATATAAATAAATAATAAAGAGTGGTTTAAGTGGTTTGGTGAAGATCTAGGGTTTTATAAATCCATGTATTTAATCAAATTGTCTTAGTATTTATTATATTTAACATCCTACATAAAATTAAATTCAAAAAATTCAAAAAATATGTAGGTGTAATTATATAATGATAAAAAAAAATTACAATTGCAATTTTTGGATGGTCACATTATAATTTCTCATAAAAAAATTACAATATCTTTAATTTTTCAATTCTTGGTTCATTGCATTTCATGATCGTTGAAATTGCATTTTCATTTTACAGAATGTGAGTTATTCTCAATTATACTTGTTGAAATTCTAAAACTTGTAATTATCAAAATGCCGAAATTGCATTTTCCTACATAATAATTCTAAAGTTGAAATTGCAATTTTAATAATTCTTTACCTCTCTTAACCATGTTATGGCCTAGATGCCCATATTTAATTGAAAGTTAATTAGGTGAATTGAAAGTTGAATGGCTTGTGTTAAACAATACCAAGATGAAATAACAAATAGCAAATTATATTGAAGATGAAAAGAAGTTCATCATCATGGAATTTTGGGTTTTTCAAAGATGGGGTAATATGAACTATTGGATGCTTCATTTCATGTTTTGAATGTAAGTAAATTAGAAAAAGGTTTACTACTCTATTAAGCTTAATAAATGTAAACTCAATTTTATTGCAAAAAAACATTCATTACTTATGGATTTATTATTATTTTTTAAATATATCCAATTGAAAATTTTAAATCAATTTTAACTAATGGTATACTTTTAAAATCAATATTTCGAAAATAGAAAAACACCTAATGGCTCTATTTGAACAATGTAAACTATTTCCTAGAAATTTATCTATATTTTAAAGAAAATTAAGGATTCCAAAACCTCAAGAATAAGAGAGGGTTCCAAGACCAAACACTAGTGGATTGTTATTAAATCCTTTTACAAATTTTTTATTAAATCACTCAACTATTCCATTTGCTTATGGATGACAAGGGGAACACTTCCATGCCAATAATTGAGATGATATAATGCAATCAATGCATTGATCAAGGGTAGTGGAAAAACAAAATCATTAAATGATGTAATGTAATTCAAGTCAACAAAATCATTAAATGTTTTTTCAAAAACATAATCATAAAATATTTTGATAATTCTAATGACAAATATTTATTTTTTAAACAATCGCATAAAATAAACAATCCAAACCAAAATCATAAAATGTTTTGATAATTTAGATAATTTTTTTTTAATTAAGATAAACATCAATGATAATGTGATAATGTGAATGGTTTAAAAGTAATTAACATAAATATTAAATTCCATTAAAATATCATTAATAATTTAAAAAATACTAAAAAAATCCAAACAATAGACACTTTCATATGGAGTTACAAACTTTTACAATTCAGCCTACTCATATGGAGTTACAAACTTTTACAATTCAACCCAGTCATATACCGTTAGTTTGGAACACAAGAATAAGTATATATTTCTTTTACAAATCAGCCTACTCATATGAAGTTACAAACTTTTACAATTCAATCGACTCATATAAAGTTAGTTTGCAGCACAACAATAAGTATATATTTCAATTGAGAAGAGGTTATGCTTAATATGAAAACCTAATAACGTCCTATATTAAGAAAACCTAATAACGGCCTATATTAAATGCAATTGTGAAATTACTATCATGTTATCATGTCAGTACCATTTGTCAAAAACCGAGATTCATGGTATTATAAAATTGAAGTTTTCACAATTTATAACATCTACATTTTTTAAATTTGATAAATAAAAAATAAATTATCTAAAAATAAAATACATTTTTATTTTTGACATTAAAAGTTTCCAACCATGTTAATGTCAAAAGAGTTGTAACCAAAACTTGCATTGAGTTGGCAGAATAATCAAAAGTCTTTAGTTCTACACCTGAGTGAACCCTTTCTTAATATATTTTTACGGAAGAACACTACACTAGTACCATTTTACTCCCATTTACAAAACCTGTAAAGGTTGGCGGTAAAGATTCATCATGCTGGAAAATTGAGTCGGATGGTAACTACCTAAATTTGCATAGTCACGACAGCAGAGTGAGAGAGGTGTAAATGCAAATCGTAATGACAGTGGTGTAAAATGCAAATAGTAATATCAGTGTCATTATTTAGACATGAAGTAGGGAGAAATCCCCCGCAAAAGTCTCCACAAAGAGAATTATATAACCTCTTACTCTCAATTTGGGCTTCTCATCATCATTTGAGGAGGCAGATTTTCATAAGATAGTAAGCAGCTCATCCATACAAATAGGCTTTTATAAGCTTTAGGTCAGCCATGGCTGTGAATTAAACTCCAGGCCAGTGACAAAAAAATATCGTGTGCTCCTATCTATGAATATGTTCGAACTCAAACGAGGGTGGGAAGCGGCAATGTCACTTGTATCTGGTAGTAAGGCGGAACAAAAAATTTCAAAATTCAAAATTCAAATGGGCGATACAGGAAAACGGTTTCATGGAAAACGACGTTAATATAGACATCTGTAGATAGATTTAGGCCCATCTCCCTCTACAACGTTTAATACAAGATCCTCAAAAAGATAATTGCAATCAAGTTATGGAAAATCATCCCTTCCATTGTCTCGATTAACCAAGGATGATTTGTCTTTTATTTTTTTGGAACCTTGAATTACCTTCAATTCTATAGGTTTCAATATCAGAGATTGCTACTGCAAAACAGGTTTTTATATTTGAGATGGTGAATTTATTTAACAAAGAACCAGGTGCATTGGACTTGTGCCTTAAAGCTGTATTTCATTCAACTAGCATTTTGAAGTTAGGGTATGCTTTGCACTCTGACCTGAAGCGTCTTTCTGATTCCTATGGAGAGCTGGAGTGTTTTCGCTACTGTGAAGCGCCTAAATTAGACCTTCAAAAGGTTTTTCCATCTGTTCCAGGGGGGCTTTCCGACCTTGCAAAGACTGTGCTGGGAAGTGCTTTAAACAAAAGTACTAGGATGAGTGACTGGAGGGAGCGTCCCTTGAGCAATAGTCAGGTACACTAAATATAAATCCATGCTACGGTATAAGTTGCACTACAAAGTATAAGAACCAGTACAAACCTCTAAAAACTGATAAAGTTTGAAATAAGAACATACAAACTACAAATTTAAACGTTGCTACGAAATTTATATGGGAATGTTCAGATCAAGATTTTCAAGCATACAACAGACTCGTAGATATCTCCAGTAACTGAAATATGCAACCTCTTATAACTTGAAGAAGGAACAAAAATACCCATACCCCATGGGCCTTGTACAAAATCCAGATACTAAACTAAATGGACGAGAATGATAGGAATTTGTAGGACGAGGAGTACCTGAAGTTCTAATTTACAGGAGGACGATTCAGCCGCTCCAGCTGCTCGCAATAGGATTCAGGTTCTAATTTGCAGAGGACAAGAACAATGTTTCAGCAGCTCCAGCTATAGGAATTTGCAGGACGAGAATGAGGACCAGGTCTCTTGGCATTTTGCAATGGACTGCACTGCCTTGAATGCAGGTAGATGGGCGTTGAATGCAGGTAGGTGGGCGTTGAACCTTGAGAATATGGCGGGAGTGAGACTGTGTACGATGAGATCTCCAGGATATGGCTGCAGCTGGCTCATGATCAAGCTGCACGTTTTCGATGGGACTGTATGGCGCTTCGTGTGGTACTACGTCAATAATTATAATACATTATTATAATTATAAAAACTAGTTGAATGATATTGCAATATTTCTCATTTATGCAATGACATGAAATGGATGATAATGTATGGTATGTTCTTATTTCATATTCCTTTATGGCATGTTCTTATTTCATATTTCTTTATGGCATGGATGAAAAGTTAATGTATTATTATATTTTATAATACCTTATTATAATTATAAGATTTAGTTGAAAGATATTGTAATATTTTTTATTTATGCATGATAGTATAAAGTAGTGTGATATTACATTTTTTTTGGGGGATAACTGGAAGTAGAAGAAAGATTAATATTTTGTCTATATTTTGTACTTTCTTATGTAATTTGAAAAGTTAAATGTATTATTATATTATATTTCATATTACGTTTATGTGATGAAATGAATTAGGTAAATTTAGGATAATGCATCACCATATTTCATATTTCGTTAATGGGATAGCAAGATGTAAAGGAAAGGTTAATGCCTTGTTTATAGTTCATAATTATTTTATGGGATACTATGAAAGGCTAATGTATTATTATATTTATACTACGTTTATATGATAATATGAACTGGTTGAAAGATAAGATACTGTTATGATATTTCTTGATGTTATAAAATGAACTAGATGAAAAGTTAACACATGCCTATATTTCACAGTTCACTTAGGGGATTGTAGGTTGTAAGATTAAAGACATAGCCTTCCTTTTTGTCAAATTGTACCCTTAGGGTTTCCGTTTGCAAGTGTTACTTATTTAAGATATATTTCAACTATGATAGAGATCCTTGCCAATTCACATATGGAATAATTGTTCCAGAACAAATGCTTTGGAAAGCCAAAGAACTATAACTTAGGAGTAGACACTTATAGTATAAAAAAAAAAAAAAAAGAAGAAGAAAAAAAAAAAATCATTCACTAACTACGAGCATTAAATTGTCGAATAGAGATGGTATCAATAACGTAAAATTGTATTTTAAGAAAAATCTACTCGGAGAAACTTGGAACAAAGACCAACGATATTTTAAACCTTTTTCTACATAGCCATGATGAGAAAACAAGTGGACGGATATAATCGGTGGATTTGCTGAATGACGAAAAATTGATCAATTTTAAATGATAAGACACCAAGATGCTCAGATTGACGAGACTTTGACGGATTGTCGAGGAAGAGAAACCAACTTAAAATTTGAAAACGAGATATCAATGTGATTGGTATGATGAGCTGAACTCAATGACATGCATTTTGCATTACGACAAAACCATTTATGAAAACTCATGACTACGAACTTGAAATTTAACCATGGTATCAAAATGGTCAAATGAAGGCAATGTTTCGTAAAAAGAAGTATGGAGACGATTAGCATAATAAATAGAACGCAATGAAGCTAACCTTAGGTCATAATCAAACATGATAAAATGACAACTAGCCCTCGAGATGGAACTTGATCGGGTTAAGAAGACACTTTGTGCGACTTGATGAATCTGTCGAAGTGGTCCTATGATAACATAAATGAAGAGATAAGGGAAATACATGATAAGCTCATGGAGATGAACATGATGATACTAATGACAAGAATAAGTGATATCGAAAATCTAGTTGGGACCGACACTTATTGAATGTACTATCGAATTGATATTATACACAATTATGATTGAGTTCCTGAGAATGTATTGGAACCATGTTGGAAAAAAAAAAAATAATAATAATGATTAGAACCACTTGTGCTTAATATGGCCATGATTGTTGGAGAAAAATAGAAGGGAATGGAAAGAAGATGATAATAGGAAATTAAGATAAAGTTTAGTGTCGAAAGTACAAGAACAAAAATTAACTTCAGGATGAAGTTCTATTTAAGAGGGGGTGTATGTAATGCCCCTACAATGACTGTGGACCTTAAGGGCACCTGTCAAGTGACCCGGCTGAACAACTTCGATATGGTGGTCTCTTGAGCCTTGTTATGTCTTAAATGATTGAGGAAAACCTGAAGATGTGAATGACGATAATAATTGATAAATGAATTAAGGAATTAAATTATATTGTGTGGGGTGGGATAATTGATTGATTACATCTTGCTTAATGATTAGCACGGATTGATCAAGTCAAGTGTAGTGGGACATTTATAGTCCTAGCTGTGCGACTTGGGAGGACGCAGCTGAGATGCATCATAGATTTCCGCATTTATTCTGAACTTTGGAACGAAGTTCTAAATAAGTAGGGGTGTATGTAGTGCCCCTAGACTACTGTAGACATTGAGGGCACCTGCTGAGTGACCTGACTGTTTGAAACATTAATAAAATAACCCTATGATTTTATTTTGAGTATATTTATGATTACGATTGATTGATATATGTGCATTTGGGTAGTTATTGTGAATGGACGATTTCATGTTGTTTAACAATTAACTTTGATATGAAAACTGTACATATGAATGGTGCTTAACGACTAGTTGTGCAATTGATTATGTGATTAGACGAATGAGTAACGATTGAGTAAACTATAGATGCTTAATGAAGCAACAGATTTATAAATCAAATTGTGATTATTGAGGACATTGCTACTAATTTACGTTTGTGAGAAATGTGTGTAGCTACAGGTGAAACGGTTCACCAATGGACACACAAAGGAATATGAAGGGTCGTAGAGTACGGGTAAATCACACACAGGGAGAGCGACGACGATGTCGACTTCCGACGGAATACCACGCTTGAGCAGATAAGCACTGATCCGCTTGCTCCTAGTGAAAATGCTTGTTAAACTTAACTGCATAAAAACATATAAGTTTTCACCTAGAGCATTACTTAGAAATGCATTTGAGTACTTTAGGCATTTGCATATATCTAAACATAAACAATCATTGGAGAATGTTATGGCAAATTATCACATCGTCGATCTACTGCATATGGCTTGAGGGACTGTACAGCAGTGAAGAGAATACTTCCTTCTGCTGGGTGTGTAGGTATTGTGGGTGCCAAGCTAGATAGATCTTGCAAGGTTATCCTTGGCTCTGTGCTGGAGCTCACTAGCTTAGCAAATATTCCCTCCCATGTCCTAGCAGCCTGATAAACCCAATTGCAGATTGGCTTGGCTCATCTTGGTGTATGCTTGGCTATGTGTGAGTCCGCTGTTCCTTGGTTCCTTGTAGAGATCATGCCCAGCTCAGGGGTGGCAGTGGTGCTGAGAGATTGAGGAGCACACTGGCCTATGGTTGGGTGGAACATTGCAGTTGCATAGCCAGTTGCTTGGGACTGCCTTATTGAGATAAGTATTCTCCTGTATATTCTTGCAAAGATTTAATTGATGGATATCTGAATGTAGGGTGATGGTGTAAATGAATTTACTTCTGCTGTGTTTTTACGAGTTTATGCAATTCCATATGATCTTTTATAAATCTGCAAAGGTCTTTAATTGGCTGTTATAGAGTCTTGAATGTATGATAGATATCAACAGCATTTAGTTAACTTTCGTTGTGTTTCCATTGTATAAACATATACTTGTATATATATATTTTCATTTTCATTTGAATGCTTGTTTAATGAATGGATATGGGGGCTAGATGCCCGGTTTAACCTCACGATCCCTCCAAAAATCCCCTCCTCCATACTTCCCACCATACTCATTAGATCTATCCCTTTGCTAATCTATACCTCCCATGCTACCTCCCTCCCTCTCATCCCCCTTTCTATCCCCTTTTCCATAACAAACCACCTCTCTACCCCACCCCCCCACTCTCTCTCTAACCCCATCTCTCTCTCCGATTATCTTTAACCCCCCTCCTTTATAACTCCCACACTCTCTCCCTCTCTCTCTTTAACCCCTCTCCTCCTCCCTGTTATTATACAAACTATCATCCCTAGAACACCTAGGCTGTGTGGACCAAGGGGCTAGTTACAGTAAGTGGGGAGGACATAGGTCCAATGTCACCATAACCTAACTCCTCATCTTCTTTGGTTAAGTCCTAAACCCATGGGAGAGTCCCTAATGGAGGAATAACACCTGTAAGCACCAACACACCTGGAAATACCATTCTACAATCATTATGGATAATATTAGTGCCTTGCATGGAGTCAACAATGGATAATAAAGACAAATAAGTAATATAAAAGGCGTAATTCAATATACCAATCAATGTCAATGAATATCACAAGTTCAACATACTTCACAATTCATACAATGCATCTACCTGATGCATACCAAGTATCTACCTGATACATATCATCATACATAATCCACCTGATCATACTGTGTATCCACCTGATACAAATACAAACTTAACCGAATATTTAGGGACACATAAAATTGAAGTTATTGACATTTAGACACTGACCCATTATAATCCTCCCTTGACCCAACCTGACGATCATGTCTTGATACAACTAGATGTACCTTTTCCCATAGATCCCTTTAAATTTGTTCAAAATGTACAACATAATATGTCTAGAACCAAATTATGGTTAATCTAACAAGCATGGGATGTACTTCCACTACACCTAGTGCCTTTTGAGGAAACATGAATGCTTCTTATGTATATTTAGTTATCAAAATCATTTCTTCTACCCATATGCCACATGTTCCCAATGTCTCTTCATTCATAATGCCATCTATTAGCAAACACATTCCAACCCTACGTTTTCCTAGTCTTGGAATACCTTCCACAAGTAATTTTATGCCTAGTTCGAGCTTCTCCTTTGGTGTATGTAATAATCTATTTATCCCTCAACAACTCCCCAAGTTATGTGATGTGGGGCCCCACCTGAAATTTTGAGCTAAAGGCCACTGATCCAAGTGTTGTTACTCTTTAATGATGTCTATACAACTACAATTTGGACGGAGTCCTTATAAGGTATGTTTTATCATACCATGTCTAATATTTCTCCTTTACAGGTTTTTTTATTATCATGCCATACACTTGGATATAGTAAACCCCCCCTGCCCTTACTGCTTATTCTTTCTGTACAAGCAATTCATCCTTGAAAAGTTTGACAAAATATGAGTGAGAAAACTATCCCTGATTCCATAAGCTTAAATTCCACTTGATGAAAACCCTCAGTTTGTTTCACCCCTAAACCATCCAAAGAGTGAACCTAAAAGAAAAATAAGAAAAGACTTAGTTTTTTCGAAGAAGCGTCCTTGGAAAAATAATTTTGGAAAAATAGCTTTATACACCCATGTAACATATCGGAAATCGCATTTGAAAAGCGGTGAAAAACGATGAAATGTTACATGGGTTATATCATATGGTATATCATACGTTTTGTGCGTCCAATCTTATTTGCAACATCATGTGACAAGAGCTTGCACAAAGTACGAAGCAAAGTTTGTGCACCCTCTTAAGACCAGTCACATATTATGATGGTGAGCTCGCACAAATCGCCTTTGCACTGGCCAATGTGTATATGATGAGCCCGCAATACCATGGTGCAACCATCAAATGTGTATCGTCGCATGTAGAGTCGAGCTTGCACATGGGACAACAAGTTTAGTTTTGTGCACAGATCATGGTCTTGACTCTTGGCATTGCGGAGGGGCTGCACAACGTACCATTTTGTGCACCCTCCAAGGACTAGTCTCCAATCATAAACGTTAGCCCGCACAAAACGATACAATGTGACTCTGTGCACTATCAAACAACTTTTGGTTGAATGGTCGATGGAGCCCGCACATTGTTATGTAACATTGGTTGAATGGTCGATGGAGCCCGCACATCGTTATGTAACATTGGTTGAATGGTCGATGGAGCTCGCACAGTTGATGAGTCAATAGCTGTATGCTTGAAGTCATTTTCTCACGCTCCTTTGGCTTCTGTCTCCATGAATACTGGTTGCTAGAACAGTGGAAACCTATTGGAACACAACCAGTATTCCAATGAATCAGATCCCTTTTTTGTTTCCACGAACACCAATGTCAAAGAATGCTTGCCTGCATGAATTTCAAACATAGTTGTAACAAAAAGGGGACTAGGACTACTTAAGCGACTTGGTACAGGCTTCAAGGAAGTACAGTACTTAGCATGTACCAGTACTTGGTACATGCTAGTGTTACACAAGCAAGTTTGATACAAAAGAAAACATAGAAGATATAATGTGGTACGGCAAGAGAAAATAACATAATGTCGATCATGCATGGATTAACAAAAAAAAACATGCGATACTTTGAGGGGTGTGCTCAAGTGGAATGTGCATCCAAGGAGGATGCAAGTTAGTTATTCCAACTATGAGTCAAGTGCATGTGAGCAAAAATGTGCATGACAATGAGTGCACATGATGAGCATGGGGTAACTGTGCATGACATATGAAGTGCACTAAGGGAAGATGAAATATCAATGTGGAAGTTGAAGCGACAAAGATGTGCTGAAGTAGTCATATGGAAGTTAAAGAGTAGTTGAAGATGGATGAAGCGTAGGGGAAGCTGCACCACGAGTAGTCATTTGAGAGGGGTTAGCTAGATGGTCTTGAGACATGGCAATTGAGAGAGTCTACCATGGACCTCAAACATAGTGGTAAGGCAAATGTTGTAAATGTGTATATATATTGTTATGTTTGAGTAATGAAAATGAGTAGAGAAATTCCCTTATTATAATTTGGTTTTGTATGCCCTCTAAAATTGTTTCAACTTTTATGTTTGTAGTGCTTTTCTATTTTCAACTTATATCTTTCGAAGCATTGTACTTAGTCTGCATAAATATGATTTCATAGAATTATGCCCATCAACTCTTTAGTTTGCTGTAATAATAACCAACTTCACAGATTTAGTTCATTTAATATATTGTTAGCACTCTAAAGTCTGAGCTAGTTCAATTAAAAAATTTGTAACTCAATCTTATTTTGATCCTATATTTGAAGAAGAAATAAATATATAAAAAATAAAATAATCTTATATCAAAATAACCTATTTTGACCACAAATTTATTAAGAATCTAATGTATGTCATATACCAAGTCCATGCATATAATGCATAATATATATATCCTGTCCCTTCAATGTTCAGACACGGTGTTCAAAAAAGCGAATTTGAATTTCAAATCTCAAATGCCTGCGCTCCACGAAAGTTACCAAAGGACGGTTCCTCACCAATTTCCTCCATTCTTCGCCATGGCAGAAGATCCATCAAGGATACCTCAGAAAACTCACCGTCGGGACTCGGTAGTTCAAATCTTGTGCATTGGAGGAGCGCCTTCAGGGCTTGCAAGTTTCCTAGAAGGAAATGGGTGAAAGGATGTTGTTCTCTCCATACTAAGGCTATGATGAAGGCGGTGAGCATTTTGCAAAAGTTCATAAGATTTTTGGGGCGAGCATTGTCTGGAAATATTTGCTATATATTCTCATAATCTAGCGCTGCCAAACAGTTGTCACACATCCTACAAGGCACATGCTCAACTACGAGATCCAGTCTATGCCTGCTTAGGGCACATTTCCTCCTTGCACCAACTGGTATATAAACTAAATAGCCTCAGCGTATGCATTATTTGTTGTTATTTCCATAAATTGCTTCTGTTGGTATCTCCAGCTCTCAAGATATGTGTAATGAATTTTTTACAGGAGTTGGCAGGCCGAAATAACCTTCACGAGCGTGGGTGGCCAGCAGCATTTCATTCGGTGTTTCATCCATCTCCATGAATCATCCTGACAGCACCACATTAGTTCCAGGTACATCTCTATGCCATGTCATCCTATCTCCTAGTGCTACAAGGCATTCTTGTCTCATCAAATTCTCTGGCATTTTCTTAACAAAATTTCAGTCCCTAAACCAAATACTATCCAATTTCTGGTCTAGTCGGGTTTAGTGCGTGTAATGTTCATAGAAACAACTGCAACATCTCATGGGAAATACCTGCGCACTTTTCCATCCTGCTTTCCCTTATATATTAACTCTAGCTAGCACATGAATTCATTCAAATTTTATTATTCAGTGTAATTCTTTGTGTATGATCATGTTAATGCTCTCGGATATGGTTACAATCAAGAATTGTTATCTGTGTTCAATCCTTTCGTTCACCTCCATGTCTGTATATTCAAGAAACTAAGTATGTGAAATGCAGGAAGCGAGCCCTAGACCAATCTATCAAAAGATTGTGAAATGTGTCAGGGACCTCGATTTAAAGGTTGGAGGGTTAAGTCGATTATTTTATATATTTGAAGTGATTGTGTGTTAAGTACCAAGTGAATTGTGGTATTAAGGCCTGTGTAATACGTTTGTGGAGTGCATGCGATGTGCAGATGGTCACGGTCTGCAAATAACTGTTAAATTTCGTGAACTTACTGTTAAGTGAAAGACAAGAACCCTCAATAAGTTTTTGGAATGTTTCCCTACTTGTCAACTCGGCGTTTTCATGTTCTTCCTTGTGAGATCCGCCCATTATTTTTGGGTTGTGATGCAGCAGTTGAGTGATGTGTTTTTGGCAGAAAACAATCAGTCTATTATGGTGATGGTGCGATATAGTTGGGAATTAATACCCCCTCGGTTCTCGATCGTAGATCTTGTGGTAGAATCTTCATAATATTTGAAGGTTGACCCTAGCGGAGAAAAAAAGTTTGGTTAACTCCCTTGAGCGATCGCTCATTTATGTGACAACTCTTTTCTGCTCGACGCCTGCTTCTCACATTTTCTTGTTGAATCTTAGAGTCCATATGTACTTTAAGGGTTTAGTTGTCACCCTTGTCTCCTATGCCAAACTCCTGTTGAAGAAAAGGAAATAAAAGTTTTAAAATTTCTGCATTCCTTTTGTTTGGGTTGTTACATTTCCAATGCTAGCACATGTCCAATTTTTACATATTTTTTTAAAGCTAGAAACATGTTCAAGCATCTTTAAACACAAATATATGATATTTACTAGGAAAAAAACAGTACTAGGAAACATACATGTAGGAAATTTGAGTCACTTGGTTGGGCTCCCTAGTGAACCTATGTTGGTATCTAGCAATTAGTACCACATTACATAAAATATGCTTAGAGATTTAATCTTCCATGTACCTTTGGGTATATAGGAAGTCCCTTATTTTCGCCTATACCCATGCTTCCATAAACTCTTCGATTATCTTACATTGCTATAGTACGTGCTAAGAATATCACTTTGCGGGGAGATCACTCTTAGGAATCATATAATATGACTAAGGATATGGTCTATGTCATTAGTTAGTATTTTGAAATATTATAGATGAATAAACTACCTAAACACTTGAATATTATGTTGGCAAGAAGGTTGAAGAAACCCTAAATTTTGAATATATGTCAAATTAAAAGTTCAATTTATAATCGAAGAAGGATAGAATGATGGATAACATCAACCATTTAGTACAAAAGGAGAAGGATGAGAAGGTATAAGAAGGTCACCATAAAATAATTGTTGAATTTGAACATCATCTTCAGAATATGAAGGAAAAATATGATCTTATTATCTCAAAAGTAGAAGCAATTGAAGGTCAATAATTATAATAGTTGGAGCATGTCATTGTACCAAAAAGAAGAGGGGGTGATAAGGGCATCAAAATTTACGAAGCACCATTAATGGTGGAACCATATTGATACCTCTTTACAATGAAATATCGGAAAAAATACAATAAGTGTCAACATTACAAAGGATGAAAATGAAATAATCAATGGTTCATATAATGAGGCAAAAAGGGACCATTATTTAATGTGATGTTATCAAAGAACAAAAACTATAACAAATTGGAGAAGCTATAATAATGCACATGCAATCAAAGGAAAGGAAGCCATGAAGAATTGACAAAAAAAAATTAAATATAGATGGATGGATAATCAATAGTAGTAGCAAGAGAGAACAAATATAAATAACCATTACTATTATTAGGTTTCATCACATATAAAAGCCTTAGCTACAAACATTTGATGACAAATCCTTTTTATGGGGTGATATGTTATAACTCCATGGGATGTATATATGGGGTTGAATATATAGGTAATGTGGTTACATGAATATTTAATAGGGATAACCCTAATAGGGGACCCACAAGTACAATTGGGGATATTATATGGAGAGATAGGGAATATTATATAGAGAGATGTAGTTACAATCATTATAATTAAGGATTCTCTTAATGAATATAATGATTTTTCTCTCTCAGGATTTCACAGTGTGCTCGTTTATTCTCCATGATTTTTGGATTCATTGTGTTAAGGAGGGGTTTATCGATGTTTCGGACCTATGATATGTAGTCCATCTTCATGATAGGTAAGAATATGGATTGCGTATCGTAGGTATGAAACATCGATAAACTCCTCCTTAACACAATGAATCCAGAAATAATGGAGAATAAATATAAGGATTTATTATTTAATTCATCTCTATTATAACTTTAGGATTTATGTTTCACTCTCATATTTGGTGTACATTGGTTTATACACTATTTTATTAAGCTATTTTATTTACAAAATCCGTAACATGCTTCTTGAAAAACCTCCCACAAAATGCATTGTTCTCCCATGGTCTAGTACTTATATGTATATGTTGATATAAACCTTCCTTCCCATTGTTGGTCTTACTAGTGCAATGGCGTATGCATCCTCTAATGAACCAATCTACATCTTCCTGAATTTGGCACAAGACACATATCTACAAGTTATTATTTGTTTTCTCAAAACCAAAATGGCCTCCAACATCAGAGTTATGGGCCTCTGTTATTAGTTTTTTCCTCTCACCTATATAGGTGTATAACACTTATATATCTTGTTGAGAAATGCATCTTGGAGATGATACTAAATCTTGCTGTCACTTTAATTGATTCTTCATGACTTTGGCCTTGTATCCATGAAATATCTTCATGAAATTGTAATCTTATGTTCTTTCCTCTTTGTATGAATCATGAGTGAAAGGATCCATGTGCACCCAATTAGCTAAAGATATGATCTTCAATGCACATAGAATCAATAGGATGTCTTCCTATGTGTTATATTTCCATTTTTATAAATGATTATGAGATAAAGTTTTGCAAACATCCCATCCATTTCTAGTGTCTTAATTGTTGAAGGTCAATATGAACCTACAAATATTACAAAGTCTAGTGATTAGTGTTATTGATGGCCTTTTTCAGTTTATATGGTTCTTCCACTTCATAAGATCATTCATTAGAGGATATAGCACATTGCTTACTTGTCTACATTAAGATAACTTCCATAATGTATCCACTTCCATCTATCCTCACTTGAAAGTGATTCTTAATATTATGAAATATGAGAATTGGTGCTTATCTTGCATTTTAGGTTTTCAAATTTCTTTTAATAATTTCCTTTCCCCATAAAACCCTCTCCACTTTATTTTAGGGCATTCCAAAACTATCCTAAATTCAATGAAATTGGTAGGAAATATCCATTTAATGAAAGATTGTAAAGAAAATCACATTTCTTAAGTTGAAGGTTTTGATGTATATAATTTTATATATCCAATTGATTTGATGCTTAACTTGACTGTAATTTTAAAATTAACTTAATATTAATTTATCTCTCTTTTCAATTATTTAATGGTCAAAATATATTTAGAAGGGGATAGTAAAATCACTGATATCTATTGAGATATGATTTTAAATCTATGAGGCATTAACCATAAAGATATGGTTTAACACATTATAAGTTGCAAAAAGATGGCATTTAGAGTAGAATATTTTTATTTCCTCTCATGGAAATCCCATATAAAACCTATGCGACATTAACCGTTTAAAATATATGGGACATTAGCCATTTAAAATCTATGGTTCACTGACCATGAGATCCCTCCGGACGTTACATTATGGATCAATCGAACTAGATGGAAAATTTTAGTGTCGGGTCATAATAGTTTAGTCCTACCTATTAAGTTTATAGAGAGATTTAGGATTGATCGCCAATTTGGTGTGTAACTTGTAGTTGTTTGCCTTGCATTGGAAATGCTATGCAACTATAAAACAAAAGTAGAACAGAACATGGAGTAGAATAGAACCTGCTCGAGCAGCAGATGCAGGGGTCTCGCTGCAGAAGGGTGAGATGTTTGGTTGAGAAGCAAATGCAGGGGATGGGCTTCCACAACGGAAGAATGAATAGGGAGAGGCAAGATGCCAATTTTAATTCACCAACCCACTACCTTGAACAAGTAATGAGGTTTGAAGTCCTGATAACATTTACGACAATGTGACAAGTGCATACCGAGGAAACTGACATGTCATACTTAGTTGGAGATTGGAATGCTTGGAGTTTGAAATGCCAAAAATAGGTACAAAAGTTGAGAGTGGTGTAATGATCAAAGCATAATTATTGGACAAAAATTAATTAGACTAAGGTATAGATTAATTACAATTTGCATTCCCTTGTTGCTACAATTCAACAAACTTGCAACATCTCCCGGCTTGGTATAGAGGTAGACCATCATAAAAGAGAAATCCAATTTTTTTAGATATAGAGAAAATACACCAGGAATTTGAGAGGATGGAAGATGTATTGAACTATGAAATGCAGATGGGTGTTAATTGTCATGTAAAGAGAAAAGATTGGCATTCTATGTGTTTACACTAAGGTTTGAGAATGACTAAATCCTAAAAGTTTGCTAAAATGTCCAAAAAAGGAAGAAATTATCACAAAGGAGGTTGAAGAAAAGGTTGACAATTCAAAAACAAGAGGAAAAAACCCACTTATGCAAAGTCCGAAAGCAAATTTGTGAAAAGATTAAACCCCGATCAAGTTTCGGTGGCGGAGATGTCAACAATCCCGATCAACGGCCGATATTGCTTCCCGCATCGCCAAAGTGATCGGCGGCAAATAGATGTGGGCGGTAGCGGACTCAATACCGCCGGGACACATGTCCAAACCTCATCCTTCCGCATATGTAATATAGCGGTAAAGGAAACCACCATAGCGCCAGGCGGAACCACCAAATATGGAAGCGCAGTGGGGTCAGTACACGTGGCAGGGTGGGACCTGATACGTGGCAGATAGAGCAAGCATGGCGGGGTCATATCACATGGCATATACTTTGTAGCAATCGGAGGGCCGATATAAACCTTAGTCAAATCAACGGCCATTGTTTCATCCGCATCTAGGAAGGTGCACACTGGATATGAGGAAGAGCGGTCGCGGAGAATAAGCCACTCGAACAGGTGTCAGCAGGTGGCTGATCCGCGCAGAGAATAAACCGGAAAAGAAAACAACTTTTTGATCGCGGATACCACCAGATGGAATAAAGGGAGGCGAGATCGGACGGTCCAAAACAAAGTCTCGAGATCAATGGTCAGATATGAACCGCATTCATAAAGGTGCAGGGAAGTTAATTCAAAAGTATTATATAAAACAAAAGGGGCTCCACATAACGGCATTCTGCATGTGTCACTATCCAGAAGAGCTCTGAAGACTGGTGGAGGTCTGCGATTGCGACAGAAGGCGAAAGGCGGGTACATACAGGTAGGGTCGGGTTACCTGTCCTACTTTTTTAAACAGAATTTTGTTTAAAGAAACGTTTAAATGGAGACTGTGCACGATATAGACGTTTTTAAATCAAAAGAAGCCCTAGAGGATAGAGACGAAGACGTCTACGATACCCTAATTAGGTTTCCAATATCTGATATAAAAATTTGGTTGTGTGAATTGTTAAAGGAAGGGACAGACCCCCACAGAGTTCACCAGTCGTCTTTGATAGCCTTTTGCCCCGACCAAATCCCTTCTTTCCCAGAATTCGTATCATGGTGTGTCGAAAATTACTCCCGGGAAGAGAAAGTCATTCTAAACAGCCAAAAAACCCAAGTCATTTGCGAATTAAAGCCAGCAGAGTTAATTAAAGCCCTAGAAGTAGATTGTTCCCAAAACCTTGACCCTGAGGTTTTCTCTGAAGTCTCCGTTATTGAAAATTATCATCATGTTTCTCAAAATGATAGGGAAATGTTTTTGTCATCGTGTCTCAAGCCAGAGACCAGCATTTCGGAGGTCCCATACCCTATAGATATCAATCTTTTTAATGAAAATACCCAGTTAGTTTTGACATTATTGGCCGTAGTTCTAGGTTTGGATACGGATTTGTATGTAACCGAGTTTCAATTGAGTTTATTGTACAAAATGAGTACAGTCCAGTCAGGGATTGGTGAAAATCAAATCCCTCGACTTAATTTTGAAGCATTTTTAACAGAAAAGATTCATGACCAGATGGTCAATTTTCCCACTCTCAGACATTTCAGGTTTCAGGCCTTTTTGATGAAAATGATTATGACAGCCAGTCAAGACGAGTTGCAGTTCCAAGAAATCATTTTCACGACTTTACTAGAAAATAACATGTTCAATTACACCAATTACATGCTTTCAGAGATTTATAGAATGATTTTTGGAAAAAATCTGCCTAGAGTACTACCGAAAATGCAGGCATCCATGCAATTAAGTACAGAATACGCAACAGGAGATTGGTTTTTGTCGAAAGACAGTACAGTAATCAGATTATATGGGTTCAGACATAAACCCTATGTGTTACCAGCTTTTCTTACTTTAAGGGTTTTTGCCTTGGAATTCTTAAGACAAAAGTTGATTGTGGAAGATAACAATTTTTTGGTTCACAGACAAGCTATAGACATTAAATACCCATTCACATTTGGTCAGTTCACAGTAAAGAATAAGAATGCTGTAGTGTATATAGAGAAGTTGTTGAAGGATATGAATTTTGAGTCAGATACGGCTATGGAGTATGACCCGTTAAACATCATATCAAAACGAAGAACGGAGCATCGTATCAAGGCCCTGAACCATCAGATTGTTGAAGGAATGTCGGACAGAGGAAATTGGCTAGAATATAAAGAAGAAATCATTCCGGATGCATCCGACAAAAAAATGGCATTGATTGACACAACAACAGGGACAGAAAGCGAAATAGATAGTGCATTGGTTGGATCTAAAAGACCCATACAGGACATAATGATCATTGAAGATGAAGAAACAGAAAGAGGAAAAAGATTGAAAATGAATGAACCACAAGAGTTAACAACAATTTCAGAAGAGGCTAAAACAGCTGAAAAAGAAATACCGGAGGTTACAGTTAAAGAGTACAACATTGAAGAAACCCCTGTAGAGGGTGATGTAAATAGACCCCAGAATATCATGGATGTGTTTGATGAGCATAGTCGAAATAAACAGGAGTCCGCGAAACAAACCAGTCAATTGTTTCCGAAGGTTAGAAGTATATCTAATACTGATGTAAGCTTATTTACTAGCAGAAATATCAGGGAAAATACCTTGAAATTTTCAGTTGTCACAAAAAATAAGATTTCAGAAATGAATTTAGATTTGTCTAAAATAAATGCCCCGGATAAAATTTTATTGCATAGACAAACTGGAGAAGTCATATATTCAGACTATTTGGGAGCCATATTAAGAGCAGATAAGTTGAAAAGTTCAGTGGATAAATTGAACAATCAATTGAGACAGGAGAAGGCAGAGAATAAGTCTCGACAGCAACAGATTAAAAAATTGCAAGCAGATTTGATAAATAAAGAAGGAGATGTAGCAACCAAACTGCTCAAAGAGAAAGACGATACGATCCAGATGTTGAGACGAAAATTAAAAATTCCAGACACTGTACTCATCCAAGGAGCAGAGTTGACAATATTGGAAAAAGAAAAAGAAGAATTATCTAATGAAGTCAATGATGTTACTGCTAAAGTGTTAAAGCTTTCTGATGAAAAAGATCGGTGGGAAAAAGAGAAAATCATTTTAGAAGAACAGTTGGCAGAAGCGAGGAAAAGATTAGCAGGAAGTGGTCAGCAACAAGTACAAACAGACACACAGGAAGATAAAACAGGAGTATATGATATTTTACAGGCTATGTCCCAGGTAAGCTTAAGGGAAAATGAAATCAAAGAATTGAAGGTTGAAATACAGAAGTTGACAGAAGAGAATGAAATCAAAAATAAAGAAATAAAAACCTTGCAAACAAAGAATCAGGAATTAAGTAATAATAATAAAGGATTAGCAGCTCATGTGACAGGGAAAGCTACTATGCAAGGTTGTAAACACCTGGTGTGGGACCAAATTATAAAAGAAGTTGAGAAACTAAGACCATATCTGGATTACATAAGAGTCAAAGAAAAGGTGGTCAAAGATGCCTTCAAAAGTTGCAGAGCCGTCGGGGAAAGCTTAAATAAAAAGCCAAAAGACGTAGCCCAGAAAGCAATAACATTTTTAAACAGTCTAACTGAAGCAGACCTGATAGCCATGAATATAACGAACAGAATTTCAGTCATCACATGGGCCAGAAGGATCTTGGGTAAATACTCGCATGTTGAGAATGTTGAAGCTAAAGCTGGAGAAATACGGGAAGAAGTAGTAAAGTTCAAAAAGCAATTTGAAAAATTAGTAAACAAAGGGTTCCCTGCTTTTTGGAATGAAAAAAATGAATTAATTCCTCCGAATGATTATAAGAGATTGCTGTTTGATATAAGGATGGATCATAGAAAGTTCCACCAGCTGGATCATATGCTTACAGGGAAAATTTTAATGGAGAAAATATCAGAGGATTTTGAAATTTTAAATATGGTAATCTCAACCTGTGGAAACCTTCTTCCTGTTTCTTATGCAGGTCATGTTGAAATGCGAGTCTTGGTGAAGGAAATGACCAACTATGACTTACCCGCGGCCGACCAATGGACTTATGTGGAAAAATATGGAAGGACAAGATATTTTGTCCATTCATAGAGGCTTTCAAAACTCTCGCCAAGTGGCGAAAAGATGATATTCAAAAATTTTTCCAAGTGGCAAAAAGATACTTTTATTTTAAATTTGTAATATTATTTGGAGACAGTTATCTATTGCTCAAAGACAGTTATCTTTTAAGTTAAAATATTTTCAGTTATTAGTTAAAAGAAGCAGTAATGTCAAGCTTCTTCCAAATTTTGTATAAGAACAATGAGAGTCATTGTTGAGGGGGTTGGAAATTTTTTGAGAGACAGTGTATGTTTGGAGATCTATTTTTTGATAAATAAAAGCAGTATAGTGAAAATACCCATCTTTTGAGACCAGAGATTCATGTGTTGATCAGCTTTACAGTCCGTTTTTTCTTTATCTTTATATGTGCATGTTCACTTCCTTTGTTATATCTTCCATTAAGTTTTTCTTCTATATTTAAATGAATGTCTGAAATAATTCGAGATTCATACTGGTTATGCCTCATTTTATATCATTTAAATATTCACTATTTTCTCCAAAGTTGACAATGGAGAAAAGTTGGAACTTATTATGGTGGAGGAAGGGTTGTTGCAGGTTATGTTATGGTTTTGATAATTGATGTCACTCAACCACATTTGATAGTGGAATATGTTGATGAAGGGGACACACATCCATGGAGGACTACAGATTTGAGGCACACCATAGGTAAATCAAATACCAAAGCATGTGTTAAGAATTATTCATAGTTTATTGAATGTTTTTTTGAGAAAATACTAAGTTTGTTATGTTTGGTGTACAGGTGCAAATGTTTGTTCAACATTTTCTATTGGAGACAAAGTAGATCTTTTACAACATGGAGTGAAGGTGGGTGAGGGCTCCATATTCAATACAGAGCATAGTGTTTATAAGTGTTTATAAATGACAAGCTTTCAATTCTAACCACTATGCATCATTTCTTTACAATCTTTACATGAACCTTATTCTCATGTTGACATGTCCAAAAGTTATTCATCTAACGAGTTAAATGATGGTCTCTATGGGATAGGCTATTATGAATCTTTAGGAAATGTGAACTTAAAGAGATTCTTATTATTTTTCTATTGGACTGTTAGCTTTCCTTCTAGCATAAATATGTGTTCTTATCCTAGAAGAAAATGCTTATGCTAGAAGGAAAGCTAGCAGTCGCTAACTTTCCTTGATCTTATGCCATGTGCTTATTTGAAAATAGAGTTCATGGCACAAGCTCAAGGTATAAGCTAGCAACCACCAATCACCATGGACAAGATTTTTCTATTGGAAAGCTAGCATCTGCTTGCTTTCGTTCTAGCATAAGTATGTGTTATTATCCTAGAAGGAAATGCTTATGCTAGAAGGAAAGCTAGCCGTCGCTAGCTTTCCTTGATCTTGTGCCATGTGCTTATTTGAAAATAGAGTACATGATACAAGTTCAAAGTATAAGCTAGCAACCACCAATCACCAAGCCCAGGGTTTTTCTATTGGAAAGCTAGCGACTGCTAGCTTTCCTTCTAACATAAGCATGTGTGTCATGCTAAAAGGAAATGCATTTGCTAGAAGGAAAGGTAGCATTTGTTAAAAATAGAGTACATGGCACAAGCTCAAGGTATAAGCTAACAACCACCAATCACCATGGACAGGGTTTTTGTATTGGAAAGCTAGCGACTGTTAGCTTTCCTTCTTGCATAAGCATGTGTGTTTATGATAGAAGGAAATTCTTATGCTACAAGGAAAGCTAGCAGTCGCCAGCTTTCTTTGATCTGTTGCCATGTTCTTATTTCAAAATAGAGCACATGACACAAGCTCAAAGTATAATCTAGCAACCACCAATCACCATGGACAGGATTTTTGTATTGGAAAGCTAGTGACTGCTAGCTTTCCTTCTAGCATAAGTATGTGTTATTATCCTAGAAGGAAATGCTAATGCTAGGAGGAAAGCTAGCAGTCGCTAGCTTTCCTTGATCTTGTGCCATGTGTTTATTTCAAAATAGAGCACATGGCGCAAGCTGAAGGTATAAGCTAGCAACCACCAATCACCACGGACAATGTTATCAATTGGAAAGCTAACGACTGCTAGCTTTCCTTCATGGCTAGATTTTTTCTATTAGAAAGCTAGCAATTGTTATCTTTCCTTCTAGCATAAGCACATGTGTGCTTATGCTAGAAGGAAATGCTTATGCTAGAAAGAAAGCTAGCAGTCGCTAGCTTTCCTTTATCTTGTGCCATGTGCTCTATTTTGAAAGAAGAACACGGAACAAGATCAAGGAAAGCTAGCATAAGCATTTCCTTCTGGCATAACCACACATTCTTATGCTAGAAGGAAAATTATCAGTCGCTAGCTTTCCAATAAAAAAACCCTAGACATGGTGATTGGTGGTTGCTAGCTTATACCTTGAGCTTGTGCCATGTGCTCTATTTTGAAAGAAGCACATAGCACAAGATAAAGGAAAGCTAGCGACTGCTAGCTTTCTTTCTAGCCTGAGCATTTCCTTCTAGCATAAGCATAAGCACACATGTGCTTATGCTAGAAGGAAAGATAACGATTGCTAGCTTTCTAATAGAAAAACTTTAGCCATGAAGGGAAGCTAGCAGTCGTTAGCTTTCCAATTGATAACACTGTCCATGGTGATTGGTGGTTGCTAGCTTATACCTTCAGCTTGCGCCATGTGCTCTATTTTGAAATAAACACATGCACAAGATCAAGGAAAGCTAGCTACTGCTAGCTTTCCTCCTAGCATAAGCATTTCCTTCTAGGATAATAACACATACTTATGCTAGAAGGAAAGCTAGCAGTCGCTAGCTTTCCAATACAAAAATCCTGTCCATGGTGATTGGTGGTTGCTAGATTATACTTTGAGCTTGTGTCATGTGCTCTGTTTTGAAATAAGAACATGGCAACAGATCAAAGAAAGCTGGGGACTGCTAGCTTTCCTTGTAGCATAAGAATTTTCTTCTATCATAAACACATGCTTATGCAAGAAGGAAAGCTCAAGGTATAAGCTAGCAACCACCAATCACCATGCCCAGGGTTTATCTATTAGAAAGCTAGCAACTACTAGCTTTCATTTTAGCATAAATATGTGTGCTTATGCTATAAGGAAATGCTTAGGCTAGAACGAAAGCTAGGAGTCACTAGCATTTCTTGATTTTGTGCCATGTGCTTATTTCAAAATAGAGTACATGGCACAAGACCAAGGTATAACTTAGCAACCACCAATCACCATGCCTAGGGTTTTTCTTTTGGAAAGCTAATGAGTGCTAGCTTTTCTTCTAGCATAAGCATGTGTGCTTATGCTAGAAGGAAATGCTTATGCTAGAAGGAAAGCTAGTAGTCTCTATGTATTAGTAGTCGCTAAGCTAGGAGTCGCTTATAATTCAAAAAACTTCTACTATGTATTAGTATACTAATAGTGGCATCAAGTAGCATTGCTTGGGATTTTGTATGACTCTAGTTCCATATAGATGTTATTCTTCACTAATCTACAATATAGGTTTAGATGACACCAAATAACTATTTTCGGGAGTACTTAAAATAGGGATGACTCCAATTAAGGATATTTGAATTTACTTTGAACAATTGATACAAAAAATAAATCTCAGTGAGACATGATTATACAAACTTGCATGATCAATCATGGTTGGATTCCAACCTACTTAATAACTACCTTCAATACTATTACAAGTTCCATGATTATACAAACTTGCATGATCGATCATGGCTGGATTCCAACCTACTTAATAACTACCTTCAATACTATTACAAGTTCTTAAGTATGGAAAAATTTTAGATATTTTCACAAGTTTTTCTAAGAATAGTTTTGTGTTTGTATTGAGATTATATACATTGATAACCAATCTTGTTTTGATTACGCTTTGTAGCTCCATCATAATTTATATGTAAAGTCCCTTTTGGCGGTGGGGACTAAATGGTGGGGAACAAGGTTTAATTTGCACAACAAAATGGTGCCATACCCTTTTTAGCTATTACAAGTACATTATTTTTTTGTAGATTGTGTTTTGCCTAAAATATAAGAGCACACTTTACATGGTTTAACCTTAACTACAAATTATAATTCAATTGTGTGTTACAGAATTTGTAGGAGCGACAATGGAAAGTATAATTTTCACAAAAGGGGACTATGTTGACATCCTGGTTAATGGTCAAGTTATTGGGCTAGGAAAGGTTGAATCTACAGAAGTTGGAACTTATTATGGTGGAGGAAGGGTTGTTGTAGGTTATGTTATGGTTTTGATAATTGATGTCACTCAACCACATTTGATTGTGGAATATGTTGATGAAGGGGACACACATCCATGGAGGACTACAGATTTGAGGCACACCATAGGTAAATCAAACACCAAAGCATGTGTTAAGAATTATTCATAGTTTATTGAATGTTTTTTTGAGAAAATACTAAGTTTGTTATGTTTGGTGTACAGGTGCAAATGTTTGTTCAACATTTTCTATTCGAGACAAAGTAGATCTTTTACAACATCGAGTGAAGGTGGGTGAGGGCTCCATATTCAATACAGAGCTTGGGAATAAGGTTCATGGAAAGATTGTAAAGAAATGATGCATAGTGGTTAGAATTGAGAAGGTGTTAAAAAATGATGCTCCTTTACCACATCCAACTGGATTTGAGGAAACACTAGGGGGTGCAATAGAATCTTATGAGATTTGGCCAGAAATAGATTTGAAACCTCATTGTGAAGATCAACCCATAAATATTCCACAAGATAGGGCTGAAAGTATAATTTTCACAAAAGGGGACTATGCTGACCTCTTGGTTAATGGTCAAGTTATTAGGCTAGGAAAGGTTGAATCTACAGAAGTTGGAACTTATTATGGTGGAGGAAGGGTTGTTGCAGGTTATGTTATGGTTTTGATAATTGATGTCACTCAACCACATTTGATTGTGGAATATGTTGAAGGGGACACACATCCATGGAGGACTACAGATTTGAGGCACACCATAGGTAAATCAAATACCAAAGCATGTGTTAAGAATTATTCATAGTTTATTGAATGTTTTTTTGAGAAAATACTAAGTTTGTTATGTTTGGTGTACAGGTGCAAATGTTTGTTCAACATTTTCTATTGGAGACAAAGTAGATCTTTTACAACATGGAGTGAAGGTGGGTGAGGGCTCCATATTCAATACAGAGCTTGGGAATAAGGTTCATGGAAAAATTGTAAAGAAAGGATGCATAGTGGTTAGAATTGAGAAGGTGTTAAAAAATGATGCTCCTTTACCACATCCAACTGGATTTGAGGAAACACTAGGGGGTGCAATAGAATCTTATGAGATTTGGCCAGAAATAGATTTGAAACCTCATTGTGAAGATCAACCCATAAATATTCCACAAGATAGGGCTGCAAGTATAATTTTCACAAAAGGGGACTATGTTGACCTCCTGGTTAATGGTCAAGTTATTGGGCTAGGAAAGGTTGAATCTACAGAAGTTGGAACTTATTATGGTGGAGGAAGGGTTGTTGCAGGTTATGTTATGGTTTTGATAATTGATGTCACTCAACCACATTTGATTGTGGAATATGTTGATGAAGGGGACACACATCCATGGAGAACTACAGATTTGAGGCACACCATAGGTAAATCAAATACCAAAGCATGTGTTAAGAATTATTCATAGTTTATTGAATGTTTTTTTGAGAAAATACTAAGTTTGTTATGTTTGGTGTACAGGTGCAAATGTTTGTTCAACATTTTCTATTGGAGACAAAGTAGATCTTTTACAACATGGAGTGAAGGTGGGTGAGGGCTCCATATTCAATACAGAGCTTGGGAATAAGGTTCATGGAAAGATTGTAAAGAAAGGATGCATAGTGGTTAGAATTGAGAAGGTGTTAAAAAATGATGCTCCTTTACCACATCCAACTAGATTTGAGGAAACACTAGGGGGTGCAATAGAATCTTATGAGATTTGGCCAGAAATAGATTTGAAACCTCATTGTGAAGATCAACCCATAAATATTACACAAGATAGGGCTGCATTCACATGTACAAGGGTTTCTCTTACACATGGATGCATAGGAACAATTATGTGCATTGCCAAAGGAATGATAGTTAATGTCCATGAGGATGACATGGTTGTGGGTGAAACACTAGGTGAAGATAACTTTGGTGTTTTTGTGGAAGAGATACATGGGTATTGTGAAAGATGCAAGATTGGGGATAAGTCTATACATGGATTGGTTAGATGGCCAATACATAAATTGGTGGACAACATAGGTGAGATGTTAAGGGTGAAGACAAAGTACAAAGAGCCACCCATGGAAATGCTGATATGGGATGTTATAGAGGATACAAGTCCTTTATACCAATGGGATGGGGATCTTTATAATCAAAAATATCAAGATGTCAATGTTCTTAATGCATCGAGGCCATATAAAAAGATTAAACGAGCTATGACAAGAGAAAAAGTTGCAAAACGTCAAACCAAGATAGATAAAGAGAAAGAAGTCCGACTTTTGGCTGCAGATGAATGTTGTAAACAAGATTGTCTTCAACATGTGCATAGGAATGCCATTGCAAATGCTAGAAGGGATATGGAATGCAAAGACAAAAATGGTATCAGGGAATTTGTATTGAATTCACTTGTTTCAAACACTATCATGTCAATGAGCCATGGCCATGGCCTACCTCCTATTATTAGAAAAGTAAAGGACATGAGATTTGATGGTAATGTTATTTGTAAGAAAGCATGGTACAAGATACATAAGATTCCTCAAAGCACCTTCTATAGCTACCAACATAATTTTGAACAAGGACATATGGAATCCATTCATGGTAACACCAATACATGTAAAGCATGTGTACAAACTGTGGCGGCCATAGAAATACTGCATAAAATTGTAATGGACAATTCAGATTTTTCGCCAAACCAAACACGTCAAGTCGAAGTAGATGGAACTTCTTCTCCTCTAAGATTGTTGCCTTCGACTTACACACAAAGCTCTTTGTTAAAAGAGATCAATGTGGGTTTGGAAAAGCTCAATTGTCCATTAATATCACAACCAACAATGAGCAAGATTTGGAACACTCATTTTCGAGACGTGGCATTCTCAAAGAACACCAACTTCAGTAAATGTGGTGAATGTATTGTGTTGAAAGCACAAATGAAGTCAGCAACTACAAAAGAGTTGGAAGAAACGGCACGCGCTAGATTGAACAAACATAACAAGATCGTTATGTGCGGAAGACATTGCTACTATGCCCACAGAATCATGTCAGAGAGGTTTCCAAAGGAGTATTTGAGTATTATCCATGATAAAATGGATAAAACAAAGACTTCAATTCCAAGGCTACGCGTCAAATCAAAATCTATTGTAGGAATAAACTTGGGTTTGTCATTGACAGGTATGCTAACACATGGGCATAAGACAGGAGGTTTTGGTCATTTCTCCCTGCCATTTGTACATATGGGATCACAATTTACCATTACATCACTTGCTAAGTGCTTTAGGGACCTTGAAGACCCACATCTTGATATGTATGGTGATCTTCTTTATGAGAGTGGAAGTTCAAGAAACCCACTTTCAAATGCATTACTTGACACCTCTATTTACTCAAAATGTAGAGTGTACAAGGATGAATTTTTATCTCATGGAAGATTAGAAAATCAAGATATCGATTTTAAACCTCTTCCTCCACATTTATTGTTACAATTGGATAATGCAGCAAGTGATAATAAAAACCGTTATCTTTTCATGTTTCTATCACTTCTCACTGCACTTGGTGTCTTCATCACTATTGAGGTTGGGTTCTTGCTCGTGGGACACACCCATGAAGACATAGACGGGACCTATGGGAGAATGTCTTCCAGCTTGAAAAGTAAAGATATATATTCTCTACCTGAGATGATGGATACATATCGCAAAATTGAAGAAAAAAGAGTGTTTCCACCTAAACTGATTGATAAGGTGTATGACTTCAAAAGCTTCCTTAATGGATACATCAAGGAAGGAAAAAATGCACTAGTTGGACATCTTAATGTTCAGTACTTCCAATTTCTTGTACTCAATGATGTTCCGGTATTAAGGTATAAAGAATCCATAAGAGATGTTGAGTGGTCAGAACCAGTTGAGTTATGGAATACAGACGATGAAGGTCGATCTAAACTGCCCATAGGGAAGCCATCTTTCTTACATCCCAAAGAGAATGAAATCTATTTAAAAGAACTAAAAGAAGGAATAACATCATACATAAAAATGTGGAAAGACACAATGGGTGGTGAGGAATTGCCAATTGTTACACCAGAATGGAAAAATAAGGTAGAGTATTGGGAAAGAGTTCTTGATACTTTATATGAAGATTACAATGATCATGATTCATCTTCTGAGGATTTCTGGCCCAAGACAAGGCAAACTCTAGATGTTGGTCGTAATGCGCTTCATGCAATCTCAAATATTATGGATGGGGATTTTGATACTATGACAGGTGAACCCGTGTATGTTGGACCCAAGTGCAATAAGCCAAAGACAACATTCAACCCTATTAATGATGTTGAGAAAGGAAATATGTTGCTAGTTAGATCAGGAAACGAGGAAGAAGGGGAGATGATTTGGATGGCAAAAGCCACCTCAAATATATTTCAAGATGATGAAAGTGATACTCTTCATCTTAAAGTTGATTGGTGGAAGCCCGGTTCAGGGAAATACAATGGAAAAGTATTAGAGGAATATTGGGTACCAAATCCTGATGACATAGAGCTTGGATCTATTCCAATTGATGCCATAGTTTGGGCATGGATGGCTAAGAAAGAACATTGCAAGAAGGCCAAGATAAATAAACATGGTGTACATGCTGTCCTTGACCTACTTGAACGAATAACATGAGATTAGGTGGATATGATTCATGGATGTAATTTTGTTCTTTAGAGGACCAATTAATACATGAAGAAACATTTTTCAATTTTTCTTGTATATTGAATATTTTCTTCAAATTTATTTGGGGAGTTTTATATTATTTGGTACAAATATGAAAATTTTGTTTAAATTGCGATGTATTCATGTGATGATACATCATGCAAATTACATGACACCATGAAATATTAAACTTTCAATGATTTGTTTATATTAACATAACTTCTCCCATAACTTGGATAATCAAGTCCAATAATGCACTTAAAATCAATATCTTCTAGTTTTGGCCTATTAAAACTATACTGGAGTTAATTTGGCATATTAAAACTATATTGGAGTTAATTAGCATTGTTTTCAATGTAATACGTTCAAACACCAAACAATATCTAACATGGAAATTACAAATTCCAATGCTTTGTCTAGATCGACATAACTTCTCACTCCATCAAACTTGGATAATCAAGTTCAATAATACATTTAAAAGCATCATCTTCTAGATACGATCTATTAAAACGATAATGTTGGGCTAGCTAATTCGTATTCTTTTCAATATAATACATTCAAACACTTCATGAATATATATTATAATAAAATAAATTAAACTGTACTAGTTTGTTTCTATTCCAATTCATAACAAAATTATTTATTTTGATCATTAAAAAACACGCCTAGACTTATAAAATATTTTCTTTTGACATCTGTAAAATGTTTCCAATAAAAATTACCAATAAAAGTTCATAATAATTTGATTTTGATTGTTAAATGACACACAAATACTTATAAAATATTTTGATTGTTAAATGCACTACCAATAAAAATTCATAATAATTTGATTTTGATTGTTAAATGACACACAGATACTTATAAAAAAAATTGATTGTTAAATGCACTTTTAATAAGTTTAGTGGGTTTTCACTTTTGTATTTGTAAGAAACAAAAATGTACTTCAATGTTTCTATTCTAATTCATTGATTTCAAATGTACCACACTTCTCGATCCATCAAACTTGGTTAATGGAGTCCAGTAAAGCACTTACAAGCAACATATTATAGACTGTCTATAAAAACTTTATTATGGGAATAGCTAATTAATGTTTTTTAATGTAATTTGTTCAAACATTTCAAAAATAAATACTGGACATACAACATATTATAGACTTTGTCTATAAAAACTTTACTATGGGAGTAGCTAGTTAATGTTTTTTCAATGTAATATGTTCAAACATTTCAAAAATAAACACTGGACACTTGCAATAACTAGAATGGGTTTTCCCTCTTTCTTCATGTATTTGAAAAAAAACCAATTGTACCATAAAATTTATATTCTAATTAATAATTTTTTTTTACCTTAATTGGTATACTTAGACTTTATCCAATACAATATTTTCTCTTGTTGGCTCTAAAATAGTGCCAACCACATATCATAATATATAGTATTGAATAATGAATATTTCTTTAAATGTTAGATGATTATATTTATATTATAAAAAGGAATCTAGGCTTAACCAATCAACATAATCCAAAGTAATAATTGATAGTTAACAATGTCCAAAACATGTAGAAACTTGTGGGCTCATAATAATCCCATAAAATGAAGGGAAAAAGTGAAGTGCCTAAGTATCTATTGTGCTATATACTTGACAAAAATGTCCTAAGGCATACAATAGACAATACATATAAAGGGAAGAAAATAAAATAGAGTATGACCTAATTTTCCATGTTGTTGCTCGTAGATATGTTATTGATTATTTTTCTAGTCAATATTCTAAAGATTATTAGGGGTAGTGTCATCATCCACAAGTACAATATTACAATGACTATAGGAGCTAATACGTCTTCATGGTATTAGAGGTTTCACCTAATTCCTAGACATTTCCAGTTCTCGTTGTCTCTTGAAGTTGAGCAAAACCCCCCATGTTCTAGCCACCCATTATCAAGATTGAGAATTACTAAGTTATTATGCCAATACATAAATTTGTTATAGTAACAAACACATTGACTGTTATGTCATTAAATAGCTTTCTAGGTCACTTTAAAATGGCGACAATCTCTTACTAATATGGTAATTCAACACATGCACAATATATGCTTTATCAAATTATAAATAAAATGGTTAATACTTTCAACATACAAATAATGCCATTAGATAAATTAATAGGAAAGAAATATTAATACAAATTACAAATTATAATAATAAAATAATGTAAAGAATCTAAGTTTAAGCATAGGAAGATATGCTTCAAATTAATATAAACTTGATTTTATATAGCTTATAATGATAATATTGTAAAAAAAATGGTGAATATATAGATTGAAATGAGTGAATTAAGTAATTTTTAGGTTTTTCATTTTTTGAAAACTCAATCTTGTTGAAGTTCTAAATTCCAGATCCGTACTCGACAATACATATAAAGGGAAGAAAATAAAATAGAGTATGACCTAGTTTTCCATGTTGTTGCTTGTGTATATGTTACTAATTGTTTTTCTAGTCAATATTCTAAATATGATTAGGGGTAGTGTCCTCATCCACAGGTTCACTATTACAGTGACTATATGAACTAATAATTTTTCATGGTATTAGAGGTTTCAGCCAATTCCTAGGCATTTCCAGTTCTTGTTGTTTCTTGAAGTTGAGAAAAAATCCCCATGTTCTAGCCACCCATTATCAAGATTGGGAATTAATAAGTTACTATGCCAATACATAAATTTGTTATAGTAACAAACACATTGACTGCTATATCATTAAATAACTTTGTAGGTCACTCTAAAATGGAGACAATCTCTTACTAATATGGTAATTCAACACATGCACAATATATGCTTTATCAAATTATAAATAAAATGGTTAATAATTTCAACATACAAATAATGCCATTAGATAACTTAATGGGTAAGAAATTTCTTGCAACATCTATTGTTCATGAGATGAGGTAAACCTTGATCAACTCAAATATTAATACAAATTAAAAAATTATAATAATAAAATAATGTAAGGAATCTAAGATTAATATTCGGAAGATATGCTTCAACTTTATATAAATTTGATTTTATATAGATTATATTGATAATATTATAAAAAAATGGTGAATATAAAGATTGAAATGAGTGAATTAAGTAATTTTTTGGTTTTTCATTTTTCGAAAACTCAATCTTGTTGAAGTTCTAAATTCTAGATCCCTTGTATAATTCCAAATTTAATGAAATATGTGTTCTTTGGTCAAATATGAATATGCATGAGTAAGAGAAGTCTTCCTTAAACCTTGAATACTAATGTTTATTATCTGTGTTTAAAATGATCATTACTATACATGTTTAAGACTATTGTGTTTATGATAGTATTGAGATTATACTAATAAATGTATGATTATGTATGAGATCTCAAGGATATCACAATAATGATACTTGTAAGCATGCATAGTGATCGAGGATGGATACAAGTCCAAGGACAGGTAATCCAGGAAGCAAAGATCAAGAGGGAGCACTCTCTGGTAGTTTCTACAAGGATGCAGATATTCAGAGGGAGTCGACCACTTCTCACAATCCACATTAGAATGGAGTTGTAGAAAGGAAGCAAAGACTGAGAGGGAGTCAACCCAGCAAACAAACAAAGATAAGTATTTGAATTGTCATTTCTTACATATTTGTTTGTTTAAATAATGTTGTTCAATGATGTATATGCTTATGTTCCTAGACTTAGGTTGTGTATTATGCATATTAGAATAATTGCATTAATGAACAATATACTACTAATATGCATGTGATGGGTAAGTGGCCTATGCCACTGTACAACACTCCATTCCTACTTATCTAGAATGACACCTCTTTGCTGACATGTTGGGAGTAGTGCAAAATCTTAACAATGTTCTGGTAGAGATTGGAAGACATCTAGAAAGTTACAGGATATGGATGAATGTTGTATTGAAGCATTGGCTAAAATAATTGCATGACTGTATGACATATTTATTTATGTGTAAGAATTTGTTCTGAAAACTATGAGATGTTTCTAATCATGCAATTTAACTTGTTTTGTAGGAAAGATCATATACCTTCACCTGCAAAAGAAGGAATACAACATTTGTTCCAGCAACAAAGATATCTATTGAAGATATTGAAGTTCGCAGGATATGGGATGAAGTAATGGAAGAATGCCATGATTCGTCCATCATGAAGAATGATGTTTGGGATGTAGTCCCAAGACCTGAAGGGAAGTCTGTTGTGACTTCCAAATGGATCTACAAGATCAAGCATGCCATAGATGGTAGCATGGAGAAATACAAAATGAGGTTTGTAGCTTGTGGCTTCTCCTAGAAAAAAGGGATTGAGTATGAATAGACTTCTACACCTATAGCCATGCACACTTCCATCAGATCAGTACTTGCTCTGGCTGCAATGATGAAATGGAAGATACACCAGATGGATGTTAAGACAACTTTCTTGAATGGTGTAGTCGAAGAGGAAGTGTATGTGGAGCAGCAACTTGATTTTGAAACACATGATAGGAAGTGATATATGTGCAGAACTTGGTATGGTAGGATAGACGGCTTTCTACCCAGTTTGGGCTTTACCAAGAGTAAAGCGGATTCCAACCTTTACTACAAGGTTGAGGAAGGCAATCTAGTGATACTGCTTTTGTATGTGGATAACCTGTTTGTTATAGATTGGGATATATTGATTGTTGACACGCAGCAGAAGCTTGCTGCCCAGTTCGAGATGAAGAACTTGGAGATGATGCACTATTTTCTAGGCATGGAGGTGTGGCAGAGTACAGATGGAATCTTCCTTGGACAAGGGAAGTATGCAGTAGAGATCCTGAAGAAGTTCGGGATGATGGACTGCAAGGCCATGGCCACACCTATGGCATAAAACCTGAAGCTTCTATGTGATGCTTCATCTGATCCGGTTGATGTCACTGTGTATCGTCAGATGATTGGGTCCTTGATGTACCTGACGAACACTAGACTAGATATTTGCTTTGCGGTGAACACATTGAGCCAGTTCTTGACAGATCCCTGAGGTGTTCACCTGGTTGCTGTAAAGCATATTCTGAGGTACCTGAAGGGTACAGTTGATTATGGTCTCAAGTATGATGCGAATCAAAAGTTTAACCTAGAAGGTTATGTTGATTCAGATTGGGTAGGCAGTGTTGCAGATAGGAAAAGCACTTCTGGGTGTTGCTTCAGTATGGGATTAGGTGTGATCTCTTGGTTTAGCAGGAAGCAGTCCTGCATAGCACTGAGTATAGCTGAAGCAGAGTATGTTGTAGCTTGTTCATCTAATTGTGAGGCAGTATGGCTTCAGAAGCTACTGTCTGAGTTATTTGATCTCCCGCTGGAATCTTTTGTGACAACCAGAGTTGTGTGAAGCTGTCTGAGAATCCGGTGTTCCATGACAGGTCGAAACACATTGAGATCAAATATCACTATACTAGGGATATGGTGCGGAGAGGAGCAGTAAAGCTCATGTATGTTGCGATGGATGAGCAAGTTGCAGATGTGCTGATGAAACCACTAGCTAGAGTGAAGTTCGAGTACTTCAGAGAGAGGCTTGGTGTTCTTCAAATTGACAACACTTCGAGGAAGAAGTGATCGAGACATTTGCTGAAGCCATTCTAAGCATGATGGAAGGAGGATCCTTCATATGGCTATGGATGTAAGTGCTGGATGATGATCATCAAGATGATGTTCTAGTTTCTGCTCGATATGATCAGTTGGATCATTTATATGTATATGTATCATGTTGGATGCTGGATATGATCAGTTGAATCATTTATATGTATATGCATCATGTTGGATGTTGGATATGAGTAGTTGGATCATGTGTATGTATCTGTAGATGTATCAGGTGGATACATTGTATGATCAGGTAGATCAAGTATGTTGATATGTATCATGTATGATCAGGTGGATCATGTATTTGTATATGTATCAGGTGGATACACTATATGATAAGGTAGATCATTTATGATGATATGTATCAGGAAGATACTGTGTATGCATTAGGTAGATGCATTGTATGATCAGGATGATCATGGATGATGAGCTTCAGGATGTTGCTCCAGATGACATGCATCAGGACGATGCAGTGATGATGATCAGGATGATCATGTACATCAGGATGATGTATGGTGAGTATCAGGTTGATACTCTGTGGTCGTGGACCAGGTTGTGCAGATAAGCATATAATCCTAGCCCTGGGAGGTTTGCAGATAGTCTTTCGAGGTTTTTCCTATGGCATGTAATACTGGCCCTGGGATATCTGGAAAATGCTCTTTTGAGGTTTTGCTTTGGGAGGAAATATAATCCTAGCCTCGGGAGATTTGCAGATACTCTTTTGAGGTTTTTCCTATGGCATGTAATCCTAGCCCTAGGATATCTGGTAGATGCTCTTTCGAGGTTTTGTCCTATGGCATGTAATCCTAGCCCTGGAAATCCGATAGGTTGAGTTGTGTGCTTGTAATCAGTCCTGGGATGCTCTTTCAAGGTTTTGCCATGACCACATGTAATACTAGCCCTGGGAGATCCTATAGGTTGGAGCTGTGTGCCCGTAACAACCTAGGATGCTCTTTCGAGGTTTTGTGGTGACCACATGTAATACTAGCCCTGGGAGATCCTATAGGTCGGAGTTGTGTGCCTATAGCAGCCTGGGATGCTCTTTCGAGGTTTTGTGGTGGGGTCACATATAATACAGCCCTGGGAGATCCGACAGGTAGAGCTGTGTACTTGTAACAACCTGAGATGCTCTTTCGAGGTTTTGTGATGCACGTAATAAGTCCTGAGGATTCTATAGTATGGCCAGTGATGATGAAGATCTACAGGTGGTGGGCCTACATCCAGTATGAAAAAGGATGGGCTCTATAGAACTTCCTATGATGAGTAGATTCAGAGATTGGTTGAGATAGCAGCAGCCGTGATGATGACGATGATTTCAGGATGATGATTTTCTGACGATGATCCAGAGAAGAAGACTTGTGCTAGCATATTTGTGTCTAGAAATACCTTCCTAGTTAAGAGGGAGTGTTGATGTATATGTAACTTCGGAATGTATTTTACCCATGTGTATTGTATTCATATAGAGATGTTATTAATCCTCTATACATAAGTGTTTGTATTCCTATAGAGATGTTATTATTCCTCTATACGAAAGTGTCATCATTTATATTTTAAGTGTCGTAACTTATACTTGATGGGTTATTAGACCACCTTGACGGGATCGGCCCTGTATGAGTCATGTGGGTAAATGGGTTATTAGACCACCGAGTGTGGGGTCGGCCCAGAATAAGTTAACCATGGGTTATTAGGCTAAGCTAGACAAGTCGGCCCAATTAGTTTATTGGGAAGGACAGGACAAGTATAAATAGAGACCGGGAGATCTCTATTTGATCACTCATTACTCACACTTCTCTCATTTGGAAAGTGGCACACTTGTGAGGAGGAGGATCATCTGCTAGGAGAAGACTATCTCTTGTGCTGTGGTTGTATCATTGCTCTATCTATCTCTGAGGAAGTTGCGGGGTTTTTCACCTTCATGGTTTTCCCCAGTAAAACTCTGTGTCTCTTGTGTGCTTGCATTATTGTGTCCATGATTGATATGCTGTACATGTTATTCTCTCAGTTAAGATCCCAGATTAGATTGAAATTTCTAAAAAACTAATATTTCCTACATGTTAGAGTATGCCCAAGAGCGGATAGCCGTAAACACCCTGTGTGCTAATCCCAATTACAGTGATAGAGTGGTATTGACAGAAAGATACTATAGAGTGGTATTGGCAGAGTGGTCGTGAGGAAACCCCAAGTCTGATATGAATCAGAGGATTGAACAGTGAAAGGAGAATGGATTGTTGGATAAACCTGGTGAAGGCGATAATCTCAATGATCTATTGACTGGATCTTTCTATGCCCATCATGGAATAGCACTGGAAGGGAAGACCATGAGAGACTATGCAGCATGGTAAAGGATCTTCCTTGTGTTGGATGTGGTAGATATTGTGGGTGCCAGGCCGGTTGAGAGTGACTGGACCTTTCTATGCCCATCCTGGAATAACACTAGAAAGGAAGATGCCTTGAGAAATTATGTAACAGTGAAAGAGGTCTTCCTTGTGTTGGATGTGGTAGGTATTGTGGATGCCAGGTCAACTGAGTGTTGAGATGCCTGCAGCTCTGTGGTTGAGCTCATTGGTTTAACAATTCCTTCCTTGTTGTCCTGAATGCTTGATAAACCACTGTAGGTTGGCTTAGCATGGGTAGGTGCCCTGGAATGCTTGATAAACCCAACTACAGGCGGGTTTAGTAGGAAAATGGAGCCTTGACTACGAGAGAGCCTGTTAGCCCTCCTTAGTGGATACACTGCCCAGCTCGGGGGTGATCTCTCAGTTGAAATAGTATAGGCTAGACAGAGATCTAAGGTTGGGTGGAACGTTGCTCTCACTTAGCCAGCTGCTTCGGAATTGAAAGATAAGTATTTCTTGTTATGTTAAATGATGTTGTTCATTGTGATGAAATGGTTGCTCATGTTCCTTTGTGGAATTATGAATACTTGTTAAATGAATTGATTGCTATGAATTCATGTGCAGTCTTGAGTAAAATGGTTCAGTTCATAGTTATGTGTATTTCATGGTTGTATGAGTATAGTGCACTGTGAATCTTACATATGCTAGATGTGTTGATTAGATCTATTTAATGTAGCTTGCATGTTATAATAAATGATGGTGTTTCATTGTTTTGAGATGAATGTTTATGTATACTAACCCTGTGAAGGAGATGTATACTTACACCTGATCCCTGGGGAAGGAAGGGAAGCCCTAGAAGTGGTTTCAGAAAACCTTTGTGGGTCAGATGGGAAGTAAGATCTTGGTAGGTAGAGGGTTGTAAGTGTCTAAGTGGAGATATCATCAAAACTTTAGAGAAAAGAATGAGGAGGTTAGATACCTCACTTGATCAATGTATTCTACCATTGGATAGAGTTCTCCAAGAGCTTTCCAACATTACCAACCTTGCCCGATTTGGATTTTGGAGGAAGGAGTTATGCCCTTTGGAGGATTTGATGAAGTTGCCCTTGCGGAGGTAGAGTTCCGCAATTGCGGGATTGCGGGTTCCGGGATCGCCAAGTTCAATTATGTTTTTTTGGGCTTCCGCAATTCTGCACCTACAATTGCGGGTTGTAGGATATGCTGTTGCGGGTTGCAGGAGTGACCTCCTATGACAGATGAGCTCCGCATTTCCACATCCGCAATTGTGGGTTGCGGGATACGGATTGTGGGACCCACTGTTGCGGGTTGTGGGAGGGATCTCCTGCGGAAGTTGGAATTCCATTTTTCCGCATCCACAATTGCGGGTTGTGGATTGCGGGATTCACTGTTGCGGATTGAAGATTGCGGGTTCACAACAGCGGGTTACGGATTGCGAATCCGAACTCTTCTAACTGTGTGTATGGGCACTCAGTCGATGTTTTGGACAAAAAAAATGGATCATGGTCTTCAGTGGCCAGGTAGGTTGGTGGGGACGTGACAAAGCTTCCATCATCCTTCTTAAATCCACAACCAAATGTGTTTGTTCAAGGTTCTAAGACTTGCTTTGCACCCACCCATTCCTCCATATCCTACACTCAGTGTTTCACCCAGGGTGACACCATGATGTTGAAGCCATAGGGGATTCACCTTGTTGACCAATATCTTATCATGTTCATTCATAAAGGGGGGTTTTTAAATTGTGGAAAATAAGATCAATATCCTATATGTGTTAGGGGCGTTGAGTAGGGTATGGGGGGTTTAAAGGTAATGGGGGTATAAAAAAGAGTTTATAGTGAAAATAGAAAATATCTCATAAAAATAGAGTTTTTTAAATTGGAAATATGTTTTGAGGGGGCTCAACAAAAAGATTTTGGTAGGTATTTATCAATATCTATTAAAATTACAGGTATTCTATAATATAGTATGAACGAAAGCTCTATGACATATTTTCACTGAGTGAATACCTCATGGCTATAGCATACCTTAGCCATATCCTGCTCTTTAAATACACAAGACATATGAGAGCTCCTAGCTCTAGTAGGAATTTTGTATTTTGTTCGTTTGACCCTCACCACTGCTAATAGATCAACCAGACCAGAAAAGTTCATGAGGGGAGAGTGACACAGCGAAGCAAGAGAGTTCCAACTAAACGGACCTCGAGGCAACGTATAGGGAACCTTGATTTATTATGAGAATAAGATTAGGTCGCATCCCTCCCCACGATTAACACCCAAACACCCGGCGCACAGATCCAAGGTAAGCAAACGAAGAGAACAGACAAAGTTTCTATGATTGCAGCAAAGTTTCTATGATTGAGAACAGACGAGTATGTGAATGTGGTATTGCCATTCGAGGGGGATGGATATTCCACGAGTGACCATCATAACCACGACCAGAAGCCTGCTTGCCAAATAAAGACTTAAACGAGTCTACTGCCTCTTGGAGGCTGGCATCAACCATCAGATCACATGACTCCATGCATGATGAGGCGCGGACGGTTGGCACGCAACATGGGGTATATTTAAAAATAAAAAAACAATCATTAGTTTTTTTATTTATGATCCATATCTTTTGAATTCTCTTTAAAAAAATGTCATCATAAAGATTATATTATTGTTCTTCTTCGATCTTATATAAAAAAAACTACCAACCAAAAAATTTGATACTGAACTGAAAACTATCATCAGCCAGATGTCCTAACAAACTGCTCAATATAATGATTACATGGATTCATCACATAACAAATTAAAACGGACTACCAAAACCATAAAAAAATTCTACCTAAGTCATAAAAAACAATGTATATTAACTTAGGTGAACATAAACGAGAAAACAACCATTATATTTATAACTAGATTATTATTATTATTTATAAGAGTTTTTAGTCCAGAAACCCAACATTCTTTGAGGATATATAGTAATTTCGTATCCAAACTCAAAATAAATTTGGCTTGTTTCTCAAACACGCAGAAGAATATACTATGCATCGCATATTTCTAAAACATGAATAAGTTAATCCACTAGCGTGGCCTCTCAATAAAGATATTTAATAATCCGTTTAGGATTGGGCAAGGATTTAGAGATTATCTCTATAGTACATGGACTTAGTGATTGATTCGAATTTATATTAGTTTTGTGTCTGTATTTCATCACAAAGTTGTTTGTAATAATCCTTTTAGAATTGTGTAAGGTGGAGTAATGGATTGATTTTTAACCAGCCTAGATCCAAATCCTAGGTTTTATCAAGAGTTCAAAGGGATCAAATTTACTTTACAAGATCAAAGTAACGTTACAAGATCTCCCTCATATTTACTTTTTACTTTGTATTATTCCTTTTTGTTTATGGCCGACATAATATTTATTACTTTTTACTTTGTATTATTCTTTTTTGTTTACTTTGTATTATGTTTTTACTGGACCAACTCGACAAACACTCGACAAACGTTACAAGATCTCCCTCATATTTACTTTTTACTTTGTATTATTCTTTTTTGTTTATGGCTGACATAATATTTATTACGTTTTACTCTGTATTATTCTTTTTTGTTTACTTTGTATAATTTTGTTACTCGAGAAACACTCTACACATGTTACAAGATCTCCCTCATACTGTGATGTAGAGCACCTCTTGGCCCAAAGATAATTTTGTTACTCGAAAAACACTTGACACATGTTACAAGATCTCCCTCATTATGGGATGTAGAGCGCCTCTTGCCCCAAAGATTATGTCTATGATACATGGTCTTGATGATTAATTCGAATTTATATTAGTTTTGAGTATATGGATTTTTATATAATTATAAATAAAATAAAATAATTATATATATATATATATATATAATTTAGGATATTATAGTTAGATATAATTATTATAATTGTTTTATATGTATATAATCAAGTACTCCAACTTCCAATTTATAAGAGTGAGATATTCTTCATGGCTTATTAAAAATTTTAATTAACAATTAATTCATTAGGAGCAAGTTCATGATATAAGCATAGTCCACTACATTTTTATTTATCCATTAAATCAATATATTATGTATAATGCATTTTTATATAAGTTCGATTTAAGATTATATTATCAACAAAACAAGAGTGCATAGTTATATATGGTTGGCATGCCACTAGGGAAACATACCAACCACAAAACCAATTTTTTTTCACAATTGTCCATTCAGAGTTTGAGTCAAAACTTGTAAAACTGATATACCGAAAAATATAACTATGTCTATATCTTAAAATACTGCAAACTAACATCTTGGACAAACCCCTTATATCTATGAGCACAACTAACAAGTTCTAATTGACTAAAAGATAATTTTGGTCTAGAGTCATAAGGAATGATAACTATGGACACCTCGGAATACTCCTTTGCATTGCTTGTCTAACCATGTGATAAGCTACTCCTAAACACCTTGCATAATGTGGCTCTTTCCAACACATCTATCTTTCCACCCAATTCAACCTATGCTTTGACCACAAACATGAGAGTATCTTCAATATTCTTTAGCCTAGATGAAGCCAAGCCTCTTCCTTTTCTATTTCCATTTCCATTAGGGATTTTCCAATGTTTCAATTACCAATACAATGTCATTGTTTTCATGTGCTTCGTCTCCCATGTACATGATGAATCCATGTCCTCCACAAATTTCCCCATGTTTGCTTGAATTTTTATTGTATCGGTCTCCTAAGTTATTTTCTCCACCCATATGTCCATGCCCTCGATTCTTTTTATACCTCTGTAAAGATCATGTCCCTGTAATATTCATTAGTTGTTTCGGTTTCCCTAACCATACAGGGCATGTGCATGTGTGGGATCCTTCGTTGAGGACTTCCTGCAATATTTTTCCCTTAACCATCTTGCATAATCCCAATCACTGATTCACATCGTGCATAGGAACCCACAACCATTTGTATATCACAGTGAGTTGAAATAGGGAGGTGAAGTCAACTTGAGATCCTCAATCTACTACTTTTATTTTCCTGTTAACTGAACGGCCACATAACCAGGAAGAGATCGATGAAGACATAAATAGGGTACCTCTCAAGAGAGAAATTAATGCAGGTTCACTGCTAAGGGTACATTCCAATAAACTCAAATGACCTCCTTAAACCCAATATTGTCCTCCACATTAAACTATTAGATAATCCCCACAAGTTGAACAAATAAAGCCATAATTTTCCCCTTCACTGGTGGATAGTCCGGTATCCCCCCATCGAATCTCCACTACCTAGTCTTGCAACCTCCATTACCCTTCATCATGCTCAACTTTTCAGCCCCGTGTGTGTAGGAGGGCATCTTGAGATGCGAGTAATATACCTCCGCCTCCATTGGTACTCCCATGAACCTCAAATGTCCTACACTCCTTGAGTAATTATCCACATGTCAAGGAGGTAGTATCACATTCATTGGCCATCCATAGTGGGTGGTGTACAATGAATTTATTGGGAAAATGAGATAATTTTGTAATGTTTATGTAATTTTTTATTTAAAAAAAATTCATTTCATTTAAATAATAAAGCATAATTTGAATTGATTATATGATGAGTTGGTTTTGGAGGAAGACCTAAATACATGGTATTTTTTAAGGATTCTAAAATTATACCTAAGCATAGTATTCTTGGAGATTATTTTAGATTGAAAAAAATCATATATATAGATAGGTAGGTGAAAGTTAGATATGAAACAGATAATTTACTACTAAAAATTGTAAATTTTCATGAATATTACAATAAAAAAACATATTTTATGTAAATATAGACGATATTAGAGAGTAGAAATAACCAAATAACAAATTTATTTTTTGAAAAAATGCCCAACAAATAGCCATTGAGAAAAAGGTAATGATGATAGGTTTTTCTACCTTATAAAGAAATGGGAAAACCAATGGGAAACTGCTACTTCAAGGTTGAAAGCTCTTGCTCTGAGTAAGAAGGGTTTGATTGGTCAGTTTACTCGGATTTGGCCCTCGCCAAAGACAATGGACTCTTAGATTAAAAAGAACTGGATGCCCTTGATCTCAAGTGTCCTACAACATTGCTTTTGCGGAAAGTGTTTTTTTGTATTCTTGTTCGAAAACAAAGACAACAGAGATCTCATCTTCAGGAGTGGACCTTATTTCATGGGTCCTTGTGGTTTATACCTCAACCGTTGGAGTTTATATTTTGATCCAGAAAAGGATGTGCCCTTAGTGGTTCCAGTTTGGGTTCTTCTCCCCCACCTCCCACTACATTGTTGGAACTATGAAACCCTACAAGCAATATAAAACTCTCTTGGCAAATACATCGATAAAGAGGAACCAAAGGGACCTTTGTTTTCTTGTGCAAGGATCTGTGTGGAGTTTGACCTAGAAAAAGGGCTTCCATTAGCAGTTAACCAGTACATGGATGGATGGGAGCATCTGCAAAAGGTAGACTATGAACAACTTCCCTTTAAGTGCAAGAAGTGCCATGAATATGGACATTTTGTAAAAAAGTGTCCAAAAGCAACTCAAGAAATCCCCCAAAAAAACCAAGTGGAAGGATGGAAACAAGTAAAAAGGGGAAGAAAAATGCTTTCTTCAATTCCTAATAATTCAAATGGGTCTCAGTCAAAGAAAAGTAAGGATCAAACTCAAGAAGGAAAAGGAGCCTCAACTAGCAACCGGTTTCAGGAATTACTTGTAGAAGAAGGAGAAATCCCTATGATAGAAATGCTCTCAACAGAAGAAGATATAGAAAATCGAGAAGATCCTACAACCGCTCACATTCTTTCCCCTACACCCAAAGATGAAAGGATTGATCAAGAACTTTAGGGTTCTAAAACCCCAGGGGGATATTAGGATGCAATGGTAAAACAGAGTAAAGTCACATCGCAGGATTTTTCTCTAGATCATTCCTCCTCGAAATGCAATATTTAGGTCCTCCACCATCCACTAGAGGAATAAAATCGCAAAGGTATCATAGAGAGTAGGAAGCAGAAAGAGAGATAGAACTTGGACGACAACAGAGTCTTGAGGAAACTAAGCTCCTCCAAAATTCTAAAAGCATAGGATGAACAAAAGTGGATGGCAAGTCCCGAACAAGATCTTAATCGCTTAAGAAATAATGAAAGCCATCTCTTGGAACTGTAGGGGTTTGGGAGGCTCGATTAAAGTGGAAGCTATAAAAGAAATTATAAAATCTGAGAGACCATACATACTGCTAATCCAAGAGACAAAAAATGACTGATGTGGAGGTATTGGCACTCTCACGTCTTTTTTGGAAAAATAGATAGGGAAGAGTTGTAAGCTCCAGAGGAGCATCAAGAGGAATAACAACTTTTTTTCCAAATAATTTTTCAATAAAATCAGTAAGGGAAAGCTATCAATGGCTTCTGATAGAAATTCAAGCGAAGGATGATTTAGATTCTCTCTATATTTATAATGTTTATGGGCCAATGCATTACAGGGACAAGTTAAATTTTTGGGAAGATCTCTCTATGTTAAAAGAGAGTCTGCGAGGAAAATATCTTATTATAGCTGGGGATTTCAGCACCACTAAGTCGCAGATGAAGAAGCAAGGAGGCTTGAAAGTTAGGGACCCTTTTGGAGAGAAGATGGACGATTTGATATAAGATGTGGATATGTTGGACCCTCCTATGAAGAATGGGAAATACACTTCGAGCAACAGAAGGATAGGCATCCGCCAGATTGTGGAAAGACTTGATAGGTTTCTGGTAAATTCTTCTTCATAAAGATCTTCTTCCAACCTCTTTTGCTTTTCATTCAGTAGTCTCCAATCACAAGCCCATCTCTCTGGATCTGACCTCCCCCATCAATCTTGGTCGCATCCCTTTCCGCTTCAAACCTATCTGGTTGGAAGATGCAAAAGTTCTAGAAATAATTCAAATGCATGGAATCAAAATTACATTGGGTATTCTAGCTATATTTGGGTATCAAAATTAAGAGCTATGCGATATGCTCTTAAGAGTTGGGCAGAAGACATTTTCAGGAGTCCAAGATTTCTTAAAATTCATCTTCAAAATGATTTAGCCGCTCTCCAATCTAGCATGGAGAAGGAATAAGTGACTACTTCGTTTATGAGCCAGGAAAAGGAGTTGAACAAGAAGATAATAAACACAGCTAGACAGGATGAAGAAGAATGGAGACTGAAATCCTGACAGTTGTGGCTAAAAGGAGGATATATTAACCTGGAGTACTTCCATAAACAAACTACGACAAGTTTAAGCTTCAATGCAATTAATGAATTGAAATATAAAGATGGGATCAAGATTGTTGGGCAAGAAGATCTTAAGAACCATGTCTTCCACCACTTCTGTGAGCTTTACTCAGACAACAATGAGCCTGATCTAGAAGCTCAAGATGACCTCCTCTCTGGAATCCCTCCTCTTATTTCTGATCTAGAAAATAGGGATCTATCAAAACCTATTCTAGAATATGAGATAAAAGAAGCAATATGGTACTTGCACATGGACAAGGCTCCTGGGCTAGACAATTTCACCATAAAATTCTACAGAGAAGCGTGGGACATCATAAAACAAGATCTAAAAAGAATGCCAAACTAGACAACTAAAAAATACAAGATTGGTGGGGCCACCAACTCCACCTTTTTGGCCTTGATCCCGAAAGAAAGAATCCCCCTCTTGATTGATCGATTTAGGCCAATATCCTTATGCAACACCTCATATAAGATTCTCTCAAAAAAATTGGCCACTAGAATGAAGAACATCATGCCCCATCTCATCTCAGACTCACAAGGTGGCTTTGTAGTCGGGCGCCAAATGCTCGACAACATCATCATTGTTCAGGAAGCCATTCATTCCAGCATGGAAATAAAGCAACAAGGTATGGCTATAAAAACGGACATGGCTAACGCATTTGATAGGGTAAATAATTTTTTATTTTTGAAATTATGTCCAGATTTTGTTTTTCCAAGAGATTTTTCAGATGGATTAAAGCATGTATCAGTAGTCCCTAGATTTATCCACTAGTGAATGGAAGGCCAACCAAATTCTTTCAAGATGTCGGGGGTCTTCGACAAGGTTGGCCCTTGTCTCCCTTCCTTTACCTTCTAGTAGCAGAATCTATGAGTAGGAAGCTACATTACCTTCAAGGTTCCGGTGATCTAAAGGGCTTGAAGATAACTAGAGGAGTCAAAACCGCCAATCATGCACAGTTTGCTGATGAAATCATTCTGCTTGGGGGTGCATCTACAGTCATTGCTAAGAGATTCAAAGGTGCCTTTTCCACCTTCCTAAAAGCTGCTGATGGAAAGGTGAATTCTGTTAAATATAAGGTCTACGGATGGAATTCCTCCCCCTGGACACTGGCAATGATTTCAAGGATCCTTGGATTTGAAGGGATTGCAACTTGGAACTCATTTAATTACCTTAGGATTCCAATTTTCAAAGGGAAAAAAAAGGCAGTTGACTGGCAAGGTTTGGTTGACAAGATAAAAAAAAATCACTTCATGGGGTACAAGGTGGCTCAATCAAGCTGGAAATCTAGTTCTCATCAACTCCGTTCTCTTTGCTTATCCCATCTACGCGTGCTCGATCTCCTTATCTCCAAAAAAAATTATGCAAGATGTCACTAGGGAAATCAGAAAATTTCTTTGGCAAGGAGGAAAATCCACCAATTCAAAAAAAATTCATTTGGTCAAATGGGATATGGTTTATAGCTTGAAAATATGTGGAGGTGCTCGAGTTCCAGACCCAAATTTAATGAACCTCACACTTGGAGAAAAATATCCTCTAGAGAATTGTCTCCAGAAAGAAATCCTTGTAGAAGGAGATGCTTCAGAGAAAATATATGAAAGGCACAAGAAAAATATGTGTGGACGAAATTGATATGAATAGAAATGGAACTCCCATATGGGAATTATGCAAGAAGGTGATGTTTATCATCCAGGACAACCTTTACTGGATTCCAAGATGTGGAAAACAAATAAAAATATGGCAAGACAATTTTGGGACTACCCTTGCAAACTTCTTGCCGGCATTTTCATATCTTAAGCATTGGCTTGAGAATTTAAACATCACAACTCTCTTTGAGATCTCTTCCTAGACCAATGGTGGAAGATGGGTTGGTTGGAAAGACCTGGAGATCCCAGAACACCTCACTTCAGACTTCAGTGCCTTTCTCTCTTTGCTCCAAGGGTCATCTCCAATTCATTGTCACTTTACAGATCGAAGAGGCTGGGGAAAATCAGGCACCTACTCTGTTAAAGATGGTTATCACTTAGTCTATGGGATGAAGAACATCAACAATAAGGACACAAAATGGAACAAAATTTGGTGCAAGGATGGCCTGCCAAAAATCAACACTTTCTTCTAGATTTTAGCGCACTGCAAAACATTAACAGTGGAGAACCTGAGGAAAAGAGGAGTGGAAGTACCCCTGCATTATATTCTTTGCAAAGAAGCAGAAGAATCTATTGAACACCTCTTCCTAGCATGTAAGCTTTCTCAAGAGGTTTGGTTTCGTGCTTTTCAAGACTACATTTTAATCTTATCCTGCCAACAAATTGGAATGATCTCTTTGCATGCTGGAAAGATTACTATCAAGGTTGTCTCTTCAAGAAACCCGATTTTGCAAGAGCCTGGCAGGCTCTCCCAAAATTCATTTACTGGAATATCTGAACAACGAGAAATAAAAAGATCTTTGAAGATAAAAATACTAACCCAGGAAAAGTTCTCGCTTCTGCAAAGGCCCTCTTGGTTGAGATTTTATCCACGAATGGAATGTAGAACATAAATAAGGAGCCTCTGTCAGTAGATGAAAACTCTTGGGCATCTGATTTTCTTGTTCCTCCCTCCTCTCTCATCTTGATCAAGCCGTCTAAGAGAACTAGATCACCGAATTGACAAATAAGAATGGGCATAGTAGACTTTCAAAACTGGTGGCGAAAACTTGGCTGCAGTACTTTGTTTTTTGAAGGAGCCTTGAAAGAAAACCTTGGGCTAGCATGAGTGGGTGGATTTATTTATGACTCTGAGGGGAATAAGAAGAAGGAGTATTCCTGGGGAATTGGAAGAAATTCAAAAAATGGTGTGGAATGGCTAGTCTTAACTGAAGGACTAGAGTTAGCAAGAAATATTGGCATTGAGGAATTGGTTGTCTTTGGTGACTCGCTAATGGTCACAATAGAAGCGAGGAACTTGATGAAGAATATTAAGAACCCATCTTCTAAAATGCATTACCTCCTCAATTTCATTGTTAATGAATTCAAAGCAATCAAATTCCTTCATGTGCTGAGAGCAAATAATCAGCAAGCGGATATTATGGCAAACAAAGGAGCTGATTTAAATTGCGGTGTCTTGTTAGTGATCAAAATGCTTATGAAAGAAACCGGATCCCCTAATCCAGAGTCCCTCATTGAAATTTTTGTTGGCTTTAGAAATCCTTGGATCAATGAGGATGGCCTTTCTCTCATTGGAGTTTGCATTCAAATCTTTTTCCACACTGTTTCAATTCTGAAATTTGATCTTAATTGGGGTGTATTAAGGATCAATATTTATTATGAGAAACATTCTTGGACTTCCCCCCACGCTGCATTAAATGAAATGGGGTGGGATTCACGCATGAGACATGTTGATGTATATGTAACTTCGGAATGTATTTCACATATATGTATATTGTATTCCTATAGAGATGTTATTATTCCTCTATACAAAAGTGTCGTCAATTATATTGTAAGTGTCGTAACTTATACTTGATGGGTTATTAGACCACCTTGTTGGGGTCGGCCCTGTATAAGTCATGTGGGTCAAAGGGTTATTAGACCACCCTATTGGGGTCGGCCATGTGGGTCAAAGGGTTATTAGACCACCCTAGTGGGGGTTGGCCCAGTCAGCATTATGTTAAGTGGTTAAGTTGAGGCCGACCTAGTTGAGTAAAGGTCAAGTCAAGTTAGTGTATAAATAGAGAGTGTGTCTCTCTCATTTTACACATTCTATTCTCTCACTCACACTTGGGAGAGTGGCGCACTTGTGGAGGAGGAGGCTCTGCTGCTAGGAGAAGACTATCTCTTGTATTCTGGTTGTATCATTGCTCTATCTATCTTTGAGAAAGTTATTGGGGTTTTTCACCTTTATGGTTTTCCCCAAGTAAACTCTGTGTCTCTTGTGTACTTGCATTATTGTGTCCATGATTGATATGCTGTACATGTTGTTCTCTCAGTTAATATCATAGATTAGATTGAAGTAAATTCTGAAAATTTAACAAGACAGGTGGTATCCATGCACAGAATCTACATGGTGGGATTCAGGGTTTGTGCTAGTATTTAATCCCATGTTTGGAATGGAAAGCACATTATCTTTGGAAGTATTTCCGCTCGACATTTGGAGAGAAGGAGCCTGCACTGGATTGTCAGCATAATGGGAAATTACACCTCCGCTCTGTCCACACCCATGGATGGTGTCTCGGCTCATCCCCTGTTTCAATGCTCACGGCGTAGGAAGCCTCTATCAAACCAAATTTGGGAAACGTTGAAGATTCAATATACGAAAGAAGGCAATATGAAGCATGCACAGAAAGATACCCTCCACAGTCCTTGTCATTTTGATTTCTTGGGAACGGACAAGAAACTGTTTTCTTCTTCGGTAAAGGGCGACTATGGAAGCTATAGCTCACACCAGATCTTCGACAGTCATTGCATTAGCAAGGGGGCTAAAAATTACATCAAAGAAATGGAAGACCGGGTTCATCTTCTTCGCAATGAGAATATGGAAATAAAGAGGGCTATCACCCGCCTCTTCTCCCTAGCCCAAGCCATGCATTCATAGGTCAGAGTTAGCAGTAGCCAATTGAATGGGAGGGTTGTCAATCTAGATGACACTATTGATAATGTTACTTCCTGTATTGTCAACTTGGACTCTAAAATGGATAATGTCAACAGAAATGTCTTCGAAGTGGATGGGAAAATGGATGTTCTGAGAGAAAAAATTAGGCAAAACTTCTCGGATCTGATAGCAAGCAGCGAGATGGCATCAGGAAGAAAGGAGGATCCTTCGGCTAGAAACTTTCTCAAGCAAAAGGAGCCCAATCGTCAGCCATAGTTTTTATGAACCTTGGTATTTTTGAACTATGGTATTTTGTTATGGTTTTCCATTGCATAAGTCTTATAGCATCACCCAGACATGGTTCTAGGATAGTGCTTCAGGATTTGGTGAAGTCTAATTTACGAGCTATTTTGTGTCATTTTGTTATAAACAGATGTAAACTAGCAATCCTGCTGGGCAGTAGGATAATTCATCTTTTGCAGTCGTGTTTTGTTTATGTCTCGTCCTCCTCGGACAATTTGTAAGGAGATACAGTCTCCATAGACTAGGAAAGTTTCATGATAGTTTCAGAATTGTAAATGACGAACAAGGAGTCATGGACGCAGTCCTTCTATGGTTGCAGTCTTTCCTCAGATCTATGTAATTTTTGTTCTTTTATATAATCAAAAGCTCCTAAACCATTTCTGTTAAAAAAAACATGAACATATAGTCATATTATTGGAAGGAAAAATACAAAGAATGAATAATTATAAATTATAAATAAGTATAAAATTAATAAGTAAAAGTAAATCCATTATCAAATACAAAACAATCTTTAGTTGTTCAATAAAACAAGTATTTTATGATGTTATAATTTAAGTATAGTGGACAAGTATTCAAATTTGAAGTTGAAATACGTGAAAAAATGAAGATGGGTGTCTCTTTTGGGGGGTCTCGTGAGAAAATAATTCTGGTTTTTTCATGTTTTTCAACTTCGGGTGAACAAAAGTGATATTTTTGTTTAAAATTTTACTTTGCCGTAAAAAGAAAACTTTTGTAGAATTATGTTAGCTTTCTATTCATAATTTTTTCAATTTTTTTTATCAAGATTTGATATGTCGATTTCGCAAATGTTTGACAGTGTGTTCTTATAAAATGAAAAGACTACAAAAGAGTTATGATTTGTTGCACCACTAAAATCGTTGTTAGACTTGTGTTTTGCAAAAACAGAAAATGCTACGACAATCTACACACAATGTACTAGTGCCTGACTATAAGTTTGCATCCAATGGATCTATATACTAATTATTATATTTTTTTAAAGTCGATCAATGGGGAAACTCAGTCGATTTTCAACAACTTTTTTGTTGCACCACTTTTCTCTCAATCCGCTATAAAAGCAAAAAATCTACGAACACCCTTTTGAAGTAGACACGCCAATGAAGAGTCCCACATTTTTTTCGATTTTTTTGGTGCGGTATTTTTAAAGATATGGATTTTTCTTTTCATCATTTTTTTGAAGAGTTGAATCATAACTCGACACATGTTACGAAAATAAAACTTTAAAAATATCAGTTCTTATCTATATACAACAAAATTTATACCCACGTAAAGTAGATTCAATGATGAATCTACTGGTATGAAGTCCGACATTCGTTTTGTTGTGTAAGAGGTGGTTTTTCCCTTTCGAAAATGGAGAAACCTGAAAATTCTGCAGAGATGTGAATCTTCCATGTTTCAGAGATTATTCGGCCGAATAATTATTCGGCCGAATAATTATTCGGCCAAATAATGTTTTTCCATAACGGCGCCGTGAATTATGGTGAAGGTTATTCGGCCGAATAATGAAACGGGAAAAAAAAAACTCGTCGGCCGAGAAAAAAAAATGTTTTTTATACTCATATAAATAAACCTAAAGTTGATTCATTATTTTCGCATGTTTTAACTTCGCATTTTTTGTCAAACTAATTTTGAAAGGAGGACACATTTTTTGCAAAAGGAGGTTTTTACAAGGTATGTTTCTTCTTCTTTTTTAGAAACGGCACATTGAAGGAGTGTTTTTTTCTAAGGCATATTTGCAAGGAGTTTTTCCAAAATATTTCTTTTCTTATTGCATATTTGCAAAGAAGACATTTTTTGCAAAAGGAGGTTTTTACAAAGTATGTTTCTTCTTCTTTTTTCCAAAAGTCACATTGAAGGTGATTTTTTTCTAAGGCATATTTGTAAGGAGTTTTTTCAAAATATTTCTTTTCTTATTGCATATTTGCAAAGAAGACATTTTTTGCAAAAAGAGGTTTTTACAAAGTATGTTTCTTCTTTTTTCCAAAAGACACATTGAAAGTGTTTTTTTTAAGGCATATTTGCGAGTTTTTTCAAAATATTTATTTTCTTAGACATGTTTGCAAGGAGGTTCTTTGCAAGGATTATATTTAAAAAGTGTGTATTCGAAAGTATTTTTGCAAAAAAAATGTATTTTTCCTTCTTATTTCTTTGAAAGGGATTTTTTCAAAGAGTTGTTTTGGTAAGATAATTTACAAATGGTTTTTATCCAAAGTAGTTTTGCACTTCTTATTTAATTGAAAGAGGTTTTTTCAAATAGTTGTTTTGCTAAGGTATTTTACAAAGGATTTTTTTCCAAAGTAGTTTTGCACTTCTTATTTATTTGAAAGAAGTTTTTTCAAATAGTTATGTTGCTAAGGTATTTTGCAAAGGGTTTTTTGCAAGGTAGTTTTGTACTTCTTATTTCTTTGAAAATGGTTTTTTCAAAGAGTTATTTCTTTACAATGGTTTTTTCCCAGATATGTTTACAAATAAGTTTTTATTCAAAGTACTTTTTTCTAGTGGCTTTTTTCGTAGATATTTTTTCAAAGAGGTTTTTTTGCAATGATTTTTACAACAAAGATTTATTTACAAGGTGTTTTTATTATTTTCCAATGGGTAGGTAATTTATTGTCAAGGAGTTTCTTATTTCTTTCCAAGAAGGTTTTTTTCAAAGAAGATTTTTGTTCAGAGAGTTTTTTCAAAGAAAAGTTAATTCCAAAGAAATCTTCTTCAAAAGACTCTTACAAAATTTTTATAAGGTAAAGTAAATTTCAGTTCATGTTTTTATAAATTTCGTAAATGTTTTTAAATCTTAATTTATTTATTTTTACTATAAAGTAACATGATTCTTTAATTTATCATCTATAGATTAAACAACCATGGGAAATAGGAGAAAACATCAAAGAAAAGCTGATCGTAAACGTGATGATGATGATAATAGAGAGAAACAAAAACTCAGATATATTGCCAAAAAACAAAGGGTTGCCGAAACGGAAGAGAGAACTATTGAAGATATAAATACAGATTTACATGATAATGTTGAAGAGATGGTAATTGAAAATAGAGTACAAGAAGAACAAATTGAAGTTGAAAAGAACATTGTAGAAGATGTAAATAGTGATTTACATGCTAATATCGATGAAGTCAATATTGAAGATCAAGTTCAAGATCCAGAAATTGGACCTGGTATGTATATATCATATATTTTCCAAATTCATTTTTTTATAATGAATTTTATTTTTTGATATATGTTAAATTAAATTTAACTTGATGTATAGGTACTTTTACTATTGATGATGAAATGTTAGAAGACATTGATTGCGACAAATATGGAGAAAAACTACCAATACATGTTGCACGATATCGTGCTACAAAAATTTATGATGAAGTTCTCAAGGATTACTCAATAGCAGGACAAGCACAAATTTTGAGATGTTTATTAGTGTCCAAGAAGTTAGAAGGTGCTACATCATTATTGGGTATTCACAAAGCGACAAAAGAGTCGAAATTGAAACAAAATGTGATGGAAAATATAGGTGATGCAATAAAAAAATTTGAAAAATCCAGGAAGAAAGACATCAGTGCTGCACGTAAAGCAATTCATACAGCAATTCTTTCAGCTAGTACTAAACAAAAGCGTTTGACAACAGAACTAGCAAAAGCAGTTGGAACATCAAGAAAGACATTATACAAACATAGCAAATTCAGAATGCAAATAGATGAAAATAATGAACTTGCTTGCTGGGCAATTATTTGTAGACAACCTTACAAAGATAGATTAGGAGCAGGTGTTAAAGATATTGTACGAGAATATTGGTTGGAACATGCTCGAGTTTCACCAAATTCAAGAGATGTGATACGCAAAAGAATATCACGAAATGTATATGAAAGCCAACCAAAACATATAATGGACATGACACAAGTACAATTGTTCAATAAATTCAAGGAAGATCATCGTGGAATTAATATATCGATCACTACATTTGTGCAACAAAAACCATGGTATGTTCGACCTATTACTATACGTGATACATGTTGTTGCCGTTATCATGTGCAATTTCAGTTATATTATGACACGTTTCTTGAATTTGGTAAAATGTTTTGGACAAATTCACCACCTCCACCGACGATACGTGAATTCATATCTCAAATTTTATGTGAGAGAAATCACGATGAAGTATTTTATTCAAAGAAATGTGTCAATGGAAAACATTGTCATCATTGTGGAAATTTGGTGCTATTCCACAATAAATATCCTATCGATAATGATCAATTGTTGTCAAATGTAAATGTTGATTGGAGGAGATACGAATACATCAACTATAGTACAAGTTCTAGTGATTCACATTCCAAAAGAATTGATTTGCTAGAAGACAAGATATGCATCATAGATTTTCTCAAAAATTTTGAAAGCGAAATTTATAAATACACCCAGCATTCACATAGACCACGATGGCAAGATCTTCAATTCAAACAGTCTCATGAAATTTTTCCACCCGGAACAATTTTGTCGGTGGTCGATTTTGCTGAAAACTATACATTTGCTGCACAAAAGAGATACAGAGTGAATACTATCACTCTGACCAAGTTTCGATATTTGTCCATGTTGTATATAGACATTCTCAACAGGATGTTGATGGCATTGAAAGCACATGTGACAATCGAGATGTGATTAAAGAATATCACTTCTATATCAGCGATGATCGTACACACGATACACATTTTGTTCAACATTGTATAGAAAATATTTTCTATGACTCACTGAAAAAATGCGAAGTCAAATTCAATGAGCATTGGATATGGTCTGATGGATGTGCGGGTCAATTTAAATCTTCACGATCATTTTTTTGGTTATGTCGACTTCATAAAGCGCTGAACATTAAACATCACTGGAATTTCTTTGAAACTGGGCATGGAAAAGGTGAGCATGATGGTGCAGGAGCATGCGTGAAAAGAGCACTTCGAAGATGGCAAATGAACTATTCTTCTACACGGTTTCATTCAGCTGCAGAGGTTGTCCAAAGGTGTCAATTAAATCTAAGCCATGATTATAATCAACAATCAAAAGATGTGCGCAGGTATGTACACTATTTTTTTAATTTATATTATTTCTTGAAATTTAAAAAAATGTATGTACTTTAAACATTTAAGTACATGTACAATAACATTAAAAGTTGTTCTTTGAAAGTGATTCATCATTTATTGTGTAGGTTTTTTTGGCTTGTTGGGGTCCAAGATATAAATAGATCAATACCATATGACGCTAGCACCATACATGGGACTAGAGATATTCACTCTATTCAAACAAAATCATTTCACAACGTGTTTGCATTTGATAGTAGAAAGCAATCATGCTTTTTTCATATTTGCATTGATAATGTTGAATCTACAGAAGTTTGTGAAAACATAACAAACAACTACGTAAAAGCTTGGAAACACACAGAGATTAATCCAAAAGGAAAAATGCCACTGGCAAGTGTAGAAGAGTTAGAATCAGAAGAAATAGCAATATCGTCTGATGGCGATAGAATTTCAGATCTCGTTAGAGAAGGTAGTACACTTGTTCTTGACTTTTAAGTTAATTGTTCATTCTAGTCCATCGCCATAAGTATAGTCAATTTAATTCATTTAAAAACGCTAACACCAATTATAATTTGCGCAGGAGATGTTTTCGCTGTGATTGCACCTGTAGACAACAACGAAAATGTCAAATATTATTTGATGCGATGCACTGAAGGAAAAATGAAGTTATTGGAGGACTACAATGACAACGGATTTACATACGAAAGAGGATCCATCATTTTAAAAGGCTATTTTTTTCAGCAGACGCATATCACTAAAAATTATGTCTACTTTCAAGATTATGAGCCCGATGTTATATGTTTTCAGTATAGTCATTTAGTATGTGCATCTCAAATAAAGTTGGTACAAGTTCCATCAAAAAAACAGTTAAAAACCAAAAAATGGAAACTATCCATATGTGACCATGAACGGATAGTTGAGGATGGCATTCCATTGCGATGTTTTTAACTATATATCAAAAATAAATTGATCTATATTTTTGTCCATGTCAATTGTTGTGTACAATATATTTTTTGTCCATGTGTCACAATTGTTGTGCACAATATATCTTTTCATTGAATTTTTATGAATATTTTCTTGAATGACAACATAAGAGCTTAAATGGTTGTACTTTAACATGCTTAAAAATGAATTCAAATATTATTTAGGAATTCAAAAGTACTTTATTCGGGTCCCCATATGTCTACTAGACCACTTAAGGGATGAGATAACAGATGTGGCTATCCCCACACTCCGCCCCGAATATGTCTATTAGACCACTTAATCTATATGATTTTTAAACATATGATTGTTGCACAAAAATAATATATCTCTCACATGTAAGTTCACATAACTGAAATCATGGCAAATGAAGATAACAATCATTTGATTTTTAATCACAAACAAGAATTCCTGGATTGTGAAGCTTATGCTAAATTAGAGCAATGATTATTTACAACAAATCGATAAAAATTCATCAAATTGTTGTCTAAAATTCATTGGTCTAACTTAGCATAAGCTTCACAATCCGGAAATCCTCACTTGTGATTAAAAAACAAAAAATTATTATCCCCATTTGCCATGATTTCACCATTTAGAAATTTACGAACTACAAAGTACCTGAACAATGAACATATAAAAAACATTAGTTAAATTTTGAAATTTACATATGCATATCAAACAATAAAGATATAAAAAACATTAATTAAAATTTAAAATTTACATATGAATCAAACTACCAAAAGATTGAAACTTTTATCAAACAATTCGTAGATTTTCATACAAAACATTAAAATATTAAACCTCTTAAAACTTATATTTCTATCAAAAATTCCTATCATTTCATTTCTTTACATTTTAACATCTCATTTCTTAGTTCATTTTAAACCTTCATTCTTACAGTTCAACACTTTCTCAACATTCATTCTTTCCAAACATTCATTCTTAACATTTTAATAACATTTATTCTCTGTTTGTTGAGGTGTATTCTAGCTTTCTTCATGCAATCCAGCATGTCCAGCAGATGTTGGAACAAATTATGCACTATTGGTTTCAAGTCAATAAAGAATCTAATTATAACATATATATATATGCTGAATGACAAAAGCAATCTGAAATATGCATAAAAATGTTATAAAAAAAATAATGGAACAAGTTATTGAAGTTAACATTGTTGCATAAAAGCACAATACCTTATTTTTTGAGGTGTATTTTCACTGTCCATATGTAAGCTAGCAGTTTTAGCAACAACCAAAACAGAATTTGCATTGTTGGTTGTAAGCAAGAAGAATTTGGTTAAGAGAGCATATATAAAAATGGAAAAGGCATTCTCAAATATGAATGACAACATTTAAAAATGTTCAACAAAAAAATTGATTAAAGCTAATCGTTTTGGGGCAGAAGCACATCACTCTGTTTGTTGAGTTTCATTGTCAGCATTAGTAGCAGCACTCAAAGGCAAAATTGCATTTGATTCTTGCATCTCATCTAAAATCAAGTCCATCTGCAAGACATTGTAGCAATGATTACTAAACATGGAAAAAACAATATATAAGCTACCCTTTGCAACAAAACAGTAAAAGTGCGTTTTCTAGCTGATATAGCATTTGCACAATAGCATTTATTTTTGTATATGATTCTTTATTTTAAAATTGAAGTGTTTTCATTTACTTTCGTATTAAGTCACTAGTTTAAAAGTGGGATGCCAACAATGATAAAATATTTGCATAGCTCCATGTGGAAAATGCTAATCAAATTCTCAAATGTATTATGTATCAATTAAACGAGGTAGTATCTTGTATATTTTGTATTCCATAGAAATTGCTTTGTATATTTTTATCAATATCATTACTTTCTATAATATTTTTAACTGTATGTCTATATACTTACTCATTTTCATAACTGTATGTCTATATATTTACTCATTTTCATATTATTTCGTGTATAGTACTATGAATAATCGAGCAATTTGTATTTAATACAACTCTATCTTGTTATCTTTGGAAAGCTACAAAATACATTTTACCCTGTTTCCAATTTTGCAAAGCTTTTCCCTATGAATTTTTCATGTCTACTGTTGCAAAAAAGTTTTAATTATTTAGAAGAATCTAGATATCAAGGAATATTATGAGTTGCTAATGTGAAATTAATATTTATTTCTACTTTTAAACAAGCATCAACTTATTTGATAAAAAAAATCAAATATGTTCCTTAGTCAATCAAGGCAAAAAACAATAGCATGTGAGTTAAAATCCAGTCTTAAATGTTGAAGTAGAGCCCAGCCGAACAAAAGATATTTCATTAACATTCACCTTAGATGGGAAATAAGTGTCTCAAAATTCAATTCATCTCTCATGCTATACAAAATAAAGAGATTAAACTGTTACTTGGCTACTTGGCTGCACAAACTGACACTATGCAATCGAACTATATTTTGGATCCTTGAATTTGCAACTTCCAAGCATGGAAAGATGTCAACAAACAGATATATGCATATTAAACAAAGCCCTAGAAATATTGTAAAAGTGCATAGACTGCATCATGATCAGTCCAATATGCATCAAGTGTACTTATGCTACAATGCATAGAAGGAAAATTTGTCCAAATATGGTCAATAACAAGTTTTGTCTTTGGTCTGTGGCAATGTGTTATCTCATGTAGCTCTTCTGACTACATGTACTCTAACAATTGTCTACTTCTATGGTTGTTCACATTAATGTGAATGTTGAAATCACCGATGATTATAATAACACATCCCTTATGTATAGATTGACTCTTTGCTAATACAATCGTCTTAATGACTTTTGAAACACATGCAAATGGAGCAACATATACATTGATTATACAAATTGGTTGAAGAGCATGGAAATATGACATGAAAACTTCCACTTTGTGGTTGCCAAATGATTTAGTGCTTATGCCATCAATTTCCTTTTGTATGCATGATAGGACACCATGGACAAAGTATACAGAGTTGAGATGGAAATGAGCAAATCCATTATCTGCTGGTGGAGTATTTGTTTGTGTTTCTTGAAAGCAAATCACCATATTTCTCATGAGATATTCATCTTGCAAGATGTCATAAACATGTGCTTGTAAGCTATGTGTGTTCAAATTTGCAATTGACAACGTAGATGCACTTGATGCGAACTAGTCAAAATGATCTAGTTTCCATCTGGCACTACTTAATAAGCGTGTCATCTCATTTGTCACTTTCTTTGTAGCACGGAAATTCTTTTGCTCTAGTTTGTTGAAAAGAAAAAGTGAATCAATTGTTTTCGCACATGATAGTGCTGTGTATACTAGCCCATGTGTTGCTATTCCAGCTAGGTCAAATGCAAGTCTATCCAATGTAAGACCCTGAGCTCTATGTATTGTTCTAGCACATGCCATTTGTATTGGAAATTGCTTTCTAACAATTAGTCTAGATTGTCTTTTTCTATTTGGCAGTGGTTTTGCAACATGCAAAATTGGTGTCCAATTTGTTGAAATGTCCTTAGAATAAAGTTCATGAAATTTTCTCCTTTGCAAACCCCCAATGTTTTGATCTGCAAATTTTATCCAAACTACATCTAGTTTATTTGATTTTTGTGTATATGCCTTTAGTATACTATCTGCACCATTTACAAGCCCATCTTCTATGTTATAGTTGCTAGCATAGAGCTCAACTAACACATTTCGCTTGATCAAGATTTTCATAGGAAAAGCTATAGTTTTGTCATAATGCCTAAATCCCATTTGATCATTTTCATGTTGATCAATGGCTTCAAGAGTTATGAGCTCTTCATGCACCAGTTCGAGCAATTTTTCATTATGAAATTGAACCTGTATATTCTTGTAGAATAGATACAGAAGTAAAGGATCTATTGGTGGATCTCGCCAACAATGAGAGTTGATATATTCTATGCCCTCATGAGATTGTTCGTTTGTTCTCATTCTGTTCAAGATTGCAACAAAGGTTGTATCTGTTTGACGCATTGTTCTGTGTAACTCGTTGCATTTGACTTTTTCTTGCCAAAAATGGTATGGCACTATTTCCTTGTTGATGATAGGATCCTCAAAAATCCAAGAGTCTTTGATTGGTTGTGCTTGATAAAGATCACCCACGAAAATAATGTTAATGCCTCCAAAATATGAAACAGGAGTATGCTTTATTTTTCGTATTCGTTTGTCAAGTTGATATAAGAATGCTACACCTATAAGAGATGCTTCATGAATGAGAAGGACATGCAATCCATGATAGTGATTTGTCAAAGTATCAGGTTTCTCACTATTTAAAGGAATGTATTCTGATTTGTTGAATGGCATGTGAAAGGAAGAATGAAAAGTCACACCCCCTACATTGAAAGTTGTTTTGCTTGTGTAAGAGCCAATTATTCCTTTAAGTTGCATAGGGTCATATTCTTCATTGCTGGTGTACAAGCGAACAAGTGATTGGAAGATTGCCCTTGCAACAAATGTTTTTCGAGTTCCAGCACCTCTAGACACAAAAAGATGCAATGGTTCGTCTAGATTGTTCTTTTTTTTAGTCAAGATATCACGCACTATTCTTGCTTGCTCTGTGTTTAATTGTCTTCTCATGTTATTGAATTCCACGTTATTCAAAATATCTGGTTGCTTAACAATTTGATAAGGTCTATCCATTGAGCTTTGTATCCTTTTTGTATTTTGAAAATGAGAAACATCATAAGCTATGTCATATTGCTCATAACATGTGTCTTTAGAATGTGCATTTGTCTTGTCCAACCTTTCTTGTTCTTCAACAACATGCAAATTAAATAGTTGTTCTTCACGATTTTCCAGTTTACTTGTGGCATCATCGAGGTCCCCCCATGCTAAATTCATTTTGTATGTGAATTGTTGCTTCCATTGCTAAGTAGGCATCTTTCCAATTTACAAATTGTTCCATCAAAGTACGTTCATCAGTTCAATAAGGTACATATAGCATAAGTTGCTCCTTGTAAAAGTTCTCGGCATCTCTATTCTCACTGTATTGCATGCTTCGTATGACACATGCTTTGGCATATTTCCTTTGTTTCTTCCCCTTTTTTGTATAGCTAGAGGCAAATTCTGCCAAGCAGATGTCTTCAATTGACTCTGGATGCTGCAAATAGTAATCCATTATTGAAGCACAAAATATGTCTTCTGAGTCACCAGTTTCTTGTTGCAATTGTTTCGATATTTTTAATATTAAAGCTCTATGTTCTTTTGTAGAAGTTTTTATAAAGACACACTTCCTAGATGAATTGTTCAATGGCAGGGAAAACACAATGTAAACAACTTGTTGTGCAGACATTTGTTGCAAATTCAACAAAGCTTTTCCAAGCCTGCCAATTGTTTCACACACATTTGCATCTTTCTTCTGTTGTTCATTTCGTATATGCTTAAATGTTGAAGTTATTGTTTTATATAGCTTTGTCATGTAAGAACTACAGTATGTTGCTGTAGCATATGCATCAAGAACAAATTAGCAAGCTGTATTCGCCTCCCATACTGTTGGAATATGTCTAACAAAGCTATTTGTCCAAATGTCTGATGGTCACGTTTGCAACAGAAGCATTGTTCTAGTGAGACTACACTGAATTGCATGAATGTATGAGTCTTCTGTCAATTGCAAGTTATCCAAGAAACCATCAAATGTGCATGTGTCATCATATACAAGAAATTGCAAAGTGTCAAATATGTGTTTTGCCTCTTCTTTGATAGCTTCATTTTCGACTTTCATTGGTTCAAGGATTGTTGTTCTTCTCATTGGTGGAATTGGGAAGTTGAATCGACATTGTTCATTCCTGCGTTTCCTGCAAGCCATCTTGTGATGATATTTATGAATTCTTTTTAATTCTTCTGTAAGCATTGTGGAATCACAAGAAATGAACTTGTCCACAAAATTCTCTATTTCAGAATTACTATTTTTTCCATGTATTGGTGCATCCTTAATCCATAGCAAGCCGTGATCATGTTGGCTTCCTCTATTCTGAAATTTTGTCACGAAAAAGTGGTATGTAATCTCACCATAGTATTTGTGATCACTGCAAATAAGATGGTGCAAAGCGTTCATTCTTATTTTGTAATAGTGAACACAAGTTACTGGGTCATTTCTAACCAAGCATGCAATGTCATCATCATCTATTTTGTCAACATAAGACATAGTATTCAATTTTCTAATTTATCTCAATGCTTTTACCAATGGTTCCCAACGATGTTCTACGCAACACTACTAAATGTCACAAATAAAGTTGGTGGACCCAACTGGCGTATCATTGCATATAAGTTTTTCCATAAATGTTGATGATAGTCTAGTGATGTTCGAATTGTTTGCAAATCCATGTAGCCAATGTTTGATTTTAGTATAAAAACAAATTGTTTTTTTTTTCTTTTGCTACCAATTTTCTTCCCTTTAATTGGCCTTTCCATATTCTTCTCCACATGCAACAGAGAACCTGGTTCGGAATAATGTGCACTGCTTTGTAGAAAATATTTGTTGTATGATAAGCAAAGTCATGGTCCTTGTATAGAATCTCCCACTGACAAATACTTTGATAAGTGAAGTTCTGTGTGATATCATCAGGTCTTTTTTGTCCATAGAAAAGCACGGGGAAGCTCATTTCTTCAGAATATTTGTCTTTGAAAATGGCCAATGGAAAATAGCCTTCACCTAGAGCAATGTTTATCTGATAACCATCGAGATCATAAATAATATAGGAATCCGTGAAACAATGCAAAAGTGTTTTTGTTATAGGCTCCTCTTCAATTTCATCATCATTACCAGTATTTTCAAGATTACTATCACTTGTTGATGCAAGTGTCTCTTGGTAGAACTTCTCCTCCTAATCATCATTCATTATAGCTTTCTCCATTTTCTAAAGTGGAGTGTCACACAAACACTTCAAGGCCTTCATCACAACATGAACACGTACTCGGCCAACAGCATATGAACTCTTGTATTGTAAACGTTTCTTTATTGCCACTGCTATTGTGTCAGTTTCTTTGATGTCACGTGGGAAAGGATGTTGCACACGTGATGTGTTAGCTGGAACATTGATAACACCTCCTATCAATCCTAACTGTGGTTTCTTGTACTTATTCCCAAGCTCTCTAATTTGCAAAAAAGGGATTCTTAATGCTACAAGCCTTTCTTCAAGTTCTTGCAACTTTTTCACCTTGCGTATTCATCTATTTCGCCTAATGCATTCTGGAACTGCAAATTTTGGAATCTGGTCAAGAGAAAATGCTCTCTCACAGCTCTTGCAAACTCAATCAATATGACCAGTGCTTTTGGTCCAACATTCTTTATCAATTTCATTTGTCTCAACCACAAATTAATTTATTTGACACAAAGTCCGTTGAACTACATCTTTTCTAAACCAAGTACGGTTGCATACTGCACAATCATAAATCGGTGTGTCTTGAATTTGACGATAGTATTCTTTCTCAGCAAGAGAACAAAATGCATAATCATTTTTGTCTTTCTTACAATTTCTTCTTTTCTTTGATTGCTTCAGAGATCTTTTGTCAAAATGCACCCTCAACAATTTTTTGGATTTCTCAATTGCGCATTTTTCTTTATTCAACCCTTTTTGCATAAACATGTGCCAGTTTTTCTAGTCTCGATTTGCATGCAACCCTTAGCTCTAAGAAATCTCTTGATTTGACGGAGAGGGAGATGTTTGTCCACCATTCTTATGTCATTACATTGACTAGAAGTAATATTGGTCAGAGTGGACTGTTGATCATAAACTTCTTTTGCATTTTCATTTTCTATGTTTCGCCATTTCTTGTTTGAAATGTCCATCTACGATAGCAATATGCTCTTGTTCTCTTTGACAAAGCCAAGATCCAGTTCACGCAATGGCTCTTTTTGCACAACCTTGAGTCTTTTACCAATTCATCATCATGTACAACAATATTAGTTCTAATGGATTTTTTCAATTTGCGTAAAGACCTTGGCCTGTTTTCTACACCCATGATTTTAGAAGAAAGCAATGCACATCCAGTTAATGAGTGTTCTACTTGTTGTGGTGATCCAAATTTTAAATGTGATGACTCGGAATAGCATTGAATGACATCAAACAACTAGATTGTTCTATTATCTAGACGAAGATGTTGTTTTCATACCAAAGGTTCAAAATGGCCATTGAGTGGAAAATCATCATGGAACAATATGTCATAAGTATATTTATCAAAACTTGAATTGAAATAGAGATAACTCATCTTTCGTGTCTTTGAACACACACGTGTTGGTATTGCAAGCCACTTCGAAAGCCATTTTATGCAAAAGATGTCACCCCATAGACCTCGTTCTTGTCTTGGTAAAGACAACGATGCAGATCTTGAAATCCAAGATAAATAAATCATTTGATCATTGATGTTGTGCATTTCCATCAAAGAAAATGTGTTCAAGTCATTCTTATAAGATGATATTGCATCTGGATCCTTTTCCACCAATCATTTCCAAAAGTACGCAATTGTCCCTTCTCGTAACTCAAGTGATGTGTACTTATAGTTTAATAGAATATGGAAAGAGTCAAAAAGACAATCACCAACAACATAAACAAAGTTGTCAAGGAGAGACAACCCATGTGCTTGTAACACAGTATGAAGGTCAACGTGACAACTAGCAGTAGCAATTGCTCCACTGTGTCCAACGTCAATTTCTCTTCTTTCCATGTTCCTCGATATGAACATCAATTCAAGTCCTATCGGGTAACAAATATCAATAGAAAGAAGGGAAACACCATTGCGACTTTAGTAAAAGCATAATATACAATACAAGAACCTATGGAAAAACATAGAGCATTGGAAAATGTTGCACTATATAGAGAAGAACAATAGAATTTACTGACACATCAAAGAGCATTCAATTCTAAATGTGGAAATGATATTGCATTGAACTGTTCAAGATATAAAGATCGTTGATAAGAGCATACTGGAAGAGAAAATGCTAATAGAGAACTTCAGTCTAATGTAAAAAAGCATAAAACATCAATGACCAATACAAATCCAGAAGACTTTGAATAAACAAAAAACAAAGTAACTTTTTGAAACATGCCATAAATGTGGAACAAACCATAGTAAAAAGGGAATCTTGGTGGGTGAATGACTCTATTTTTAGAGTTTTATAGGGTAGCCTAACGAAAAAGTAAATATCCATGGTTTTGCCTGAAATGAATGACTATGTATTCTATGTATTTGTACCATAATTGAAGTTGTGACCCCAGTTTGAGTCGATTGAATCAAATCTCAAACTAATTGGAACATTGCCCAAAACACTCTTAGAAGTAGACTGGGTACACTTGAAAATAATGGAAACAGTTAAAAAGTAGGCAAGTTTGGGTTCCACAAGGTTTTCTGTTGTATTTTGTAGCCAAATGATGAACATTACAGAGACAAGTAGAAGTTTTAAGCTAAAATGCTATGCAACAGGTATCTTGATATCCACACAATATTTCAATATGGAATAGTTCTCTGAATAACCTCATTATTACAAAGCATTTTTTAAGGATTCCATACCATTACAAGGCTAGGCTATTGTCAACAGTCATTTTCACATTGGTCAATTAAGCATAGGTACCTGAAACTAATTCTTGACACCGATGACAAGAATAACAAGTGAGAATGTCTCGAATTTTCCTAGAGAATGTCTGCAATCCAATATCAAGTTGGGCATATATCAACTATACTAGATGGTGGGTGGAGAAAACAATTTTCTATAGCACTCAAGTCTATTCAAAAAGTTGGTTTAATCAATTTACTGATATCCAACATGAAGAATTTGTACAACAAAAATACTTTTTCTTTTTTTGTTGAGTTCACCAAAAAATGTAAGAACATTTCAATGAGGCAACGCTTTCAAATCAAACCAATGAAAAAAGAGAACCAAGGCCTACATTAATAATTCAAGCCAACACATTATATTTCATGTCTGTTCAACAAACCCTTTAGCATTCAACACTTTTTTCTCTTATAGCAGCTTTTTTACAGAGCACGTTAATGGAACCCATGCCCTCATTTCCTGATCTCATTGCAAATGATATTTAGGGGGAAACTGTTATAGGAGTGTTTGCAGTGGTGTATTTGAAATCTTTTCTAGCCAAGCCAAAATTCAACTCGTCTTGCCTACCAGGAAGTCAAGTAGTTTTCCCTGTAAAATCAACAATTGTCTGGTCTAGATCAAGGTTTATTTGTAGTAGGTCATCTCTACAAGATATTGTGCAATTGTTTAAGAGAAGGTTGTTTTTTTTATAACTTATATTTTTCTCATTTGTGAAAACATCTCTCTTCATCTATAGCATATAATGCTAAGGAATACTCTCTTGAGTCTTTGGTTGTTTCATGGTTTAAAGCTCATCTAAATTCATACCTAATTTAGTAGGTAATATGCACTATCATTATATAAGTTATTAAAAGAACCCTCTTTGTGTGAAATGATCCTTGTGAAGAAGGACTGCTCTTAGTAAAAAAAAATTAATGAAGTTGGTTTATCCCATTTCAATAATCATGTCCTAAGGGGTTGCACTATGAAGAACAGACTTCCTTCAGCTTAGAAACCAAGTCTAAGCAGTATTTATTCTTCCAAACTACCCATAGATTATACCCAAGCTCACCTAATTTAATCTCATGCTATGAAATTGGGACAAATTGCAGCAAGAATGGAACCTCGGCAGATGACTTGAAACTCTGACAACCTCACTAGTGAACTAGCACCTAGACTAATTGTCATTTTTCTTCCTTTGAAGTAGAAGACAATTAATTACGCCTACCTGAAACAGATAAATGGGAATGGGTTTTGGAAACACAAATTGCAAAAGTCAGTACACGGGGAAAAACAAGATATTGGTTAATGCTTGAGGAGAGTTCAGATGGATTCTAGGGAGGCTTTTAAAGGGCAAGAGCATTGTGTGCACTCCCAAGGAGATTGTTTCCTATGGGGGAAGCTTGCATGCTATGATTGGTCCCAGTAAGAAGGGGAGTTGCATTATTGTAGATCTTAGTTCTCCAGCTTGCTTTGCTTTTCTTTACAATAATGGGTAGAACTTTATATTAAAAAACTGGGGAATTAGGACTAAAACCAAACAGGGAAATTATGCCTGTAACTATATTGAATTACACACTATCCTAAAAAATGTCAAATGCACATAAAAAAATATACAAATGTTACCTTGAAATGCAAACTGACCACAGGTACTAAAAAGTCATAATCAACACGTTGAGAGCATAAGTGCAGGTTTTGTATCTATAAGGAAACAATGAATTAGGATTCCAAAGCCACCACAAAAATTGCACTTTGATTTGTTATGTATTACCATATGTAATTCAATCATGTAATAAAATGGCACTGACCAGGAGTGATCAATCACTCCATAGGCCAACCACACCAAAGTGATAATTTGATCTAGATACCAATGCAAGCAATAGACATATACTAGTGTCAATTGCTAAGTGTCATTGTGTTTGATTTAGAGGAAAATATAATAGTGATTTGATTTGCTTCAAAGCCACTACTTCAGAGTCCAATAGAGGTGGCCTGAAGCCCTTCAATAAGGATTGAGAATACAGAGACAGATCAATGAAAAGGTCCAATGGGACTAATGAAGCAGACAATTATTGAAGCCTGAAGCCACAGTTCTCTGTCTTTATTGATCAATTGCTAGAGTTTTAAGTTTAAAGAGCAATTCGGCGCCACTTTTTACTTATTTTTGTTAGATTAATGGGTTATCATAGCAGGTTAGTTGTAGTCCCATACATTATGAAATCTCTCTCAGTAGCGTTGTAGGACAAAAAAGGGACATTTTGCATGCTCTATTAGTTTAAATATATTATATAGCCTGGGTGTCTACGTAATTTCCTTGATTTTAACAAAACTCATTTCTGTTGAAAAGACAAGTAGACTATGATCTACTTTAAGAATTGCAAAATTAAGTCCAAACGCTATGCATAACAGAACCTTTTGCAACTTTATTCTGATATAGAATAGAAATTTGAATATGCCCTAAATTGAGAACCTTTAGAGCTTACATTCTCTTTCACCAAACTGAATATTACAATGTTCGAACAAAATTACAAGACCAAATGAACTACAAAATGTGGTCTTGTTATAATGGCATGGTAGATTAAAATCTATAAACAAATACAAAAATTTTCTGAAAAGAAAATAGTTGCTGGTCATATGTAGGATAATTGAGTATTTTCTAGACTAGAAATCGTTTTAAAGGTCAACAAAAACTAATACTTCGGAAGGAGATCCATCAATTGCAATGTATTTGCTTTCTTACGTCCACATAACTTGGCATTGCAGTGTTTACTTTGATCTCAAAATTGACAACAAATATAACATCACAGACCCTCCTAGCCACACTCTGCCTAAATCTCTTTAGAAAGTAAAATTGTGATGCATGTTTCTTAGCCTTCAATAAGCAGATCACATACACACAAACAATAAGAACTGTCAGCAAGCACAAAGTCTATGAAGCTGACTAGGATCCAAGTTCTTACCAATCTTCTATGTAATAGACAGGAACCTCAAAACTGATTACTTTCATAGCTCTTCCATCTATATTATCATGCCTAGATCTGTTTAAATTATGACTTCTAAGACATGTGTTTTTCAATATTGTAATACATTATTCTTACGTAGTTCCTGCAAGGCTATCTGAAGTTTCAAGGCCTTGTTGATGTCATATTCCTAAAACAATGAGTGAGCAGTTCCCAACAATTTGTATAAATTTTCTTCAACATGCAGATGATATAAAATATACCTATAAAACCTAGTGGGAAGAAATAAATCTATCAAAGGCCAATGGAAATAAATTGTTGAAGACATGTTACTAGGATTTCAATAAGTAAAACTAAATACAGTAATACCATCAGTGGCCGCATAACTAAATAGCCTACAAAGTTTTCTCGAGGCCCAACATGTTATGTTATATACCTATGTTACATTATTGAGAAAGATTTTCCCACTAATTTGTATTTTATTTTATCCAATATGCAGACCATATAAAAGCTGCCATAAAAAATGACAAAAAATTGTTCGAAGAAACATTTATATAAAAAAAAGACATTTGATACCATTAACACTAACGACAACTACATGTATGTGTTGAGATATTGTAACTTCAAAGAATATTATAATTGTACTTTATTATTCCGGAGATGTTTCATTCCTCTGTAAAGATCTTATTGTATATCCGGAGATGTTTATTCCTCCATCGGAATGTGGTAACTCGGGTTATTAGACTTCCCTAGTGGAGGTCGGCCTTGTATGTGTTATGTGGGTCAAAGGGTTATTAGACCACCCTAGAGGGGTCGTCCCAGTCAGTTGTAGTGGGTTATTTAACCCATTGGTTAAATACGATCCTACATGTACTTGTGTAAAAGATATGTCAGAGTAGTGTATAAATAGAGGAGGTGTATTCCTCATTTGATACACTCACTCACTTGAGAATGGCGCACTTGTGAAGGAGAGGTCTGCTATGGAGCTTATGCTCAGGGTTTGCATCTTTGTATATTGTTGGTCATCTATATTGAGGAAGCTTTACTGGGTTTTCTACCCCATGAGGGTTTCCCAGGATAAATCTGTGTCTCTTGTGTTTATGCTGTGCTTGTTGTTTCTTCAATGATCCTGTATATGCTATTATTTTGAAATGGAATGTAATGCTACTATTTTCTGTCTTAGCATATTAAATCTTAACATGGCATCAGAGCTAACCTGAAGGAAGACAAGGTATGGCACCTACGACACTTGCTTTACTTACGACAATTTGAAGGTTACGGTTTTACATAGCAAAAACCAGTCATCATGGAACTTTCGCTATAAATCCATTTCTGTGAAGGTTCAGGGTCTAAAAAGTTTAGAAGTCGAAGATAACATCCCCAGGTACCTTGTGTCCAAAGGGAACCCTCAGATTCGTTGTACTTTGTAAGTTATGATCAGTACAAGTTAGGGTTTCTGCCTCTTCCAGATCTTAGTCAAAATCAGGTGACGTAGGAAAAAAGGTCATAACTTGGGCTAGGAAGCTCCAAATGAAATTTCGTAAAATGTGACAGGTAGTACACAGACTGTACTATCTCATGAAACATTTTCATAGGCTGAAGCTGAACCAGTGACACGTGGCATGCCGTACAAGTTCGCTCTCCTGTTTTATCCCATAAACAGGTCACGTTACGACACTTGGCATAACTCTCTCTCTCAAAAAGTCCAATTGAGGTCAGACCTAGAAAGATAACAGAGTGGGCTATCTCAGAAACATTTTTCAGAGGACGAAGTTCAAACAGTGACACGTGGCACGCCGTACAAGTTCGCTCTCTTGTATTATCCCATAAACAGGTCACGTTGCGACACTTGGCATAACTCTCTCTCAGAAAATCCAATTGAGGTCAGACCTATCAGGATGGAAAGATGACAGGTCAGGCTACTGCAGAAAAAGTTTTCAGACCCTGTGGATCAAAAATCTCAGAGTTATAGTAGAAACAATCAGGTGCATATTTATGTCAAAACAGAATTATTTTTGGAGCACCTTTATTCATGGCTTCCGGAATTTAGGGTTTCGGAGAAAGTTAGAATTTTTGGAATCGGAGTCCATGGCTGAATGCTACCCAGGAAAATCAAAATTTAGAGACCAATATCGAATTTTTTGGTTGGGTAGAAGACCGGGCTTCATCAAACCCTAGTTCGGGTTCCTGTCCAGAAGATCCAGAAGTTTCGAAGGCAATTTTGAGGGGTCAAATTTTGGAGATTTCAAAATTGAAGAATGCTAGGTTGATCAGCTCAGCAAGACACATTCTTCCATCCATTCAGAAGTGTGAAAGTCAAAGATTGAATTTTTTGGGTTTCTCTAGCAAACCCTAATCAAGCTATAGATCAAGTTTCAGGGGGAGTTGAGGCTAAGGCCTTACATAAGAAGACTACAAGAAGTCTCAACAGGTATGACTTAAGAAGGTTCAGGTATGTCTTGAAATCTGATTCTTGATTAAGTTCATAATGTGTTTGTCTTCATATTATTTATTAGTACAATCTTGATCAATGTTAGAATTGTCATATCACTCTAGTAGCAGTATGAATGCATGTGAATAATCGAAGACATTCATTGATTAGGGCTATATGATTGTACTAATGCATTATGGTGTTGTGTGAGGTTGATGTTGTCTGCTAACAAGATACAGGTACATCACAAAAGACAAATCAAGTTCCATGACCATGACAACATGAATACAAAGACTCACGAGTGGTACAGAATGAATAGAAGTTCAGAAGACATACAGAAGATCAAGCGGGAGGCAACCACACAAACATAAAAGATAAGTATTTGAGTTGTTATTAGAAATAGTGAATGATATTGCTTGTATGCATATTTGTATTCCTAGTGTAAACATTCATAAAGCATTGAACAGTATACTGCTAATATGCATATGATTGGTAAGTTGGACAAACATTCCATTGTTGCTTGTCTAGAATGAAACCTCTTTGCTGACATGCCGAGAGCTGTGCACACTCTCGATAGTATGTTCTGGTAGAGATGGAAGGCATCTAGATAGCCACTTTATGCATACAGGATATGGGAAAGTGTTGTGCCAAAGTATTGGTCAAAATAGTTGCATAACTATGTAAATGATATCTGTATGCATAATAGGTTATCATGTCAATATGATTTGATGATTATGAAGTATTACTAATCATGTACTTAATTTTGATTTGTAGGAAAGATCATGATGAATGATGAACTCTGAACAAGCGATGGATGTTCAACAAAAGATTTACAAATCAAACACACTATAGAAAGCTTGTGGTTAAGAGATTCTCTTAGAAAGAGGAAGAGAATCATGATGAGATGTTTTGCTCCAAGGGACTAGATAAGACCAATCTCTTAATGATGTAATTAAAGAAGAAGTATGAATCAGGTTCTGTATGGGTACCTAGGATCGGTAGTCAATTGATGAGCTTAATGATCGTCATGGGTGATGTGGATCTCAACCTTTGCTACAAGGTTGAGTATGGCTTCTATACACATGTGACATGGATGCAAGAAAGAACTCACCATAGAGTTTGAATGATTTTGAGGCTCATATTAGTAGACCCATTTGACGAGAGATGGCACAGATAGATATGCAGAAGATCACTCAATGCAAAATGTGAATAATGGATAATTGACAGCTTCATGACAAAGCTTGGGTTTTACCAGAAGTAAAGATGTTCCTAACCTTTACCTTAAGGTTGTGGATGATGAACCTATCATAACATTATTGTATGACGATGATCTCTTTCTAACAAGGAATGAGAAACAGGTCATGAAAATGGTTGCATAAATGAAAATGAAAGATCTCGGATTAATGCACTACTTCTTAGGTCTAGAAGTATGGCAAGATCCAAAAGGAATCTTTTAAATCAAGGTAAGTATGCTGTAAAGTTTCTAAAAAGATTTGATATGTTGGAGTATAAAGCCATGGCCACTCCCATGGACTCCAACTTGAAGTTATTAGTTAATGACTCATTGTATTTAGTGGACCTAACCCTATATAGAAAAATCATTGGGTCATACTAGGCCAGATATATGCTTTGCTGCAAATACCCTAAGTTAGTATCTATTAGAACCTAGAAAGGTTCACTTAATAGCTACAAAGCATGTAGTGAGGTACCTAAAAGGTACATTAGATTTTTTTTTTTGGTCTATATTATCTTGGAGGTCATGAACTCCGTTTACATGGTTACTCAGATTCTGATTGGGCAGGAAGTGTCTCAGACAGAAAGAGTACATCAGGTGGATGTTATAGTCTTGAATCTGCCATGATCTCATGGTTCAGCAAGAAACAATCTAGTGTGGCTCTCAGTACTGCTGAAGCATAATATATGGTTGTCTGATCTGCCAACTATGAAGCAGTGTGGCTTCAGAATCTATTATATGGAGTGTTTGACTTAGAAATGGATCCCACTGTGATTATGTGTGACAATCAAAGCTGCATTAAGATGACTGAAAATCCTGTGTTCCACGATAAGTCAAAACAAATAGAGATCCGATACTTCTATATATGAGATATGGTGCAAAGAGGAGCTATCAATCTCGTATATATAAGCACTGAGGATCAGATTGCTGATATCTTGACTAAACCTCTGTCTCGAGTGAAGTTTGAATACTTTCGAGACAAGCTTGGTATAGTTCAAAAGAACTCTCCTCGAAAGGGGGAGTAGCATAGTATCTGATAACAAGTATGTCTCATCAATGATGAGGTTACCTATTTACTGCACTTAGTTACTTAGAATTATTTAGATTTAGGAATCTTATATTTTTTCTTTTGATGATAGATGTATACATGCTTTTGATGATAGATGCATACATGCTTTTGATGTTAGATATACATGCTTTTGATGATAGATGTATACATGCTTTTGATGATAGATGTTATGCATGAGGATACATGTTTTGTTATACATGTTTTGATGATGAGGATACATGTTTCGCTATACATGTTTTTATGATGAGGATACATGTTTTGCTATACATGTTTTGATGATGAGGATACATGTTTTGTTATACATGTTTTGATGATGAGGATACATGATTGACACATGTCTTGATGAAGTTCTTGGTAAACATGTGAGGGGATTGGATCATCCCTGGACTTCAGTCCGAAAGAAGAGCCTTAGACGTATGTCTTCGAGAATGAAGTTCTTGGTGAACATGTGAGGGGATTGGATCATCCCTGGACTTCAGTCCGAAAGAAGAGCCGTAGACATATGTATTCGAGAATGAAGTTCTTGGTGAACATGTGAGGGGATTGGATCATCCTTGGACTTCAGTCCGAAAGAAGAGTCATAGACGTATGTCTTCGAGAATGAATTTCTTGGTGAACATGTGAGGGGATTGGATCATCCCTAGACTTCAGTCCGAAAGAAGAGCCGTAGACGTATGTCTTCGAGAATGAAGTTCTTGGTGAACATGTGAGGGGATTGGATCATCCCTGGACTTCAGTCCAAAAGAAGAGCCGTAGACATATGTCTTCGAGAATGAAGTTCTTGGTGAACATGTGAGGGGATTGGATCATCCCTGGACTTCAGTCCAAAAGAAGAACCGTAGACGTATGTCTTCGAGAATGAATTCCTTGGTGGACGGTTGAGGATTAAGTCATCCTTGGACGTAGTCCTAAATGTATGGTTGAGGATTAAGTCATCCTTGGACATGGTCCTAAATGTACGGTGGAGGATTAAGTCATCCTTGGACGTGGTCCTAAATGTATGGTGGAGGATTAAGTCATCATTGGACGTGGTCCTAAATGTACGGTGGAGGATTAAGTCATCCTTGGACGTGGTCCTAAATGTACGGTGGAGTATTAATTCATCCTTCGACGTGGTCCTAAATGTACAGTGGAGGATTAAGTCATCCTTGGATGTAGTCCTAAATGTACGGTTGAGGATTAAGTCATCCTTGGATGTGGTCCTAAATGTACGGTAAGGATTGGATCATCCTTGGACTTCGGTCCTGTGAACTGAGCCGTAGACATGAGGTCTCCGAGAATTGATAGGACTGGATCGTCCCTGGACTTCGGTTCAAAAGGTACACGATAGGACTGGATCATCCCTGGACTTCGGTTCAAAAGGTACATGACAGTACTGGATTGTCCCTAGACTTCGGTTCAAAAGGTACATGACAGGACTGGATCATCCCTGGACTTCGGTTCAAAAGGTACATGACAGGACTGGATCATCCCTGGACTTCGGTTCAAAAGGTACATGACTGGATTGCATCATCCATGGACGTATGTCCTAAAAAGAGCAGGATTGATCACCCTGGAAAATTTTGATCGTATGATGACGATGTTGTTGATCGTATGATGACGATGCTGATGTTCGTATGATGACGATGCTGATGATCGTATGATGACGATGCTGTAGATCGTGATGAACCAAATGTTGTAGATCAAGATGATGTGATGACGCTGATGATCGTGTGATGACGATGCTGATGATCGTGTGATGACGATGCTGATGATTGTGAGGATTCAGATATTGATGTTGCTGTAGTTGTTTGAGTACTGCAGAAGATAAAGATGTTGATGTTCCAATATTGAAGATGTTCCAGTAACTGGTTGAGTTACTGATGATATTGAGAAAGCTTCCAATGATTTATAGATGTATCGTGTATGATGTTGATGACTCCTTGCTCGTGCAGATGCTGTTATAATATCCTTCTCGTTAAGGGGGAGTGTTGAGATATTGTAACTTCAAAGAATATTATAATTGTACTTTATTATTCCGGAGATGTTTCATTCCTCTGTAAAGATCTTATTGTATATCTGGAGATGTTTATTCCTCCATCGGAATGTGGTAACTCGAGTTATTAGACTTCCCTAGTGGAGGTCGGCCTTGTATGTGTTATGTGGGTCAAAGGGTTATTAGACCACCCTAGAGGGGTCGGCCCAGTCAGTTGTAGTGGGGTATTTAACCCATTGGTTAAATACGATCCTACATGTACTTGTGTAAAAGATATGTCAGAGTAGTGTATAAATAGAGGAGGTGTATTCCTCATTTGATACACTCACTCACTTGAGAATGGCGCACTTGTGAAGGAGAGGTCTGCTATGGAGCTTATGCTCAGGGTTTGCATCTTTGTATATTGCTGGTCATCTATATTGAGGAAGCTTTACTGGGTTTTCTACCCCATGAGGGTTTCCCAGGATAAATCTGTGTCTCTTGTGTTTATGTTGTGCTTGTTGTTTCTTCAGTGATCTTGTATATGCTATTATTGTGAAATGGAATGTAATGCTGCTATTTTCTGTGTTAGCATATTAAATCTTAACAGTATGATCAATCTTCAACTTAGCTTTCAAATTGTTGCTCAAAAAATAAATGAGACAATGGAATACATCAGTCATTTGTCCAGAACAAATTCAATCAACCAAAGGCTGCTCGTAGAAACCCAAACATGATGGGACTATTTCTGATAACAAATAAATATAAAAATGCAATACCACTACTTCAAGCATTGTGAAAATTACAACATATTCATTCAAGACAATTTTAATGGTAAGTGAGAATACTTTAGTCCTTAATTTACAGCTAATAAATCCAAGTTCTTACCAATCTTCTATGTAATAGACAAGAACCTCAAAACTGATTACTTTCATAGCTCTTCCATCTATATTATCATGCTTATATCTGTTTAAATTATGACTTCTAAGACGTGTGGTTTTCAATATTGTAATACATTATTCTCACGTACTTCCTGCAAGGCTATTTGAAGTTTCAAGGCCTTGTTGATGTCATATTCCTAAAACAATGAGTGAGCAGTGCCCAACAATTTGTATAAATTTTATTCAACGTGCAGATGATATAAAATCTACATATAAAACCTAGTGGGAAGAAATAAATTTTTCAAAGGCCAAAGGCAAGAAATTGTTGAAGACAAGTTACTAGGATTTCAATAAGTAAAACTGAATACAGTACTACCATTAGTGGCCACAAAGCAAAATAGCCTACAACGTTATCTTGGGGTCCAACACCTTATGTTATATACCTATGTTACATTGTTGCGAAAGCTTTTCCCACTAATTTGTATTTTATTTTATCCAATATGCAAACCATATAAAAGCTACCATAAAAAATGACAAAAAATTATTGGAAGAAACATTTATATAAAAAAGAAGAAATTTGATACCATTAACACTGACGACAACTACATGTCCCTGCCAAATGATGCCATGAGTGAAATTTGTATTTTAGGTAATGTTGATGAACCGACCATGGTAGTGGACGACACAATGAAATTGTTTCAATTGACAACATTGAAGAGGACTTTATTCCATTGTGATTGAACTATTAACTTGAGTCTGCAGAAGATTCAAAATTGGAAGGGAAAATATTGAAGAAATTATTGATAACCCAGTTGTTCACAATGTTGGTTGTTACCTATGTAAACCAATTAAGCGGAAACTTTCTATTTATGGTGCATATGGACACATAGAAGCCATTAATTTCTTCATATTTCTTTGCAATGCGCCTATTGATCTCTTTAAAATATAATCTCAAATAAATCCTATCTTTAGAAACAATATATAGTCTATAATTCACTTTTGCCCGCACGGGTGTGGATCACTGGCGGTTCAGTTGTTATGAAGTCACAGTTGTAAATGGAGGTTACCAGTTCAAATCACACCCGGCTTTACCTGTGTCCCATGCTTGTGGGGTGTGTGGGGCACCTGGGGGTATAGTGTTAGTTTTTCAGAATTTACTTCAATCTGATCTAGGATCTTAACTGAGAGAAAAACATGTACAACATATCTATAGCATATCAATCATGGGAACCAATAATGCAAGCACACAAGAGACACAGAGTTTACTTGGGAAAAACCATAAAGGTGAAAAACCCCAATAACTTCCTCAGAGATAGATAGAGAAATGATACAACCCAAGCATAAGAGATAGACATCTCCTAGCAGCAGCTTCTCCTCCTCCACAAGTGCGCCACTCTCTCGAGAGTGTAAGAGAGAATAGAATGTGTAAACTGAGAGAGACACACTCTCTATTTATACACTAACTTGACTTGACCTTTACTCAACTAGGTCGGCCTCAACTTAACCACTTAACATAATGCTAACTGGGCCGACACCCAATAGGGTGGTCTAATAACCCTTTGGCCCACATGACTTATACAGGACCGGCCCCAACAAGGTGGTCCAATAACCCATCAAGTATAAGTTACGACACTTACAATATAAATGACGACACTTCCATATAGAGGAATAATAACATCTCTATAGGAATACAAACACTTCTGTATAGAGGAATAATAACATCTCTATAGGAATATAATATACATATATGTGAAATACATTTCGAAGTTACATATACATCAACACTCCCTCTTAACTAGGAAGGTATTTCTTGACACAGGTCTTCTAGCACAAGTCTTCTTCTCTGGATCATCATCAGCGAATCATCATCCTCGAATCATCGTCATCGTCACTGCTGCTGCTATCTCAATCAATCTTTGAATCTACTCATCATAGCAAGTTCTACACAGCCAGTCTTTTTTCATACTGGATGTAGGCCCACCACCTGTAGGTCTTCACCATCACTGGTCATACTGTGGAATCCTTAGGACTCATCACGTGCATCTGCAAAACCTCGCAAGAGCATCCCATGACTTTTACAAGCACACAGCTCAACCTCTCAAATCTCTTAAGATCTTTTACATGCCACTGCACAACCTGTCCATGACCAGAGAGTATCCACCTGATACTCACCATACATCCAACTGATGTATATCATCACATGATCAACATGATCATCATCATCTCTGTGAGCAAGCCATCAAGTAGGTACACCTCAGGACTGATTACACTGCCTCTACAAAACCTACAAGATCTCTCAGGACCGATTACACTGCCTCGACAAAACCTATAAGAGCATCTCAGGATTGATTATATGCCTCTGCAAAACCTGTGTACCAAACTGTCACATCAATGTCTTCAGATCACCACATAGTCCACGGAGCACAACCCAGATGCACGCACACAACACTTACACTCACCATGGGAGGACTAACCTGCCACCATGTGAAAGGCTCACAGCACTTACACTCACCAGCATGGGAGGACCAACCTACTACCATCTGGGAAAGGATAACAGCACTTACATCAATGACCATGGGAGGCCCAACCTACAACCATGTCGGAAAGGCCCATCACTTACATCATGACCATGAGAGGACTAATGTACCATCATGTCAGAATGGCCCAACACTTACATCATGACCATGAGAGGACTAACCTACCATCATGTCAGAATGGCCCAACACTTACATCTCACCATGGGAGGACTAACCTGCCACCATGTGAGAATGGCCCAACCCTTACATCTTACCATGGGAGGACCAACCTACCACCATGCAAGAATGGCCCAGTGTGCATCTGTGTCTCCGGACTTCATCACTTCCCTCTGGAAGGCATCTCGATCTGAAGTACACCAAGTCTCCCTCTGAAGTATTCAAACTTCACTCTGGAAAGCGGCTTGGTCAACACATCGACTATCTACTCGTCTGTCGCAACATATAGGAGATTCACATCTCCCCTCTGCACCATATCCCTGATATAGTGGAACTTGATCTCAATGTGCTTTGACCTATCATGGAACACTGGGTTCTCTGACAACTTCACACAACTCTGGTTGTCGTAATATATATAGGTAGCACTCAACTGGAGATCAAAGAAATCAGACAGTAGCTTCCTAAGCCATACTGCCTCACAACTAGCTGAAAAAGCTACGAAATACTCTGCTTCAGCTGTACTCAGTGCCACACAGGACTGCTTCCTGCTAAACCAAGAGATCACACTTGATCCCATACTGAAGCAGCACCCTGAAGTGCTCTTCCGATCAATGGCACTACCTGCCCAATCTGAATCAACATAACCTTCCAGGCTAAACTTTTGATTCGCCTCATACTTGAGCCCATAATCCACTGTACCCTTCAGGTACCTCAGAACATGCTTTGCAGCTATCAGGTGAACATGTGTCGGATCTATCAGATATTGGCTCAAGGTGTTCACCACAAAGCAAATGTCTGGCCTTGTATTCGTCAGGTACATCAAGGACCCAATCATTTGACGATACATCGTAGCATCAACCGGCTCAGAAGAAGCATCACACAGAAGCTTCAGGTTCGATGCCATAGGTGTGGTCATGGCCTTGTAGTCCATCATCCCAAAACTCTTCAGGATCTCTACTGCATACTTCCCTTGTCCAAGGAAGATTCCATCTGCACTCTGCCACACCTCCATACCAACAAAAATAGTGCATCATTCCCAAGTCCTTCATCTCTAACTCGGCAGCAAGATTCCGCTACATGTCAACAATCAATCTATCCTCACCTGTAACAAATAGGTCATCCACATACAAAAGTAGTATCATTGGATTGCCTTCCTCAACCTTTTAGTAAAGGTTGGAATCCCCTTTACCCTTGGTAAAGCCCAAATTGGATAGAAAGTTGTCTATCCTACCATACCAAGTTCTGCACGTATATGACTCCCTGTCATGTGTCTCAGAACCAAGTGGCTACTCCACATACACTTCTTTTTCAACCACACCATTCAAGAAAGCTGTCTTGAAATCCATCTGTTGTATCTTCCACTTCATCACTGCAGCCAGAGCAAGTACTGATCTAATGGAAGTGTATATGGCTACAGGAGAAAAAATTCTCTATGCTACCACCTACAGCATGCTTGATCTTGTAGATCCTCTTAGAAGTAACTACAGACTCCCCTTCAGGTCTTGGAACTGCTTCCCAAACATCTTCATGATCAACTGGTACCCCTCGATCATGGCATTCTTCCTCGATCCTGGGAACTTCAATATCTTCAACATTTTCAATAGATAACTTTGTTGCTAAACAAATGTTGTAGTCCTTCTTTTGTAGGTGATGGTATACGATCTTTCCTACACAACAAGTTAAATTGCATGATTAGAAAACAGCTCATAGTTTTCAGAACAAATTCTTATACATAAAGAAATATGTCATACGGTCATGCAATTATCTTAGCCAATGCTTCAATACAACATTTATCCATATCCTGTAACTTTCTTGATGCTTGACAATCTTGACTAGAACATTGTTAAGAGTGTGCACAACTCTCAACATGTCAGCAAAGAGGTTTCATTCTAGATAAGTAGCAATGGAATGTTGTACAGTTCCATAGGCCACTTACCCATCACATGCATATCAGTAGTATACTGTTCATCAATGCAATCATTCTAGTATGCACAATTACTTAAATAAACAAATATGAAAGAAATGATAATTGAAATACTTATCTTTGTTTGTTTGTTGGGTGGACTCCCTCTGAGTCGTTGCTTCCTTGCAGGAGCTGCTGAAGTAGCTTCTAAGTAGCTTCTTCTACACCTTTCTGTTGTGAAATGTAGAAGTATGGTCAACTCCCTCTAGATATCTGCATCCTTGCAGAAACTATTGGAGTGTGCTCCCTCTTGATCTTTGCTTCCTGGATTACCTATCCTTGAACTTATGTTCATCCTAATTGGTCCCTATGCATGCTTATTAGTATCATGATTGTATTATCCTTGTGATCTCATACATAATCATACATTCATTAGTATATTCTCAATATTATCAAAACACAATAATCTTAAGCATATATAGTCATGATCATTTCAAACAGAAATAATAAGCATTAGTATTCAAGGTTTATATAGGACTCTTATGGTTAGTCATATCATCAATTATAGTAAGAAATATAATATGCATACAACCATGACTATTCAAACCTATGACTTCATCAATAATCGTTATCAACAACACAACAGTATAAGATCCTTACACAAGGTAGGATTCTAGCTTGATATAGGAAAAACATACCTGGATTAGCATGCTAGCTGGTTATGTCTAACATACCCGCATAATGTCTTCTTGTTCTCTTCAATGACTTGTGCTAGTAACTTGCATGTCTCATAAGTTATCCATTGTAGGGCCAAGTTATACATACATCGTAAGTAGATATTGTAAGTGATCCATGACAATGGATGAATCTTTGTCCTTATGTCATCATGATCATATGTTCTTGAACTAGAACATGATTTGTCTTTCTTGGTGTACCTTTCATGTTAGTGGACAACATAAACCTCATACAACACCATAATGCATTAGTACAATCATAAGTGTCAACACCCTAATCAATGAATATCTTCTATCATGCAGTCATAATTTTGTTAAGGTGATACGACAAGTCTAAAATCAAGATTGTACTAACCGTAATAACATGAAGACAAACATACCATAAACTTAATCATGAACAAATCTTGAAACATACCTGGATGAGTCATACCTATCGAGATTGCTTGTAATCTTCTTATGTAAGGCCTTAGCCTCATCTCCCTCTGAAACAGGAACTTCTTCACTTATGTAGGTGACCAATCCATTCTCTTCTAGGATTAACCCAATCCACTTGATTTGTAGGAACTGGATCTGGAGCTGGATTAGGGTTTGTCAGAAAAAACCCTAAAAATTCAAACTTTGAATTTCAAACTTTCGAAATGATAGAAATATGCGCATTGATGAGTTGATCAAGCTAGTATACTCAGAATTTGAAAACTACAAAGTTTCACTCCTCAAATTTGCCTTTGAAACTTCCGGATTCACTAGACATGACCCCGAACTAGGGTTTGATGAAGCCCACCCTTTTTCCCAATCAAAAGGTTTGATCCAAAGCTCTAAGCTTCTATTTTTCTGAGGAGCTTCCAGCCGTGGTCACATATTTCAAAAATTCCCATTTTTGCAGAAGCCCTAAATTTCCACTTTTCCGATCAAAGACCCGAACTAGGGTCTGATCAAGCCCGGTCTTCTGCCCAACCAAAAATTCTGATATTGGTCTCTAAATTTCTATTTTGATGAGTAGCATTCAGCCATAGTCTCCGATTACAAAAATTCCAACTTTCTCCAAAACCCTAAATTCCGAAAGCCATGAATGAAGGTGCTAAAAAATAATTCTGTTTTGACAGAAATATGTACCTAATTGTTTCTGGTGTAACTCCGCACTTTTCGATCCACAAGGTTTGAAAAAAATTTCTATGGTGTCCTGACCTGTCATATTTCCATCTCAATAGGTCTGAACTCAATTGGATTCTTTGAGAGAGATTTATTCTAACTGTCGCAACGTGACCTGTTTATGGGATGAAACCGGAGAGTGAACTTATACGATGTGCCACAAGTCACTAGTTCAGTTTCGGCCTCTGAAAAAGTTACCTGAGAAATTTTAGTCCGTGCACTACCTGTCACGCTTTACAAAATTTCATTTGGAGCTTCCTAGCCCAAGTTATGAGCTTTTTTCCAAGGTCACCTATTTTTGACTGAGACCTGGAAGAGGCAAAAACCCTATATTGTACAGATCATAAATCACAAAGTACAACGAATTAGAAGTTTTCCTTTGGAAAAAAGGTACATGAGGATATGATATTCGACCTATAAACGTTTCAGATCCAAACAATTCGCCAAAATGGATTTATAGTGAAAGTGCTATGATGACTAGTTTTTGCTATATCAAGCCCTAGCATCGCAAGTGCAACAAGTGTCATACATGCCATATCATGCCTTCTTTCAGGCTAGCTCTGATACCATGTTAGTTTTTCAGAATTTACTTCAATCTGATCTAGGATCTTAACTGAGAAAACAACATGTACATCATATCAATCATGGACACAATAATGCAAGCACACAAGAGACATAGAGTTTACTTGGGGAAAACCATAAAGGTGAAAAACCCCAATAACTTCCTGAGAGATAGATAGAGCAATGATACAACCCAAGCATAAGAGATAGACATCTCCTAGCAGCAGCTTCTCCTCCTCCACAAGTGCGCCACTCTCCTGAGAGTGTGAGAGAGAATAGAATGTGTAAAATGAGAGAGACACACTCTTTATTTATACACTAACTTGACTTGACCTTTACTCAACTAGGTCGGCCTCAACTTAACCACTTAACATAATGCTAACTGGGTCGACACCCAATAGGGTGGTCTAATAACCCTTTGACCCATATGACTTATACAGGGCTGAACCCAACAAGGTGGTCTAATAACCCATCAAGTATAAGTTACAACACTTACAATATAAATGACGACACTTCCATATAGAGGAATAATAACATCTCTATAGGAATACAAACACTTCCGTATAGAGGAATAATAACATCTCTATAGGAATACAATATGCATATATGTGAAATACATTCCGAAGTTACATATACATCAACATATAGTGGTAGCGGGATTGGATCCCTGGACCCCATGTCACGGGAGTACCATCCCACTCTCTAGTTGCCGATTCCCCTAGTTACAAAAATAAAAATAAAAAAAATAAAAATATAGTCTATACTTCGCTTGTAAACATTGTATTTCTCGATTTCATAATTGTGGACGACTAGATGAGCAAATTGGAAGCAGAAGTTGTGCTTAATTAAGCAAGGATATGTAGTTAATGGCAAATTCGACAAAATTACACGTTCGTACAGAATAAAGTTTGCCTGGAATTTTTGCATTAATGTGTAACATTGGTTGACTTAGAATGTATTTTGGGATGGATTTCAAGCAAAATCTATCAAGAAAGTGTGATAAAATACAATATTTGACAGAGGCATGGAAAGTATAGAAGTATATATAAGAAATTTGAAATGAATTTGTATTATAAACAAGGCAAAGAAATTATTTTAACATTAGTTGAAAAAAGACATACTAAGCATCAATGCTTAGTAGGAGAATCTGATTTGGAAAGAGCCCAGTTCCTTAGAAAAATACACAGACTTAGCAAATAAATGATTGAGCTAAGAAAAGAAACCAATTCCCAATTGCAAGCTAACTGTTAATAAATTTCGATGGTCTCTTTCCCTCCTTTGTATGAAAAATAAGTAGTTTAAAAAATGATACTGGAAATGGACTGTGAATGTTAAAGTTATGCCATTTTAAATAAAAGAATAAAGTGGAACCAAGGCACTATGTGACAAGTAGAGAATGACCCACGTGGTAATGGAAGCACAATGAAGCGTTAAAAATCAAATAAAATCCCTTAATTCACTAACTTTGTCTAAAAAATCACTTTTACAAATAAATTACTTTTAAAAATAAAATAAGTGACCCACTTTTCTAAAATAAGTGAGACACTTTTACACTGAAATTACTTTAAGGTTGCATGCAAAAAATAATTTAAAAAGGAATTTAGCTACTTTATATTATTCACTATTATACAATAAATGAAATGCACTTTAAAATTATTGAAATGCACTATTTTGGGATGTATGAATTCAATTGGCAAGAACAGTAATTAAATGCAAAATATTTGTACTACAAACAATAAACTAGAAATGATATAATATACAATAAAAAAGACAAGTTATTAAGACCCAGTTGGGATAAGCTGAAAATGATATAATATGCAATCAAAAAGACAAGTTATTAATACCCAGCTAGGATCAAATTACCAAAATTCATGTTCTCATCAAAACCAACTAAACCAACTGCGGAACATTATGTTCCCACAAATTATGTTTTTGTTATTGTTCGTTGCCTCTTCGAATTCAGGTTTCCTGAGTGTTGGCATAACGGTTTTAGCAGTGAGGATGTTAGAAGTGGAGAACATTAGAGGAATGGTCAAGGTGTATAAAGCTGTCACTACTTTTTGTGAAAAGGATCTCTGAACGTTCCGCAACTCTTCCTAGCGAGGAGAAGCAGAAATTGAGGTCGTGACTAAAGATGTGGTCCTTTTTTTGGCTTACCTGTTGGGTAGAATTGCTTCAGTGGAGAAATGGACAGGGAAATTGTTATGTTCTATGAAGGCCCACTCAAAGGCTGACCTGAAACAGAGGAATGAGGTAAAGAGCACTACTCGACAATGGGTGTTGTTGCCATTAGAGGCATGGAGATGAACACACGAACATGATAAGAAAATTGGAGTGGAGTGCTATTAATAAGCAAGTACTATTTAAATTTATTGTATAAAAATTTCAAATTGCTGCTCAAAAAATAATTGAGACAGTGGAATACATCAGTCATTTCTCCAGAACAAATTCAATCAACGAAAGGTTGCTGGTAGAAACCTAGACATGATGGGACTATTTCTGATAACAAATAAATATTAAAATGCAGTACCAATACTTCAGGCATTGTGAAAATTACAACCTATTCATTCAAGAGAATTTTAATGGTAAGTGAGAATACTTCAGTCCTTAATTTACAACTAATAAAAAATAATGTCGGGTTTAAAAAAGATTTGAATGACAAAAGTAAGGTATATACATTGAATTAATTTACATACTATAACTAATTTTATGATATATGAATCAATTGAGAAAATTAGGTTAAATTGTTATCATTCATGTCAAATTTGTCACAAAAAACTACAAGATTAAGTCACTCCTACTTTCTACTTGCAATAATGCGTATACGTATAATGAAGCTTTATTTGATGGAGCAATAATTATTAATCAGCTACGTCAGTGACATCAAATTTCCATAACTAACCCAAAGTAGAAAGTTAACTTCAATACTAGTAGAGAGAGGCGAGGTCATGTACCATTATCAGAAGAGATTTACTGAACATGGCATACTGTAAATTGATCCTCATACTCTGACTTCTATTGGGATCAATGACCGAAAATTCTGCTTGTGAGACTTGTAGTTAGCTATAAGTATTTCTATTGGGATCAATGACCTAAAATTCTGCTTGTGAGACTTGTAGCCAGCTATAAGTATACTTTCATATAGAGATGGAAATAATATTCTAAGCTATCGGTATGGTAGTGCTGGACTCTATGGAATCTTTTTAAGGGAATAAATTAATTGATGTGTTATAGTATTGTAAAATAATTATAACTGCAAGGGTATGTAATCTTTATTAATAATTATTCTCCTCAAATATGGTTAAATCCCCCACGACCTGTGCGAATGACATTTTATGTCAGGTTTTTGTGGGAAAGCGAAACTCCCTAGGTTATTCGATGTCCATATTGCACTTGCACTATGAAGCCAACCATAGCAGAGTAGGGCACCTTAAAGAGAAAAAAACCCCAGAAATTTACAAAGGGATATGAACGAATTTACAAATTAACCAAAGTTAGTAGTTGACCTCGAGCACAAGAGGAAATGAACATATCGAGCAGCTACTAACCTCAAGCACAGGGGGAAGCCAAGATATCAAGCAGGAAGAGTCTGATGCAGCAGAAACCAAGATATCCAACCACGTGAACAGAAACAAAGACAAATCTGGAGGCTTCTGCTTCAAAGACAAACTGCGATAAATCACAACAATCTGGACACTTCTGCTTGCAATACAGCCACAATAAATCCTTGATATAGCCGCCATTGTTAAATCCATATCCACATCATGTTGTGCAACCAAAATTAAATGTTGAATGCAGTCCATTCAAGCAAAATCATCCCAAATACTAGAATAGATACATAAACCCTAAATGCCCAAATTAAATGCTAAATCCAGAATGTAGTGGAAGCCATTCACTCAAAATTCGAGGTTAATTAATGGGCAATTCGAGACTCATGTGAAAGCTGGTAACATTAAACCAGACAAAAAAATAATTAACGAGCTTTGATCTCCGTCTCTGGTGCCCTGCAACTCCATAGACATGACCCACGATTACACTCGTGTATTTATTCTAAATATTTTTGGATTATATAAAATATAAAAACGGTGATAATAAATATATTATAAATCCCTGTAATGATTGTATTTGAGCTGTCTGTTCTAAATATTTTTGGATTATATAAAAAATGAAATGTTAAATCCAGAATATAGTGGGAGCCATTCACTCAAAATTCGAGGTTAATTAATGGGCAATTCGAGACTCGTGTGAAAGCTGGTAACATTAAACCAGACAAAAAAAATAATTAACGGGCTTTGATCTCCATCTTCGGTGCCTTGCAACTCCATAGCCATGACCCATGTTACAGCCATGTATCATGCATTGGGACAATCAAACAAGGAACCGACTCTTTGCTATCTTGTACAAGTTGGCGATCATGTCCAGGAGTGATGATGTGTAAAATTCTAAAATTTTTAAATTTTAAATTATTTTATTTTTATTTTATTTTCTGCAATTTAATTCTCTCCTCCAGGCATTTATGTCTTATCATAACTATCCTTCACCAATGAAAAAAGCAAATTTTCATTTTTCAAAAAATAAAATAAATATTTTTATTTTTAAGAAAATCAAATTAATACTTTTTATCTAAAACATTATGAAAAGAACATTAATATTTCAAAAATATTTCAAAACTAATGCAAGTCAAAGGGTATTCACTTTCCAATGGAAAGTATATCCGTGCCTTGGCAGGAACTAATAAAATGAAATCATTGATATGAAGTATTGTTACCAATCGTTTTAACTATGTCCATCGAATACTATTTAATTGTTATTGAGTGTTTTACAAGTTAAATTCTACATTTTCAAATTACTAATTCATTTATTAAAAAAATTACACCTATCTTCATATTAATTTTATTAAACATTACATTATGAAATTATGTATTGTATTTTTTGAATTTTTTCTATAAAATTTAACATATTTTGTAGTTTAGTAATAACAAAACATATCGAATCATCTGATTTTTATCCAATTAAAGATTAATGAGATGATATTTTAAATTGAAAAAAATAATGATAAATTGTTAAAGAACATTATGTATATTGATGTGTTTAAGCATTTTAAAGTTGTGGTTGAAAAGGAGAGTGGTAGATTTATTTAAGGCTTGAGATCATACACAGGAGGTGAGTATATGGTAAATTATTTTGTGGAATTTTGTCGATATCATGGAATTAAAAGACAATTTACTGCTCGTTACACTCCATAAGAAAATGGAGTGACATGAAGAAAGAATCAAACCATTATGAACAGGGCTCAAAGTATGTTGAAGGAGAAGCACCTTCCAATTGAATATTGGGGAGATGTTGTTACTTGCTCAATTGATGGACATGAATACAAGGTCTACACGTTAAAGAAATATTTGTATGGATTGAAACAAACACCCAGAGTATGGTACAACATGATTGATGAGTATTTGAATAGTGAAGGATTCAGCAGAAGTCCTTGAGTGAACCAACCTTGTATACAAAAGTAAATTAAGAAGGTAAAATCTTGATTGTTTACTTGCATGATGATGATTTGATTTTCACTAGAGATCTTTCAATATATGAGTTTAAGACAACCATGAAAATAGAGTTTGAGATCATTGATTTAGGAATGATGAAATATTTTCTTGGTATTGAAGTAACCCAAACTGAGGATGGTATTTTTATTAGTCAAACTAAGTATGAAAATGATATATTGAAAAGATTCGGAATGATGAATTGTAATCCAGCGGTAACTCCAATTGAAACTGGAAAAACCTCAGTAGGAAGGATGAGGCGTCAAAAGTTGATCCAACATTGTATAAGAGACTGGTTGGAAGTCTCATGTATTTGACTGCAACAAGGCTTAATATAGTGTTTGTAGTAAGTTTGGTTTCAATATTTATGGAGTCTCCAAAGAGCACCCATTGGCAAGATGGAAAGAGGATCATGAGATATATTGCTAGAACAACAAATTTTGGTATCCTATATACATCAATTTCATATTTTAAGTTGATTGGATATACTGATAGTTGTTTTGTAGGTTCTACAGATGATAGGAGGAGCACATTGGGATATGTGTCTAGTTTTGGATTGGGAACAGTAGCATGGCCTTCAAAGAAGCAACCCATAGTGACTTTATCCTCTGCTAAGGCAGAGTATGTTGCAACAATAGCAGATACATGCCAAACTATGTGGATGAAAATAACTCTTTCTGAGTTGCATCGTGAACAAGAAGAACCAAAGCATATTTTCTACAACAATAACTCAACCATAGCACTATCAAGGAATCATATCTTCCATAAAAGGTGTAAGCATATTGATACACGGTATTATTTTATTTGAGAATTGATAAACAAGAATAAAATCCGTATTGAATTTTGCAGATCAAAAGATCAATTTGTAGACTTGCTTACCAAACCTTTGGGAAAAGAGCTGTTTGAATTTCATAGAGAAAATATAGGGGTTTGCATGAAGTAATGGCAGGTTTCTAAATGTTGTTACATGTTACAGCAGTAACAAAATTCAGTAGTAAGTTTATTCGGTAAAATAATTGAGGACTATGTTGAAAATTATTTATTCCACCGCCCAAATAATTAACCACCACGATTATGATGAGTCATCACCACCACACCGAATCATCCACCATTGTCTTAAAAGGTATTTGCTTCTCTATTTCAACTCATCGAAAATTTAAAAGGGACAACATATTCTATCAAATCTGAAGGGGCATCCATCGTTTTAAATTTCTCATCCTATCAAAGTTTAATGGGGTAGCACACTAACATTGAATTTTGAAGAGGTATTTACAACTCGTGTTTCAGCTCTTCAAGAACTTAACTGAACATAGTGTTTATTCTGAAGAGATATTTTGTGATTTAGCTGCAACGAAGGGTCAATTAGAATTTAATGACCTATTATCTTGAAACACTTTATATAGCCATGTAATCTTGATTTTGTATTACAAGAAGTTACATGAATTATGAATTATCAGTTAAAACTGAAAACATACTTTTTACTTTGTAATATTGATGGTCTATTTTTATGAGTTTGTAAACTCATATTTGTGTTGAAGTATTTTTGTTGTAGCAAGTCACATTTCTGAGTTTATTCCTGAGTGTACATGTGCTAAATATGTTTAAGTACTGAACCAGAGTATTATCCTTCAAGTTTTATGAATATAGGAGTCATCAAAAGAGTTAAAATTACTTGCTGAAACTCATTTCTTGTAAAATACAGTTTGCTAAAACTCCATGCCTATAGCTTGCAGTTTGCTTAAACTCCTATAAAAGTGTTGTTTTATTGCTGAAACACATCCTATAAGTGATAGTTTTGAGTTTTAGTGATTTGTACGTGTTGCTGTGTGTGAGAGCAACACTCCGCTAGCTTTCCACAATAATATGGTAGACGAGGCTGATAACAATAGTTTTATCAAAGCCAACCGATCAGTCTTAGTCAACAAAAGCAGAGTTCCCACTCCATGCCTGACTAAAGATTTTTCAAACTCAAATAAATGAAATGTAAATTTTCATATAAACACGAAATTACTTAACATCACTCAGCTAGAGAGCTGATAACATTAAAAAAAAAGTCTAACTTAACATATTTGCAACGGACCGGACTAAAATTTCTTCCAGCAAAAGCCGACCAAGCCAGGTCTACTACAACCACCTAGCAAAACATGGGAAAATAAAACCTAGTGCAAATTTTAGATAAAAAAGAGCTCATTCTACTTATGACCGAGGTATGAATTTGTTCAATTTGGTTCCATCAGGATTCAGAATGTTCTTGGGTGAGGCATGGAATTTATTTCATTGAGAATATTTATTGAAAAACATGTCTGATGCTTTTGCAACCCTCTGGAATTTCATGGATAAAATGTTCTTCATAAATAATGGTGGCATTAGATGGACAAAATGTTTTTCATGGACATTTTGATTATTATTTATGATTTTTTTTTTCTCAAGACAATTTAATCATTCAAATTATTTTTATAGGCTTATGCATCAACAAAGTGAACCTTTGACTGTAAACAATTCGATCAATGCCAAAGGTACTCGAGATGCGTCAGCTATAAAGCTTGGACAATAAAAGAGCGAAGCTTCCAATACATTGAACACTGAATTTTATAATAAAAGTTCATTATAAAATAAACAATTTTACACAAAACGTATGTCACTGTGAAGTTTATAATATTCCTAAAATTGTCTCTCGATATTGTAAACAATTTTAAATATTTTTTTATTCCCATAGAATAGAAAGGACGAAAACAGTAGCGGGGTGGTCAATAATATGGTTAACTGTGGGGGGAAAGAACTAACTTTTTGTTAATTTGTTTGAGGGTAAATAGGTGAACTCAAGGAAAAGAGGGTCGATAAAGAATAGAGGTTAATATGTATACAGGGAGAGATAAAGAAAGGAGTTTAGGGTTAGCTAATATATTAGTGCACATTTAAAATTTAATTATGGTTCACCATTTCTATCCAACACGCATGCTTCAATGCCATCTCTATCCATCGCGTATGCTTCTCTGACTGTTCTACAAAATGCTTCACAAGAAATTTGGCTGCTACAGCCGATACAGCATAGATGGTCAATGGAAAAAGAATTTAAAGAAAAATAGCATTACCAATAGCATAATGTGAGAGTCAAAGCATGGATATTTTCTACCATAGCGTCCATGGTTTTGAAAAGGGAAATAATAATTTCTCTGTTTGTTTTATCATTTCATTGATAATCTCCAATCTATTAGACTTATTGATACATGTATCTATGTCCATGTGTACTGATGTCCAGTCCTTGATGCTTAAGAACATTTGCTCATCAAAGTTCAAATAATTCATTGCTCTCTTTGCCACCTTGTCTAGTTGACACCTCGTTAGAATGTGGTCCTTATTATTTGCTATATACATCTTGATCTTTTTGTGAAGTATGTTAAATTCCAAATAGAATTACACATGTTCCCTAATTCCAAGAAATTTGGTAAGGATTTATTACTAGACAATCTTCTTAACTTTTGACAAAGTATAGAACATTCTAGCTTATGTTAATGCCTCTTCATGTTGAGTTTTCCATGTATTTACATATTCCATCAAGACAACCACTTGCTTTCATAGTTCATGTATCTTTTTGATTTGTTGCATCTAACTTCTGCTCCTGAATTGTAAGGTTTTTTTTTTCTTTTCTCAGCTAACTCCTTCATCTTTACTGCATTCATCACTTTTGTTTTTTTCCTGTATTTGGTCAACTCTTCATTTAGGAAAGCAATTTGTTATTTCATAATCTAATTTCTAATATAGTTTTGAAACAATTTTTTAAGAATAATGTGAGTTTAATTTTCACATAGGAAAGTAATTTGTTGTTTCATAATCTAACTTCTAATATAGTTTTGAAACAATTTCTTAAAAATAATGTGAGTTTAATCATCACATATATACTATGAAGTATTGTAATTGATATATACTATGAAGTATTGTAATTAATGAAATTGTATCTAAAATATCATTTGACATGAATATATCATTTTAATTTAAAGCATGCATTTATAGGAATTATGAATTTCTAGCATGCTTTAATAATACAATCACACTCGCACGTCCTAAAAAAACTAACTGCCCTAGTGCATATAAAATACTTGCACGCCACCCTTAAACATGCACAAAAATAGCTGCAAAAGAAAATATATGCTATATTTGATGGCAGATATTTATATATAAATTTTTCAATATTATTTCCATTGGTGTGCTTATCATATACGATATAATCATATCTGTCGTGAGCACCAGTGATTGGAAATGTAATTCAAAATTATGGTTTTTAAATATCTATAAATTTTTCAATTTTGTGTAAATAGCTATAAAGTTTTCAATTTTATGTTTACCTAGTGATATTTGAAAACTATATTGGTGCACCAATATAATTTAGGTGCACTAATGGCCATAGTTCGCAACATGGAAATACTTTTTTACATGTTTATACTCCTATTTTATGCCCTTTAAAACATTTAGCTCATTGGTCCACTCATATCATGACGTGCACCAGTTTTAGGAAAATTTTATACATAGTTATATGTGAATGGTGCATTGTCTATGCGGAAAAAAAATGTATGAGTTCTTTTATTTTTTGCCCATGAGCTCAAAAAGTAGTGAGAATTTATTTTTCAAAAAACAAATTTGATAGTGTTTTAAAAATTAAAACGTACTTATTATTTCATTATTTTTTAAAAATTTTATGGGATAGTTATGCAAGAGAGATTTACTCGGGAATAGTTTGGAACAACCACATTATTATAAATATCTGTGTTTATTAAGGTATGGGAATCACATAAAGCTTTGTATAATAGAAATTTCAAGTATGTAAATTCTTACTATTGATTCCATGGAATGATTTATGTATATTCTTATTAAGATTTGAAATAAATTTAGAAAAATAAAATATTGCATTGTTACTTTCAACGTTGGAACCCTTACTTTTTTGTTGCTTCTTTTTGTTTTACGCAACTACAAAATTTCACATTATAGTTTAATTCTAATATTTCACAGTTTGGGTTTTTCCTTTTTAGGAATTTTAGATTTAAAGGGTTTTTGTTTCTGTATGTAAAGCGTGTTGTGTATCTGATGCAATGAGACCATTTACGTGTCCTTGTTAGTTTTTTTTTTTTTTTAAATGCTTTTGCATTTTTTGGTGCAGTTCTTTTCCTATAACGCATGGACGCATTTATAATAAAAGTGCATTGTTTGAATATAAGTTATTTTAAACCTTTTTTTAGGGAATATCATACTGAAAAAGGAATGGATTAAATTTTTAATTTATTTTTCATTATCGGTGCATTCAAGTATGATGCCTTAGTGTGTACATGATGTAAATGCACCGGGGAATGTGTATGCATAAAGCGCACCAATATTGTGGACTAATCTTTTAGCTGGAACTTATGTAATTTATTTGTATAGTATATTTAAAAATTTCTCTATTTAATGGTCTAGGTTGTTTATTGATCGAAGATGTCTAATAAAAGATCAAGGAACAATAATTCTAATTAGCACGATGAGAGCATATTCAAAGAAGCAAAGAAGAATTTTTCTTTGTAACTTCTGTATAAAATTAATATGTTTCAATTAAATGTAGGTTTAACTAATATGCACTAATTAATATATGTCATGCAAAAACAATGAGGAAGTTTAATAAGGTTCTTTGCAATCTAAGCGTAGAAGAGAATAAAACCTTAAAGGAAAATTTGTAGAGGGATGAATTAGGGGAATAAAAAAGTAATAAATATGAATTTTTTTCAATTTTCAAATAATGTATTTAAGAATATTGGCTAACATGTTTCAAACCATCTATTTCACATATGTTGAATGTTTTGCAGGGACAAACATCAATATAAAGGAATGTCATAATAAGAAAACAAATCATGGAAGATGTAAATGATGATGAGTTGGTCCTAAGCTCATCTGGAGTAGTGCTAGAATTTATTGAAATGCAACAAATATTTTATAAAACTATGAGGGATATTGTGGAAAGAATGTATAGCCATACCTTCCACTTATATTACAGAAATCAATCCAATGATTTGAAGAATCAAGTTACATCTAAACTACAGCAAGCATTTCCACGGAAATGGTTAATGAAACCTACGAGGCTTGCAATAGAAAAAAACATACAACAACTAAAAAATTCATTCAAAAACTAATATTCCTAAACATGCTTTTTTATAATATGTATATACTACTATATTATCATTTATTAATATTAATTCTGCTATATTTATTTTTCTTATCAATATACAAATAGTTTAATGTCATTTTATTTTTCCAGGAAAATTATGAAAATATCAAAGGATGAATGATGTGACATCCAAAATATGCGACTAGGGATGTCCAAAAAAGTGTATAAGGAGATTGTCAAAGACATGGACATAATTGCATGTCAGGATGAGCCATCTCAATAACAACATCCTTCAAATGTATGTAATCATTTATTTTTTCTATTATGCACATATAATTAATTAATTTAGCGCTAAATATTAATTTTCAATTTTTTTCTTACATAAAAGAAAACAAAATGGAGCCCATTCAATACATAAGACAGGACGATAAAGAAAAAAAAATCGGATAGAAAATTTTGTGAGTAATTGTGATTTCCTTGTAACAAATTAAGATTTCATATTGGTTGTGATCTTAAGATTTTAAATTTTTTACACTAGCCATCCTTGGATTTCTTCAAACAAGTGCTAACATATAAATAAGAGCTATCAAAACAATTGATTGACATTGGGTTAAGTATGGGTTGCGAGTATATGTTGGCATATCGAAAATTAATTGTGGAATTTGTAAGTATCTATGATGTTGTACTTCTCTCATTTTATAATTAATGGAACAAAAAACACATTTATATTGAATCTATGATTTGTGATGGGGTATAAAACTTGCAGGAAACAAAGTATTGAGTGGAGCCAATAGAAGAGTTGTTGAGAGACAACATGAGATTTGGTTTTGGAAGAATGTGTAACATTCAAGATTCAATTCTTTCAATGGTTCACTTTTCAATTTACATTCATGTATATCATCTATTTTAATTTGCATTATGACCTCCAATGTAGATAAACTCATTATACTTTATTTTTATATTTGTATATGGAAGCTGAAGATGAGAAACACAATTGAGGAAATAAACAAAACATTTAGCCAAATAATCCTAGTCATGCAAGTAGCCTGGGGACTGACAATAGTTCTAATCAAGAATGACGATCAATATAATTGAATTTTAATGCAAGTTGTTTATCTTTTGAAATAATTGTTTGTGAAAATCAGGCATTTTGTATAATGTACTGACATAGTGTCCAATTGAAATACAATGGGTTACCAATAAGTGTACAAATTACTTATTTAAAATTTGATTATTGTGGACATTTATGTTGTCCCATTTTGTATGAAAAAGGGACTCCTATTCATAAATAATAAAATAAAATTTCTTATTCTATTACATTGTCCGATGTTGTGAAATGTTACATCATTGATTAAATGTATGGATGATTCAATATTACAATAGACATGAAAACTAATAATAGAAAAAATTAATCCAAACATCATATCCAAACAAAATACTTAAAATTAAAGTTATATGAATACTATTATAAAAAAATATTTCAATTTTCGATGAATAATGGAATTTAAAAGAATAAAAATAAAATATAGATATTTTAGTGCATTGTCACTAGTCACTATTCAACAAAGATAAAGTTATTACCAGTTCTCTTCATCATTTTAATTGCATGAGTACATTTAACTAAAAGTAACACCAATGCTTTTACAACAAAATCACATAGGTGCAACAAACTATTTGTTACAAACTCCAGTACATGGTTATTACTACGCACCGATTCTTTCTATATACAATGACACTGATGGTCCAATATACTGTAAACACATCATTGAATGTAAAAAATTAATGCAAATCAACATCCCAGTCAACTTCACCGGTGTGTTTTCCTTCTCTTATATCACAAGTGCTTTAGTATAGTTCATAACCACTAGTGTGATATTTCTTAGAAAGTACTGGTGCATATGTTATAAACCACCTCCACTAAACCATCCATTGCCATTGGTTGTAATGTCCCCATTCAAATAAATCTCAAAAGAGAAATTTCACCAATCTACTAGTTTCCTAGGTTGGGGTGGAAACATTGGGATTTTGAATAAGGGAGCTAATAAACCCCAAATGGACATTAGCTTGACATAAATATATTTAAAATGGGTTAAATAAGTATTTATGATAGGAAAATAAGGTGGCACTTGGTCATGGAGACACATTGGTGGTGTAGGACCCACACAAAGCTAGATTTCCCATGCCACATGGCATTCCACTCTCACCCATTCGAATCCAAGGTGGAGTCCACTATCCTTGGGGGATTTGGAAGGGAATAATACTTGGAATGACTCAATGAGGTCGAAATGTAGAGGAAGAGTAACTCCCATGGAAGAGGAAGAGGAAATTTGGAGCTAGTGGGACACTTGGGCTAGATTCCCTAGCTTCTATGACACCAATGATGAAGATTCCTATGACACTTATGACAAAATCAAACCTGATGGTTGAAATATGACATACATGACATGTCAGGGCTAAAAACAGCCTCCAAGAGGGTGCACAAGGTAGTTAGGGAAGCCAAAGAGACACCTACTCTAATTGAGTGGAGGAGAAGGCTAGATTTGGAGGGACAAATGTCATACTTGGGAGTCTCTTCCCAAATTGAGTTGTCATGAATATCATGGATGGACTACCTCTGTTTCGATACTTGACCACTTTGCTTCCGCAACCGATCTCCTTTCCTCAGGTTTTCTTCCTGAATGCACATATTTGAGAAGACAAGGAAACCCTTCTTGTCTCAGACAAAGAAAAACGTATTTTTGACTTTTGTCGTCAGCAGCTCCTTCTGCAATTTTTCCGCGTCGTTAGGATTTGATGAATGCTTTGTTGTAGCTATGCCTTTCTCCAGATAATTCTTCCCATGCCAGATCTCTTCGCAACCAATATACTTCATGGTCACTTGCTACGATGTTGTTCATCTTACCAAGACGTGATGCCCTGCACCATAGTGGAAAGATTCCTGCCTCACAAATCTCACTAGTCATCCTCAAACGACTCATGTTGCTCTGTCGCACACTCACCTCTGAGCTGCTTCAAAGACACGTTGCTCTTTAGCAACCCTCAATGAGTTCTTCTACAACACTCGTAGCCAGTTTGGTTCTGCATTAAGCTTCCTCCATCCGCACCACCTCGCTCTTTTGGATGTTTTTTGGAACATCAATTGACTTAACTAAATTTGTTGAAATGATGTCATCTTTCCAGCAACTTTCTACATGCCAACACACTCCTACCTTGGGCTCTAATGCCATCTATCACATCCTTTATCCCCTCATTTTCCTTTAGAGTGATGGGGGAACAACCTGATAATTTGTTTTTCAAACTTATCCGCAACTTTTCCCTTTTTACATAGTTGTAATGTCTTCGGTATGCAATCCACAATCTACAATCTGCAAATCAGAAGTCAGAAAGTCAGAATGGAAAATATGTAGCAACGAATAAATACGCCTATGACTTCTGCATTACGCAATCCGCGAGGCGGGAGTCGGGAAGTTTCAATGCCCAATTCTCGGCATTGTCGAATCATGCTTCCGACTTCCACAATCTGCGATGTGGAAATCATAAGTCAGGACTCCAAAAAATCAAAGCTCCGACAAACTGCTCCTTTAGCTTCCACACTCCACAATCCAGCTTGCGGGAGTCGAAAATCAGAACTGCAAGTTCATGAATCCAGGAAAGTTTCTCCTCTCACTTCTACACTCCATAATTTGGCTTACGGGAGTCAGAATTCAGAACTCCAATTCATGACCCTGGAGAAATTTGCTCCTCCGACTTCCGCACTCCACAATCTGACTTGCGAGAGGTAGAAGTCGGAACTCTGAATTCCCAACCCGGGAAACTTACCTCTCTAAATTCTGCACTCTACAATACGACTTGCAGGAGTCGGAAGTCGGGACTCCAATTCCTAAACTTAGGAAACTTACCTCTCCGGCTTCCACACTCCACATTCTGGCTTGTGGGAGTCGAAAGTTGAAATGCCAAATTCCTAACCATGGGAAACTTACCTCTCTGACTTCTGCACTCCATGATCCTGCTTGCGGAAGTCAAAATTCGAGACGCTAAGGCACTACGCCGATAAAACACATCCCCGACTTCCATGATCCGCAATCCGCATTGTGGATTCGGAAAGTCTGAAGTTGGCCATATACCCCTGCCACTACCAACTTTTCAGGCTAGTAATTTCCTCATCCTGAGTCCATTTTTGCAAAAATTGGTATGGTTGTAAATCTCTCGGTGATCTCTATGCAATGGTGTGATCCTCTACCACACTTGAGAACTCTGAACCTGTTACATTTCCAAGCAAAATGTTGCCCCGAACTCCATCAAATCCTCTTTACCCCACTGTCAAGATCTCTGGTAACACCCTTTCATGGCCCCTCCCTTCATCTGACCCACGGAGGGGATATGAATACAATAGGGGGTGTCTAGTTCATCCCCCAAGCCCTTATGTTGAACCACAAACCTTTTAGGGAGATGTGCAATGCATAGTAAACATACATTGTGGAATTAAATCTAGTTAATGCTTCTACAACATGCAAGACTAACAACATATTATCACAAGCAAAGTGATGAAACAAACAATAAATGAACCATCCACATTGTTAGGCTCCTACATAGACTTCCTTCTGATTAATTCCCTATGATCATTTCATTCAATTTGACTTCACATAACAAATTAACACAACATAGGAAGTAGCATCATTCAGAACCACAGAAAGAACTTATCTTATAGGATGAAACTGTCCAAGCAACTGGCTATGTGAGAGCAACGTTCCACCCAAACATAGGTCTCTTTCCATCCTATATTATTTTAGTTGAGAGAACACCCACGAGTTGGGATGTGTATCCACTAAGGAGGAACTAAACAGGGTCACTCACAGCCATGGCTTCACACAACAACAAACATGCTAAGCCAACACAAAATTGGGTTTATCAAGCATTTAAGCAACAATGGAGGAGGATGCTAAGCCAGTGAGCTCAACCTCAAATCTACAGTCCTCTCAATTCTCACTAAGATAGTCTTGTCACCCAGGATACCTACCACACCCAACACTAGGAACGTCCCCTTCTCTGTTGCATAGTCCCTCGGGTTTCGCTTCCCTCCAGTGCTCTTTACGGTGGGCATAGAAAGGTCCAAGCTGTTGATTCCTTGAGACTCTGGCCTTCATTGGGTTTATTAAGAAACCCTACCTTCTGTCCTATTCTTCTCTTCCATTTCCACCTGGATTTTCTCAATTTCTATGGCCAAAGTGACTCTATCCCCCAATTGGGTTCTCGACTATCAACATAAGCTTTTCTCATGGGTTTCTGAGCATACCAGATGTTGCAAATTTTCCCTAGGGTTCAGGCCGACAGATCCTTGCTGGATTAAACTTCTTACTCAAGTTTCTGGTTGGATTCAACACTCTAAATCAGGTTTTTTCACAGAATCGTTATTTTCTTCTTCTCTTCACCGCTCGCCTCTCTATTTCTCTTCCCAACTTCTGTTGCTCGTACCTCATGGAATGGGGATCTGGGAATATGAATTCCCATGGTTAGAGTGACTTATGGGTCAAGGAAAACAGAGTCCCATAGCCTTCCATCTAAATTTTTGGGGTTTCCCACACTCCATCGATGTCATGAACAATTTCTTCAACCACCTTCTGCAACAAAATTAAATGTCAGCAATGAAGTTCAAATGGGTTCTAAAGATGAAATTTGGAAGTCTATGGTCCAATCCCACATTCCCCTCACTTATCCCTAGTGTATACACATGCCACCCTCTTATTAGTTTCCTCCATAGCCATTTTATTTGGTATTTTTATTGCAATATTAATATTTACATCAATTACAAGGTCCCATGGCTTAATAGCACATGGATAACAGAATGTCTAATACTTTCCTTTTACATAAGAACCAAGCATCCACTAGTGGGGCATTGGCCTTGAGCTCCACGCTAGGAAAACAGACATCACATGTATACAATAGTTACATTGAAATCCAAATATGTCCTAAGGTAAAAATGGGGGTATTACACAAACCTTAGACCAAGCAACTAAGGCCCATTTTATGTTGGCCTAAGATCCACCCCAAAGGAAATAACATTGGAGAATTTGAAGGGCCTTTAGATTGTTCTTAGGATCCAACAACGTTGAAATCAAGTAAGAAGGAAGGATTCAGAGAACTAATTTGAGGGAGCTAATTGCCTAGCTAGATTAAGAGTGCATAAATTCTAGTTGGAGAAGAGTTTTTCCATTTTAGCAAGTAAGGATGTCTAAGAGGAATTCTGAGTAGCATTAGTGATGAGAGGTTCCCCAAGGTACTGCAAGGGGATGGTATTGCACTTAAATTTTATAATTGAAGTGATATGTAGTTGGAGAGAAAGGGGGGGTGTTAAAAAGGAATATTTCATACTTGTGAGCATTTAGAGACATCCCAACAACATCAAAGAAGGTTTGAAGAATGTATTGAAAGGATCTAGCATCCTTGACTAAGGAAGTATCCACTAACATGGTATCATCTTCAAATTGAAGCTAAGAACAAATCAAATCATCGTTCACTAGATTCAGACATTTGAGTTGTTTATTTATCACGATGTGTTTGATTGAGAAACCAAGGACTTCCATCATAAGGATAAAAAGGAAGAGGAAAAGGGGATCCCCTTGGTAGATTCCTCGAGAAGGGAAGAAGGTTTCAGAGGGGGATCCATAGAACAAAATAGAAAAAAAAGTAGAAGAGACCAAGGCAAGGACCTAGTTCATCCACAAGTGAGAGAAGCCCTAAGCCAGAAGGACCCTGTAAATGACGCGCCAACGTAGCTTGTCAAAATATTTGGAGAGGTCTATCTTGAGAAGCATGCCAACTTTCTTAGAAGTTCTGAGAGTGTGAATAGTTTCAAGGAAAATAATAGTGGATCTAGCACCCCTCAATATAGCATGATTACTCTTATGAGATAAGATGAGGCAAGGTTGGATTTAAGCGATTGGCAATGACTTTAGCAATGATTTTGAAAATGGCATTGCATAGAGAGATGGGTCGATATTTACCACGAAAGGAAGTATTGTATTCTTTGGGGATGATATTAAGGAAGGTATATCCGAGTGTCGAAAGAACATACAAGTAATATTGTTAACACATAAAAGTCACACACATGCGACATTTTGAAGATTCATCTAGTAAGGCGTCATCAACATAAAGAATGCATATCACCACAGGCATCCTCAACAAATCCAAAACATAGTATGATTCCATAAGTGTCAAGAAACATTCAAAAGAAAGGATGGCATGGGTAACACAAAGTTGACACATTCTATAGCGTAGGTTACCTGAACAATGCCCATGCTACACTTGCACAAATTTTGCTTCAATAGCCGTGCTACTATCAGAACGGTGGGACCAATCACTCCCAACGATGCATTAAACACTCAAAGCTACCCAAGGATCTGAATTCGGTCCTCACACACTTGGTGGCATTAATCATCCCCCCTAGTGTACCTCAGAACTAGTTCATTGAGGAAGAGAGTTCACATTTGGGTCTAGTTGTTTGTTGGCCACCTCTTTCCCTACAAAAGAAATCCATTCCCATGCATTTTGTAGAGAGAAATTAGAGCAATGTTATGCTGCTGGATTTGATCTGGAGCTTCCTCATAGCCCACCATTTCCTACCATTGTGAGCATTCCCAAGCTCCCTTGCCACCTTCCATCTAGGTGAAAGTGTTTCTCTCCATTGTTATACCATCTACTTAGCATTTAGTTTGGACAACAAAGGCCTCCATAAGGGATATTGTTGGCTTCCCTTGAAGCCCAAACCTCCTAGGTGTTGTACAACTATTCCATTAGGCAATACAAGAGTGCTTTAGCATATGTTTGGTTTTTGTTGGAGTTTCTATTGTCCCCCAATCTCTTTCATTATTTTTTTATCAATTTTTCTATGTTTGAATGTGAACTACACTAACAATCTCTTGTAGGATCACTTGGAGAAATACCAACCACACATAAAAGGGCCTCCGACGATTGAGGCCCTTTTGTTATGCCCAATTCTTATGGAATGCAAATTGCATTTATCCCACCACCAGGATATAGCACATATTATCCTTTCATGTTCCCAACTGGTCAGCAACTTGCCCCTCATATGTGGGTTAACCTAGTTCAACCTTATGTTCAATAAGATTAATAATTTGAGCAATTGAACTCTTCAAACACCCAAAATCCACAAACTTAGGGGAGTAAGAAAGGTAAGAACAAACAAAATTAGCAGCCGGGGCAAGGGGGAAACCCCCCTACCCAGCAAAACTAGAATACGGGTGACCAAAATGTAGGGACTAACAATCCCCCCAAACAAGGGAATAATCGCACCCTGAGAGCCAATTATTGTTGCTCCATCTGTAGTGATTATGGTCACTACACACATCATTGTCCTCTTATCCCTGACTTCCAATAGTTAGTGGAATCCAAAAATAAGATGGTGGAAAACACCCCTCAGGCAGCGAATCGTCCCCAACCACAAACCATTGTGTTACAACAACCCTTTTCCAATCAAGGGGTAGCCACATAACATCAAGACCCCCTCCCATCCGGTGATGGCCCTTTCGACGCAAAACTTGACTACAACATCCTTTTGGGGCATATATATGTTTACTACATGAAGGCAGTAGCCTACTTAGTATTATTTATCATGATGTTTCCCTTAAATGGGAAGGTAGTGACCCTAGACTAGCTTAACTACTATGACCCTAATACCACAAGCAACCCCGACAAATTTCTACCGACTGTACTGGGCGATGATCAGTCGTATGTTGACATTGCCCCTGTTATGTACACGGACTCCAATTTGTTAGGAGTATATTCGAGACCACCACCTAAGATCCCTACATCAATCGATGGCCTAATGTGCACAATTTTCACCACTGAAAATGGAGCTTCCTCCACCTCAACACCATCATCAAAACCACCGTTGAGTCATGGCATTGAACAAATGTTGATTCCATCGGTACCACTAATTTTTCAAATCCCATTCTTGTATCCTCCCACGGGTGTACAAGGGACGCCACTTATGGCTTAGTTAACTCTACTTAGGCTAACTTTGGGAATACTAATATCGTACCTCACACCACCCTACCCAGAGATGGCTTACAAACTAGTCACCCATTATGAGTTTGTCCATGTTTCAGCTAGTATGGCTACAATTCTCGTAACACATTCAATTACGACAACTCAACCTATGAAATATGCAACTACACCACAATTGGTCATCGTTAAGACTGCCAATGGGGGAACCAAAAAACCAAAGTTGAAAGGTCCCCTATTAACTAATCCATGATCCAATTCAATGGAAATTGCTAAGCTTAAAGCATATGGAATCAACCAACAGGAATTAAAATCCCCATTTATATTCAACACTCCCAATCAAAGGGTTACACCGCCATGTTCTCTTTGCGGGAAACAAGTATATGCAGCGAACTTATGTCCTACTCTACCGAAGCTAAGGAATTTTCTTAATACCCCCATTAGCACCACCGATGCTCCACCAACAATAAAAGGGGGAAATTTCCCATCACCCAAATCGAAGTCCAAAACTTTGCATATGAATTAGGCATGTTCCCTATGTTCTCAATATGGGCACTATACACATCATTTCCTTGACCTCCCTCGCTATTGAGAGGCTTTGGGAACCATTCACCTCATCGAACCCTTGGAAGATACCTCACCTCCATAATCTCCAAAAGAGGGTCCTATCAGCATGGGTATTATAGTGATCCTGACTAGTCCCTCCCCACAGTGGGTCAATTCCATACCCAACCAACAGTCGTTGTGAAGCCCACAAATCCTGGCCACTTTTTTAAATCATACGAACTCCACTCGACCATGTCACTCATGCAACTTAATGTATCACCACTTATTCCAATGTCCTCTTATTGTTGCATTTCAAACTTTGTGTGCAACCCAAAGTCGATTGGATGATAACCTCACACCGTGTGGAACCACCCTTCCTACAGTAATCAAGGAGGATATTGAACCAATAGAATACAATGGAGAACACAGCATGCCACAATCATTAGAGACTGCAGAAGATCTTGATCTCCCATCACCAATTTCCTGTGAATCACTAGACCCCTTAATCTTCCCTCAAGACAAGATCCTAGCACCCACCTCAACTATCTCTGAATACCTGGACATCCTACATCTTGATTCAATTTCTCTTCTGCCCCCGAATGAAGAACTTGGTTCTTTAGACAAAGATATGCTAGAATAATACATCTTCACCCCAAATGAAAATATAATTGAGGCCATGAATGCAACTAAACCCCCATGGGTGTAATACCCCAAATTTTGATTAACTATTTCTGATGTTATATATTGGGCTCAAAAGCCCCAACACATATGATTTGTTTTGATTATTGGGCATAATCCCTAGTGCACATGATTCATTTATTTTATATATATATATATATATATTGGGCGTGGACCCTGACTGATGCACTATTGTTATATATTGGGCGAGAAATCCCTAATGGATTGATTATGTTTTGTTATGTGAATTGGGTACAAAACCCTAATATACTAAGATGGCCTTTTGTTATATACTGTGTTGAGTTATGATTTACATGATTGACTTATATGGTGTGTTGAGTGTTGACTCAGGAACACACAGATGACCTACGTACTGGGCATAAGCCTCGATGTACCTAGAGGATTTTATTATGTACTGGGCGTAAGCCTCGATGTACATTGAGTGTTGGGCAGGAGCCCTAGAGCAGTCCAAGCTTGATAAATGAATACCGGATTTGAGGCCATTATACATTCTATATGTGCTTCACAACCACATTCTAGTACTAGTGTTGAGCAGGACGCTCTGGAATTGCACTAGCGTAACGCCCATGTGAAGAGTGTTGAGTTAAAGCTCTGAAGAGCACTCGGGGTTACTTGATCTTAAAAGTGTTGAGCTGAGAAGACTCTAAATAGCACTTCTATTCATCACGATTATTTAAATTGGTTAAATGAATCATTTGTCTATCTATCATCAAGTACTGCGGAAACTACCATGTTAAACGAGGGAATCCAACATGCAAAAGAGAGGCCTAAAGGTACCTAACCAAGCCAACTATCCAAGCTTACCAAAAGAACCGTCCAATGAGTTGGACCTTGTACTTAATGTTTTAAAAGAAGTATATTGGTATATACATAAATAAATCAAAGAAAACTACCATAACTAAACTATTGAATAATTAAATTTAATTATTCTTATGTGAATAACATGCATAAAGGCTATGCATAAAATAGCTCTCCAAGTTGATATTATTATTAATAATATTAATAATAATATTATTATTACTTTCTTAAAAGAAAAACATTTCTTATATATAAATATAACTATTGCATAGAGGTTATGCATAAAAGGACTCTCACACTATTACACTATTAAGATTGTTAATAGTATTATTATTTATTGTTAAATTGGGTAAAATATTTATAACTATTAATAGTTATAAATAACTTAAGTTGCACCTAATTAACAAAGTCAAACTCCTAGATAAACTAGGAGTAAATAATTAGTGAAATATCTTTTAAATATATTACCATTCAAATTTAATTAAAATATTATTATTTTCAAACAGCCATAATCTGTCGAGAACAAATTCACCTATAAAAAGAGGGCAGGTCCCAAGAGAAGGGCATATTTTCCTATCATCATTCTCTTATGGTAGCAAAAGAGAAACTCTCTGCCGATAGTTTGAATAGCAACATTAAGGTTTCAGAAGGACTCATTCTTCTCTCACCAAGTCCATCAGGCCTGGAATAAAGATTTAAGTTACCAGTTGAAAACATTTAAAAGAAACTAAAATGCATTTAGGACTTTAAGGGAAAGGTACTTAAAGAGAAAGCATTAAGACTGTCAAATTGAACTACTTATTATTTATTACTGCTTCCGAGAAATATAACTTTCGAGATGAATCATCTTAGAACCTAGTCCCCACGGCGTCACATAGAATTTATCAACTCAACTTCTCAGCACTGAAGCTTAATTTACCTTACTTTATCTGATGTTGGTATTATATTTAGTAAGATGAAAAAATTTAAATTTTTACTATTTTTAGAACATTACAAGTGGTATCAGAGCCCATCTACAGCACTAAGTGACCTATTGGGCTCATTACATGAAGAACAATCCATTGCAGATACCCATAAACCAAAATATACATTTATAATTTTATTTTATATATGTTGATGAACTAACAGATTTCTACTCTAGACATTTATATACATTGTAGGTACAAACCCAGTCTGAGTATGAATACAGAGAAAGACAACAGCATACAAGGGAATTTAAACTACCCACCACGAGAGAAAGAAATCGTGGTGGAGTTAAACTCATACTTGATGAAATCAATGTAGAAATTATAGGCAGAGTTCCAAAGCTTCAGAGATGACAACATACAAGAAAGACGAGAACAACAAGCTATAAATGAGGCTCTGCTTCAGACTTTAACAGGGGAAAAACCCCACGGGCAGCCCACATTCTCAGCCAATACCTCTAAAGTGAGAGACTGTCACACAAAGAAATCTATCATCCCTAAGGAAGATGAACAGGGAGAACACATACAGGGGTTAATGGTGGAGGACTGTAAGAACTCTTCCAATGATGACGGATCACCACCTCCTTGCCAGAAAAGAAGGAAAAGTGATGACAGTTTACAGGGAGAATTCAAAAAGATAAAAGAGCCAACTTATGATGGTGAGATAAATAACTGGGAAAAGGCTGAGGAGTGGCTGTTAGGAATGAACAAGTACTTCAAAGTCCACAACTATTCCAATGAAATGCAAGCTTGACTGGCCATTTACAATCTGAATGGTAAAGCGGCCAGATGGTGGAGAGATTTGAAACACACTAAAGGGCAGGAAATGAGGGACATAAAATGGGATGCTTTCAGCAAGATATTTCAGGACAAATACATGTCTGAAAGATTCTTTGACAAGAAGATCAAAGAATTCCATGAACTGAAAATGGGCTCCCTAACCATGGAAGCATTCATAAATAGATTCTTAGATCTACTGCCTTAAGTCCCATACATCAAGGATGAAAAAGTCAAGATACAACAATTCTTGGGATGTTTACCACCAAATTTTAGAGAAAAGATTAAATTTGACATGCCCAAAACCTTAGATGTGACTTTACACAAAGCAAGACTCTGTTATGAACATGGATAGCCAAGGAATGATAACATCAACGAAAATAGAGAGAAGTTCAGAAACTTTTCCGACAACCGAAGACTAGGTTTTAGGCCACCACCTTACCAGAAACAAAACAATAGTTTCCCCCCCAAAAGAGGTTTCAACAAACCTCATGCACAGCCAAATGCACCCCCACCACATGCCAATAGACCAGCTTTCAACAAAGGAGCAAAAGCTGCCCCACCAACCATTACTTGTTGGAAGTTCCAAGGGCCCCACTACTTCAGATATTGCCCCAACAAATCGGACGGAGTGTTGCACAATGTCCAAGCAAACCCTATAGTAGGAGACATGGCAAGAACACCCAGAATTTATGCTGCACTTGATGGTCGGCAAGTAGACCATCAAGCCAATATGGTTGAAATTGAGGGTAAGATCTCAAACACAGCCATTTAAGTTCTAATAGATTCCAGTGCATGTCGAAGTTACATCTCCCTTATGGTTGTTGATACTTGTAAGTTAAATAGAGTGAGCCACGAGAAACCATGGCTGGTACAACTAGCCACTGGTACCAAACGAAAAGTCTTCAAACTAGTAAAAACTTGTGAGATATATTTGAACGGTTTCCCAACTAGGGTGGATCTAAATATCTTACCACTAGGATCTTATGATGTACTAATAGGCATGAATTGGTTAGAAGAACATCATGCCTTACTTGATTGTTTGAACAAATCTATACTATGCACGGATAACCAAGGGGATTAGAAAACCATTCAAGGTATCCCTAAGAAGGTTTCCGTAAGACAGATATCTGCCTTACAAGTAAGGAAATGTGTAAGAAAGGGTTGTAAACTCTTTGCAGTCAACATTCGAACCGTGGAAACTAATAGGGAACGAAAGATCGAACACTTCCCAGTCCTTGTAGAATTCAAGGAGGTATTTCCCAAGGAAATACCTGGGCTACAGCCCAAACGAGACCTAGATTTCTCCATAGAGTTAACACTCGGTTCCGTACCAGTTTCCAAAGCCCCTTACCGCATGAGTCTTCCTGAATTGGTAGAACTCAAGCTTCAGTTACAAGAGTTGATCGAGAAGGGTTATATCCAACCTAGTGTGTCTCATTGGGTAGCACCAATACTCTTTGTCAAGAAGAAGGATGGGAGAATGCGGATGTGCATCGATTACCACCAACTCAACAAATTGACCATCAAGAACCATTACCCACTCCCTAGAATTGTTTACTTGTTTGATCAAGTTGGAGGAGCAAAAATATTCTCAAAATCGACCTACGGTTTAGATATCACTAGGTGAGAATCCGTGATGAAGACATCAGCAAGACCGCATTCCAAACCCGATATGGCCACTATGCGTTTGTGGTCATGCCTTTCAGACTAACTAATGCACTAGCCAACTTTATGTGCATGATGAACAAAATCTTTAGTAAATACCTAGACAAGCTCGTTCTAGTCGTCATCGATGACATTCTGATATACTCCAAGAATGAAGAAGAGCACGAAGAACATCTCTGGATAGTATTACGAGTACTGTGACAACATCAACTATATGCTAAGTTTAGCAAGTGTTATTTCTACAAACCTTAGATATAGTATCTAAGGCACATCATTTCGGAGAAAGGGATAGCAGTCAACCCCGAGAAGATTAAAGCCATAAAGCAATGGCCTACCCCCACATGCGTAACTGACATAAGATCATTCCTACGGTTGGCTGGGTACTATCGGAAGTTCATTGAGAACTTCTCCCACATTGCTTGTCCTATGACAGCCTTGCAGAAGAAAACAACCAAATTTCTTTGGATGGAAAAATGCGAAGAAAGTTTCCAAAAGTTAAAACAACTTTTGACTAGAGTGTTAAAAAAACAGGATCGTGGAGCAATAACAATAAATAGAAATGCAAATATAATCACACATACAATTTACAAGAGAGACACATATATACCGTGGTTCACCCAACTTGGGCTACATCCACACTGAATTTTCCAGTCCTTATTATTATTACCGTCCAGCAAGGTGAAGGGATACAACCTGCAACACAACCGCTGCACTTCCTCTTCTCTGTTTCACAGTCTCTCTCTTGATCTCAGAGATCTTTACAATGCATAAAACCTAATACATCATCTCCTCTAGCTGTATTACAATGTCTTTATTTTATAAGGGAAATACAATGGGAAAATACCACAGGATACCCAAAACCATGGGCCCACAAAACAGCTAGCGAAAACAGCCCCAAAAATTTTCTTCGGGGGCGCTGCCCTTGAACCTCCGTCGGGTGACCGCTGGCCCCCGGACCCCCCAACCAGGGGGGATGGTCCCCCCTGGAACCCCCTGGGGGGGCGACGCCCCCCCACACCCCGCCGCTGGGGTGAGTGTACAATCCACCTACATATCATATAAAACTGGGTTACAAACACGGCTGATACAATATCATCTATGAGACTAGAAGATCTGGCTCCACAACCAACAATCTCCCACTTGGAGACTGATCACAGCAAATCCACCGCTGCTGCACTTGCTGGACTTGGACTTGGCAAATTTCTCCTCTTCACCTTCATGCTAGAAGGCCAACTGAAACCGAGCACGAACTCAGTTTCTCTCTAGTCACTACCTTTGTGAATATGTCTGTAGGATTCTGGCTAGTATGTATCTTTTCCAGCTTCAACAGTTCATCTTCCAGAACGAAGCATATAAAATGGTACTTGAGCTGTATATGTTTAGTCCTGGAATGGAATGCTGACTTCTTTGCAAGATGAATGGCACTCTGGCTGTCACTATACAATCTGCTATCCTTCTGCTTCTTACCCACTTCCTCCATAAACCTCTGCAACCAAATCATCTCTTTACTAGCCTCTGTAATGGCAACATACTCTGCTTCTGTTGTTGAGAGTGCAACAACCTTCTGTAGTTTTGAAATCTAGCTTACTACTGTTCCACCTACAGTGCTCCTCCTGCTATCCTTGTCACCTGCCATATCTGCATCAACATATCCCTGTAGAACAGTGTCTGAACCTCCAAAACATAATGCCTCAGTGGTAGTACCTCTCAAATACCTGAGAATCCACTGTACTGCCTTCCAATGTTCTTTACCTGGATTGTTCATATATCTGCTCACAACTCCCACTGCATGTGCAATATCTGGTCTTGTGCACACCATGGCATACATCAAACTGCCAAATGCTCATTGATAGGAAATCTTGGACATGTAATCTGTCTCTTCTTGTGTCTTGGGACACATTTCCTTACTTAGACTGAAATGGCTAGCCAAAGGTGTACTTACAGGTTTTGCATTCTGCATTCTGAACCTCTCCAACACCTTTTGTATGTACTCACTTTGAGACAATGTCAATTTGCAATTTTTCCTGTCTCTCGTTATTCTCATACCAAGGATTTGCTTTGCAGCACCCAAATCCTTCATCGCAAATGAATTAGCTAGCTTCCTTTTGAGTACATTTATATCCTGTATGTCAGACCCTGCAACAAGCATGTCATCCACATACAATAACAAGATAATATATCTTCCATTGTCCAGCTTCTTGAAATAAACACAATGGTCAAAATGACATCTACTATAACCTTGTTTTGTCATAAACCTGTCAAACTTTAGATACCACTGCCTTGGAGCTTGCTTTAAGCCATACAAGCTCTTTTTCAACCTGCATACCAAATCCTCCTTACCTTTGACCTCATACCCTTGTGGCTGCTGCATATATATTTCTTCCTCGAAATCCCCATGAAGGAAGGTTGTTTTTACATCTAACTGTTCAAGATGCAAATCTTCTACTGCCACTGGACTTAAGATAGTCCTAATTGAATTCATCTTAACAACAGGAGAAAATATTTCATCAAAATCTATACCTTTCTTCTGTGCAAACCCCTTTACAACAAGTCTGGCCTTGTACCTCTTCTTACCTCCTTCTTCTTCCTTCAACCTGTAAATCCATTTGTTTTGCAATGCTCTTTTACCAGCAGGCAACTAAACCAAATCCCAAGTCTGGTTTCCTACCAATGAGTCCATCTCCTCATTCATGCCTTGCTCCCACTTCTTTTTAGTTTCCACCTGCATTGCTTCTTCATAACATTCTGGTTCACCAGAATCAGTCATCAATAAATAATACATTGAAGGAGAGTATCATTCAGGGAGTCTACTTAACCTGGTAGATCTTCTTACAGTTGCAGGAGTTTCAGGTACTTGTTGTTGCTCTTGATTTTCTGGCACCTTCGGAACTTCATTTTCTTTAATTTCATCAAGCACTATGTACTCTGTGTTTTCCTTTTCCTGTTTCTTTCCCTGCAACTGATCTTTATACATGGCCTTTTCATTGAATATCACATCTCTACTCCTGATGATTTTGTTATTTTCGTAATCCCATAAACGATAACCAAATTCATCGACTCCATATCCAATAAAGGTACATTTCTTGGATTTAGCTTCAAGCTTTGTTCTATTTTATTTATCAATATGGACAAATGCTTCACAATCAAACATTCTAAAAAATGAGTAGCTTACCTTTTTACCTGTCCATGCTTACTCTGGAATACCACCATCCAAAGCACTTGAAGGTCCTCTGTTTATTAAATAAACAATAGTATTTGCAGCATCAGCCCAAAACTGTAAGGGCAGCCCTGCATGCAGTCTCATACACCTTGCACGCTCCATGATCGTTCTGTTCATCCTTTCTGACACACCATTTTCCTGTGGTGTTCCTGGGACTGTCTTCTCTCTACGAATCCCATGGTATGAACAATAACTATCAAACTCCTTACCGTAGTACTCACCTCCATTATCAGATATGAGACACTTCAATCTTTTTCCTGTCTCATTCTCAACCAAAGCTTTCCACTTCTTAAAAGTAGCAAACACATCAGATTTCTGTCTAATGCAATAAACCCAAGTTTTTCTAGTTGCATCATCAATAAATGTAACATAATAATGAGAGCCACCAAGAGATTGTACCTGAGACGGTCCCCATACATATGTATGCACAAGCTCTAATTTTTCATTCTTCTTCTGTTTCCCAACCCTAAGAAATCTGACTCTCTTTTGTTTTCCATAAACACAGTTTTCATAGAATTCCAAACTTACCTGCCTCAAATCTGGAAGCAACTTCCTTTAGTGGAGAATCTGCATCCCCTTCTCACTCATGTGGCCAAGCCTATGATGCCACAATGTTGTATCTGTTCCTGTGGAAGCTAAAGAGATAGAATGGTCAGTATTATGAGGACATAAATACAACGTACCTACTCTGTCTCCTTTTGCTATCACCATTGATCCTTTAGTGATCTTCCACCACTTTTCTCCGAACGTAGATAGACAGCCGCCATCTCCCAACTGCCCTGTTGAGATCAGATTTCTTTTCATAGCAGGAATATGCCTAACTTCTTTCAACAACCAATCAATTCCATTCTTAACTTTTATCCATACCTTACCCATTCCAACAATTTTACATGGCTCATCATCACCCAATAAAACATGTCCAAAGTCACCAGGAACATACTCATGAAAGTATTTCCTATGGGGTGTAGCATGACATGAAGCTCCTGAATCTACTACCCAATAATCACTAGTATTATCTAATGCAAGAATCAAAGCATCTTATAACACATCACCTGCTACATTTGCTTCCAGGGTAGTTTCCTTCTGTGCATCTCCTTTCTTCTTTAGAGATTTGCAGTCTTTCTTCAGATGTCCTTTCTTTCCACAGTTCCAACACTCTATCTTTCCCAGTCTGGACTTAGATCTGTCCATTTTAGACTTTCCACGATTACCTTGGCTCTTTCCTCTCTCCTTTTGTCTTCCCCTGCTCTCCATGGTCAACGCATTACCTGATGTCTCACCTGTGCTTTTTCTTCGCATTTCCTCGCTAAGAATAAAACCAATAACATCATCAAATTTCAAGGTGTTTGAACCAGAGACAGAGTTACTTACAGCCATGACCAAGCTATTCTAGCTTTCTGGCAATGAACACAAGATTAAAAGAGCCCTAACCTCATCATCAAAGTTCACACTTACAAAACTTAGCTGATTTGTAACCGTATTAAACTCATTTAAATGATCAGTAACAGATCCACCTTCAGACATCTTCATATTAAATAAACGCTTCATTAGAAATACCTTGTTGGAGGCTGAGGGTTTTTCATACAGCTTACCCAATGCGCTCATCAAACCCTGTGTTGTCGTTTCTTTTGATATATTGAAAGCCACCGACGAAGCCAGGCTCAACCGTATTGTTCCTAGAGCCTTTCTGTCAAGAACCTCCCATTCTTCATCCTTCATAGCCGTCGACTGCTTTGCTTTTCCTCCCAACAGTAGGAATAGATCCTTCTTGCACAGATAGTCCTCCATTTGCATCTTCCATAACCCAAAGTTTTGGCCGTTAAACTTCTCGACCTTAAACTTTCCTTCCTCTGCCATTGCTCCCACTCAAACCAGAAACCCTAGCTTCCTGCGGGTTTAACTGCCAAATAGACCTTTGGGTCCGATACCAATTGTTAGAAAAATAGGATCGCAGAGCAATAACAATAAACAGAAATGAAAATATAATCACACATACACATTACAAGAGAGACACAGATATATCATGGTTCACCCAACTTGGGCTACGTCCACCCTGAATTTGCCAGTCCTTATTATTATTACCGTCCAGCAAGGTGAAGGGATACAACCTGCAGCACAACCGCTGCACTTCCTCTTCTCTGTTTCACAGTCTCTCTCCTAATCTCAGAGATCTTTACAATGCATAAAACCTAATACATCATCTCCTCTAGCCGTATTACAATGTCTTTATTTTATAAGGGAAATACAATGGGAAAATACCACGGGATACCCAAAACCATGGGCCCGCAAAACAGCTGGCGAAAACAGCCCCAAAAATTTTCTTTGGGGGCGTTGCCCCGGAACCCCCAATTCTCGGGGACGCTGCCCCTGAACCCCCGCCAGGGGACCGCTGGCCCCCGGACCCCCCATCCAGGGGGGATGGTCCCCCTTGGAACCCCGTGGGGGGCCGATGCCCCCCCACACCCCCCCCACTGGGGTGAGTGTACAGTCCACCTACATATCATATAAAACTGGGGTACAAACACGGCTGATACAATATCATCTATGAGACTAGAAGATCTGGCTCCACAACCAACATAGAGCACCCATCCTACGGATTGTCGACCTTGATGGGGACTTCGTAGTTTGCACAAATGCAAGCAAGGAAGGGCTCGGTGGAGTCCTTATGCAAAATGACTTCACTATCTGTTACGAGTCAAGTAAGTTAAAGAAACATGGACAGAACTACCCCACACACGATCTTGAACTAGCCGCCATTATCCACACATTAAAGATGTGGAGGCACTATATTATGGGAAAGAAGTTCCTATTAAAGATGGACAACATGAGTCTAAAGTACTTATTTGACCAACCGAACCTAAACGCCACAAATTTCAGGTGGCTAGCCTTCCTTAGTGAGTACCACTTTGAGTTAAAACACATAAAGGGAAAAGAAAACAAGATCGCCGATGCGTTAAGTCGACGGGCCCATATGTTATATGAGGTGACCGTGAGTCAAATTGACTCAGATTTACACCACTTGATTAGAACGACATGTCAAAGTGATCGATTCTATGTTGATATCATTAAGAAGATACAAGAGGATAGGTTTTTTCCAACAACAAAAGGAGTATAAGATAGATGAATTAGGACTGCTATGGTCAAAAGAAGGACTGTATGTTCCAGAAAATAGAGACATTAGATCTAACATCCTCACATAATTCCATCAGAAACCCTATTTAGGGTATCCTAGATATCAAAAGATGATATCGGTAGTAAAGAAACACTTCTTTTGGCCTAAGTTGAAAGACGACATTGCCTTGTTCGTCGCTAAATGTCAGGAGTGCCAATTGGTCAAAGAAGAACACCAACATCTCTCCAATTTACTACAACCTTTACCCATTCCAAAGTGGAAGTGGGAGGTCATCAGTATGGACTTCATCACAGGTTTACCCAAATGTAAGAGGAAGAATGACTCCATCTTTGTAGTACTAGAAAAGTTATCCAAGGCAACACATTTTATACCAGTAAAGTCTACCTACAAAGCCATTCACATCGCGAAAATATTTCTGAAGGAGATTTTTCGATTGCATATACCGAAGGAAATCATTTCTGATCGAGATATGAAGTTCACTAGCAAATTCTGAAGGGTATTGTTCTTTGGTTTGGAAACACAACTACAATTCAGTACCACGTACCATCCCCAAACCGACGGACAAACGGAACGATTAAACCAAATCCTTGAGGATATGCTCAGGATGTATGTCATGAACAACCCCACAAAGTGGGAATATTATTTACACCTAGCAGAGTTTGCTTAAAAAAACGGATACCAAAATTCTGCTAAGATGAGCCCCTTCGAGGTACTTTACAACAGGAAGTGTCAGACGCCTGTGACTTGGGACAGCCCGATAGATAGACTTATGCTAGGCCCCAACTTACTAAAATACTTGGAGCAACTAGTCACCAAGGTACAACAAAACTTGAAGGAGGCACGAGACCGCCAAAATATTTATGCGGATAAGAAAAGAAAGGACAAAGACTACCAAGTCGGCGAACATGTATTTTTGAAGGTGAAAACAAAAGGAAGCTCCTTTAGTTTAGGACGATGCAGGAAACTATCCCCCATGTTTTGCTGAGCTTTTGAGATACTAGCCAAGAAGGGCCTAGTAGCATATGAGTTAGCTTTACCAGCTCATGTCAAAGTTCATAATGTTTTTCATGCATCCTTATTAAATAAATATGTTTATGATACTAAACATGTGATTGATTGGTCCTTGTTACAGGTGGAGCCCGAAGGGGAGTTCATGTCAGAACCACTCCACATCCTGGACAAGAGAGAGGTGCAACTTAGAAGGAGGATCATCACGCAGTTGAAAGTACAATGGAGGCACTTCGGACCAGAGGAGGCTACTTGGGAGAATGAGGCTACCATGAAAGAGGCATACCCCACCTTATTTCATGACTTTATTTCTAGTCCCAAGAACATTGGGACGGTGTTGTTCTAAGTGGGGAGGGATGTAATATCCCAAATTTTGACTAATTATTTTTGATGTTATATATTGGGCTTAAAATCCCCAACACATATGATTTGTTTTGATTATTAGGCATAACCCCTAGTGCACATGATTCATTTATTTTATAGATATACATATTGGGTGTGGACCCTGACTGACGTACTATTGTTATATATTGGGAAAGAAAGCCCTTATGGATTGATTATGTTTTGTTATGTGAATTGGGTACAGAACCCTAATATACTGAGATGACCTTTTGTTACATACTATGCAGAGTTATGATTTACATGATTGACTTATATGTTGTGTTGAGCGTGGACTCAGGAACACACGAATGACCTACGTACTGGGCATAAGCCCCGATGTACCTAGAGGATTTTATTATGTATTGGCCGTAAGCCCCGATGTACATTAAGTGTTGGGAAGGAGCCCTGGAGCACTCCAAGCTTGATAAATGAATACCGGATCCAAGGCCATTCTACATTCTAGATGTGCTTCAAAATCACATTCTAGTACTAGTGTTGAGCAGGATGCTCTAGAATTGCACTAGCGTAACGCCCATGTGAAGAGTGTTGAGTTAAAGCTCTGAAGAGCACTCGGGGTTACTTGATCTTGAAAGTGTTGAGTTGAGAAGACTCTGAATAGCACTTCTATTCATCGGGATTATTTAAATTGGTTAAATGAATCATTTGTCTATCTATCATCAAGTACTGCGGAAACTACCATGTTAAACAAGGGAATCCAACATGCAAAAGAGAGGCCTAGAGGTACCTAACCAAGCCAACTATCCAAGCTTACCAAAAGAACTGTCCAACGAGTTGGACCTTGTACTTAATGTTTTAAAAGAAGTATATTGTTATATACATAAATAAATCAAAGAAAATTACCATAACTAAACTATTGAATAATTAAATTTAATTATTCTTATGTGAATAACATGCATAAAGGCTATGCATAAAATAGCTCTCCAAGTTGATATTATTATTAATAATATTATTAATATTATTATTATTATTAATATTAATAATAATATTATTATTACTTTCTTAAAAGAAAAACATTTCTTATATATAAATATAATTATTGCATAGAGGTTATGCCTACAAGGACTCTCACACTATTACACTATTAAGATGGTTAATAGTATTATTATTTATTGTTAAATTTGGTAATAATATTTATAACTAATAATAGTTATAAAATAACTTAAGTTGCACCTAATTAACAAAGTCAAAATTCTAGATAAACTAGGAGTAAATAATTAGTGAAATATCTTTTAAAGATATTACAATTCAAATTTAATTAAAATATTATTATTTTCAAACAATTATAATCTGTCCAAAACAAAATTCACCAATAAAAAGAGGTAGGTCCCAAGAGAAGGGCATCTTTTCCTATTATCATTCTCTTATTGTAACAAAAGAGAAACTCTATGCAGAACTGTAGCAGCCTACCATAGTTTTACATATCTAATCAGCAAGCTACCTTAGGACCTCTACTTCTCTTTGCATGTTGGAACCAGCTCGGGGGGATCCAGATAGGACCAGGAATGGTCTAAGGGTTATGGTTGGGAGGAGCATGGTAGTTACAAAGTTATCTAGTTAAAACTATCCTATAGGTCAGTCAGCTTTATCCAGTTGTTTCCATTAATTAGTGTTTGGGTGTGTAGGTCCTGAAAAGAAGGATTCAACTGCAAGAACCAGGTATGAACTAAGATTTCCCATATAGTTTAATTTAAATCTAGGAATTCAATATAGGTTTTTATTATGCAATAAATCATGTTTTCTGAACTTTATAATTTTATTTCTTTTTAGTCATGGAGTAAGGGCCAATTGGCATGGACTCCCAGGTTTATATCCCTAGGCCAGCAATTAAATTATTATCCCTGTAGTTCTTTTAAAGCATTCTTGCCCTAATATTTCAGAGGTCTAGCGGGTCTAGCTTTGCTAGCCTGTGCTAGACAACATTCTTTTCCAATTAAAGTAATTAGAACCCCAATTTTTTTTAACTAACTTATATCAGAGCCTTTAAACCCTAGTAACTGAAATCGCCTTTATCCTTTTAAACGCAATAACTGCACTATAGAGTTATTTTCTTAATTTGTATTAATTAAGCTAGGATTTAATTCTTTCCTTTTTATTCTTGGAACCAAACAAAACCAGTGATAGCAAAACGTAGAACCAGGTATCGAAACCCTCAGTTAACCTTTAAACAATAAGAAATCCCAGACTTATGTTTGTACACTTTAAACATCCACAACATTGACTTTTCTTTCCAGGACAAACCAAAACGCATTACACAGTATCGAAATACAATATCATTATTTCAACATCTTCCTTCTAGGATCGTTACCATCATCCAAACAAAATAGATTACTACAGGAATTGGTTACGGTAGACAAAAAAAATAGGAAATTACAAGTTCTCTATCCTAGAGTTCCAGGATTTAAATCTTCTCACCAAACAACGCTATCTACACACATACAGGATAGATTGCTGAAACAAAATGAAAGGAAAATAACGCAGACCCAACTCCTTTCCACTTTAGCCACCAAACGTAGACATCAGGAGCACAGAGTTTTTCCAAACCCCAGTTTTAAGAATTTGACTACACATATTAAATCTCAGGCCTACGATTTTGACTTTTACGACTTCTCCAACTCTAGTGGGCTCCCTTTACTTCTAATAGGAATCGAAACCACAACTTGACAAGAGTACACACTATCTTTTAGAAATTGAAAAGCATTCATTCGCCATGATATAAAAACAAACCACGAGTTCCATGGAAGGTGAAAACCCTTGTCCCCAAATTTACACCTCCACGGGCAAACATTTTGTACAGTAAAGAAACGTAGATCAAAGATCCATTCTCAGTATCCCTTCAGAAAAACACTAAAGAGTCATTATAGAACTTTCACTTTAGACTACGATAGTAAGGAAGAGACCTTCAAGAGAAAACCCGTGAGAAACAAAACAAACATATCGAAACCCCATATCTATGGAGATCTTCAGCTTTGCATCAAAACGAAAAACGCAAAGTCTAAAGGCTAACCATACATGCTCAATAGAAAATGTAGGCAATTTATCCAAGCGACATTACTTTCAGTTCAAAACCCCATTATACACAACATAGGCAGTATGTTCCCCATTTGAAAGCTTTAAAGGTTTAGCAGTGCCATTTAGTCAACTACTATATCTAACATGAAAGCCTCAGGGGCTATCCCCATTTCAAACAAATTTATAACAGCGTCTCCCTCCCAAATTTCTTGGTCAAGCCAAAGGTGACCCTATTGAGACTTCGAATAAATTACAATGAGCCAAGGGGCATCACGCAGTCCATTCCCAAAAGAAACTAAACAATACTCTTCCCCATAGCTGTGATAGGAAGGGGCAAGAGTTGGGAAGACCTGGACTTACATTCTTTTATGCCAAAACTAATTTCAGTCATCTAGAAACACCCAACGCTGAGCACCATCATCCACCACCTGCTAGTAAAACCACATAACAACAAACCATAAGTCAAGAGCTGAAGAGAAACAAAAGCACACAAGTTATTTGAATGAAAACTTTAAACTACAACAAAGATTCTACCTGTTTACGAGCTGTTATATCTTCCCTTCCCTCACAACAAAGATCACAAGGGCACTGACCATGAGATTCGCTCAGGCCAGAGCCCTCTCCATACCTATGCAGCCAGGAGCCACACTTTGCCAGGAGACCATGAAAATGACCAAACACGAAACTGAAAAGCCGGGTATAACCATAGTGCCCAGCTGGCCACATGGCCACGTGAAGTTCACTTTCAAACATTTAATACACCAACAACTTCCTTTAATATTTCCATGATCTACCCATATGCTATAGTCCCAAATCGTGAAAGTGGATTTAGCCATTCACCATGCCAAAGGTTTATTTCTTGCTAAGTCCTTAGTCCATTTCTCATCACTTTAGGATATAGTTTAGGAGTTCCACCTTAGATAGAGGCCATGGTTCTAATACCTGCAAAAACATTTCACATATAGAATGCATTAGCAAAATTTGCTAAGTAAGCCAGAAATCACCATATCTCACCCCTTACCTCTCAGCAGCTTCGCCGACAATTTGAATATCAACATTAAGGTTTCAGAAGGACTCATCCTTCTGTCACCAAGTCCATCATGCCTGGAATAAATATGTAAACCAATTTAAAACATTTAACATAAACTAAAATGCATTTAGGACTTTAAGGGAAAGGTACTTAAAGAGAAAGCATTAAGACTGTCAAACTAAACTACTTAGTACTTATTATGCTTCTGAAAAATATAACTTTTGAGATGAATCATCTTAGAACCTAGTCCCTGCGGCGTCACATAGAATTTATCAACTCAACTTCTCAACACTGAAGCTTAATTTACCTTACTTTATCTGATGTTGGTATTATATTTAGTAAGATGAAATTTTTTTAATTTTTACTATTTTTAGGAACATTACAATGGGACTCTTTCCATCATAGGTCCTCAGCAACAAGTATGGCAGAACCATGCACACTACCCACTAAACAATAATATACCATCGAGACAAAAGACTTTTTACCCTCCAGTCACATCGATTGGAACAAAAATCCTATACTTGCCCTATATGTGTTCGAATATGGCAATCTCTCTAATATTTTTCCTACCATACAGGTTGTTATCTTCATCACCCCAAGAGTCGTCGAAAATATATCTACCAAGGCTTCCTTCTCACCGAAGGAAATCACTAATTTTACCACTCTATTTAAATATTTTTGCGACATCTTTGCATGGTCCTATGAAGAAATTCCTGGTCTTGACCCAAAAATTGTTGAACATCACATTGACACTTGGCTCGATGCCACACCCATCTGACAAAAACATAGCTCATTCCACCCTTCTAAATCCCCCACATTCAAAGCTGAGATCGAAAAACTCTTACAAGTCAAATTTATTATTCCCATCGTTTGCACATCATGGGTGTCTAACCAGGTCCTGGTTAACAAAAAGCACGAAACTATTCGTGTCTGTACCGATTTGCGAGACCCAAATTTAGCCTCCCTGAAGGATATCTTTCCTATGCCATTCATCGACCAAATCGTTGAATCATATGCTGGTGGTGAAATGTTATCCTTCATGGATGGGTTCTCCGGATACAACCAGATATGCATCCTTCCCCAAGATCAGTATAAAACTGACTTTACCACACCATGGGGCACCTTCACCTACAAATTCATGCCCTTTGATCTAAAGAACGTCGAAGCCACTTTCCAGTGAGAAATTGCATACATCTTTGCTGGCGAGCAATTTGATGGGTCATCATCGCAGCACCATGAGTGCTGCGATACCGCGGAAGCTGGAAAGTTGAGCGCAAATGAAGTTATCTTATGTAATTTTTGGTTAGTTGTACCATGGTACGCGGGTTTTTGGGTCATTTGGACCACAATAGATAGATTTTGGGTCATTTACTTTGAAGTGTCGGTTAGGAAGTAGTTAGTAAGTGGACAAGCATTGTAAGTCGAAAGCCTATAAATAGATGTAGATGTGTAAGTGTTGGATCATCCGTTAATAGTTGATCTTATGGTGAGAATCTTTTGAGATCTCGATTTGAGGTGGAGTATTTTGTATCTGGGTTTTGCGGAGTTAATATAATGAGACAGATTTATTGAGCAGAATCCCTGTGTTTTCATGGTTATCTCTGGTAATGCATTTCGCGATATGAATATATGAATGATGCGATGTTTCCTTGTTGTGATTAATGCTTTACTGTTATATCTGTTGCAATTATGAATGATTATGTTGAATGATGTCTATGTTAAATGCATAGATCTATTTCTGAAATGTCACAATAAGTTAAATGATTGAGCCACAAAATCCTCCTTCATTCGACGGAAACATTGTTTCGTCAACTCTCCCCTGAACATCTCGGGTGAGACCTCATCTACTCCGCAGGTGTTGCTGGATAGGGTAAAACCTATATGGGCCGGTGCTCGGGGAGATCATGGTGGTTTGGGTATTGACAGCACCGGGAACCCCTGTCGACTGCATTTGAGTCAACAAATGGTTCCGTTTCCGAGACCGTAGCGCGAAGAGAAAGGAGGATATGTTGTGGCATCCAACGAAATCGGAAATTCAAGATTGGTTCGATCATAAGTTGAAAGAATTTTCTGAAAAGGAAATTCAGAACTCTTGATTGACGGTAGATCAGTGGGTTGAGCAATATATTCACAACAGTCCGCATGAATATTTTTTCTACGAATTTCCAGTCATCTTGTTCGAGTGGTTGGCAAAATTGACCTTCTAGAAGAGGAACTTCCAAGGTGGTGAACCGATGACTTGGACCCCGGAACTGATCCAGGAGCTGCAAGAAGTCGACAACAAGGCATCACGAGCTGTCGAAGTTTGGTTGGACAACATATTGGAAGGCTATATTACTGAAAATGCGGTCGATATGAACAAATCCTATAGTGAAGCTGAAAGATATTTATTCCATGGACCACGAGGGAGGTTCCTATTGTCACTAGAGTTGCCTATTAAGATGCTCATTTGTGAGAAGGGCATATTGAAGATGCATCTGGATCAGTAAAAACCCTGGTGGGCGAAGACTGTGGGTACCACGACAAAAGGGGGTAGTACATGGAATGATAAGGGGTAGATGAGTGCAGGTCATGACAAGGTTGTGAGTTAAGCCGAGGAAGAGAGTGGTCTTACAAGGGCAGGAGCAAGGTTTTGATAGGAAAAGAGGCAGAGGACATGAGAAGGTCCTGTTGTGATTGGAATGCAAGGCTGCGAAGGAATACCACACGGGACAAAGCGACTTCACAGTCCAGACAAGGAAAACCAGGCTACGCCCAGGATAGAGGCAAGACCAAACCCCAGCACCAACGTACCTACACCTCTGCTCACTGTCACTCAACCAGTAAGGAATACCACTTCGACATCACTGTGTTCATCAAGTCAACAAAAGTTAATTGCTAATAGCTCAGTGACTGGAGGAAGGAATCCTAGGATGGCGGGCTAGGATACAAAGTTACCGTTGTTCCATGGAAATGGAACAGATAATCCTGAGCAGTACTAGTTTTTATGTGAAGCCGTATGGACGATAAAGCAAATTACTGATGATAATGCGAAGAAAGGTCAATTGGAGACAACCCTTTGGGGTCGATAATTTTGTGTAGGTTCCTGTAGGTGCTCCAGAGAAAATGATGGATGAGGTTCGGGATGGATTGATCGTGGAGTTCAAGAAACCCAAATATGAAGCGCAGTATATTATAGAGCTAAAAGAGATTAAGCAGTATCCCAATGAATCTGTGTGGGACTTTGACCAGGGATTTAAAACGCTGATGGCGAGGGTCATCTTCAACATGAGCACTATCCAACACAAAGAATGGTTCATCGTGGCATTTCTCCCACACATTTGATTACCGTTGATGCAACAGAACATTACAACACCAAGTGAATCCCTAGTAATTGCAATGTGGTTGGAAGCTTCGCCGATTGGTGAGAATGCAGCCGGGATGTCACAAATTCAATCGCAGTTAGCCAATTTGACCATATAGTTGCAAGATCTTAAGAAGGGCAAGGAATAGCATGAAGCAATCTCGTGCACGCGATGTCGAGGAGAAGGGCATACTAAGGATAATTTCCCAGACTTTCGCAATTATTTGTTTTCAGGAGCACTGAATCCATTGAATGGTGGCGAAATGTCGTGGTGTCGCATCTGTCAGGAATATGGGCACCACCATGAGGAATGTCAATACATGCAAAAGATGGTCACAACACCGATGCATCTATATTATACATTCAACAAATTGGTGGGACATGAAGACAAAGATTGCCGTGCATATGGGTTGCTCCAGGAGAGAACGTGCGATGCATTCTATGTGAAGGACGACCAGCGTGTTGTACAACAACCGCAACCACAGCTGCAGGTAACCCATCTGCTACCTCAACCGTAGGTACAGTTTGTATCGCAACAACAACCATAGCCGTTCATGCCGCAATATTCTCCGATGCAGATGGCTCCACAACAACCGTAGTACGTTCAACAACCACAGTATGCGCAGCAAGGGCAAGGCATGCAATCGAATCCTATGCGGCAACAGTTCAATCAACAACAGTACTAGTAGCAGGGAGGATTCTGGGGAGGACATGGTGGAGGTTTTGGTTGCGGAGGAGGACGAGGACCTGTTCAGTGCTACCATTGTGGTGTTTGGGGGCACCACCAGCAAGATTTCCACAATTGTAGACACAGTGTACATTCTATTTTGTTACCAATCACACAATTGAGAATTTCCCACAGTTGATTGCACGATGGTAAGCAAGGAATGTTCCACACTTGCAGAATCAGAATCAGGCGTAGTAGCTAGTACATAATCAAGTGCAGCAGCCGACGTAGAACCAGAATCAGCAGCCGAATCAGAATACCAACCAGAATGTGAACCAACCTGGGAATCCGCCACTGAACCAGACTTAGGGCGTGACTATTTCAAAAATTTCTACAGAGCCAAGGACGCATGATGCTTCTATTGTACTTATTACTCGTGGAGGTGCAACTACAGGAGCTGGTAGCCCACACCCACTGATTCGGTTGGTAGGGCAGAAGAAGGTATCGTTTGACATTGATGTTGAGTGAGAGGCATTCCTTCAGGCGCATCGCACATTATAAAAGGATCGCGGTAAGGTTAATATTTGCGACATGCCTTCTGCTTTTGATGCCACTTCATAGGCCAACCCTTTGTGACATTCCAACACATTACAGACATTTCTAGAAGGTTGTTTATCCCTAGCAAGGGATCCTGATGCTCTTTCCGAGATCGAAGCACTGTTACAACGACCTGTTCGGGGTCGATGAGAGTCTGCGGTCAATTCCTTACAAAGATGGAACATGGGTAAGGAGATGCAAATGAACATTCAAATTGGTGACTATGATGTTGATTCAGTTCTCCTGGATCTTGGTTCGGATGTCAACATCTTAAATAAGTAGGCTTGGCAGAAGATGGGGAGTCCTCCATTGAGCTAGTCTCCTATACAGCTCAAGTTGGCTAATCAGGCCAAGGTGACACCGACTGGGAGAGTTCCACGGCTGGTGGTGGACATTGAGGGAATGAAGACATATGCCGACTTTGATGACATTGAGATAGTTGATGGGGGAAGCTCTTATCCTGCCTTGCTCGGGATTGGATGGGCTAATGACAGCGCGGTCATCATTAGCTTTAAGAAGCGCATGATGACCTTTGAAAACCATGATCTCAGAGTCATAGCCCCATTGGATCTGGCTGAGGGATGCAGGTATATTAAATCAGTGAAAGACGAAGATCCCAGTGAATGGGACCATGCCTTCAATATTTCAGAATATTATATTCATCTAACTGCTGACGGTGAGCTGGGGTGGCGCAGCTTTAGTTCTACGTTCTCCGAATCTAATGATGCGCTAGAGAATTGGCAGAACCGCTTGCATGAGGTGTCGTTCTGCAAGTGTGAGTTAGTCACGAGGTCCTTATGCCACGTTGCAACTGAAACTGTTACGCTACTAATATATGAACGGATTCCTGGCTTGTCCGACTTTCTTGCGACGTTCTAGGAATGAGTCTCAGAACCCTAGCGATTGTTGGCATTAGAGGAAGCGCTGAAGGCTGCTCCAGCACGCTAGTGGGAAACACATAAGAAGTCGATAGCAGAATGGTCGTAGTGCTGGAGATTGATGTTTGTTTGGTTTGGAGATACTGAAGTTTACCACACAGGGAAGTATGATGGACGGAATGATCCTGGTAGTCACTTGATGGAGTGTCAGCTGTTGTGGGTAGCGCGACCAATAGATGAGTGGGTCCATGCCTTTATCCACGCGTTGGAGGAGATGTCGCGATTCTAGTATACTCCAGCTGAATTACGAGGGGAAATTTCCACTTGATTGGACTTGACGGTGTGTTTTAATCATACGTTCAGCCTTGCGGATGCCAACCCAGATGTCCATAATGTTTTGTAGCTCATCCGCAATGTTGTTTTGAACGTTGTTCCGGTGGCATATCCTACAGATCCGCATATGTACTGCTAGATGCGGTCTATGATGGAATGTTATAATATCACTAGTAGGCCAGAAGATGGTGATGATCTGCGAAATGTCAATATTCCTGAATTTGAAGGAAGTCATGATGTGGTAGCACCGGATGCGCCAAGTGATCCGATCAGTAAGCCATTAAATCTCCGTAAGGTCAACATTGGGTCGGAGGACAACCCAAAGTTCGCGAATGTTGGTGATTACTAGGATGATGAGATGATGGAGAAGGTCACCGACTTGCTGCATAAATTTCAGGACTTGTTCCCTACAAAGTTTTTTGAGATGAAGAGAATCTTGGGCGATTTAGGAGAAATGAAGATTCCATTGAAACCAGATGCCAAACCAATCAGGCAGCACCCATATCGACTAAATCCACGTCATAAGGAGAGGGTCTAGGTAGAACTTGATCGCATGTTGGATGCTAGCATTATTGAACCAGTTGAGGAGTCAGATAGGATCAGTCCTATGGTGGTGCAGGACAAGAAGACTGACGAAGTGTGCATTTGCGTTAACTTGCAGAAGCTGAATGATGCATGTCTGCATGATCCATTTTCGACACCATTTACTAATTAAGTGCTTAAGGAGGGGGGCGCAGTAGATGTATTCTTTCATGGATGGGTTCTCTGGCTATCACCAGATCTGGATTGCGAAGGAATACCACCACAAGACAAATTTTGTGATAAAATGGGGTTGTTTTCAGTACACAGTCATGCCATTTGGATTGAAGAATGCACCGACGATATTCTCACGGGTCGTCATTGCTGCTTTCAGGGATTTTATTCAGAAGTTTTTGCAGGTGTACATGGATGATTGGATAGTCTACGGCTTGATTAGCGATCATCTGGAAAATCTGCGACTGATGTTGGAGCGCTGTCGATAGCATCAGATATTGCTGAACTTGAAGAAGTGCATTTTATGTGCACCATTCGGAATACTCTTGGGTCACATTGTGTGCAAGCAAGGGTTGTTAGTCGACCCAGCAAAGATTGCACTCATTATGAGTTTAACACCACCGACTAATGTCAAGCAGTTGAGAGCGACATTGGGGCACACTGGGTACTATCGCAAGCTCATCCGGGGTTATGCAGCAATCAGGACCCCTATGGAGAAGTTATTGAAGAAAGATGTGGTATTTCAATGGAGCCATGAATGTCAAGACAGCTTTGAGGTGCTCAAGGCTAAGATGGCTTCGGCGCTGATACTAGTATCTCCAGACTAGAGTAAGGAATTCCATGTCCATGTCGATGCATCATTGATTGCACTAGGCGTGGTGCTTGCACGGCCAGGGGAAGGGGCTCTGGACCATCCCATCGCTTTCGCAAGTCGGAATTTGTTGTCAGTACAAAGAAACTATACAAATATAAAAAGGGAAGGCTTGGAGATGGTCTATGCGTTGCAGAAGTTTCAGCATTACTTATTGGGAAAACACTTTAAGATGCTCATAGACCATTCTGCATTAAAATACCTAGTCAATAAGCCTGTGTTGGGGGGGAAGATATGTCGTTGGCTACTTCTTTTTCAGGAGTTCGATTTTGAATTGATTTTTAAGCCAAGACGTTTGAATGTCGGACCTGATCATCTATCGTAGATTGAGACAGACGAGGAGCCAACTAATATTGAAGACGGGTTACCTAATGCGCAAATCTTTAAGGTTGAAGTAGTCGATGGCTACTTTGAAGAAATCATTCAGTTCCTCGTGACAAGTACCGCACTAGAGGGGTTTACCACCAGTCAGAAGAAGCAATTGGTGGCCAAGGTTGCTTATTTCCAGCTAATTGCATGCGAGTTATACAAATTAGGCTCAGATGAGAGATTGAGGCGCTGCATTTTGCCTCATGAGCAAGGGCAGATCCTGTCAGAAGCACACGCAGTGGTAGCTGGTGGGCACTTTGGCGGTCATGCGACTGCTAGGAAGGTGCTTCATGCAGGGCTTTAGTAGCCCACACTTCACAATGATGCGACAGATTATGCGCGGACCTATGACATCTGTCAACGAACCAGGAATCCTTCTAGAAGGGATGAGATGCCCCTGATGCCTCAACTGACACTGCAACCATTTGATAAATGGGCAGTGGATTCTGTGGGACCAATCAACCAACTTGGGAAACACACTGGTGCAAGATACATCATCTCAGTGATAGATTACTTGATAAGATGGGTGGAGGTTGCACTAGTCATTGATTGTTCTGCGGCAACAGCCGTGCGTTTCTTGTTTGAAAACATTGTCACTTGGTTTGGCTGCCCCAACATATTTATGAGCGATCAAGGAAGTCATTTCATCAATCGCACCATCAACGCATTGATATCAAAGTTGCAGATACAACATAAGAAGAGCACGCCATATCATCTGCAAGCCAATGGGACCGTCGAAGCATTCAACAAGGTCTTAGAGCATGCGTTGAAAAAGGTCTGCAAGCAAACCGCGATGACTAGGATCTCAAGATTCCAGCATTTTTGTGGGCATATCGCACCCCGTGTAAAAGGTTGACAGGTCAGACACCATTTAAGCTGGTATATGGGAAAGAAGTGATTATGCCTATGTAGTACATTGTTCCAAGTCTACGCATAGCGATGGCAATAGGTATGGATTATGCTGCGGCATTAAGAGAACGACTGATGCAACTTGGGCAGCTTGAGGAAGATCGCTTTATCGCCGGGTTTCATCAAAGCATGGAGAAGGATTTCCAGAAGGCTTGGCATGATCGCCATATCAAGAATAAATAGTTTCAGCAGGGTGAATAAATTGTCGGTTCCCATATTGTCTTCTGGAGGTTAGGTTTCATTGGTTTCATCGGATGGTTCAGGTGTGTCTGACATTTTGTTAGGTGTGTAGATGGCCCGCAATTAAATTTCCTTGGTTTTTTAATGGATTGTAAAAAAAAATTTAAATTAAAATTCAAATGGAAAACAAAATAAACACAAATTTGTGCTTTGAGGAGCACCTACCTAGAGAACTGGATGGCACCGTGGTGTAGGGGTGATTGCTTGGTGTTGAGGACGACTTGGGTGCACGGAGAACGCGTTCGCGGGGTTGAGAGTGCGCTCGCAGGTTGGAAAATCGGCTCACGGGTCTGTCGAAAATGACAGACCCATGAGCTCTGTTTTTTTTTATTAAAAAACAGAAGCGTGCACACACCACTAACGCATGCGCGCCAATTTGTGAGTACACGTCAAAGGCGCATGCACGCCCCTTTTGTCCACGTGGACGTTTGCAATTGCCGAAGTAGAGACACGTGTGCGCCTTTGGAGTCGCGTGCGCGTCGTTTTATTTTTTCCGCTCACGCGCTGTTGTTGCGGTTATTTTGGGTACCAACTTCATGCGAGTACCCAACAAGGTCATAGGGAATATGGAGAATGAAAACATTGTTTACAATAAATTATGTACAAAACAATTTCATACATTAAAAATACAAAATATAGGTTATGTGTACATGGAGAAAACTATAAACTCCATGCTTGATTACTTAATAAAAGTGGAAGAAAATATGTGATGGCACATGTAACATAGCAAGGATAATAACTTTTGTCTATAGTGAGGAACATCTAAATTTGTAATTGCATGTTATATGTACAAGTATCTTTTTAAATAGCTTCAAATCATTTTTAAAAACAAAACAGAGATATTGCAAGCTTGCAAATTTCTTTAAGTGTGAGCCATACATTTATCCTCTTCACGGTGGAATTTCATATATGGAAAGAAAATCACAATATTAAATTGTTAGCTCAAAAACAAAATCAAACATGAGATTTTTCATCTCAAAAACAAAATCAAACATCTATATATTGTGCTATTGCAGAATACAAAGAGAGGCATATGAAGGGAAAATGGGATCTAGCATAAGAACAAGAAAGGAAACAGGAAGTTACTTACCATGAAGGCATTGCCTTTTTTCAATCCAGCCAATAGGGTGATTGAGGGCATACTGTTCTCTAGTCAAATTTTTCACCTGAATTAAAGCTATGGCCACCGTGTCTCAACAGAGCATCTGTATGGCTATGGAACTAACAGGACCTAGATCAAATGGGCAGAGCTCTCTCCAATGGAATATACACATGCATGTCACACACTTTTCTTAGATAATAATTTCTTTAGTGAAGTGACAACTATGAAGTATGAACCTTAGGCTTTGGCACATGGAACAAGCCTTAGAAGCTCTTTTATAGTACCACTCTTACTAAACAAAACAACCACATCATTAGGCCCAACTATTCCAATGCCACCACGGAGGGCATATGTGGGTGACATGAAAACAACCTTTGCGCCTATTGAAACCAATTTATGTGTTATTTCATGTGAACAAACCCACTTTTTCCCACTCTTGTGAAGAATATGACTCCCTTGGCATACATAAGAACTTGGGTGAAGGCCTATAATCGGGTCTATTCAACATTGAAGAGGAAATAATCGAGGTGCTTCGTTTGCTCCTCAAATAATTTTTGCATTTGGAGGATGCCAAATGCAGAGTTAATTGCATTGTCCTTTGTGATGTTGTCCATTGGTTCAGGAAATGCCCCCATTGTTGCAGATCTGTGAAAGCTCAAAGTGCCATATAGTTTAAGCGTGCAGTGTGCTATAGTTAAGGCCACCTTGTCCTACATTGAAGGCATGTTTAAGGGAATTGGTGGAGTGCATATTGCAAGATCCGTCGATTTGGGAAGAATGCATGCAAAGTCGATTCCCTTCAGTGCCAAGAAGGGTGTTTAAGGGAATTGGTGGAGTGCATATTGCGAGATCCGTCGATTTGGGAAGAATGCATGCATAGTCGATTCCCCTCAGTGCCAAGAAGGGTCTTCTTCATGGCATGTTCACAATGTTTCTTGCAAAAGATACCGTGCGATACATATGGAAGGGGAATAAGGCCGACTGAGAGCAGAAAGTCAACAATCTTGAAGCCAGCAAACATGATTTTGGAACCTCCCACCAACTCTGTCTTCCTCGATATCCATGCATCTCCAAAATCGACGTGCTTTCCCTCTAACGTTGTGTCGGCATGCTCTTCCAGATGCCTTCCCTCTTTGAAAGTTAGTAATGAATTTGATGATACTTTTGTTGAGATAATTTCTTTCTATTCACAGGAAGCATGGCTAATAACACAACATAATGGTTGACACTCCATGGGGAGAAATTATCGGACGAGAAGGTGGCTAGGTATCTGGGACTTGAAGATTGGAGTCTTCTGTCTACCTGATAGCAATGACATCTCCAAACTCGACGTTCTTTCCCTTCAATGTATGTCATGTCTGCATGCTATTCCAGATGCCTGCCCTCTTTGAAGGTCGATAATTGATTTGATACAGATAATTTTGTCGGGCTAATTTCTTTTTATTCACAAGGAGCATTGTTGATAGCACAAGGTATGGGTCGACACTCCATGGGGATAAATTATCCGATGAGAGCATGGTTGAGTATCGAGGACTCACATATTTGGAGTCTTTCCTGGCCTCTAAATCTTCTAGCGGTATCTCTATCAGGAAGGAACAGCTGGTGGCATTGGCCAGGGCTCTCGCCAACGAACCCCGAGGTATGCCTTACTTTCTCTAAATTTGGTTATGCTTGGGGGAATTGTGACTTTATTTTGGTGAAGAAGGAGAACTTTTTCAGTTTAATTTCTCTAAATTTGATTAGATTTGTTGTGAGAAATAGGTGAGAAACAAGTGCTACTGCTAGATGAGCTGATGAACGCCCTGGATCCCATATCAACTGAACACATCGAGGAGTTGAAAAGGAGTAGGGGGATGGTGACCATCATGGTATCCCACATCATCAAACAGATTTGGAGAATCGTCGACCTCATCTTTATGTTGGTTGATGGGCAGATTGTGGAGACTCAGAAACGTGACCAGCTCTGGAATGCAAACCATCCCACAGCTCGTTGATTCCTTGAAATGAAATCCTAAATTCGAACATTCAATGAATGTTGTTGGAGGACGACATCGTGCTATTGTAAATTTTCTGCTTATGTGTTGAGCGGGAAAGCATTTGCATTTTGTGTTAATGTGTTGAGTCAAAAAACATTTGTAATTGGTTTATTAGCTTAGTAAAATTCTTTTGGTAAAGTGAAAGGTTTATGTTTACAGAGTTTTAAAATTAAAAATATTATGTAATAAATTTAATTATTCAATCAAATTAATCAATATTAAAAACTTTGAAGTCCAATTCTATTTAAATTAAAAATAAATAATAATAAAAAATTAGTTGTGGAGGTTTGTATGACTATAGATGTATTTTGGGTGTATTTTTAGGACTGTGTGAGCTTAAGTGAGATTTTTGTGGTGGTTGGGTAGTCAACAAGATCTAGTATCTATATTTGAGACTCTTACCTTGTCATTCACAACATCATTTAATATTGTTAATTAACTTTTCTAATAGTTGAAAGCATCATACTACATTTCCATAACATAATATATTCTTTAAAAATATATAACTTCTAAGCCTCCATCTCAATTATTTAATTATATGTCAAGAAGGGAGTTTGGTAATCAAAACCAAAGCGAGTCACAATCAAAGTTGAAATGCCACATCCCCTTTCATCAATTTGACCAATAAAGGGAGACATGAACTAATTTGGGGCCTCTACATTTCGCCCCATAGACGTATTATGAATTTCATAACATATAAAATATGTGTGCAGATGCATAACTAAAAATACACAGCATAAATAATCTCTAATCCACGCACATCTAGCGGGCATCTATAAACTCAATTATCACAGGCATAAAATAAAAACATTGCACATTGACATAGAAAAGAGTACGTATCTTTATTCAATGTAGATCCAAGGAACTGGCCTTAAAACAATAATTTTCTACCCAACCATAGCCACTCTGTCTAGCATATACACTTTATATTGAGAAGCCACCCCCAAGTTGGGCTATGAGGCCACCAGGGAAAGAGAAACACCTACATGATTCTCTCTCTCAACCCACAACCAATTATGCTCTCTATGCTTAGCCAATTTCTCATACAAATCTCTACATGGATCTCACTCAGCCATTACAGCGTTGGCTCCCATAATACCTACCCCACAAAACACCCTTATCTTCTTAGGCACCCCCTTCACCGATCAATCGTTCTCGTGGGTGATCCATCTTATTAGATGCTCCCAATGTGTGCATAGAAGGAGGCGACTTTGATGTATGATGTTAGAGAACCACCCAAAGCCTCAATTCATGGCTTCTCAAGCATCTGTGAGCAACAAAACTCAATGTGTAAGGGTTCCTAGCTTTCCCAACCGCTATGCTCACCTACAAGCATTTATTTTCCATTTAAATATGCAACTATGTCCCTAAATTCAAATTTATGGGTTATACACAATCTGTTAATGGTCATTAACAACCACATGAAGCTCTACGTAGTGTATATATCTACATGAGAGAATGAGAAAATGAGGGTTGACTCCACAGGATATGAGATAATGGTGAAAAGACAACTCACATAGCTTTTGATCATAGAAGAAAGGTCTGCTAATAAATGCAAATTGACTTTTGGAAGCTGACAGAACTATCACAAAAGTGCAGTTAGCCCCATGGTTCAATAACTGCATGAGGTGACTTTTCCCCCCAACCTCACACATGCATTTGATGATTGGAAATAGTCAGAAGAAGGTGATTGAATCACTTAATTCACATAGAAAAAATATAATGAGTTCTAAAGTTGACACTTGGTAGCAAAATATTTAGTCTTCCATATGCCCCCTTTCATCTTTCCCTCTAGTGGAATCATATCCCTCTAGTGGTATTTACACAACCATCTTGGAACATTTTATTATTTATGCAATATAATATTTACATATATTTGAAGTTAGCATGACAAACCAACCATATAGTCCAAATGAAAATATATACATCATATATGCCTAGCCAATCACTACTTGGACCTTGGCCATGAGCTTTGCACTACGAATCCATAGTAGCATATTACATCATTTACATAATTTTGATTAAATACATTCCAAGTCAAAATAAAGAGTATTACATGAAATCTGCTCTTGAATTAATGGGTGAAAATGAATTTACTTGGACCATTACCTCGTAGAAAAGAAGATTCTAAAACCACATCTTACAAGAACTATTTCTTGGACATGCTAATTGATTACAGTTTATGTATATCAATTATTGGCATCTTGTATCATCACTCATACTTTCAAAATTGTTCTTTATACAAAAAGAGGGCACATTGCCTCCAGGTTGCTTCATCCTATACATGCCACATTGTTTGCATTTATGATTGCCCGATTCTTAAACAGGGTTGGAATTTGTATGTAAATTTAAAATGAGTTGGATATATTCTATAATTCTGATTTTCTTTGTTACATAAAAATTTACGGGTCACTTAAGTATGAGTTTCATGCTAGTTGGAATAACCATATATGCCTTACCTTCAAGTAATTGTGCGCTTTCATATTTTCAAATGATGTTGATAAATAATTATATTGAAAAAGTTACACTGAATATTGTCTAGTGAGGTGGATAAGTGCTTATACCAAAAACTTTACATAAGATTTTGTGATGAGATGTATCCTTGATTGTTAAAAATCCTTAACAAATGGATTTGAACTTAGAGAGTTAATTTTATTATATGATTTGTAACTTCAACACTCAGAATAAGAATAAACACAATTAATGATTTTATATGGGATATGTGTATACCTAGTGGCAGTGATATATTTTTATCTATAATATGCACGTGATGTAGATTTCAAAGTTTTGACAGAGCCTAAGTGGAAGGAGAAAGTCTAATATAAGCATTTTTGTTTTTGTTGCAATCATGATTGACTAATAATAGGTACCTTTTAGGATAAGCCAAGAAAAGGTACAAATTAATTGAAAAATTAAATAAGAATAAGCACAACATTTTTGCATTGGATATATCCATAGCATTAATACTTGTTTAGTCTTTAATATGTATGTTCATGTGTTTGGATGTTAATTTTGTTTTCAATTGAAAAATTAAATAAGAATAAGCACAACATTTTTAAATTGGATATATCTATAGTATTAATACTTGTTTAGTCTCTAATATGTATGTTCATGTGTTTGGATGGATGTTAATTTTGTTTTGAAGGAAAATTTTTACCACCCCTTTAATATGATATTAAATATTAATTTATAAATACAACATTGATTACAATAAATTGAACCACCCCTCTAAGATGACATTAAATATTAATTTGTAAATGATGTAATCAAATTTTTTCAATGCAAACCAAATTTTATTTAATTTTAATGGAAATTGGTCCATATTGAAACATGTAATGATTAAGGTGAAAGAGCCTAGCATTGAAACTTTCTAATTTTTTGTATATTATTATTTAAATTTCTTTTGAGATAATGGCCAGTTTTTATGATTTTTCACTAACCATTTAACATTAAAATATTTTTGTTTCAATCCAAAAGGGGATATTTTTACGCCGAAGGCATTCGGCATTCTTTCTGGGAGAGACAATCCCTGCCACTCTAACTGGATTCCTCGCTCATTAAGCCAATAAAAATTCTCCACATGTTCACGCGTTTTCGGCTTGAGGTTTTCCCGCATTTTCATCTTGCGTGTTCAAGTTTTGGTTGAACCTGCCGTGACTGAGACGTGTTGGAAAGGACCCCGTCTTTATGAGTATCATCAGGCATCGTATCGATGCTCAAGGTTCAACAGGTTTCCGCCATTCCTCAGTATGGTCTGTCAGAACTCGAGCAGAGTACCGACGTTTTGAAATTGAAATAAGTAGCTCGAGTTAGAATTTTCAAAGTCGAGGTCGGTTCCCATTTTAATCTTTAAAACTGTTAAAATTGCTAAAATATCACGTGGTGAAACGCCAAGGAAGGGTTTTAAATTCATGCCTCATGGTTCCTGAGATGCTCACTGAAAATTAGTTCAGAACTTGTCCGTTTAACCCCTCGAAAAGAGAAGTTCTGAAAACGATTTTTATCATATAGCTTGGCCAAATGATGTCATTTCAAGTTGATCTCGAAACTGTAGCAACGTGGGACATATCGCTATTCCCTTCAAAAATCAGATCAATGTTTTTCATTTTGTATTACCAAACTGGGAAAACCAAGTCGAAACTGATTATGGTATTTTGGGAATTTATCTTTGGAAATATCCTTTCTTGGGCTATTTTATGGTATTCAGATCCAAGAGCTGTTGAGAGAAGAGAAAGCGATTGGACATAAGAAAACACCAGAGGAGAGGTCTATTACAGTCCAAGAACAGAGCTACAACACCCATTTTGCTTTGTAGATGGGTGTCTCCTTTGTCATTCTACAATATGAACATGTATTTCTGATTGAATAAAAAGGTTGAGCACATTCTATGCTTGAGATCTTTCCTATTAGGGTTTATCTAGGGTTAAAAACAATGTCCATGTGTGTGTTTACTGATTAGAGTTAAGAATATTTTCATTTCTTTCAATTTCCATTTGCAGTTTTAGTGATTTCCATGAAATACAAAATTGTCTTCCTGAGTTTTAGAGCATTAATCTCATAATTTCAGCAGTAGAGGATATAACAAGAAGTTCAAATTGTTTAAGATTTTTTCAATTTTGTGATGAATTTCAACTAGCACAACTAATGGAATTACAGATCATCCAGACATGGAAATTTTGTTGTCAAGCAATGATGTTCAATATGTAAAATGTTTGTCTCAAATTGCTCTTTGCCCCTCTTTTTAGGTTTGTTTGATGGGTATCCTACTAGATCAGATGAAACTCATCTCCTACATGGAAATTATATCACTGAAATCAATCCCATGATGATCTCTCAATTGCTTTAGCAATGTGATTTTCAACTGGTTGGGTTGCTTTGGAGGTGGGTAGACTGTTTTCTCAACCAGGCACTCCCTGCTTCCTCAGAATTTGAATCGCAAATAAGATCTCTACATTAAGAATCTGCCTGCAAGCTCCCACCATATGAGCCTTTTTTTTACAACCATTGTGTTTTCAGGCTGCAATACTCATCTTCGACTTGTAGGTGAGCAGATTGTTTTCTCAGCTTATTTTTTTTAATTTCTTAGCTTCTGCAAGAGCCAAATTGAAAATAAGAACTTTGCAAGAGGACCACCCGAATGCATGATAAGCTATGCTGATTTTTCAAACTGTAGAGAGATGATTTTGGGCTTCCATTTCTCTCTTCTACGGTTATTTATAATACCCAAAGGAAACACAGCAGACGTTTGATAACACTGTTAACCATGTGTATGCAAACACTAGAGGCACTGGCGAAGTTAGCGTTTGAGGGTCATTTTGATAACATTGTTCCAAGCAGGTAGGGCTCGCCGCCGTCCTCCTTCCCCTCAAGAGGCAATAGGTATAGGTTGTTTTCATGTACGAGTGGTGTTTCTCTTCGACCTGGCGGCATGGAGCAACGGCTCATGGCTCGATGGTGGTCATGACCCATTATTGCGGGTGGCAATCGCTCAAGCCCATCCTTGTTGGTGGCGGCCCCCATGTTGCTTCGGACTACATCTGCTCGGTGGCGGCGGTGGCTCGGTTTGGTGGTGGGCGTGGAGGAGGTGTTTGTGGCCTTGGGTGGTCTTCCGCCTGCGGTTTGTTCATGCAAACCAACATTTTTCCCCATCACACCTTCGCGTGGTTTCTCTCATGACGACGGCGGTTTTTTGTATTGTGTACATATCCCCTAGGGTGTAGAGATTCCACTGATGTGGCTCTCCCCCGTTTGTCTTCTTGGCTGGGGAGTATGGGTTTTATGGTTTCATTATGGATGGAACAACCTGAGCTTGTTGTGATGGCTAAAGGAACTCCAACCTGAGCTTGCATAAACCTATATGAATAGTTGGGCCATACGTATTCCCAGTGAATGCTGGAGTGACCCATGTCATTGAATTCTGGTATCTGGGAGCATCAAATTGCTTTGTGTCTCTCAAGGCCTCTTCTGTCAGTGCAAGGTCTAGGCCCAATTGCATCCAGCTTTGTAACTGTCTGTCCCATTTCTTGTATTTGGTTGTGATTCAAACAGTGATCTATGGGGAAAATGGAGGATATGTGCCCAAGAATATTCTTATCACTGGTGCTACAGGATTCATTGCATCTCGTGTAACCAATAGGGCGGTGAGGAAATACTCACAGTACAAGATTGTGTTATTGGACAAACTCGACTATTGCTCAAATCTGAAAAATATTTTCCCCTCCAGTTCTTCTCCCAATTTCAAGTTTGTGAAGGGAGATATTGGTAGTGCATATCTGGTAAATTATCTGTTGATCATAGAAAAATTTGATACTATAATGCATTTTGCAGCATAAACCCATCCGGACAATTCATTTGGGAATAGTTTTGAGTTTATGACAAACAACATATATGGCACCCATGTCCTTGAAGCATGCAAGGTGAGTGGACTAGTCAGAAGATTCATTCATGTGAGCACTAACGAAGTTTATAGTGAAACTGATATAGATGCCATTCAGACCAATCATGAGGCATGTCAGCTTCTACCCACCAATCCTTATTCTGCAACCAAAGCAAGAGCAGAGATGTTGGTCATGGCCTATGGAAGATCATATGGCTGGGCTTGTGATTACTACAAAATGCAACAATGTATATGGGCCTAATCAGTTTCCTGAAAAACTCATACCCAAGTTCATTCTTCTTGCAATGCAAGGTAAGTCACTCCCAATTTATGGTGATGGATCCAATCTTAGGAGGTACTGTGACGATGTGTCTGAAGCTTTTGAAGTTGTTCTACATAAAGGTGAAGTTGGGCATGTGTATAACATTGGTACACATAAGGAGATAAAGGTCATTGATGTGGCTAAGGATATTTGTAAGCTCTTTTCGTTGGATCCAGAGAAGTTTATTAAGTTTGTGGATGATCAGAGATATTATTTGGATGATAAGAATCTCAAGGAACTGGGGTGGTTTGAGAGGACTAAGTGGGAAGAGGGCTTGAAGAAAACAATGGATTGGTACATTACACACCCTAATTGGTGGGATGATATGTCTGGGGCTTTGTTGCCTCATCCAAGCATTCTTGCAATGGCTGGAGTCGAGAGGTATATATAATTTTGTGATCTGGTTGACATGGCGTCTCCCTTGCCAAATGTCATCTAAAAGAATTGCATTCTAGAGCCACCCAAAAGGCCTTATTTAGAAACCTTCCTTGAATTTCTTGATCTATGGGTGAAATGGTTGGATTGGAGGGCTTCTTGGGAAGATCTGCAAGAAGAAAGGCATACCATATGAATATGGAAATGGGAGATTGGAGAATAGGACCCAGATCCAAATGGACATACAAAAAGTCAAGCCTACTCATGTTTTTAATGCTGCAAGTGTGGCAGGTAGGCCTAATGTTGATTGGTGTGAATCTCACAATCCCGAAATTGTAAAAACCAATGTGGAAGGAACTCTTAATTTGGTTGATGCTTGTAAGGAGCATGGTCTTTTGCTTGTGAATTTTGCAATTGGTTGTATTTTTTAGTATGATGATGTTCATCTTGAAGGCAATTGTATTGGATTTAAGGAGGAAGACAAACCCAAATTCACTAGATCCATCTATTCAAAGACCAAGACCATGGTAATATTTACACCTTATCTGGAAATCTGTTGGTTGCAGCATTTTCCTACATATTTTAGAAAGTGTTTGGTATTTTAATTACTATATTTACATGCAAATATTTCTTGAATTAAGGTTTGTTCTCATTGCATTTCATTTATTTAGTCATGAGCTGCACCCAATTCCATGTTTGTAGCATTGGCATCTGGTATATGATTGTATGATCAAAATTATTGCTCATGGTCTTATCACAACCTGCTCTACTTTTCCTTGTTAATGTGCCCATTTCGGACATATCTGGGACAATTTTGTTTGTTCCATGAGTTCACTTTTGACTTTCTAGTTAAGATGGAGTAAATGTATACCACATAGCTCATGAAACCATTTTTTTTTAATTCAGGTTGAAGAGCTTCTATAAAATTACAAAAATGTTTGTACACTTAGAGTTCGAATGCCCATCTCCTCAGACTTGAGTAATCCCCGCAATTTCATCACAAAGATCACTCGATATGAGAGAGTGATAAATATCCCCAACAACATGATAGTCCTTGATGAGTTGCTACGAATATCGATTGAGATGGCAAAAAGGAATTGCACTGGCATATCGAAATTTACAAACCCAGGTGTTGTGAGCCATAATGAGATCTTGTAGATGTACATAGAATATATTAATCCCACTTTCAAGTGGACAAAATTCACTCTTGAAGAACAAGCAAAAGTTGAAGTTGCTCCTCAAAGTTGAAGACATAATTTCGACAGCTGTGGTGTTCCTTTCTACAGGAAATTTCTATCATCAACATTTGCTAAAGGAAATTTCTATCATCAACATTTACAAAACTAAACTTCAAGGAGAAAAAAGGGTGGCATCATAGAAAGAAAGCTCATAAATTCGTGAATTAGTGTAATGTGTCTTTGTTCATTTTTCTCCCTGGCTTTATATCAAGGTTTGTCTTAGTGGGAGAATGGAATGTACAGCCAATAAAATGCTCTGTGACCATTTACAGAGGCAATCATGGGTAGTTTCATGATTTGATAGATAGCTTTGAAAATGGTAGCAAGGTTCTTGATATCAACTATGTTAATCATGGGTACTTCTCTATTGAGACTGTATTGTTGTTGGCTGTTTTGACATTGTGCAATAGGGAGAGGCACCTACTAGAGTTGGTTGGTCATATTCAAATACCTCAGGCTACACATGCGATGATGAATCTGTAATAAAGTTATGCTTGTGGTTATTTCTAGGTGGTTTAAAAGCTTTAAACAAAGCTCACAGTTGGAAACTAGAAGATTCCATCTTTAGCTAATTTCATGGAGATGCTAACTCAAGAGCAAGACAAGTTGGTCTTGATGGGTTCCATTAAGTCAAAAGATCAAGTTCTTTCTGCTGGAGATTCAAAACAAGGAAGAGGCGTGCAAATGCCCAAGGGTTCGAAACCACAAGAGAAGAAGAAGAAGGAGGAGAAGCCCAAATCCACTGATGGGGGTTTCTTGTCGAGGACAAGGGAAAGAAGAAAGAGAATACAAACTGCAGCTACTATCAAAATGGTTTTCACCTTGAGAGTTTATACATGAAGAAAACCATAGACATGATGACCCATCTCCTATAGAAAAACAACATTCCTCTTCCAGAAAGTTCAAAGAAGAAAGAGGGTGTTTCTGAAGACAAGGAGAGGTGCCATGCATTGATGGATAGTACCTCAGAGTCATCTTCTTTCATCATTGATTCAGGTGCCTAAGCCACATGGCTTCTTCAAGAGATTCATTCTCTCTTCTTGCTCCATACAATGGTTCTTCCATTCTCATGGGAGATGAGTCAGAAATCCCTACTAAAGGAATTGGGAAAATCTCAGTAGAAAATGGGTACTTTAGTAATGTGTTGTATGTGCCTGATATTCCAACAAACTTACTCTCTGTATACCAAATGACCCATACTAGTTCAGCCAAGAGAGTGATCTTCACCCAAGAAGATGTGCAGATCTCAGAAGTTTCACCTGGCAAAGTTGTAGCAGTGGGTGTTGCAGACCATGATTCGAGGATGTACAAGTTCTCACATTTTCTTGAGTACTTTTCTCCAAATACACTTCTGTCACATGGTAATGAAGTCAGTAAGCTATGGCATGAGAGGTTTGGGAACCTCAACTATAGATATCCTCAATCCTCGAGAAAACTAGTGCAATGTAAATGGGTTTATAGGACCAAAATGGCATCGGATGGTTCTGATGTGAAGTATAAGGCCAGCTTGGTGTCTAAGGGCTTTTTCCACATCCATGGAGTGGGCTATATAGAGACATTTGCACCGGTGGCAAAGATGGACTCCATAAGGCTAGCTTTGGCCATTCTTTCTTCCAAGCCATGGGAGGTTTATCACATGGATGTGAAGAGTGAATTTCTTCATGTGGATTTTGATGAGGAGATCTATATGCAATATCCTAAAGGCTTCATTTCAGATCATACACTTGTGTGCAGGTTGAAAAAGTATCTCTATGGTCTCAAGCAGGCTCCTAGAGCTTGGCATGCCAAGATGGACAATTTTCTGTTGTCACAAAACTTTGAGAGATGTAATTTTGATCTTAATGTATATATGCAGCATTTCGGTGACCTGATATTGATCATAGTATTGTATTTTAATGGTCTTTTGATTACTGGTAGCTGCACAGTGCATTACACAGTGCATTTGCCATGACCTCTCTAGGATTGTTGAAACTATTTATGGGTTTGGAGATTGATCAAATTGTGGATGGGATCTCTATTTCTCAATCCAAATATGCTTTAGATATTCTGCATAATTTCAAGATAGTTGAATGTAATTCTACAAAATTCACATTCCTTTATGGATTTAAGCTTACTAATTGGGGTTCTTCACCACTAGTTGACATCTCACTGTATCGACAACTAGTTGGGAGCTTGTTGTATCTCACACACTCTCAACCATATTTGTCTTATGATGTTGAGGTTGTTGTAAGGCACATGCAAGAGCCTCATGAGGTCCATTGGAAGGAAACCAAGAGGATCCTTCATTATGTATAGGGACCAAGCATTTTGGCATCCACTATGCAACTGGTTCATCTCTTGAACTAGTTGTTTTTATTGATTTTGATTGGGCTGGTGATACTTTTGACCGGAAGTCTACTTCTAGTTATATGTTTATGCTTGCACATGGTCCCATTTGCTGGTCAAGCAAGAAGAAGCACACCATCTCCTTATCTTCAGTTGAGGACGAATACAAGGGAGCAATGAATGCAGCAACAGAATGTGTGTGGTTGCAAGGAATTCTTGGAGAGTTTGGATTTGTATTTGATCACCCGCAGTCAGTTGGTGTGACAATCAAAGCACAATCAAGATCTCCACTGATAAAGTATAGAGGCATAGGACCAAGCACATAGAGATTCACATGCACTATATTTGAGGTTTGGTGCATGACCATATCATAGCATTGCAGTATTTCCCTTCTGCTAAGCAAACTGCTGATATCTTCACCAAGAGTTTCACTGAGAAGACCTTCACTTACCTCACACTTACCTTAGATCACTCCTTGGGGTGAGTGATGCATGGTGAAGATTGGTGTACTTTCCAGATATGCCACATGTCCATTTTTAGGGGAGCTTTTATTTCCCATGTGGTTTTCCTTCTTTCCTTGGTTACAAGGGAAAATAACATTGTTGTTGTAAAATGTGACTTGAGCCTTAGTTGCCAAGGCCTTATTTTGATATATTGACACAAGTCTAGCTTATGGGGTGGTGTTAGAGCATTGTTACACCTTAGGACCTTATTCATTAGTCATATTATTGATTAAATGGTCCTAAACTAGTTAATTATTGCATCCCAAGGTGTTGACAAGGTTGTTAGAAGTTCGTTAGGCTCAATGATGACTTATCCACCAAAAATATGGGCCAAAGGTGGTCAAATACATGTAAGGCTCCCTAATTATGACCACCTCATGCATTTATTGCACCATTTTGGCCAAAGGTGCTTTGTTTCCCTGTTTTTTGGATCTAGGTTTAACCAAATGCCCCCATGCATTGTATCTAGTCATCTAGGCCAAAAACTAGATTTTTTGGCCTCTCCGTGGATAGTTAACCACCCATCAACCACCTCCATCACATGTGTGATCCTCAGGTGATTCTTCCAAAGCATTCCCAACATTCACATGAGAAATTCCTAAGGGTTTGAGGTGATTTGGGAGCTCCTTAGTCAACCTAGGGGGGATTGGGGTCAAATCTAAGCTAGCCACATGTCAATCCTCCTAAGGAATTCAATTTCTTCCTATTTCTATATAAAGATGGTCCAAACTCATTGTTATGTTGGACAGTTAATAAACTATGATATTTGATCATTTGTAATTCTGGTTTTTGATCATTTATTTTCCTGGTTTTTTATCATTTGTAACTGGTTTTGATCATTTGTTTTTCCAGAATTGTGTATGCACTTACATATTTCATAAATAGTTAAATATTTCAATTGTGAGGCATCTATATTAGCTAGATCCTACTTTGATAGATATTTTACACTTCACTTACTCTTCCTTGTGCTCTCAATACCTCTTCACCTCCCCATACCCGATAGATTATGCCTTAAGCAAAAATATTCACCTTCTTTACATAATAAGTAAAACCAAAGTTTACCTTTGAATGCTAATATTTAATTTGATCCCCATCTCATGAAAAAGGAAATGGAAATCCATCCTTTATGGATTCTAGGACCATGCCTAAAACTTATATAGCCTTCACCATATGAAAATATAGTATTTTTTTCCTTTTTAGAAAATACATAAGATATTTCATTATTAAACAATTTGAAATTACATCAAGAGTGTGACATTATTAGCCCAAAGGATGGTCATACAAGTAAAGAATACATTTTTATTTCATACACTAATCATCACTCTTTCCCATGAAGAATATTTGAAATTTAGTGTTTTGTCCACATATATATAAATAATACGATTTAAATTTGCAGTGCAGAATTTAATTGTGATAACATAATTCTAAGAAGAATTTTAATATTCATTAAAGATAATCAGTCATAAAATGTATGACGGTTGGCATGGATGAATCAAGAATACTTTTTTACTAACACTACATCCCAACTTTGGACAAGTTTTCGATGAGCCAAGTTTGTATAAGAGATCAAATAGTATAGGTCGATTTGGGCCAATGGCTCTCATCAATATGTAAGGAAATATAAGAATCCAACTTGCAGAGCTAACCAACAAAGATAAGCACCTGATCTAGTGTGTGTGGGAAGAACCACTAAAATGTGAGTTCATATGATGAAAATATAGCTCTTCATCTCAGTCTTATATTCTAAGCTTTGTAAGATTTCCTATGTATTGGAGATTTTATGTTCAATTGAGACTCAAATATTTAAATCTGCTGCTATGAGTGTGTAAATTTGGTTTGATAATATTATTAGACTCATGTATGATCCAATTAATAATTTAGAAGATAATTTTGGAAGCTTTGAAAGCTGTTAGGATTCAATTCTAGTAATACTAGCTCTTTGAGCACTCTTTTTTGACTAGTTTTATAGTTTTTGATATTAAAGTTATCCTGTGAGTCCAATTTCTATTCTGGTGGTTATATGATATTCTCAATACTTTATTTAATACTATACAAATCCTTTTATAATAATTTTTAGGCCTCTCATCCTATTTGGGAGAGCCTGAAATTCAACCAATCAGGTTGTCCATCCTAGCACAATTTTTCCTACTTGCTCCCAAACCTTACCAAATCTTCCCAAAGCATCATAAGTACTTTTCCAGCATCATTTTGGGGGTGTTTTAATGATATTTATCATCTGTTTTATGTCAAGAGTAATTGGATGGTCTAGTATGCATATGCTAGTGTGCCCAGGAAGCCTTGGAGTAGACTTCAACCTCATTGGTGTTCGAAATATAAATGGCCCTAGTACTTTGTGCATAGGACTATGAAGCTGAAATTGTATCTCATTTAATTTATACTGCATTTTACCTTCATATTTTGTAGGCCACAAAGGTCTCAAGTCCTTAACCCTGGTGGATTTTACATGTGTCAAAGACTAGTTTTCCTGAAACTAGTTTATTATCTAGTTTTTGTATGAACTGATTTTGTTTGATTATATGAAGTTTTTAACATATCAATGCTGCAAATACATAGGATATTACAACTTTATGGAACCAATCTTATCAAATTTTAGTAGTTTTTTAAGTTGTGTTAACTTATAAACAAATCGTGACCAACTCCATTGGTGTAAGAATTGTGTTTGTATATTCCCCGCTCCAGTACCTATCAATGCTACACTTTTATATGATGGCGGTGCATTCTTCTTGTTGTTACCATCGAAAATATGAGATAAAAGGGCATAAAATTGCAAACATACAACATTCTACACTCACATGGAGAGAAAAAATGAAGAATAATGTCTCAAAATTCAAATATAATAGGAAATCCATGTATTGTCTAAAATGCTAAACCAATAAACCTCTGAATATTTCAATGCTACAAAATAAGGGAAACTACTTCATACTAGTAAATGGAAAGACACATTCATTATTTTTCTCATCAAAGTGGCCTAAACTAATGAAGATATTTTAGCAGTAAAAATAACCTTCAACAAAATAGATTATAAAAATTGCAAGGACTGCCACAAATGGATGGAAAAATACGAATTGGAATGAAAGTAGCGTAAATAGACAACATGGGAGATGATAAAATATTCCTCTTAAAATGTGAAGCCACTAAAGTTTGTGAAACCAATGCTGACATATATACTAGTGTATTGCTTCTTTGTGATGCACACTATATGCATTTCAACCCTAATTCCATGGATATCCATGGTAGAGGAATGGGAAATTCCGTATGACATATTTCCTAGCAATAGGTCAACAAGTTTCCTTACAAAATTTCTACATTCGGCTCATTAAAACAACATAAAGAACTTGAACTCTACCCTTCTTTCTATTTAACCTATAATGACAAACATGATCGAGTGCGAAAGGTAGAGGTCTAACTTACTTCCTTTCTCAAGTGCAATCTTGCATCTCAAAGGACTCATACAAAATCACCATACATGCGAAAGAAAGGGAATTTGGTATGTGGACCTTAGATATGAATGTATTATACTGGCTTTTTCATTGGCTTTTGTCTATTATGGTGAATCAATAAACAAAAACTAGAGCAATTATATAATTATAGCAAAAAAACATGAAAAATAATGTGGCAACTAATGAAGTTTTTTATATCTTTCTCATTGTTAGTTTTTTTTTTATAGATTTCCAATGTATATAATTAGACATTTGCTTTTTTTTGATTAAAACATCAAAGGAAACCAAGTTCAACCCAAACTAAATATAATATTATAACATATATGATAGCATTGACCTTTATACTGCATGTTACAGGAAGATAACCTCAACGAAAAGTTCCTATCGGCATAAAAATGAAATGTAAGTGAAAATTGACCCTCATACAACAACACACAAAATAATTATGGTTTTGACTCACAAAAATATATGATGAACATAAAAGAAGGACAAACATTTACACAGCCTTACATAAAAATATAGCGAAGCACATTGTGCTTCACAAGTGCATTATGCTTAGTAATTAGTTTACTCAAATTCCCATACACGATGCATCACTCAAGAAACTAGATGGAATGTACATGTAATAAAGTAGAGAATTACCATGTAATAGAAATCATACAATATAACCATTTGAATTTATTTAAAAAATCATTAATCAAAATAATAAAGACTACAAGTGCAATGGTTGTTTGTTATGAACATAAAAATAAACATTAAATAAATAAATAAACCTAAATAATAAATAATCATAAATAATAAATTATAAACCTGTCAATTTTGACGATTTAAACAATTTTAACAGACGTATTATACATTTTAATCATAGTTTGTGATGGGTTATTGTGATTTTTAATTGTATTTGACGAGAAAATCACCTCATGCAATTTTCCTGTCAAATTCTAACCCCGGTCCTTTATGTTGAAAAGGTGCGAAGGACTTTATAAAATCCAACATATTATGTAAATGTAATATCATATTATTTATCAATTCATATTCAATATTATTTATCTTTGCACATGGAGTTATTCTCTATTGGAATTTAGTGTATTCAAATACAGCCACTACATTGGTATCAAAGCAGGTTAGGTTCCTCATCCAGGACGTCACCTCATATTTTATGAATCATTGGGTATTTGAACTAAAAAAAGAAAAAGAAAAGGAAAGGAAAAGAAAGAGAGTGAGAAAAACAAATAAAAAGAAGAAAGAAAGAAATAAAGTTAAAAAGAAGGGAAAGTAAAAAAAGAAAAAGAAAAAAGAAAAGAAACCAACACATAGTTTCCTTAAAACCACACATTGTTTAACCCAACATATTACACTTAAGTAACATAAATAAGGAGAAGCACATAAACAAATGATTTACAAAAAAATATAAAAGTGAGTTTGTAACAAAAGAGAGAAAGATTATTCATATATTATAAGAGAAGAGTAATTTTAATAAATAGTTTACTTTTTGTTTTGTACGCTCCATAGAGAAATTATATTAATATAGAAAAAATAGTGCATGCACATGAGAATCATGAGGTCTAAGAGCCGGATGTGGCTTCTCACAGAACCAAAATAAGAGACTAGAGACCTTTAAAAATATGCCCATACATGGAATATCAGAACAAATATATAAGAGAGGGCTGCCCATAAATGGGAGAACAAAAAACCTGTTAAAAAGGTCAAAATATGAGTGCATGACACAAAAAGAGGGCCTCAAACGACAGCTAGTGTGCACATCTAAACCATAAGCAGAGGAAGTATTAGTCTAATAGACATAGTTCATATTAAACATTTCCATACCACTAGCAATCACATGAAGAAAAAGGAAAAGACCACATAATTACTTGGGGTTGCTGATTGCATTTGTGTCTTTAGGGTTTTCTTCCAGAATGGGGCATCGGTAGTCCTATGAGTTGGATATACTGTCAGAATCAACCTTTGCAGGAAGTGCTTTTGTTTTCATGTAGGAGGAGGGAATCACCGGGCTCTTGCACTCCACGTGTTTATGCTTGTGACGACTCATAGATGCAATATTGGCCTTCTCACCAGGAAACGAAGGTTCCTTACCTTGCTGATTTCCTTGGTGCTCTATTGGTTTGGAGACCTGAGAAGTAGCGATAGAGGAGGCTGACTGAAGAGCTAGAGCCGGGGAAGGAGAAGGAGAGAGATTATTCCCCTGAGAGAGATCATATGAACAGATGAGGGCTTAAGAAAGTGAATTCTTCACCAACCAGTAATGTCTGCATCTAACCCTTGCGCTTTGATTGACCATCTGTTTTATCACCAATTCCTCTTCCCAATCATCCAACATGACTCTCAGATGAGAAGGAATGGAACTATGTAACCATGGTCAGTGGAGCCTCTTGGTCCATGGTTCTCAGATGAAAAGGAATGGAACTGTGTAACCATGGTCAGTGGAGCCTCCGGGTCCCAGTTCACTAGAAGAAACTTTATCGAGATGATGTTGAAAAATGTTAATATAGATGCAAAATACCCTGGATAGAAATGAAGCAAGACCATCTCAACAGAATGGAATGGATGACTCGTTGAGATGTTTTGGAAGGGATGCAAGCCTTGAAAAGGATAGAGATTATGTTTATTTGTGGTTTTCCCTACTAAGATTTATTTTGGAAGATGAAAGTGTACTTATAAGTTGCAAAAACCACTTCACAAAATGCATGATGTTGCAGAAGCCAAGGCAGAAATATGTGGCCCGCTCCTTGAAAGGACATATTAGTTTATATAGAAGTGAAGAAGGAAGATGACTAGTCGAGAGTCATGTATGAATGGTCAAGTCCATGATACTATATCAAGAATGTAATTCTATACCTGGGATATGATGTTGATATACTCTCAAAGAAGTCATGGGAGGCAATGGGCTATCCCTCTCTTGTTTAATCTCTCATTCATTTGAGAATGGTGAACCGATACTGTATATTTTTTATTGGTTGATTAGAGAATGTTGAAGTTGATTTGGTTGGTGTAAAAAATACCATTAATTTTCAAGGAATTGAGATTATGGGTGGGGTTGATCCCTAGCCAATCATACTGAGTATAGATTGGTCCTACAAGAACTATAGGCTGATCGATTTGAAGAACATAACAATGAATTTTGAAGCTAATGGTGTGAAGGTTACAAAACCTATGGACCCAAACAAGGGTCCATGATACAATGAATTGGTGCATGAAAACATGGAAAGAGATGTCTAGGATAACATATACTCCTTGATAGTAGGAAAAAGGGAAGAATATGTGAACCCGATAGTAGAAGGATTTGTAAGTTGGAGAAGCATTGAGTATTTTGATAGTGATTTTGAGGAAGCTTGGGATAACTGGAAAAATGTATACCATGAGATCATGTCTTGAAACTGCATAATGATAAAATCAATTTCATGGATTGGGGTGGAAGTGCAAGATCCACGCCTCTATGATGGCATCAATCGCCTAGATGGTTTCCTTGAGAAAATGAATTACTGCATTGTGGAATAATATCATATGGGTGTCTCGGATACAACACTCGAAGGAATTCTCATAGGATGGTGGGTGACACACAAGGATGACCTTCCTAATTGGAGTACTACCCAACTAGCCTTGATTATCATATTCAATCATTTCAAACATGCTAATAGAGTTGTGGAGATTTATATGGGATAGATGTACCCTTTTACTCACATTGATTAGTGCAAATATAAGTGGTAGGTAGATGGAATACAACCAAATTTTGGATCCACCACATCTTCCATGAGTTAGGACCCATCCTTAAGGATTGGTAGCTACATGAAGAAACCCTATGGAAAACTGAATACTAGAAGAAGATACGCCCAAAATTTTCCAAGACTTTCATATTGGGTATAGATTGGGCCTACAAGAACTATGGGGTGATCGATTTGAAGAACATAACAATGACTTTTGAAGCTAATGGTGTGAAGGTTACACAACCTATGGACCCAAACCAAGGTCCACGATACAATGAATTGGTGCACGAAAACATGGAAAGAGATGTCTGAGATAACATATACTCCTTGTTAGTAGGAAAAAGGGAATACTATGTGAACCCGATAGTAAAAGGATCTGTAAGCTCGAGAAGAATTCAGTATTTCGATAGTTATTTTGAGGAAGCTTGGGATTATTGGAAAAATGTATACCATGAGATATTGTCTTGAAACTGCAAAATGATAAAATTAGTTTGATGGATTGGGTAGAAGTGCAAGATCCGCACCTCTATGATGGCATCAATTGCCTAGATGGATTCCTTCAAAAAATGAATTACTGCATTGTGGAAGAATATCATATGGGTGTCTCGGATACAACACTCAGAGAAATTCTCATAGGTTGGTGGGAGAAACACAAGGATGACCTTCTTGATTGGAGTACTACCCAACTAGCCTTGATTATCATATTCAATCCTTAAGTTGTGGATATTTACATGGGATAGATGAAACCTTTCTCTCACATTTATTAGTGAAAATATAAGTGGTATGTAGATAGAATAAAACCAAATTTTGGGTCCATCATATCTTCCATGAGTTAGGACCCATCCTTAAGGATTGGTGCCTACATGAAGAAACCCAATGACAAACTGAATACTGGAAGAAGATACGCCCAAAATTTTCCAATATTTTCATTATCCACAACTAGCGACTCAGTAACGAAAGCACTAACAACAATTCGATGGGTACTCTTCATTGATTAGTTGTTGAATGTACGAATGCCATATAGCTATCCTACACACAAATAGTTTCCATATATGAATTTCATGATCATGGAAATAGAACCACATCTATATATTGCACAAAGATAGAGAAAGAAAATGTAAATCTAGATGACTTAGAACACCTTCAACATCTAACCTTCAAAGAATCTGAAGGATCCTGTGAGGTACAGTAAATGAAACTAGAATAAACTGGTGTCCTCTATATGCGTCATCTAAAACTATATAAATTTAATATTGGCACAAAATATAACCCCAAAATGGTGTTTGTAGGAAACTATTGGGATGAGCAAATGGTATACGAGATAACCTCACCACTAAAGGAATATGAAGACTTGTTTACACAGAACTTTACAAAATTCAAAGGAATCCAAGGGGATCTAGGAGGAATGCAGATTCATTACTGTACAACAAATCGGTAAAGCATTTTTTTGTACAGCATTTTTTTGTACATACTAAATCCCCGAGTGAAACAAAACATGAAGAAAGAGATTGATTGGATGCTAAGTGTTGGTATGATTTTCCCAATAGCTAATTCAAAATGGATCAACCCCATAGTGATTCAAAGAAAGGAGGATACCGACAATATTAGAGTCTGTGTTGATTATTACGACCTACATGTTGCATGTGTGCATGATCCATTCCCAACACCCTTCAATGATAAAGTCTTAGATCAAGTGGATGGAAATGAAGCATGATCCTTCATAGACAAATTTTTGGGTTACCACCAGGTTATAATTATAGAAGAAGACAAGAAGAAGACAACATTCATGACCGAATAGGGGTCATTCACTTATAATGCCATGCCCTCTAGATTAAAGAATGAATCTATTGTTTTCTCAAGGGTTGTAATCACAAATTTTAGGGAGTTCCTTCATAAATTTTTGGAGGTTTACCTGGATGATTAGATAGTTTATAACTTTCTTAAATATAACGTCACATTACTCAAAGTGATGTTGGATCATTGTCAACAATTGCAGACATCTTTGAACTTGTGGAAGTTCATTTTCTATGTTCCCTTTGGCAACCTATTGGGGCATAGTATTTGTCATGACGGAGTTCCGATACATCTTGCAAATATCACTACCATTATAAACCTACCACTACCTACATATGTAAAGCAGTTGTGATCTACCTTGGTACATATAAGCTACTATAAAATGTTTATATCCAACTATGCTTCCATTACCACTCCGTTAGAACAGTTGTTGAAAAAGGCCAAAAATTTTGAGTGAAGCAAGGACTTTGAAAAGGCATTTGCAATACTAAAAGACAAAACGGTCAATGCTCTGATATTGGCATTCCCTGGATAAAATAATTCCATGTACATGTTGATGCATTGGGTATTTCTCTTGGCATTATATTGGTTCATCTAGGAGAAGACGAGATGGATCACCAGATGCAATTCGCTAATAGGAAATTATGTATTTTTAAGCATGAAATTGCCCATTAAAAATCAGCACGAAGTAGAAAATCTAGTAGACATTTCAAACCCTATACCAAATCTTAGAAAATAAAGAAAATGTAAGCCTTCCTTTTTATACATACTTGGGAATACGGAAATGGTAGATTGGAATCAATACCCACTCCAAAATAGTTCACCTAATCATGATGAAAACAATGGATTTCCCATCATTACCTCAATATACAATGGTGACAAGCTGCCATGCTCCTAATTCCGTACCTCTATTTTTCAAAATGAAGCTAAAAAACATAAGCTTTTTGTCTTAAAGCATAATTAGCATAGAGAGAGCGATATTTTCCATCAACCCTCAAAAATATCAAAAACTTTAGTGATATTTTTAATATATCATGTGATAACATTGATATATTGTCGATAGGCCACCCTTAAACTAATTGTACATTTGGGTTATTAGAGAAGTCAATTATGAAGTCAATTGTTGAGTTCTCACAATCAAGTTAAGTTAAAGGTGGTTGATAATAAAATATTGTGATATTTAAGGACAATAATATCATTTCCTTGGAAATTATGCAATATATCTATGGTTATATACTAATGACACTAAAAAGGATGTATCAAAACTATAATTTTTTTCTTTTTGCATTTCATTGACCCATAGATCCTATAGAGTCTCTCATGGATATAAAGAAAAATATTCCATTATATAAAGAATTTAAAGATTTTGTAGTTGGGCTGTCTTTCAATATACTTTCATCAATGTTGCATATTTCTATATCATGGTATTGGTTCATGTCCTTAAGAACTATATACTTTATGGAGCACCTGAGTTTCCTTAATGGTTAATAACATGTGTTGTCTTCGTGGAGGCCACAGGTTCAAAACCGACAGAGGTAGGGTTGCTCATTGGTCCATTATGACAAGGCTCAAAGGGTAGGCGACCCCTCGGATAGAGGCTCACCCTAGTGGTATTCAAGACATCTCAACCTTTGCTGAGTCACAAGTTACTAACATATTTGGCTTGTGTTTTGTTAGATATACCCTTGGGAAGTTGCTAAATTCCCATGGTTTTAAAAAAAGAACGATATACTCTACAAGAAAATTAAAGACCTAATAATTGGGTTGTTTCTAACATCAAATAAAAAACAAGAATGATCTTTACTTATTCTTCCAAAATTCATAACACCTACATTCTTACTTTAGCATCAAGAATTCAAAACGTGCACTCTTATATTAAGAATTATAAAAAATTATGAACAAATAAAAAAAGTAATTACTAAGTAGTGGCCATGTCAGGTAATTACTAAGTAGTGGCCATGGCAGGTTGAAATGGACATATTTATTATTTATGATGTAAAAGAGAAATAAAAAATAAAATACATAGAATATTATATAACTACAAGACATGAAATCAACATTTCAAATGTACTTTATGAATAAATTTTATATGTTCATAAATCTACATATACGAGTAAACATTGAAATAAATTTTCTATTTTATTTTATAATTCAACTCTTTATACAGTAACCTTTATACAAAACAATAATGCACTCGATATTCAATATGTTACATTGTCAACAGAGTCCATATCGTTGAAATGATGAAACTTTGCATGACGCATACCTTTTAATCTTCTCCTAACCTTCATCAATGATGTATATTCTATTATACATTATGATACTGAGTCAATACATTACGATATTGAGTCACGTTTTGAACAGGTATACTCCGTTAGATATCTCCAATGCCACCTATGCTGTATTTGGCCCACCAAATAAATAAATATAAATCCAAAATAAAATGTATGTGATGTTGCATTGTACTAAATAATTACAAAATTTAAGACATAAAATGAAAATTATAATAGCGTAAGGTACAAAATCATTTAGTGATGTTAGTGTTCCTTTAGTATGGTAAATTGCCTCACATGCTCTCAAAAGTGTTGAGTCAATATAGGAATCGGTGGTGATGTGTACAAAACTTATTCTGAAGATGCTGGATCTCGATTGGACATGGTGAGTAAAAAATCAATTGAGGAAGTATTGCATACCACAATCCCTCATATATGTTGATGCCTAAAACAACGAAGGAAAATGAGAAATTTTCCTAATGTAACAAGCTCAGCTCAATGATGCTATGGGATTAATTGGGTTGCGTGTTTTTTATAGTTTATTTCTTGTCCTGGATATGTAAAACACTAAAAGCAAGTTGGGAGAAATTGGCCTTCCTATTTGGGAAAGTTAATGAATTCTGTGCTTTACACTTTACAGTTCAAATCCGAATTGGCACTTGTACCTAATTTCCAAATCTACGTCACTGGTAGCACAATTGAAACGGTGTGGGAAAACCAAATTAAATATTCATTTCAATTTTTCTGATTCTGTCCTATTAATCTAGGTCACTGGTAGCACAATTGAAAGGACGTGGGAAAACCAAATCAAATGTTGATTTCATTTTTCTGATTCAGTCCAAGTTGAAAGGCCCTTATCAGGTATTCTCTTCCACATTTTACTCTACTCTATGATGGGTGCAATAGGATATGAGTTTAAAATGCTTTATTTTGAATTTTTGTATGAGTTTCTCATTAGGGATCAGTCCAAGCTGTTCCACTGACTTGATTCCCTCTTAAACCCTAACAATCAAGCTTTGTGGGATCATACCTCCAAATCTAAAAAAATTAACACATTTATACATTGCATTCAGCTAATTAGTATTGCATTCAGCCAATTAAGTTACTGCAATAAGTTTAACCGTAACCGTATTTGTACATTCTGTTATCCCGTCGTGTTACTGCAATAAGTTTAAAGTCCTCCTAGCTACGTTGTCATTGGCATCAAATAAAAACTGAGATCGAGCTTAATTCGATCTCCGTGTAAGCTGATCGACTTTGAAAAATCACTAACATCACAGTTCCTATTGATTCATATGAAGAATTTAGGATGTCTGTTCGATAATTTCACAAAATAAAATTTTATAATTAAATAAAGAATCCCATAAATATGGAGAAAAATAGTAATTATAATAGTAGAAAGGGAAACCGTAACCAATAGGTTCTCTATTAAAAATAAGAGTGGGAAATTGGGAACTGCCCTGTCATGTCATATATGTTAGGGGACTAAAACAACAACAAAACTATTTTGAAATAGCATAAAAAATCCTCCATTAATATAGAAGCTCTAATTGGATTCTCTGCATGTGCGTTTAGTTCAAATGGTGTCATTGGATTCTCTGCATCTGCGTTTAGATCACCCACAACGAGATAGCTTTCCAGTTTGTTGTCGCTGTTTTTGCCTCATATGTTTATCAACTTCTAGCACCACATTGTCGACCAACCGCCCCTCGTCACTACAAGAAATATTCACAATAAAGTTACTAGGAGCGTGATATACCTGTCATTTCAACAAATTAAAATAGCTCAAATGAATAGGAAGAATTGAAGGTGGAGGGTCTCACCCATCATATGTGTCCAGCTCGAAACCGTCTCCTTTTGTAACTTCCATCATAACCCCTTTCCATATTTCAATAGTGTCGGAGTCATATCGCGGCTTCTCTTGATGAGTTTGAGGGTCAAATGTTTTTTCCTTCTGGAGGATATGCAGGGCTTCCCCATAAACTCCGTTCATGCCATCCACACTATTAAACCTAATGTCTGAAGGTTTCACATCGTAAAAGACTGGAATAATGACTGAGTGAGACTTCACCATCAGTAGAAGCTCATCCATGCACCATTCTGATTCGGCATAGCGTCTTGAAAAAATGGCGATATGCACAGAGGCGACTTTTATAGCGTTTTCTACCTCTGAATTTACTTTGTGTCCTTTCTGTGCCTCCTCCTTGTCGAAGAAGACTCGCAATCCATTATTTTGAAGGCGATAGTACAAGTGGCTGGCCAGAGTATTCTTAACATCCGTTCCACGATGGTTGATGAACACATCGTAGAGGATAGGTGTTTTGGGTTCTTCATTACTTGATACAGTTTTAATACTCAACACGTCTTCAACAAGATCATGGACCAGCCGTCCCTCATCACTGAAAATTTTCACAATAGAAAATGGTATTTTAGCTTCACAAAGAGATATTTGTAAAATCATTGATTTTTAAATAATGGTGCAAAAGCCCGTGTAAATGTGGAGTTATGAGACGAGAATTAACATTTTTGATGTAAAAGTGGATGTTGCAAAATATTTTTCAGAGTAGAATGTATGAAATACAAAAACTAATTCTACATTCTACATAGATTGATATTTTAAGGTACTAATCATTATAACTCAAAATTTAAAAAAAAATCAATACACTTATATATAGTTTCAAATTTCAATCACCAAAAAATATAAATGATGTCAAAAAAAATTGTTTCAAATTTCAATCACCAAAAAATATAAATGATGTCAAAAAAAAATTGCAATATAAGACCCTTATATATGGTTGCAAATTTCAATCACCAAAAAATATAAATGATGTCAAAAAAACTAAGCAGGATTGTGCTATTTAATTAGGAGTTTATTGTGTGAATATCATGGAAGCATGATAAATTTTTGTTTACCAAATAAATGTCATATGGTCAAACAATAATGGAGTTATGATTTTTTAAAATGAAAATATATTAAAAATTTAATTTTTTTAAATGAAATTAATATTAAAAATGAATATGATAAAGTCTTCAAATTATTAAAAAAAGTTCTTGCTATTAATATTATCTAATAGAAATTTAAAAATACATTTTAATATCAATATAGAAATTTAAAAATATATTTTATATATAAATATATGTTAAATTATTCGTTTTTTTAATTTCTTTTACTACTTATAACTCATTAAAATTAAATCTAATTTAAAAAAAATAAAAAAAAACATTAAAAAAATTATATTTAAAATATGTTTTTATTTTAAAATTTGGTAAAAAATAAAACTTTATTTATTAATAAAACATTATAATGTAACCATTGGAAAAAAAAAGCCTTTCATATGATCAAACTCTAAGATAAATCTAAATAAAGAATTAAAAAAATCATCACCTATTAAAAAATATATATATTACTTTATAATTATGTATTAATGAACATGATTTGTGGACGTTCAATTATTTAATAAATTAACAAAGAATTTATTCAAATTTTCTTTTTTTTTTATTAAATATTTTTATATCCAAATTAAAACAATTAAACCATTGCCTCTCTTTTTAAATGAATCTACTAGATAAATTCATTATAATGATAATTATGCATAAATTAAAATTTCATACAAACAAAATACATAAAAAAAAATTAGAAAATTAAATAACAAATTCTTTAAATCTATATCATAAGTTTGGCTCCTTCGTATTTCAAAAAAAGGATCTTCCACATGATATTTGATTCTCCTTTTCTATGAATTCATATGTTATAAGTGATGTATCTTTGCTATGTGGCAGTGGCCACATGATATTTGATTCTCCTTCTTTATGAATTCGAATTTACATTTTATAAGTGTTGTATCTTTGTTATGTGGATGTGGTCTATTTTTATAGAAAGAAAAATCAACATCAAGACAACCTAATAAACCTCATAAAAAAGTGGAAAAAAGTTCTTTGTTACTATGTCTTTTCTATCTTTACAAAACAAAATGTATTCAATATGAAAAGAACCTAATAAACAAAATAATAAAAAGAAAAAAAATTGTCATTGTCTGTAGTATCTCCTTCCCGGGATCAGATTAGGGTGCACGTTTCTCCCTCCTGGGTTCAGATTAGGGTGCACGTTTCTACCTCCTTGGTTCAGGTTAGGCTATGGTAGGGGAATAAAAATTTAGGAATTTTGGTCCTTAACCATGCGGCTATTGGTACTCATGATATCCAATGAGTTACAATGGTCGATCTGAGAAACTCACTTCCCCTAAATAGATTTACTTGTTTCAAAAAGGTATTCACGCATGAGAGTAGAACACATTTTAGTATGAGAATATAATAAAATATCCCTCTTATAAGGGGATTTATCAAGCGCTCAGAGGTACAAGCCCCTTTTAAACCCCTTTTTAGATTGAAAATGTTGAGGAAGTGTGTAATGAAATGTTTATGGTTTTAATTTATCTAATTTGTGTATTTTTATATATACGATGTTATATAGAGATAATTTAATGAGTTGGCTGACAAGCTTTCTAAAGATGTTGTAGGTGTTTTCGATGGGAATATCTTTTTTGAGGAATTTGTCGATGGTATATCCATTGATAAGGGAATTTTATCTTTTCATCAGTGCTAGGTCTATTTTGGTATATATGAACAGTTGAGTTTTATCTAGTTTTGATTAGAAGTTTACCTTCAGTTGTAGAATTTGTCTGATGGACTTAGTATATACAGACTTCTTGCTTGAAGCAGATTAATAGCCGAATGGTATAGGTGAGGGGAGATTGTAGTATGTCTCTCAGTCTTTACATGTCCTCTGAAAGATGTAACTTTGATTCAAAATGAATAACAAGTTACATTTTTTTGCTTGAAAAAACATACAGCATTCTAAATATTTTAAATCTAATTTAGCACGGAAGGATTTACACATGTGCCCCTTATTGGGTTGTAGAATGTGTGTCTTCGATGCAACAAGTGAATTAATTAAATGAGGTTGTTTCATACTATTATTTAATTAATTATTTTTATGTTTTTTATTTTTTAATATTTTTTCTAATAGTTTATATTTATGATAAGTTGATGTTTCTATAAAATATAATATATATGTTAATAAAAATAGGAGTTGTCTAATTATATAATTTGGAATCATGACATCTGTCACTTCAAAATTTAATCAAAATTGAGAAAAATTAATAGGTATATTGAAAATTTATATATTTAGAATATGTATAATCTATTCTAAGAATATATTTAATTTTATAAAAAATTATTGTGTTTTTCATAGCCAAAAGCATCATTGAAATCAAGCACTTGTACAGAGTTTTCAAGGAAAGCTAATAGCCTTGTTTTTTTTATGCGAGCCAAGAAGTTCGTTAGTCTGAACCTAATTCTGAACTATCTACACTTGTTAGTCTTGCCTAAATTTGAAAGTTAAAATAACAAGTATGAGTGATAAAACACATAAGCACCATGTAACACAAATACGTTATATCGCATATGCCTTTTATAATGCATCCAAAACTCATGTGCATTATAATGCATGTGTGTTATTGATACCTTTAAACCATGCATATTTTTTATAGGATGAAGGTAATACATATGAAACAAATTTAATAAAATTTCTATATTCAATATAAGTCATTTATCTAGGGTCAAATGTGGTGGTTTGATGGCTTGTCCATGGCCCTCTTCCCTAACAAGTATTATTTTAGGCCTTCGGCCATTCATTCACCCCTATACCAATGTGTGAAGCAGTGAATATCAATACATGGTAGGAAACTACTCATAATTCCTCACCCTCCGTGCTTCCCATGCTATCCCTCTCACCCTCCCTCTACCTCGGTCCTCCTCCCCTCTCTCAATATATCTCTCCCTCACTCTCTACCCATCCCTTCCACACACACTCTCTCTCTCCCTCCTTCAATCACTCACTCTTTCACAATCCCTCCCCTGCCTCCCTCCCCTGCCTCCCTCACCTAGCCTCCTTCATTTGCTCTATCTCGCCTTCTTCTTTTCCATCCCACACTCCTCTCTCTCTCTATCTTTCTCTCTCACAGGAGGCCATGTGTGGTTGGTCAAGGAAGCCTTCTTCACCCTATATGGATTGAATATTTCTTTAGGGATTGACATTTAGTCTTTTCCACTTAACCATGTCCAAGGCCCCAAATCCCCAAAGTTTATAGTTTATACATAGTTCTATGGATACCCCTAGGAAGTAATATGTGGTACTTCAAGGAATTTTCCATGGCTCTATATACTTCAGTGGCTCTAGATCCTTCACTCCATAAATCTATATCTTTCCCTCTCTCTCCTTCCCTTTGTATCACTATCTATATCCTACCCCCTCTCTCTCACCCTCCATCTCTCTCCCTCCCTCTCCCTCCTTCCCTTTGTATCAATATATATATCCTCTCCCCCCCCTCTCTCTTTCTCTACCTCACTCTTTACCCATCCCTTCCACATTCCCTCTTGTAAATTTTAAACCTGTGTAGAGAAGCAAAGCATACAGATTCTTTTAAGCAAAACAAAGATTAAACTACAACATCACACATAATACACAGAGATTTACCCTAGAAACCCTTAACCGGGAAAACCAGCAAAAATTAGAGCCGCACCTCTTATTTTCTCATTCTCATTATGAATCACTCACAATACAATATAGGTATCCCTCCCATACACATGCAAAGAATATAACACATACCCAACACCTCTCTCTGCCTCCTTCACTCACAAACTCTCTCCAACCACTCCCTTGCTCCCCTGTCCCCTTCTTTCCCTACCTATTTTTCTCTTTTTCTCACCCTTCCTCCCTCTCTCTCTCTCTCTCTCTCTAGCCCTTTTTCCATTGGATGTGATTCTTAAGGCCTCAAGATACATATATACTACTCAAGGGCACCTACTAGAACTAACATCCTCAATCATAGGCCAAAGATATCGACAAGAGGCCATGTGTCATTCATGGAAAATTTTAGGGGCTAATCTTAGCCCATGGGCTAAATTTAGGGGTATTATATTTGTAAAGGGTTATTCTTTTATTAAACACCCATTAGTTATGATTAGCCCACATTTTTTTTATTTTTTTTAATGAATAGAAAGTTAGCCCCATCGAATTTAGAAAGGGTATCCAAAATAAAACAATTTAGCCCCTATCAAATTGATTTAAACCTTTGTTCTCCCATGAAAACTGCTAGAAAGCTCCCATTTTCCAATAATTTCCAGAAATGGCAGATTTTAGGGGCTCTTTTTCTCTATATCAATCATAGAAATTGAATTCGGTGTTATATTCATTCATATTTTATAGGTTGAATCTCATTTTGCAAGTTGTTTAATGTCCACATCTGAAGGGAAGTTGATATTTACTATTAGGTCTTATAGTGACCTATTTGCATCTAGGATCGTTTGAAATTCCATTGCCTCGAATCCAAAGTTTCCCCAAGACTTCACAATATTTTATAATTTAGTAAAAGATTCACCAAGACTTCACAAGCTTTTAGAGTTTAGTGAAAGATTTGCAAATATTTTACAAGGATTTATAATTTAGTGAAAGATTTGCTAATATTTTATAATATTATATAATTGAAAGAGAGTCTCGCCAAAAAATTATGAAAACATAATATAAAATTGATAAAATAGCCTTCATAATTTCCTATATATCATGGCGATTTGCCCATTTATTATACATATAAATTTAGGGTAGTTCTTAAAATTTTCCTTGCTGTCATTGGTTGAGGAAACCCTCTTAGTCGTAGATGGCTTGAAGATTGCTTTAGGGATTGAGGTTTAGGTATTCTCCCTTGACCATGTCCAAGGCCCAAAATCCCCAAGGATGATACATATCTCAATGGATACCCCTTAGAAGTAATGCGTGGTTCTCCAAGGAATTATCCATGGCTCTAGATTCTTCACTCCATATCTCTATCTCTTATCCTCTTTATCCCCTTCTCTCTCACTCAATCTCTCTCTCACACACACCCTTTACCTCTCTATCCCCCTCTCCCTCCATCTCTCTACTTCCCTCCCTATCACTATCTATATCCTCTCTCTCATCCAATCTCTCTCACTATTTTCCCATCCCTTCCACACTCCCTCTCTCTCCCTCCTTTATTCACTCACTCTCTCCCACAGCCACTCTCTTTCTCCCCCCTCCTCTTCATTCACTACCTCTCTCTCTCTTTTTCTCACCCTCCCTCCTTATACACCTATCTCTCTCTCTCTCTCTCTCTCTCTCTCTCTCTCCTCACTTACTCACTCATCCTCCATCTCCCTCCCTCCCTCTCCCACCCTCTCCCACCCTTTTCCCTTGATTGTGATTCATAAGGCCTTGAGACACAAATATACTACTCAAGAGCACCTAATTACACTAACATCCTCAATCATAAGGAAAATATATCCACAAGATGCCATGTGTTGTTGGTCAAGGGAACCTTCTTGGACCTAGATGGCTTGAATATTGATTTAGGGATCGAGGTTTAGGTGTTCTCCCTTGACCATGTCCAAGGACCCAAATCCCAAGCTTGATACGTAGTTTGATGGATAATCCTAAGAAGTAATATGTAGTTCTTCAAGGAATTACCCATGGCTCTATATAATTCAATGGCTATATATCCTTCATTCCATATCTCTATCTCTTTCCCTCTCTCTCTCTCTCTCTCACACACACACACACACACCCTTTACATATCTATCTCCTCTTCCCTCCCTCTCTCTCCCTCCCTAAACCTCCCTCTCTTTCCTTCCCTCCCAATCACTGTCTCTATCCCTCTCTCCCCCTCTCTTTTCCCATTCCTTACATGCTCCCTCTCTCTCCCTCCTTCACACACTCACTCTCTCACACAAGCACTCCCTTGATCCCCCCTCCCCTTCTTTCACTACCTCTCTCTCTCTTTTTCTCACCCTCCATCCTTATCCATCTCTCTCTCTCTCTCTCTCTCTCTCTCTCTCTCTCTCTCTCTCTCTCACACACTCTTTTCCTTGAATGTGTTCCCTAAGGCATTGAGACACATATATACTATTCAATAGAACCTAATGACATTAACATCCTCAATCATAGACCAAAGACACACACATGAGGTCATGTGTGGTTGGTCAAGGAAACCTTCTTAGCCCTATATGGATAGAGGATTCCTTTAGGAATTCAGGTTTACATCTTCTCCCTTGACCATGTCCAAGGTCCCAAATCCCCAAGGTTGATACATAGTTCAATAGATACCCTTAAGAAGTAATATGTGGTGCTTCAAGGCATTATCCATAGCTCTCGATAATTCAGTGGCTCTAGATTCTTCACTCCATATATCTATCAATTTCCCTCTTTATCCCTATCTCTCACCCTTTACCTCTCTATCTCCCCATCCATCCCTCTCTGTCTCTCCTTCCCCCCATCAATCTCTCTCTCTCCCTCTCTCTCTCTCTCTCTCTCTCTCTTTTCACATTCCTTCCACGCTCCCGCTCTCTCCCTCCTTCACTCTTTCACTCTCTCCCACAACCAATCCCTTGATCCCCCCTCCCCTTCTTTCACTACCTCTCTCACTCTTTTTCTTACCCTCCTTCCTTATCTATCTACCTTCTCCCTCCCCTGTCTCTCTCTCCCCCTCCCTCCTTAACCATCTGTATCTTTCCCTCCTTATCACTATATCTCTCCCTCTCTCTCCTCCACCTCTCTTTATCTCTCTCTCTCTCTTCCCATCCCTTAAACACTCCCTCTCTCTCTCCCTTTTTCACTCACTCACTCGCTCACAAAACCACTCCCTTGATCCCCCCTCCCCTTCTATTGCTACCCGGATACTTAGATACAAATATTGTCATTTATGCTATAAATGCCATAACATGTGTGTTATAATGCATATGCATTATGATATTCATAGCATTAATTGCAAGCTTTGTATATTTAAAGTATTCATGTTCACTATGGATTCATCGACCTCCATATTATGCATATGTGTTATGGAGGTTTCTGCATCTATAGCACAAATGAATACTCAAATATAGAAATCTTACCATTTTTGCTATGAATTCCATAACGCATATGCGTCATAACATATGTGCATTATTACGGATATGCATTATTGAATTCATAGCATAAATGGAAAGCTTTGCATCTAAGTATTCATTTGTTGTATGGATGCATAGGAATCCATAACACATGCGTTCTAACCCATATATGCATTATGGAACACATTCGCATTATATCACACTTGCATTATGTTTTCAACATTTTCATATCTTAGCCTTAGAATTGGTTACAAGTTCGATTTTTACCAATGTTGAACCTAATAACGTAGTTGCGTTTATGAAATCTATGGTGGCACAAAAAAGTGCACCCAACTTCATGCGACCACCCTCAAGTGTCATGGTTTATGGTGTTTTTCTTGAAGTAGGATGTCTATAATATTGATTCATATATTAAGGTTGATGTTACTCCCTTAACAATGTCTAGGGCCCCACCACCCATCCGTATTGCTCAAAACCTTATGATTGTGCCTATATCATCACTAAACGGATAAATATCCCATGAAGGGGTCACGTATGGTATCTCAAGGCCTTGGTCATAGTCCTGAAGGTTTAGAAACTACCTTTTGGACCTAATTCCCAAGTTGCATGAGTTGGGCTTGGTCTAAACCCCACCACCACTACACAGTTATCAAAAAATCTATATAGTGGTTCCAATATGGTCACTCAAAGGTGAACGATCATCTTGGGAGGTCATGTGTGTTGTTTCTAAGAATCTTTATTGGCCCTGGATGTATGTAATAATTTTTTAGGGAATAATTCTCATGTTTCCTCCCTTGACCATGTTGAGGGCACCATGAACCATACTTTATGCTTGAAAATTTATAATGGTGTCCATTTCCCTACTTGGGGGAGAATATATCCTCAATAGGTCATGTGTTTTAGTTCAAGGCTTCATTCATGGGCTTGCATTCCGATAATTTTAATTTATTCCTAAGGACATATATATAGTGCTCGAAACTTCATAATATTTCTAATATCCTCACTTGAAGGACAATGATATACTTGAGAGGTCATGTGTGGTGGATTGGATCGACACTATTGAACTTGAATGCTTATAATATTCCTATAGGGAATAAGGGTGATGTTTCCTCCTTCAACTATATCCCATGTTTAAGGATTAAAAACTCATATCCAACATCTGAAACCTCCTAGTGGCACTTTTTTATTTATACTCAAGGGAAATGATAACCTTGATGGGTCCTATGTGGTGGATTGAGGTGTTATTAATGACCATGGATGCTTAGAATATTTCATTAGGGTTCTATCCCCACATTTCCCTCACCAACCACTTCAAAGCCATTGTGACGAATACCTAGTGCTCATAATCTCTTAATGGTCCCATATCCCTAGTTGGAAGACAAGGATACCCTTGGGAGATGCTATGTTGTATCTCAAGTCACCATCCATATCCCTAGATTCCATAAACCTTCCTTTATTGTCTAACTCTTAGGATTCCTCCCCCAATAATGTCAAGGACCCCAAAACCCATACTTGGTGCCTAATAATTCCATAATTCCATTGATATCCACACTCATTGTTTGAGGATAACCTTGTGAGGTCATGTGAGGTGGTTCAAGGTATTTTTTTTGGCCCTAAATGTCCAAAATATTTCTTTAGTGCCTAAGGCCTAAGATTCCTCACTAGGCCATGTTAAGAACCTTGAGATGCATACCTATTACTCAAATACTTGTTATGTCATTAATATTTCAACTCAAAGGTGAATAATATTCCAAGTATGCCATGTGTGGTGGTTCGATTCATTCATTGTTTTGGGCCCTAGGTGACTAGAAACGTCCTTTCTAAGGTCCTAAGGACTTTGTTTCATGATTCATCCCCTGACCATCTCAAGGCAGTAAATACCCATTTTTAGTTTTTAAAACCTAATAATGGCACCTATATACCCACTCATAGACTGAGGATACCCTCAAGAGCTCGTGTTTGGTAGTTCAAGGCATGTTTCTTTACCCTAGATTCACAGATACTTCCTCTAAGACTTAAGGCCTACATTTCCTCCCTCAACTAGGAATAGGACCCTAAGACCCATTACTAGTCCTTAAAACATCCCAATTCCCCCCATACCCCTATTCTAAGGTGAAAGATTCTTTGGAGAGGCCATGTGTGGTGTTTTGATGTGTATGCATATTTATTGGCCATGGATGCCTAAAATATTCCTTCATTGACTAAGACCTAGGTTTCTCCCCTTGTCAAGCCCCTATACCTATCCCCAGTGATCAAAACCTCTTGATAGTATTAATATCCACATAGAAAAGTGAAGAATACCCATGGAAGTCCATGTCTGGTGGTTTGAAGTGTTGTTGTTGACTTTGATGCCTAGAAGATTCCTATAAGCATGACTAAGGAAGAAGTTTCCTCCTTCAACCATGCCCAAGACCCAAGCATAATAAATTAGTTGTGAATTTGGAACGACCATCATAATATCAATTTAAATATAGTCCTCCCCAAATTCTAAAATATAAACACATATAAATGTAATTATTATCCATAAATTCAATTTATTTATGTTTATAGTGTAAACCTCCCTTTATAAATCCTAATTGTAAATGTCAACGGGATATAAAAGCTTAATACCATTTTATTAAATTTGCCAACTTTAACACCATAATAGCTACGGACCAATTACCTCAAACTCAATTCGGTGTTGGCGTTGAGACAGGTGACGACGGTGTTGGTGTTCAGACAGGTGAGGCAGCCAACCGTCATAAGTTTAGTCGGGCGCAGTAAGATTAAATCTACCAAGTTCAAGTTCCCCGCCTTTCATGGGTGGTATGTCTGAAATCGTGAATTGGATTTATTGGGTTTTTATTTGATGTCATATGGAAAGGTTTTCACAGTGTTTTGGTAAGGTTTTCACAGTGTTTTGATCATAATATATGAAGAGTTTTGATAACATATGAAAAATGGAGAAAAATAACTAGCGCTATGAAGAGTTTTGAGAATATATGAAAAGCAAAATCATAGGGTTTAAATTCTAATTTGTTGGCAAATCATATGGTTTAAATTCGAACTTGGTAACTATGATTCCAATGATAAAAGTTTGAGTTATCTTTTTGTGTATAAACAAACTTTCATATATTTGTCAATCCTGAAATAATCAGAAACCGAAAGAAATCAGAAACCAGTTGGAGGCCTTACCCATTAAAGGCCTTCCGCTCGAAACCGCATATTAGTGAAGCATCAAAAAGAGACTTTCTCCATTCTGTAACTGTATTGGAGTCGTGGCGCGGCCTCTCTTCACAAGTTTGAGGGTCAAATGTTTTCTCCTCCTCCAGCATGCGCAGATCTTTACAATACAATGCTCCATTATTAACTGGCGTCCACCGGAACAAGTGCAGGACTGGAGCATACGTTACATGACACGCGAGATCCGACGGGTCAACATCGTAAAATACTGGAATAATGGGTGCCCCAGACTTGAACATGATCAGGATCTCATTAAGGCAGGCACTTGACTTGGCATAATTCTTAGAGAAAACTGCTATGTGGATGGAAGCTGTTTCAACAGTGCCGACTCGCACTCCGCGGGAAATTAGGGTACGGGCGAGATGGCTGGCGAAAGTCTTTCCCACATCAAGCCAGTGATGATTGATGAATACAATAGAGCTTTGTTTGGATCCTATGAGTGGAGTGTCCAACTCCAGTCGAAACGTGGGGAAACAAAACTCATTGTGAAAACCTTCATAAACGCAGTTATTATTGTTACTATATGAAGCTGATGCGTAGATTGATGCGGGAGGTAGAGCAGTGGCCGGGTATAGTTGCAGCAACACGATTATATACAGAAAAATGAAAACAGATAAGGGATGTATGAGAGAGATTGGGGATGCGTGCTGAACCTTCATATTTTCGTCGTCCTCCTCGTCTGGTTGATCTCACAGGTCTTTGCAAGTGCTTAACGGCTGCTTCCAAGTTAGCACCGGCCTTTGATACTATCTCGGGATAGAATAATTTTATTGCACAGGAGCCAGGAGATTATGAAGCCCTAGCGCCCATTCATTGCAGAAATTAAAAAATGGGGATCGGGAGCCCTGAAACCCTAGCGCCCGGCGTCAGCAAGGACGAGTGGTTCCTCACCGACCTCAAGCTGCAGAAGTTGCATGGAATCCAAAGACTGCAAAGAATATCGAGCACGCTATCTCTCTACGCATTCACGTGCCATAAAAGGTGGCTATTTTGTAATTATTTTTGTTCGAGTTAATTGTAGATTTCTTTCCAAAGTTTAATGTTACAGTTTCAAAAATAATAAAATTTAGCTTAACATTACTTTAAAGATTTTAATTTTTAATTATATTAAGAAATTGATTATATATTATTTAAACCATTAAAAACATTAATATAATTAATTTATGCTTAATAGAAAATTAAGAAATCACATAAAAAACTATTTATAACTATGCCGTGAGTCTTTAAATCATTACAAACTTTACAACCTCTACTGTTTGCTAAAATTGTGATTTTTAATCATATTAAAAAATTAATTATATATTATTTAAACCATTAAAAACATTAATATAATTAATTTATGCTTAATATAAAATTAAGAAATCACATAAAAAAAATATTTATAACTATGCCGTGAGTCTTTAAATCATTACAAACTTTACAACCTCTCCTCTTTGCTAAAATTGTGATTTTTAATTATGTTAAAAAATTAATTATATACTATTTAAACCATTAAAAACATTAATATAATTAATTTATGCTTAATATAAAATGATCAAATCACATAAAAAAATTATTTATAACTATGCCGTGAGTCTTTAAATCATTAAAACCTTTACAACCTCTACTCTTTGCTGAAATTGATGCAACTCTTTGAAGGAGTTCCACATGTGTATCTAGAAGGCATGTTCATTATTTAGTTAGTCAAATTAATAATGTAGGACCGAGGAGGGTGGTGCTTCCAACCTGTTCAAAATGCGGAGGAGCCAAGTTCCAAAAGTTTACACATTTCTGTAATCAAAATAGCTTTTATATTTATTAATGTTAAATTCAAATAATGGATTTCTAGATAATTTAGCTGAAATTGCAATCTTTTCCAAAAAAAAATCAAGTGAATCTTTTTAAATTTTTATTTGAACAGTTTTTAGAAAATCCAATTTGTGTCACGTAAATAATGTAATTTTAAAAATTCACTTTTTTAGAAGTTTCTTGGTTGTTAACTTTAGAATTTTTAATTTTAAAACTAATCTATGACATTCATGTGTAAAATAACTAGCATAGATTAATCTTAAACCCGTATCTATCAAGCACCTAGAGGAATTCAATTGCTTGAGGTATATTTTTTTATTTAAATTTAAACTCAAGAAATTTGATCTCTCTTGATTGATAGATCCGAGTTTAAGTTTTAAGTTTTTATTTTATAAACTAACATCGATTTTTTAATTGTTTTTCATAATATTTTATTTTATGAGCCAACATGGATTTTTTGTAAATACTTTCCATAATTTTTTATTTTATGAGCCGACGTGAATTTTTTTAATTATTTTGTTAGGAACAAACGTCAAACATCTTCCCCATAATGGGTTGTAAAGCACCGTGCAATAACAATCAATTCTAATCATTCTAACATATTAATTATAATAATTTATTTGTAGTAATAATTTTAAAACTATAATTCAAATTTTAGTCTAGTAATTTAAGGAAATTTTATATACATAAACTAAATTTGAAAAAAAAATTATACAATATATATATATATATATATATAGTTTGAGTGGGTCTAACAGTTAAGAACATGTGTTTCCTCTTAAGAGGTTACAAGTTCAAATCCGGAGGGGGTGTCCCTTGTTCCACAAACAAGGGGGTCTCATACACCAAATTGGTGTCTCACATACCATCCCAAGAAAATAAAATGTTGAAATCAAATATTCAATATAGAAAATATGTGCGACAAGCTACAATTGCACTTTCTCACGTGCAATTGCACTTTCTCACATCCCACAGCCAACAACGATTAGTTATGATGGAAGAAAAGAGAACACGTTCTGAAGCGAGCTCATTTCCTTGTAATGGAATATCCAATAGTTGTAAAAGTGGGTGGATGTGGCGTCGACTTTGGGCTAGCGATGAACTATAGGGGAGCCTTTTATTATGTTGTTGTTGATGAAAAATGCTTCATTAATTTGTCTTGTTTTTACGAATGGAAGGATTAGATTCAGCCATGCCTTTTGCAAAAAGCGGAAGACATTAATGTCTCTGTCGCATCCATGTTCAAGTTAAGAGTATAAAGTCGTGGAAATGATTCAACTTGTGGATGTTAAAGCTACTTGATTATTCTAGCTCTTAGAATTTTTGTGAATCCCCTAATGGTTTAGGCATGCCATGGCATATTTATGCCACCCTCACTCATGGAAGGTTTTGATTGGAATTTAAAGCAATTTTAGGAAATCTATGGTCTCCCATGTTGTTTATCTTATACATGTACATCAAATACCTTATCATAGCCATGCTATAATATTATATTAACACTCTACTATATATTTTAATATATATTTCATTGTTACATTTTTTTAATAACTTAAGTACCTTTATCAATTTTTATATATATTAGTATATATATTTATTTTTATATTAATATATATTTCATTGTTCAAGGGGAGCAAAGTGTGGGGGTCATCTTTGACCCTAGAGGAAATAAAATACTATCCTATGTATGGAGCATTGGATGCTACCAACAATCAAGCTAACATCATAACATTATGGGTGCAGAATCCATAATATCATCTGATCCTTAAATCAACAAGTGACAACCTACCATGTCTTGAGTAGGGGTTTCAAGGCATAAATCCTCTCTCTTGCATTATTTATGGAAATGATTCATAATCATGGCTTTAGGATCGCGTGAGATAACATTCACATGCCCTCATCCTCTATCCACTTGCCTTCTAATTATGAATTTAAATTCTTAGTAAACCCGTCTCCTAGTGTATGTGGCAGCCCTCTTATGGAAATGCTAAGATTGAGGGGATATGGGCATATGCAAGCTAATGAGGGTCACTTTTGGCGCGCTACATGCAATAAAAAACTGAAAAATCAGGCATCCATCAACTTACTTGGTTTCTTTTAGATACTTACACAAGATATCTTGCATCGAGTAAAAAATATGAAACATAGGAAATTGAGTCACGTTTCCGAATATAAGTTTTAAGTAATGAAAATTTACATAACTATGTCAAATTTCGTTTTTTCTAACAGTCCCTTTTTTTTTTTGGCAAATGATAAGGTATATGTTTTTGTGGGTGCAGCCTTTCACTGCCTAAATGACGGTTTTAGGCTAGAAAATATGGTATACATGTATAGAACCCGTAGCACTAGTGCAACACTATTTTTCAAAAATTAAATGTTTAATTTTATTTTATTTTTAATTATGTAAGTGATCAAACCTCGAGAACGGTACATCAAATGTGGGTGCAGCCTTTGAAGGTCTTAATGCAGTCATTTCGACCTAGATTTTTTATAGCATGTAGAGGTCGGTGTCTACTAATGCAGCACATATTTTTTTTTTTTAAATGGTTGTGAAATGAAAAAGTTACGGAATAAACACTAACAATATGTTTTTTGACTTAAGGAGTGATGACACAAGAAAATTAGGAAATAAATAGAAAATCTCAATATTTTTTTTTTTAAATTACATATTTGGAATCTGCATAAAAAGATCTATCTATGCCAAAAATTTTGTCAATAATGGTCATGTATGTAATGTGGTAGAGAGTGCTGAAAAATAGGCTTACTGAGAAAAATGGTGGAAATGTCTAATTAGCTATGGTTTAGTAAATTCCATAGCACAGGTTTAGTAAATCCGAACCAACCACATAGGACTGTGGCTGACACGCGGGCGCGGGAGGAGTGGGTGATTAAGAGATCAGGAATGCGTGCGTGTTATGTTTAAATTCAAATAACTCGTGTGCGTTATTGTTAAATTCAATTTTTTTTTCCACGCCTAATGTTATACTAAACGCAAGCGCATTTTGTGTATACATAACACGCACGCTTTATTATCTTCACAAATTTATATTTTCAAGTGTTCGATGGAGATGAAAGAGGCTAGAGAAAGATGACGATGATGAAGATTAGCCTGCAACTATTGCATTAAACTATTGCATTAGATAACTTCATTTAGTGATGGGCCTAATTTGACTGCCATAGAATTAGATAGCTTCATTTAGTCACAGGCCTAATTTGACTGCCATAGAGTAACCATCAATGATTGCATTAGATAGCTTCATTGACTCCATTAAAATTCAATTGGACATGACATGAATGATTTAAATTCATAACCTTAGCTATCTTCATTTCATTCAGTGATGGGCCTAATTTGACAGGAGCATGGGAACCCGGACTCCATTAAAATTCAATTGGACGTGACATGAATGATTAAAATTAAACTCTAGATGCATACACAAGCCACTTGGATGATGGCTGAACATCCGGTACGTTGATGCTTTAAATGATAAACTCTTTCCTTTATGGCATTATAGGGATGCTTACCTTGATGCTTTAAATGATAAACTCTTTCCTTTATGGCATTATAGGGATGCTTACCCTACATTTAACGACGACATTAATTAGTTAATGGCTTCCATGTTCAGAGCATAGAGAAAAACCTTGTCACATTATAAAATCCTTGCAACATCATACAAATTATTAGGGGAGGCTGCCAATATGATCTCAATTTACGACAAGCTTCCATGTAGCAATAATTTATACTTTGTATAAAGGGAATATTATTACTTGTTTTAAAATTTGTTTCCTGCCCTTAACCCTGTTTTGTAGATCTGTGTTGGCTATTGTTTGGAGTGAGTTATCCGGCCCAATTCCACGACCATTTTTTGTTAGATTGTGTGAAAAAATACAACATTTATTGCCCTCAACCTACCTCATTTTACCTCTTCCTAGTTCAAAGTTGCTCATGCTCATCTGTTTAAAATTAAATAAATTTTGGACCGACATATCGATGATGTGCAAGCAGGCTCAACCAACTAGCTGGTCCGAGTCCTAAAAAGACCAAAATACTCCACTCAACCCGCTTAAATGAATTTGAGAAATAATACCCCTGTGACTCTATCAGGTTAGTTTCAACAATTAAAAATTTCAGGTGGGTAGGCCATGAAAGGTTGATCAATCTCTAGTCAACCTATAAAGTTGAATCAGATGCTTCAAAACCAAAATCAAAATACGCACCAATTCTAAAACCAAAGTAAGCAGTTTAAGTATAACTCTTACCCGCAACAGATTGTGCAGTGACCATAATTCCTGTCAAACTAAGTGGCAAGTGCAGACCAAACTGAGAGAACCTAACATAAACTCTAAGAGAAAAAGGTGAAGAGGGGGAACTTGTTCATATTTGCATAGCTGGGCATTTTTCTTTGATATTAGTTTTTTTTTTTTAAGTTTTGAAGAGCAGCTTTAGTTCCTAGTAATGTTTATATCATTTTGTTTTCAAACAAAAACCACCCATGGAGAGTTGACATGCTACATTGGTTGAATGTCGTATTTGTCAGGAAGAGGACAAAAAAGGAAATATGGAGAATCCATGTGCCTGTTCTGGCACCTCGAAAGTAGGGTTTTACAGTTTAGGGGACAGATAAGAATGAAAGGTTTATCTTTATTGAGTGTTTATTATTGAATTCTTCATCCCAATTTGTGTTTCACTCTCCACAATATGCTCACAATAATGTCTAGAGCATTCGTCCCACAGAAAAGGAGATTCCATATGTGAATTGTGCTATCAGGTTCATGGTTTTTTTATTTCTCATTTTTTTATTCTTGAATTAAACGTAATTAATTTTTCATTCATCCATTTTGGTTTTAGAACTTGAAAAATCTAGCATTTCCTAATTTATAGATGATTAGTGTTTTAAGATGATGGTATTATTTAAATCGGTCTTTTTCCTAATCCTTTCACACTACTTGCAATCTGAAAAGCCAATTCTATCTCTCTGCTACTCCCCCTAGCCCAAAACCCCCTACTCTCTATCTCTCTCCCCTCCTCTCCCTAGCCCTTACTAACCCAGGCTCTCTCAATCTCTCTCTCTTCCCTACACCTCCACTTACCTCTAACCACACCTCCCATCTCTATTTATCACTCCCTACAACTAACACCCTCTCCTCTCTCTCTCTCTCTCTCTTTCTCCCAACCATTACTAACCCCTCTCTCATTCTCTCTCTCTCTCTCCCCCTCGCTAATACCCCTCCTAGCCTCTTACCCCTTACTAACCTGCCCTCTCTCACTCTTTCTTCCTTGCTTATACACCTCTTTCTCTCTCCCTCTCTCTCTATCTCTCTCTGTCCCCCCCCTCTCGCTCTCTCCATGATGATGATGATGATGAAGATGGAGATGATGATGACGACGATGACGATGATGATGATGATGATGGTGATGAAGATGATGATGATGATGATGATGGTGATGATAAAGAAGATGATGATGGTGATGACAAAGAAGATGATGATGATGATCATCATCTTCTTTATCATCACCATCATCATCATATTCTTTATCATCATTGTCGTCGGCATCTCCATCATCATCATCATCCTCATCCTCATCACCATATTCATCATCATCATCGTCATCTCCATCTTCATCATCATCATCATCATCATCATCATCATCATCATCATCATCATCATTGTCGTCATCATCACCATCATCTTCATCGTCTTTATCATCATCATCATCTTCCTCATCATCATCTACATGATCATGATCATCATGATCATCACCATGTTCATCATCATGATGAAGATGACGATGACGATGATGAAGATGAAGATGACGGTGATGAAGATGAGGATGATGATGATGATGATGATGATGATCATCATCATCATCATCATCATCATCCTCTTCTTTATCATCATCATCATCATCATCATCTTCATCACCATCATCTTCATCTTCATCATCCTCATCATCATATTCATCATCACCTTCATCACCTTCATCATAATCATCATCATCATCATCATCATCATCACCATCTTCGTCATCATCATCGTCATTACAAAATTCTTGCAACATCATACAAATTAATAGGGGAGGTTGCCAAATATGAACGAGTTCCCCCTCTTCACCTTTTTTCTCTTGGATTTTATGTTAGGTTCTCTCAGTCTGGTCTGCACTTGCCACTTAGTCTGACAAGAATTATGGTCACTGGACAATCTACTACAGGTAAGAGTTATACTTAAACTACTTACTTTGGTTTTAGAACCAGTGCGTATTTTGATTCTGATTTCAAACTATCTGATTCAACTTTATAGGTGGACTAGAGATCGATCAACCTTTTATGTCCTACCCACCTGAAATTTTTAACCGTCGAAACTAACCTGATAGAGTCATAGGGGTATTATTTCTCAAATTCATTTAAGTGGGTTGAGTGGAGTATTTAGTTCTTTTTAGGACCCGGACCAGCCAGTTGATCGAGCCTGCTTGCACATCATCGATATCTCAATCCAAAATTTATGTGATTTTAAACAGAGGAGCATGAGCGCCTTTGAACTCGGAAGAGGTAAAATGAGATAAGGTTGAGGGAAATAGATGCTGTATTTTTTCACACAATCTAATGGAAAATGTCCGCGGAATTGGGTGGGATAACTCCCTCCAAACAATAGCCAGTACAGATCTACAAAACAGGGTTAAGGGAGGGAAACAAAATTTAAAACAAGTAATAATATTCACTTTATACATAGTATAAATTATTGCTACGTGGAAGCTTCTCGTAAATTGAGATCATATTGGCAGCCTCCCCTATTGAATGCAGGGTAAGCATCCCTATAATGCCATAAAGGAAAGAGTTCATCATTTAAAGCATCAATGTACCGGATGTCCAACCATGTCTAGAGTTTAATTTTTTTTATTTTATTTTATTTTTTTCTGGAAACTAGGGGAATCAACAATTGGGAAGGGGCTGGTACTCACATGACATGGGGTCCAGGGATCCAATCCCGTCCACTACCACTATACCCCTAGGTGCACCCACACAACCCACAAGCATGGGGCACGGGTAAGTCGGGGTGATTTGAACTCCTGACCTCCATTTACAACATTTCCTTCATATCAAGCGAATCGTCGGTTGAGCTACACCCCTACGGGCCTAGAGTTTAAAATGCAAGGCTGGCTTGTAACTAAGAATACGCTCTTAAATCCAATACCTGCAATGAAAACAATAATTTTTCCTTCAAAATAGGAAAGAAAACCATAGAGTTATATGATTGCACTAATATCTAATTTTAAAAAGTTAAAAAGAAAAGAGGCTGATGTCTATATGATTGAACATAGTGACTGAAAAGCTCATATTTTATACCTTTTTCTCCAATATAACCACCTTCCCTGCTATACTTTTTGGTGGATCATCCCACACTGCATATAGAATCAATATTATGTTTCTAAAATCCCTTCTCATTGTTAAAAGCTATCAAGGTCGTAGGAGCGCCTACGCCAGCGACATCTTCAGTTGTAATGACAAATTCCAACGAAGGTTCCACATGTGGTTCATAGTCATTTTTCTCCGCATTCTACAGCCAAAAAAAAACACTAATCTTACCATGAAAACATAGAAAACATATAAGATTATAAAATGACTACTAAAATTGTAACTCAGTAATTTACTAAATCAACTCCATCAGAAAATGCACATCCCTGGTGTATAATTCAGCAGATAATTGTTTAACTGCTTGATGTAAATCTTCTGTAAGTGGATTTTCTTTTTCCCCAACACAGAACTTGTCTTTCCTGATCTTTTCAATATGTTCCTTGGGGGTCACCATGAATGTCACCAAACACAATCCACAGTAAAATCCTTTATCACCAAACACAATTCATAGTAGAATCCTGTGGGTAAAACATGTCATTAAAAAAATAAAAATAAAAACCCAATTAAGTATAAGCGGACATAAAAATAAAGAATAGAGTCACATGGCCTCAGTCACTTGAATCATGAAGAATTATTTTTTTTTCAATCCTATGCCAATACGATTCCTTGGATTTCTATATTAACTTGACAATTAATTCTAAGATTAGGGGCATGAGAGGCTAACGTAGAACATGGACACTTGGCGAGAAATATCCCGAGCTTAGTGATCGGTTTTGGAGCCGACAAGGAGGCGGTGGTCTGTTTATTTTTTTTCGGTTATATTAACCAAAACACGCACGCGTTATAGTGATACATAACACGTCCACGTTATGTATCACTATAATGCATGCGCATTTTATAATCCTATCTTACATGTCACTTGACATGGCAGGTTCGAAGTCCGCCCATGCCTAGTTCTATGTAACACATGCGCGTTTCTAATTTAGACAATTCTAGCATGTTTCGCGAATGCACAATTGCACCAAAAAGGTCCCTCAACTTCGTACAAGGGCCCATATTAGTTTCTCTCGGGGTTAGTGTGTAATTGGGCATGAATTGAACCTTTGTGGTGGTGGTGAACATTCCATTGAGAAGGCTAATCCAGTAGTGGCTTACTCTCTCTTGCATAGATTTCTCCCTTTACATCGAGTTCTCCATAGTACAAGCATCTCCTACCACTGTTGCAGTGGTTCTAGTAGGTTGTAAGTGGTTTGTGTTTCCTAGTGGCAAGGAAGACAAAGCCAATAATCCGTGGCTTGCGATCAAGTGTGGTCGTGGCCTCCAGCTCCAATTATACTTCATGGGTACTCCAAGATTCTTGTCTGGTTCATTCCTTAGACACACTAACATCCCCTATATTGAGTTACATTATGTTATGTTGTGTTACCTTATCTGGCCCATGCTATGTTCGTTTGGGTTGAATGATTGTTTCTATAGAATTGCTATAACTGTTGTATGTTGGTTTGGCCATCCATTGGTCTTGGGCTTTAGTGTGTAGGATTCTCAATCATTCAAATTGGTCAAACCCTACTCCAATCCTTGGCATATCTAATGGTTTTGGTCCCAATATTTGAATAAATGTTCATTTCTATAGCATCACCACCCCTGTTTTTGATACTACTCAGTCTATCATGACCTTAGCGTATAAAAAAAAATATTCCCATTGGTATCCCATTAGTATCCCCTTACCTTTATACTGCTATATCTCCTTTCAAAATCAAGCTAGCCTCTAATATCCACAATAGTATGCATAACTAGTTCATTAACTCTCCCAAATGCCCTATGCATTGGAGCCTTAAGGTCAATACTACTTTTATGAATCACATATGTTGCAACTTTGGCTAGGTGGGGATTGCTACTAGTAAAATAAGAAATGTCCACAGAAATCATGGCTTCCCAAATGTAGTGAATGAAGGTTGGCAGCTTTCAACAAGCTCCCTATAAATCTATAGTATCAATCACAATTGGAGCTCTAGAAGCTATCTATCTTAGGAAAGAGTGATGCCATAAGCAATATGAGAATACATGAACAATTATAGAAAACCTGCATCAATTTTGTAAATTTTGAATATGAGAGTGTATGGTTGGGTTGCATATTTCTCTTTTCTAATATATATATATATATATTTCATTCTTTGTTCTATATTTTTTAATAATTTAATGTTATATAATTAAGTATTTAAATTATTCAATTTTCATTTTAGATAAATATTAAGTAGATTTGCTATTTATTTAATTCTTTTAAAGGTGAAGATCTAAAAAACCAATGAAGATTATCTGAAAATAATTTTGAAAAAAATCTAGAATTAATGTGTTCCGTGACATGTGTGTCTAATGGTATGTCACAGTTGTGCTATGCAGGTTTCAAATTTGAATCCTTTAGGGCCTATTTTATCCTTCATAAAAGGGCACAACAATTTTTTCTATGCAAGAAAATTTAATTTTTTATCATGCCTAGAAATTGATCATTATTTTGTAACTTTGCAATTGAAAGCTGCTCTGATTTTTACCTTTCAAATTTTTAGATGGTTGAGAATGGATGATTAGGCAACAATAAAAGCATAAGCTCAAAAGAGTCTATTAGATGTATTCCATCAATATTATTTATCAAAATTTAAATCACAATCAAACTTTAAAACATTTAAAATTAAGTTTAAATGTTATTCCAGATTACATATAGCTTATTCCATCTAGTTGTTCAATGCTCAACTCAAAACACATTCACAACACACAAATACAAATATATATAGATAAAAATAGCCCTTAAAAGTGAAATAGGACCCTACCCTTCAAATTTGATCCTTGGCGCCGTGGTGGTCTGCCGCAGTTAACCGCGGTTAGTTGGAAGCAGTTAGGGTGGCCGATGCGTATCAACCCCAACAAAGCCACCACGGTCAGAAATCCGCGGTGGGAATGCTCTAACATCGACCATAACGCGCGCAGAGATTTGCGTCTATGGAGAGGTTTTCTCTGGAGAGTTGAATATCATCCTGTAATCGTAGTAAAAGAAATAAAAGTAAAATATAAACATTTTAATTTTAAGTATAAATTTTAATAATTACTTAAGTATATAAGTAAAATTAAGAAACATTTATAAAAAAAATATCCCACAAGGAAAATAAAAAGAAAATAATTTTATTGATTAAATAAAATTATTGTTCAATGAAACGTGAGACTGCATTCGTCAAATTGAGATTTTGAGTATTGAATAGATTCCAAGCATAGCGATAAATCCAAAATTTTAATTTCCAAAGGTTAAAATTATAAATAATTTACATCGAATTAAAAATTCCGAACAGTTTTTTTATCATAATTAGGAAAAAAAACACTCATTGATCGCCCAGTATCCCAATGAGCTCCACCTCAAATAACCCAAGATACCTCTCAATCTTAGACGTTTCACATAAATTTTAATTTAATTCATTTACTTTTCAATTTTTCAAATTAAAATCCTAATTTAAAAAAAATAAATTCCTTTATTTTAATTCCACACAACACAAAATCTTTGCCCCTATCAAAATTTTACACAAACACAAAATGTTTCAAATTAACTTTTTATTATTATTAAGAACGTTCTCCGTCTTCTGTCCTCTGCCCACTGATCTCCCTCTTATTTGCATGAATTGCATAAAACATTTCTATCCTATTTTTCGGTTGTTAATAGGGACCAACACCATTACTTTACGATTGGACCTTATCTTGGCTTCGACACTTAGCTCTTACGCGCGCCCCAGCTTTTACCAGTGAAAGCATCTCCTCTTGTTTTTGTTTTGCTTTGTTTTAAACTTTTCTTGTGAATAACCAGCGACGAGGGGTGCTTTTACGAGTCAGAGCATCTCGTCCTGTTGTGAATAACCAGCGATGGGGGATTGGGTGCTCCTAGGTAAGGCGGTTGAACGTGTGGAAGAAAAACACTGAACTACAAATGATAATATCGTTTGGATTTGAATGTTATTTTAGTTTTTTTTTAAAGCCTAAATAAGTTCAATTCTTTCTTAAATGTTTGTAATGTTAATGGAATTGATATTTTCATCCATAGATTAAAAAGTGATAATCTTAAATAAATATATGGAAATCCTCCGAAAATAAAAGCTCCACTTAATATAATAGCTGATTAATAACGCATACATACCCCTCTTTCCTCTAGCATACTAGCTGATTCATAACACATATGTACATTAAAAATATATAAAAGCTGAGCTATAATTTTGATAAAGGATAGAAAATAAATTTTATACGGCTTTCATAAGAGATGAGATTGTAAAAGGATAGAAATTAAAAGTTATATGGCTTTCATAAGAGATGCGATTGTAAAGTTAATTGAAATGATAAAGTGTGGACCGAAACCTGTGATTGTCGTCAGCATATGAGGATGATGCGAAGGTCGACGTTCCGGAAGATATAGCAGGCCAGTTGTGACATGGTATACACAAAAAAGAGCAAGAAGGATGGTAGATGTTCACCGTCCACCTCATCTTCAGGTTGCTTACCAGGTTTTGCTACCCCTCTCGCAATATCTGCTTCATTTGACTCAGGACCTCCTCTATATACCGAAACGATGAGCAGTGCCGCGACAATTTCAATCATAGGATTCTCGACCAACCACGTGAGTACACGCCAATTGCGTGTTTAATTGAATCTCTTTTATTATAATTCTTCCACCCGTGTTTGACTTACGAGGGGAGGGTCGCTTTTATCCAACTAACGTGATTCCTTTGGTCGGTGGAGATAAGACCCTCGTGGTTTTGTATTGTATACATTGCGTCAACGACATTATGTGCCACGTCACCAACCAAGATGATTCCTTTGGATTGGCAAGTGGGCCATCTCGGAAGGGAAGAGTTTACACGATAACTCCAAAATAAGGAGATGCAACGCATGTGACCAAGGAAAATTGATTTTCTTTTATGAAATTGTATGTAGGGCCATTTGCAAGAGGACATGATACCATAATGTGAAGTTGAATATCATGAACAAGAAAGTGGAGAAATAAAAATACTTATAATAACAAAGTGGCGAAATACAAATACTTGTAAAGGAATATGAAAGGGAAAGAAATAAAATTATTTATAATTAGAGCAAGATGGCATGATGTGACATTTTTTTTAAATATACGGGTGAAATGTGTGAGTCTTACGGGGAAGATGTGTCTCTCTTTAAGTATGTGTATATTTGTTTTTAGGTGTTCGCGGATTTGGTTAAACTAAATTTTTGAATGAAGAGAAATATTTTCTTTTATTACATTTTTTAGTGGGATGAATTGAATGGTTTAAATATTTTATATGATGGACTTAGTTTAGCTATTAGTTCCATAAATAATATATACGGTTTACAAAAATCATGAACTGGTTTAGTTAAGAATAGTTAATTATTGTTATAAATTGATTATTTAAAAATGTGTTTTAGTAGTTAGAACAATGGAAGAATATGATTAGTGGAAGGATGCTTTCCATTTCTAGGAATGAATTTATTTTAAAGAGAAAATTTATGAAGTTTAAGTCTTCATGATTAAGGAAAATCTATAGCAAGGGCTAAAAGTATTATTCACTAAGCCTTGTCTTTTAACGAATATACAATTTCATATTGTTAATCTTTAAGCTTAAGTCAAAATTGGAACTATTTTGGTTTATCAAATTTAAAGTATGATATGCAAGTTAGCAACCTTGTTTCAGATTAATTTTTAGATTAAGTAAAAGTTTTGAAACTAAATAATGGAGTGTTGAAACTCTTGTAGCATGTTGTTGAAACACCTGTAGCATGTTGTTGAAACTTGCTAGTAGTTGTTGAAACACATGTAACATGCTCATGAAACTCACCAGGAGTTGTTGAAACTGCTGAAACACATGTAGCATGTTGTCGAAACTCACCAACAGTTGTTGAAACTCATGTAGCATATTGTTGAAACTCACTAGTAGTTGTTGAAACTAATACTGAAATGTTGAAGACATATTATAGTTATGTTATGGGTCTTATAATAGACTTAAGCTTCCACAAAAGTGTGCATAATGTATTTATGCACGTGATTAATTTATAAATACGTTTTTCTTTTAAAAAAAACTGATGTGTGTTTACTTTAGTCAATGTAATGCAAGAGGGCGTTACAAGTTGGTATCAGAGCTATTAGTTCCATAAATAATATATACGGTAGCTATTAGTTCCATAAATAAATTTTTTTTTTTCCTAGAAAAAAAAGTGTAATTTTGTTTCATCTTTCGAGTACAAAATTACATTTAGATAGCGAAGAAAGGCTCGTAGAGCCCTATCTAGTAGCAGTTTTTCAGCTTCAATAAATGTAGGTACCAAGGCACCTCAAAATAAATTCGACATCTAAAACCCTAAATCCTGGGAGCCATGAATGGCTCCAATACAAAGAAAAAACCCAACTCTGTTAAAAAAACCAGCTCGGATAGAGATACAGGGAAACATTAAGAAAGAAGCAAAATAAAAAAATGAAAATCCACAACGCTTGAAAAGTTGCAGAGCCACTAGCTACAGCAATGAAACCCTAGTCCGCGGCATAGAAACCTCTCCCAGACTGGAAGTCGAAGTGAGACTCCCCTCAGCAAAGAAGTAGTCGCCGCTGCCACAGAGGAGCACGAGCTCGCTAGTCAGTATGCTGAATTCAATGCTATCGGCAGTCCACCACCGTCAAACGGTACCCACGCTAATGATGGGAGCCTGTGCTCATTCAGTCGGTCGCGTCTTTGAACCAGAGCCAGGAAATCCAATGTAGCGCGGCTTCCTTAGCGATTCCATCGCCGCAAAGGAGAAAAACGAAACCACCGCCGTCGCTAGACCTCCACTGCCTCCGTCTTCACGCGCCCAAGATGCCTAGACCTAGATATGCTCCTCTCATCACAAGAAACCACCGCAGCCGCCATTGGGAAGCAGGAGAAGCCTACTCCCCGATGGGTCGTTGCGCGAAGGCACTGCCACCAATCCAAAACGAAGAATGGAACCATCTGTAAACAACTACATCCAGCCAAAGATAGAAAGAAAAACAAGGGAGGAGGAGGGAAGTGACCATGGAGGATCCATGGCCACCAAGATCAACTCCTGTTCCATAAATAATATACTAAAGGGAATGTTATTAATTCAAAAAAGAGAAATGAAAAGTATAAATTTGCCATTGCCTTGTAAGGTGCAAAGGAATGCCGAAAGAAACACCAAGTAAAAAGTGTTAATGCAGCAAGTTGATGAAAGATAGTAAGGGTTTTATTTTCAACTTGAAAAAAGAAAGATCTCATTACTTTGTTATCTACTAAAAATTATATTTCTTAATACTTAAGAAAATATAAATTCAAATGTTGAAATACCAACCATGCAAAATGCTAACCAAGATGAGTAATTGTCTAAGAAAGTTCATATTTAATCTAATTCGAAACCATGTGGTCCTACAATGGTATCGATATGGTGGCAATTGAGAATATGTGAAGAGCAGGTTGCATCGAACAATAAGGATAAATGACAAAGTATACAACTATTCATAGTCTATAGAGTTCAAGGTTTGATTGAATCATGTCCATTTCACCATGGATTGTTCCACCCCTATGTTTTTGTAAACCCTCCATCTCCTATTCTCTAATTAATGAAGCAAAGTCAACTCTCCATCTCCTATTCTCTAATTAATGAATCAAAGTCAACTCTCCATCTCCTTAGAAACCTTTAGCTAACAAAGTGTTAGGTGATGTAAATTATCCATGTACCTTAATAACCCTAAGCTAACAAAGATAAGTCAATCCCCAAAATTCTTAACAATGCATTCCTTAATGTAATGGGAATTAGCCTTCACATGCCTTACATAATGAATTATTTCCCAACTGTCTTTATATATTTCAATGGCTAAGTGCAAAAGAATTATGTTTTCTCATCATTTTATCCTCATTATCTCCTAATTGCTGGAAATACATTGTAGTGTTGATCTTCTCTTTATTATCTCCGTAATATAAAAAGAGATACATCATTTGAGGGAGAGACACACAAGTTCACTACAAGAAAATATTTAAGTATTTTTTTTATGTGAATACTTCCTACAATAAGGAGTATAGTTCTTAAAATAATTGCAAAAATTTGTATTCATATTTTGTGTGGTGCTCTATCCATCTCTCGATATGCTATACTGAATCTTATTTTGTTGTGTTTGTATTCATATTTAGTGTGGTGCTCTATCCATCTTTCGATAACCTATATTCAATCTTAATTTGTTGTGTGGTTTACTTGAATAACTTCTTTGGCATGCAATTTTCATAATTGTCTTCTCTCTTTCACAATAAGTAAAGGAAATCAAGAATTAATTATAAAATCTTAGGGCCCTCGCACGAAGTTGAGGGACCCTTTAGGTGCAATCATGCATTCGCAAAACGCGCTAGAATTTAGCAAATTGAAAATGCGTGCGTGTTTATTAGAACTAGGCATGGGCGGAATCCGACCCTGCCATGTCAATTAACATGTAGGATAGGATTCAAAAATGCGTGCGCGTTATTGTAATCATCAAAATCTTATTCAATAGTTTATTTGATAGTTTCTATGGGTTAGGAGGTTAAATAGGGATTTGGTGTTAGGGGCTTAGGCATTAGAGATGGGGGTGGTTAGTTGTAGGGGAAGGGAGATTAAGAGAGAGTGAGAGGGGGGGGAGAGAGAGAGAGGTGTAGAAGCAAGGAAGAGAGAGTAAGAGAGGGGGGGTTAGTTTGGGGTAAGGGGCTAGGAGGGGGGTTAGTGAGGGGGAGAGAGAGAGAGAGAGGGAGAGAGAGAGAGAGGGTTAGTAATGGTTAGGGGGGGAGAAGGAAGAGAGAGAGAGATAGAGAGAGGAGAGGGTGTTAGTTGTAGGGAGTGAGAAAGAGAGATGGGAGGTGTGGTTAGAGGTAGTTGGAGGTGTAGGGAAGAGAGAGAGACCGAGAGAGCCCGAGTTAGTAAGGGCTAGGGAGAGGAGGGGAGAGAGATAGAGAGGAGGGGGTTTCATTCATCCATTTTTCAAGTTCTAAAACCAAAATGGATGAATGAAAGTATAATTACATTTAAGTAAAAAATAACAAATTGAGAAATAAAAAAACCATGAACCTGATAGCACAATTCACATATGGAATCTTCTTTTTTGTGGGACCAACGATCTAGAAATTACTGTGAGCATATCATGGAGAAAAAAACACAGATTCAGATGAAGAATTCAATAATAAACACTCAATAAAGATAAACCTTTAATTCTTATATGTCCCCTAAACCGTAAACCCCTACCTTCAAGGTGCCAGAATAGGCACAGGGATTCTCCATATTTTCTTTTGTTGTCATCTTCCTGACAAATATGAAATTCATCTAATGTAGCATCTCCACTCTCCATGGGTGGTTTCTGTTTGAAAACAAAATGATAAACATTACTAGGAACTCAAGTTGCAGTTCAAAACATAAAAAAAAAAACTAATATCAAAGAAAAATGCTCAACTATGCAAATACGAACGAGTTCCCCCTCTTCACCTTTTTCTCTTAGAGTTTATGTTAGATTCTCTCAGTTTGGTCTGCACTTGCCACTTCGTCTGACAGGAATTATGGTCACTGGACAATCTGTTGCAGGTAAGAGTTATACTTAAACTGCTTACTTTGGTTTTAGAACCGGTGTATATTCTGATTCTGGTTTCAAACCATCTGATTCAACTTTATAGGTGGACTAGAGATCGACCAACCTTTTATGGCCTACCCACCTAAAAATTTTAATCGTCGAAACTAACCCGATAGATTCATAGGGGTATTATTTCTCAATTCATTTAAGCGGTTTAAGTGGAGTATTTCGGTCTTTTTAGGACCCGGACCAACCATTTGGTCAAGCCTGCTTGCACATCATCGATATCTCGGTCCAAAATTTATGTGATTTTAAATAGAGGAGCATGAGTGCCTTTGAACTAGGAAGAGTTAAAATGAGCTAGGTTGAGGGCAATAAATGTTGTATTTTTTCACACAATCTAACGGAAAATGGTCGCGAAATTGGGCGGGATAACTCCCTCCAAACAATAGCCAGCACATAGCTACAAAATAGGGTTAAGGGCGGGAAACAAATTTTAAAAAAAAGTAATAATATTCACTTTATATAGAGTATAAATTATTGCTACGTGGAAGCTTCTCGTAAATTGAGATCATATTGGCAGCCTCCCCTATTAGTTTGTATGATGTTGCAAGGATTTTGTAATGTGACAAGGTTTTTATCTATTCTTCGAACATGGAATCCATTAACTAATTAATGTCGTCATTAAATGCAGGGTAAGCATCCCTATAATGCCATAAAGGAAAGAGTTCATCATTTAAAGCATTAATGTACCGGATGTTCAACCATTGTTCAAGTGGTTTGTGTATGAATCTAGAGTTTAATTTTAATCATTCATGTCACGTCCAATTGAATTTTAATGGGTCCAATTGAATTTTAATGGGTCCAATTGAATTTTAATGGAGTCTGGGTTCCCATGCTCCTGTCAAATTAGGCTCATCACTGAATGAAATGAAGCTAGCTAAGGTGTTGAATTTAAATCATTCATGGCATGTCCAATTGAATTTTAATGGAGTCAGTGAAGCTATCTAATGCAGTCATTGATGATTACTCTATGGCAGTCAAATTAGGCCCGTGACTAAATGAAGCTATCTAATTCTATGGCAATCAAATTAGGACCATCACTAACTGAAGTTATCTAATGCAATAATTGCTGGTTAATCTACGATACTAATTGAGTCATTTAATTCTTACTAAGGCGATGGTTAGTCTATGGCAGTAGATTCTTGTTGGGTGGAAATCACAGATATTCAATGGTTGATAGTTAGCATATGGCGGTAGATTCTTGTTGGGTGGAAATCACAGATAATCATTCTGTATGTTGATGTTTAATTTATGGCGGTGGCAGTGGCGGTAACTGAGTCCATTTGATTCTTGTCATACAGAAAGCACAGATGATCATTCATTCCATATATTGTTTGTATCGAGACATTCACAACCACCGTTTATGCCTGCCACGGCTTCTTTAGACTCTTGCAGTTCCAACCAAGCTTCATTTCGGGATTTCGGGTTGTTATTTCTTTTGTTCTGGCTCAAGTTCCCAATGTTGATTTTTCATGAAACTGGATATTGGTTTCTGGACTTGAAAATCTACTGAAATAACACCCTATTTTTGTTGGACCTACAAGCTAGCCTAGGAAGACCGACACCAAAGGATGTATATTCAGTTTTGAAATATTTGCTTCTTTGATCAGATTGCTATTTACTGGATTTCTAGTCTTCTTTAACTTTTTTCCTTACGCACTGAAACATGTCACCTTGAACATAGGGTTTCTAGAATTCAGACTGAATGATGCTCCCCTGCCCTTCAAATTTTGGTTTCTAACACTGCTTGTAAAATACAAATGGCGTTAATTGTTCGTTAAATGATGATGATGGTGATGATAAAGAAGAGGATGATGATGATGATGACGATGATGATGATGATGACGATGATGAAGATTACGATGAAGATGAGGATGATGATGATGAAGATGAAGATGATGGTGACGAATATGAGGATGATGATGATGATAATGAATATGATTATGATGATGATGATGATGATGATCGTCGTCATCATCATCATCATCATCATATTCATCATCATCATCATCATCATCATCATCCTCTTCTTTATCATCACCATGATCATCATGATCATCATCATCTTCATCATCATCATCATCCTCATCACCATCTTCATCATCATCATTGCCATCTCCATCTTCCTCATCATCATCATCATCACCATCATCATCATCATCATCTTCATCATCATCGTTGTGGTCGTCATCATCTTCATCACCATCATCTTCATCGTCATCTTCATCATCATCATCATCTTCATCATCATCATCATCCTCATCACCATCTTCATCATCATCATTTCCATCTCCATCTTCCTCATCATCATCATCATCATCCTCGTCACCATCTTCATCATCATCATTGCCATCTCCATCTTCCTCATCATCATCATCACCATCATCATCATCATCATCATCATCTTCATCATCATCGTTGTGGTTTTCATCTTCATCATCATCATCATCATCATCGTCATCACCCTCTTCCTCATCATCATCTTCATCATCATCATCACCCTCTTCCTCATCATCATCTTCATCGTCATCATCATAATCTTCATCATCTTCATCATCATCATCATCATCATCGTCATCTTCATCATCATCATCATCATCGTCATCTTCATCATCATCATCATCATCATCATCATCATCATCGTCTTCATTATCAACAACATCATCATCATCATCATCTCCATGACGACGACAATGATGATGACGATGATGATGAAGATGGTGATCGTGATGATGATGATGATCGAGATCGTATGTCTCTTCTCTCTCTCACCCCTTTTATCTCCATCCAACACTTAAAAATATAAATTTGTGAAGTTAATAACGTGTGCATGGTATGTAGATACAAAATGCTTGCGCGTTTTGTAAAGAAGAAACGCGCTCGCGTTTCGTCTAACATTAAGCACGCTAACCAAAATATTTGAATTTAACTATAACGCGCGCAAGTTATTTGAATTTAAATATAATGTGCGCACGTTCCAGAGCACCTAATCACCCACTCCTCCCATGTCCGCATGTAAGCCACAGTCCTATGTGGTTGGTTCGGACTTACCAAACCTATTCTATGGAATTTACTAAACCATAGCTAATTAGACATTTCCACCATTTTTCTCAATATGCCTGTTTTTCACCGCTCTCTACAGCATGACATACATGACCATTATTGACGAAATTTTAGGCATATATATAATTTTTTATGCAGATTCCAAATATGTAATTTAAAAAAAAAATGAGATTTTCTATTTATTTCCTAATTTTCTTGTGTCATCACTCCTTAAGTCAAAAAACATATTTTTAGTGTTTATTCTATAACTTTTTCATTTCATAACCATTTAAAAAAAAATTGTATGATGCACTAGTAGACACCGACCTCTAAATGCTATAAAAAATCCAAGTCGAAATAATGACATTAATACCTTCAAAGGATGCACCCACATTTGACGTAGCATTCTTGAGGTTTGATCACTTACATAATTAAAAAAAAATAAAAAAATAAACATTTAATTTTGGAAAAATAGTTCTACACTAGTGTTATGGGTTCTATAATTGTCTACAAATTTTTGTAGCCCAAAACCATCATTTAGGCACTGAAAGGATGCACCCACAAAAACATATACCTATCATTTGCCAAAAAAAAAAAAAGTGACTGTTAGAAAAAATGAAATTTGACATAGTTATGTAAATTTTCAATACTTAAAACTTATATATTCGAAAATGTGACTCAATTTCCTACGTTTCATATTTTTTACTCGATGCAAGATAGCTTGTGTAAGTATCTCAAAAAACCCAAGTAAGTTGAGGGATGCCTGATTGTTTAGTTTTCTATTGCATCTAACGTGCCAAAAGTGACCCTCATTAGCTTGCACATGCCCCTTAATATAGCTCTAAAATTAATTTTTATTATTATTAAAATTGTTTACTTAACTTCTCATTTTTCTATAGTATTTTTCTTAACTTTCCATTTCCTTTTTTATTTCTTCAATGAATTCATCCATAAATCTCAACTTCAAATTCTCTGAAATTGGATAGTGTAAAATGTTTTATGAGACAAACATGAAAGAAAATTGAATAAAAATAAGTTTGAATTTCTAAGAATATTTTTAGCCTCCGTAAATATTAGACGCCATAACTATTATACATTATAAATTATTTATATAGACCCAAAATGAAATAATTATATATATAAAAAAATCATAGTTGAGGTACATACATGATTTGGTTTAGATATAATTTACAAAGCAACTTATACCTTTATACAATTCCTACAATTCCTCCACAAAATGTAATATGCATAGTTCACTATGAAACTTTTGAACAAGAATGAATATTTGCTTGTAATAACTTCACTATCTCCCAACAAATATACCGTGCTTGATTGATTTGCATTTTCTAAAAATTAAAGTTATAAATTCTCAAAAGTCTAATTAAACACTTTAATCTTTTCATCTCTTCAAATATGATAGGAAAAACTAAATTGGAGTTGTGTCCCCAACACTCTTCTAATTGGAATTAAAATGGAGTCGTGTCCACAACATTTTTTTAACTGTTTTCCAAATATGGCTTGAGAATTTTGTGTCCTTATCAGATGAATGTTTTGAAGTGTTTGCTAAATATGGCTTGATAATTTGGTATCCCTGTCAGAGGTGATAGAGAGGGGAGTCCATACAACCAAACTATCCTTTGAATAAAAAGCTTGCAATATGTGATGCATCTCCCTGTTGATTACAAGCTATAAAATGAAATGCAATTAACAACAAAAACAATAAATATAGTATTGTCTCATCATTCAGTTTGTAGTTATTACTAACCCCAAAACAAAGTCCATAGTTATTTATTAAAAAAATTTGTCTACTATTGGCAGAGGTTTGTATTTGATAATATTTCTTGCTTACCGTTGGAAGCTTGACAAACGTGACACCGATCTACATGCTACAAATGCCATAACATCAGTGCATCAATAGAACAAATATTATGAGATTAATAAAATTCTTACATCTTCAACAAGATCGCTTCATATTCTTTGAGTGGATGCAAAAAACCTCCAATCGACCAGCTTCATATTGAACCCCAATGTCAATTTCATGATCAAACCTACCAAGCCTTCTAAGTGTTGGATCAATGTTGTTCAAATAATTTGTTGCTCCCATGATAATCACATGAGGTCAATATTTTAGACCATCCATCAATGTCAAAAGTTGATATACAATGTGTTAGTTTTTATATAATTGTAGAAGTATAATCAAATACAAATAATAAATAGGATCACTAGAAAAAAAACCAAGCACATAAACAATAGACACAAAGTTTTATCATGGGAAACCCAATGGGGAAAAACCCAACAACCTTCATATAGAGATAATCAGTCCCAAGAACAGAGTACAAATACAAGAGAGAGAAGGAGAAAATTCTCTAAGTGTGAAAAACCCAAAAATCACTTCTCCTAGCTGTTGTTGCGAACTTCTTCCTCTTTAGTGTGAACTTGCTTGTCGTGATTGGATGATCAAATGAGAGGTTCGACCTCTCTATTTACATACATCAAAAGTGAATTTTTCTCTTACTGGGCCGACATGACTTTCCCAAACTGGGCCAAACTCACTGGGATAGTTCTTCCCATTTTTTGGGATAGACTGCCCACTATTTTGGGGCATTTTACCCATTGGGCGACCTTGTCTAACTGATAGGGACAACTTGTCTCGGGGGAAGATAAAATAAAATTTAAAAATTTGTTTCTTTGTTTATTTTCGCCCCAAGGTTTACATTGACTCTTTCAAGGATTCTACATGATCAGTTACATCAATATATTCTCTCATAGGAGGTACAACAATAATATAGTAAAATAAATAAGAATAGATGCCAAAGTTGCACTATTTTCAACACTCCCTCTCAACAAGGAAGGTATTCTTCGAACATAGTCATCATCATCATCACAATCATCTAGATCTCATCTGTACATCACATCTATCTTGATCATATTGATACATACTGAAGGTCATCAACACAGTCTCATTCCATCGAGAAGTATCAACATGCATCTGATCCACACAATCCATCGGTGGATCCATACATCATCTCAACAAATCTACACAATCCATTGAAGATTCCAACATGTATCATCTCAACCCAGTCTGTTGGGGATCCTGTATCAATACAATGTGCCTCAACTCAACCCAGTCCATCGGGGAACATGGACCAATACAATGTCCCTCATCTTGACCCAGTACATCGGGGAACATGCAAAAGGAAAGCACACCTCAGCTCAACCCAACCATTGGGGAACATGCACCAACTCAACCAGTCCATTAGTGAGTCCAAGAGTACCAGTGTGCACCAACCTGTCCATCCTGTCTCAGGATGTCTGATATATCACCTCACTCCATCATAGAGTGATATGGAGAATGCACTAAATCTCTCCATCAAGTCCCATGATGTACGAGATATCTCCTACTCTACAGAGTGTCTAGGAGTGTGCGCTAGCCTCTCCATCCCTTCTCAGGATGTTCGAGAGATCTTCCCACTCTTTCTTAGAGTGTTCGAAAGAATGCATTGGCCTCTCAATCCGATCAGGATGTTCGAGAGATATCCTAACTCCATCACAGAGTGATCCAGAGAATGCAGTGGCCTCTCCATCTTATCAGGATGTGGCAAGAGATCTCCTCACTCTATCCCAGATTGCTTCGGAGAATGCTTGGTCTATGTATCATCTTTCCCTCTCAAGGAGGGACGCATTCTCTTCCACACTGAGCCTTCCACGAAAGTATACAAAATTGATCCTGGGAAGAGGCGTGGTAGGAATATCTGTAGTATGGTCATCTATTGAAACATACTATAGCTTGACCGCACCTTTCTGCACCATATAATGAATGTAGTGATACCAAATCTCTATATGCTTCGACTTGTCATGGAATACGAGATTCATTGACATCTGCACACATCTCTGGTTATCATAGTGATTCATAGTTGGCTCTGGAATCTGGACAAACAATCCCACAAGGAGTTTTCAAAGCCACACAACTTCCTGAGCTGCGCTGCTAGTAGCCATGTACTCGGCCTCTACAGTACTAAGTGCTACTGAGGTCTAATTCCTGTTGCACCAAGAAATCACTGCAGAACCTAGGATGAAGCAACACTCGAAGGTGCTCTTCCTATCTGCAGCACATCCAAATCAATTTGAATAAAAAAATCCCTACAATATCATCACATTCTAAAGCATATCTCAGGACATATCCCATAGTTCCACAAAAGTACCTTAGCAGATGTTTTGCAGCAACCCAATGAATTTGTCTTGGCTCACACATGAACTAGCTGAGGGAATTCACTGCAAAAATAATATCTAGTCTAGTGTTTGTCAGATACATCAAGGATTCAATCAGATGGCGATACATAGTAGGATGAATCAAATCTAAATCAAAAGTAGAGACTCTCAGCTTATTTAGATTCGCATCCATCGTTGTGGCCATGGACTTACAATCCAACATTCTGAATATCGTTAGTATGCCAATGGTGTAATTTCCTTGACTCAGGAAAATATCATTGTGACTCTACCATATTTATAATCCCAAGAAGTAATGCATCAATCAAGATCCTTCATTTCAAATTTAGAGGCAAGCTTCTTCTTACACCATACAATAAGTTTCTCATTCCCGGTGGGAAACAAATCATCAACATAGAGTACCAAAATCAGTGGCTCACCATAATCAACTCCCTCTGTGATGGATTGTCCTAATCACTCTTCATATGAGCATCCTTCTTCCTCTCTAGAGCTATCTAGAGAGCATTCTACTCCCTCTCACTTCGGGTTCCAATATGAGCACCAACTTTGATAGAGCAGAAAAGCACAATTGCTTACTAAAATGTAAGTATCCATCCCAGTGATGACCAGGTACATCAAGGATCCTCTTAGCTGTCAGTCTGAATCTACCAACAATGCTATTAGTGTATCCAGGTAATCATAGTCATCATGTTGGATCTACACAATATCTCAACTATGTTCTTCCTTATCCTAGGAAGAACTCACCACATCATCAATAGGCCAAGATATTAAACTCAAGGGGTAACTCCCTCTGAACTCCTGGAGGGGGATATGATCTCATATTATTAGGATCTATCAACTCCTCATCCTTGATCTTTAGATCGGATACTCTAGGCATGTGAGTTATGTATCAAATATATTTGGATGTGTTAGGTCCTCATTTGTTTGCATGACTTCCATCTAATTGGTTTGTCTAGGAGTCATCCTTCTAGGTTGAGATTCATGCTCCTAGAAGCTTCCTGCTTTTGATTAATATGAACATCAAGGGGATTCGTGTGCCCATCACTTGTTCAAGTCTCATCATCCTTCTCTTGTAGGCCATATCATATGGTATTTTCCCTAGAATTCAAATCCTGTCAAATGATTAGTGACATTGTGTGATCAAATTTACCAGTCTCTATTTCAATGCAATGGAAATAGTTTACACAGGTATCTAGGCATGTTGGCTAATTCTTCAACAAAACAGTCATAAACATGTCTCCCAAACACATATGGTAACTATATAGATGTCTTCTATCTCCACTAGAACATGCCATCAAGAGTGTGAACTACTCTAAGCATGTAGGAAGGAGATATCATCTAGGCTAGCTCCATCATGTGTTCATGGAATGTTGTGCAGCTCGTATAGCAAGTACAACAAGTGCCTATGGTAGTACATCAAATCCTCAACACACTTCCTCATAGATATGCATATAATTTGATATGTATAACACAAAACAGATCTATGTGAGCAATGAAACCAAATACTTATCTTTTATTTTTTTTTGTGAGTGGGCTCCCATTGCCTTCTTATGGGAACCATGAGAGAGCTATGTCCTTCATTTTATTGTCGGGATCCCATCGTAGTATGGATCTTCATATCATCACCTCAACATGGGGAGCACTAGAAGAATAAATCCAAAGGATCATCATTCCTTGACTTCTTGTGAGGAGTGTCTTCATCAACATCAACAGTTGAGGCTTCATGCTTCCTTTTGTTTGAAATTCGACAAGTATTAGCGTAATGGCCATATGTATTGCACTTGAAGCATTGAACATGCGAGATATCCTTTTTCTTCTTCTTCTGATCTAGATAAGGACTTGATCTCCTCTCTTGAATCTTATGGTTATGAAACTTTCTTCCTTTTCCTCTACCTTTATTGACATGAGGTGTAAATGCTTGATTTTCTTTGGATTGAGAGCCATGAAGTTTCTACCTTATTGCAATCCTTGTCTCTTCCTAAGTGCAATCTGTCCATAACCTATCAAATTTGGGCAACTTGGTTTGTCCACTTATAATTTGGATAACTGATTCCCAAGGTAGAGGGATACCATTTATGGTGGTTATGACAAGCTCCTTATCATAAAGAGATTATCCACTAGAACTTAGCTTGTCCCTTAGTTATGAGATCCTCATGAAGTACTCAACAATCAATTCTGACATTAACATCTTCGGATTCGATAGTTGATTCCTCAATGTGAGAGTAACATTGATGCTACTATGCTCAAACAACTTCTTTTGGGTTTTGAACATATTCCTAGATGTCTTATTTTGTAAGGTCTAAGGAACCAAATGATGTTTTACTGTGTCCACCAAGATTCTTATTTCTCTTGCATCATTCTTTCTCCACTGAGACTTGTCATCTTCTGATTTTGGTTCTGGAACCTTCTCATTGACGAACTTCAAGAGATAATTTTCTTCTAATATAAGAAGGACCCTATACTTCTAGGATATGAAGTTGGAAGCTCATTCAAGTTGATATTCAACCTTCATTCCTATCATCTTAATTGGAGATCTAGACCAGAAACCTTAGTAAGAGCTAGGAAACAAATGATGTTTGGATTCTTGCGAAACTAAATTCACAGATAGATACACCCTATCAAGGCGATTTGAGAGAATATAAGATCGATCCAAATCTATGGACTAAACAATACAAAACTTGAAACCCTAATTTCTGAAGTAACTGCAACAACTAGATAATTAGGTCAAAAATAAAACTTCTTAGAACTGGATTTTTCCTTCACCAAAAGATGTGCCTTCCCTAGGGTGAGATTTCCAATGCTCTTTTCAAGTCAACTTGATGAGGTAATGCCTCAAAATGTGATACGCTAGTTTCCGGCAATGGATTCTTCTAGTATTTCTCTGATACCATGTTAGTTTTTATATAATTCTAGAAGTATGATCAAATGTAGATAATAAACATGATCACTAGAAGAATAGCCAAGCACATAAACAATAGACACAAAGTTTTATCATGGAAAACCCAACATGGAGAAAACCCATCAAACTTCATATAGAGATAATCAACCCCAAGAACATAGTACAGATACAAGAGAGAGAAAGAAAAAATTCTCTAAATGTGAAAAACCCAAAAAATACTTCTCCTAGCTTCTTATGTGAACTTCTTCCTCTCTAGTGTGAACTTGCTTGTCTTAGTGGATAATCAAATGAGATTTTCGACCTCTCTATTTATATACATCAAAAAGTGACTTTTTGTCTTACTCGGCCGACCAGACTTTCTCAAACTGGGATGACATGACTGGGGTAGTTGTTCCCATTGTTTGGGGCATACTTCCCACCATTTTGGGGTATTTTACCCACTGGGATGACTTGTCTAACTAACAAGTCTGACTTGTCTTGGAGGAAGATAAAATAACATTTAAAAATACTTTTCTTTGTATATTTTCACCCCAAGGTTTACATTATTTCTTTCAAGGATTTTACATGATCAATTACATCAATATCTTCTCTCGTAGGAGGTACAACAATAATATAGTGAAATAAATAAGAATAGCTTTCGAAGTTGCACTATTTCCAACACGATGTGCCTCTCTACTTCACCATTTGTTTTCTCCCTCTTTGGATCTATGGAGTCAATTTTGTCAATGAAAATGATAGGAGCATTTTTCTCCTCTTCTTCAAAATCCTTTCAAAGATTTCTTTTAGTTTATCCAACAAGTTTTGACATAATTTCAGGACCATTAATTAAGAAAAAAGAATGCTATAGTCTCATTTGCCACTACCTTGGCAATCAAGGTTTTTCCTGAACTAGGAGCACCATAAAGAAAAATACCTTTCGGGGGCTTCGCACCAATGGATTTGAAAAGTTGTGGATGCCATAGGGGTAATTCAACTAGTTCCCTGATTTGTTCCATTTGTTTCCTTACACCACCAAAATCATCGTAGCCAAATTCATCCAGTCTATCTTCATCCTCTTGTTTAATTGGCTCTCCCTCATAAAAAAATTAAAAGTATGTACTTGAGCAAGTTCTTATGTTCCAAACTATATGCATTGACGCTCTAATTTTGACCACCCTGCAACACTCCATCTAACAAACATGGTAGGATAGGACACTCGAGCATAGGAATGTATATCCATGTAACCCTATGGTGTTCATTGAAATATAATGAATTTCTATTCAAGCATACTGCAATTTTTTTGATATCAAGTGAGTGCAACAGAGATCAGCTTCTGAAATGGAATTTGTTTGAGCCAAGTAGACGCAACCAAAACAGTGTTGTCCATTTACTCGAAAGAATCCATGTTCATAAATTCCAACTAAAACAAGAGTTGCCAGCATAAAGATTAACAGAGGACTCAGATACCTCATATACCTTACATGCACCATGCCATCAAGACAAGGAAATCAAATGCCACAGACTATAAATCATTAGTACATGGAATGAATTTGCATTAAATTACTTGAGAAAATGTAGAGATCAAACCAACCTTGCAACAACAAGCCACAAACCACTGAATCCCAAGATAATTTGTAGTTCAGAATCAACCATCAGAGAGCCATATATTCCTCACATTGTATGTTGAATTATCTACATACATATTGAGAAAACTAGTTTCCATGTCATCAAGAAACTGGAGACCATCAACTACATCCAAATGAAATTCCAACAATGCTGAGATGAATCAGAATCTTGCATACATGATGATCATTGATAATGATTTGGTTTGTAATAGAACCAATGATGGATAAGGTAGGAAGGATAAAGGAATATGAGCCTCCTATAACAACATTCAACCTAGTACCAAATGTTGTTTGGAATAGTGTATTAATACTTGTTACAAGCAATAAATCCTAGATAACTTTAGCCTCGCTCTCTTGCAAAAACCTATGAATCAGTGAAAACGATTGGAGTCTAACCTAAAGTGAATTCAAAGTGGATGAACCACACATTTTTCCATGATGATAAAATTCAAAGTGTATCGGATGGATTGCTTATATGTCCTCTAGTAATAAAATTTCAAGGTTCCACTGCTTCAAAAAGGACCATACCAAGAGGTTAGTGACCAAAAAATGAAGTAGGTTGTACTTATAGAGTTGCCTCCCATCACAAGAACAAGTATCGACATGATGATAATAGTGGTTCCCAACATCACCAAATAGTGTTGGAAACCTAATAAAATGGATTCCGCTGCAACAAAAGAAACAAAATCTTCCAATCATGTCTAAAAACAGACAAAAAACATGAAAAACATCAATATGAACATCAAATTTGAATCTTTTAGAGCTAGATATGCTTATAAGTTGGAGGTAAAATACATTTGAAATAAATGCAGGGTGGATGTGTACATAAAAGATGTGAACAATCTACGACATAAGAATTTTCAGCAAATACAAACCAATGAAAAACACAATGATCTAAAACTAATAGCATTCGATCCGAAATAATAGGACCCTAAAATATTAAAGAAACAATATGTTAAATACTTAGGTCGTCAATCTGAAAGTCCCTTTAACATAATAGAAACAAGTTCCGAGCATGATATGAAAATGGGTAATGGAAAACATGCTTTATAGGACCTTAATATGAAAAAATAAAGTAAACTTAGGTTTCCATTATGAAACACACTTACATAATATAAGTAAATTCATAGAAGGATATGAAGATGGGTAATGGGTAAGATGCTTTATAGGACCTTAATATGGAAAATGTAGTAAGTAGATACTTGGTGGCTAGTTTGAGAGGAATTTTAAAATACTATAATCAAATTCACAGTAGGAAATGTAGACGAGTCGTGGGTAAAATTCTTTAGAGGACATTTACATGAAAAACATAGTAAGAAAAATAGTAATACTATGATCGCCAATCTGAGAGGAGTTTTACAAAAAATATGGAATTTTTTAGAAGGATATGAAGATGGGTAAAGGGGAAAATGAATTAATGATAGTCACATGGTAAAATTATGCAGCATAGACAGAGTCATAGACAAACCGCATAAGATCAGTTCCAGAAAGATAACATATGGAAAATAGGAAAAACAGTTCCAGTGCAAGATAGCCATATGAAATGTTTCCAAAATGTATTTAGAGCAATTTCAAAGCAAAATATGCATATAGGTCATGAGTAAATTGCATTCCAAATAGTCACGAAGAAATATAAATGCATTTAAAATGTTTCTAGCATAAGATTTGCACTGAGTTAAAAACTGAATGTATGGAAAATAATTGCAGAACAAGTTATGCAATAGAAATCTAGGCAAAAATCACATCTAAGGATGATATGGACATGGGGTTTTTGAAAAATGGATGAGAAATAGTTTCATCTCAATATATGCAGCCTCTCCATAGTTCAAATACGTTAGGTGTGGCTTCATGAAACATAGATGCAAATTAGTCACAAGCATAATTCATTTAAGAGATTACTGAGCAAGTTTTGCAGTTTGGCTCTGAGTAAAATGCATGGGAAAGAGATAAGAGAAATATTTGCAGTGGGGTCAAGCACAAAATGTAGTGATAGACGATTTTGAGCCATCATAGGTAATGGGAAACATAAACAGTCTCAGAGTTGGATATCCTTAGGCTATAGATAGACTGAGAGAAAACTACACATAAACATCTTAAGCTACATTGTAAAAGAATGGAATGTAGATCTATTTTTTTATTTGGTGAAGAAAGGTGTGTTAGAGGATTGATTCTCTTGCTCAATATAAGCACACGTAAAATTAATAATGAAAACATAAAAATGATATGGATGAGAAAATATCATGATAGTAAATAAGGTAGAATTTGATGGGCAATTTGCTCACCATTTATCATTTTAACTGTATTTTGCAGCTTAAAATACCCTAGAATGTGTAGTGAAACAGAGACCTCAATGGTAAGAGGTTTATAAGAAACAAGATGCACGGGTTGATCAATACAACTTCATGAGTGACTCATAATCTAGAGAGAGAAGAGGGATTTACCCTCTCCCCATTACTGTTCAGACCTGATAAATCATGATGATTGTCAGCCTCTTGATGTTCTATCAAGAGGCTACATCCCTCAAGGGAAACTTGTTGTTGTTGGTGCAATTGATTTCGATGCCATTTTAACTGTATTTTGCAGCTTAAAATACCCTAGAAGGTGCAAAGGAACATAATACTTAGTTTGTACAAGGAGTAGCATATGTATTTTCACTAAAATAGTAAAGGGTGAAAACACAAAGCTGGGAAACAATTCCGTGACAACGGAGTGAAAAAAAAAAGAGGGCGCGTGGATGAAAAGGGGTAAAAAATTCAACCTCAAACTCTAGGCCGAGATTTAAAAAAAATCTAGGCAGAGAGTTTTGAGAGTTCAAACTCTCGGCCGAGAGTTTGAACCAATCATCGCATTGTATTTAAAAAAAAAAACTCTCGGATGAGAGTTTGAACTAAACTCTCGGCCAAGACTTTGGAAGATATTTTTTCAGCTGAGAGTTTATGGTCAACAAAACCTGCGAAAATATCTGGCATCTTTCTGGAACCTGCAACTTCAGCAAGCCCAAACCCTTGCAAATTTTATATATTATTTGTCGTACTTGGTAGCAATGGATTCATCTCTGAATCTTGTTTCCAATGATATAATAATTGTTTCGTTTCGATTTGAATTTCTATTTATTAATAATTTTTTTCTAAACCTTATCCCTTAAGAATTTAATACTCTAAAAATCACCCGAAATCAAAATTCAATACCATAACAAAGACAACACCAAAAAATTTGAAATCTTCACAGAGATCATAATTGCCTCATCCTTTTCAAAAGTGTACTTTTATTTTTTCCAATAAGTATCACACTAAAAAGAAAATTGAAACTCACCAACGTGTGTTGATAATGCATCATTTTTCTGAACATATGTTGTTTCGATAAATAATAAAAAATAGTTCTCAAGTCTTAAAAAACTCAAAATATAGTCCATGCACAAGTGTAGTGTGCGTAGATTATGATAATACAAATTTTTTCCCTAAAATGAATAACCATCTATCAAAAAGCCGACGTCCACACAGTTCACTCATTATCCATACCTAAAATTTTCAAGTATATGTCATTGGTGTGCACCAGATTTGTCTCACAATATGTCCATAAAAAAATTAAAAAAATACGAGTAGAAAGCTAATTCAATTCTCTAAAACATTTGTGTTTACTTCAAGTTGAAATTCCTAAGGGAGATATGGGTTTGAAGAGGTCGAAGTTGAAAAACATAAAATTTAGCAGTTTTGTTTGTCAAAAACAAGCCAAAAGTGTTACCGAACTTCGTGTTTTCACCCTAAAGTAGATGTGATGGAGTGAAAAAAAGAGCAATTTTTTTGTGCCTTCCCACCTTAAGAGTAAGGAGTTTGTACAAGGAGTACTTAAATGCACCTAGAAGAAAAAATCCACAGAGGGTCCTATAAACAGAGTTAGATGGTGATCTGGAACTGATAGTTACTGTGTTTTGTCTTGTTGGATCTCTCCACGGCATTAGATTTTCCATTTGAACCCAAAATGTCTTTCGTGTTCTCAAAATATCTATCAATTTATGTTTTGTCATGAAAATTGCATGTCTGAGGTTAATCAGTTCTTCCAATGGTTGCTAGATCCAAAATGATGCTATTTAAAATACATGAAACCTAACTATGAAACCAAATGTATTCAGGATATAGGCCTCTAAGCCATGGATGCTCCTCTATCAAGTTGGCCTGAAAAATTCGTTATATTTCAAATACAGATCATACTAGAAATTTTACCATGTTAGGTCCCACTTTTGAACTGCTATTGATTTATGTCTCTATTCTTTTACCATGTATATTGAATGGACTCACATATTTGAGTGTGACAAAATCTATTCTTCTTGTCATGTAATGCATATTTAAATGAATTCAAAGAGTATATTTCAAACTATTTCATTCTGGTAATTTGTTAATAGGTACAAGGCATATTGAGAGTTGCAAATGTATTGTCCATTCTGTTCCAACCAGTATGCACCAAGTGGAACTTTCATATAAACTATTTTGGATCAATAAGAGACAACATGGTTGATTGTATTAGATGCCAACAAGAATTTCCTTTCATCTATTCACATCAACTAGATTGCATCATAGATACTCCAGAAAATACTAGTATGCCCTAAGTGTTCTTAGAAGCCATGTATGTAAACCACTTCCTGCAATAATAGATATATCACTTGAGGAATATAAGAAATACATATCACCTATTGTTTTCTTATTACACAATTTCAATGTAGAAGGTTCTTTCATTGCCAGTGCAGATAATAAAATTATACATGTAGACCGAGGAAAAAGGAAAAATCAATACAAAGATTATTATGCACTCTTCAAACTAGTGATCTCTTTGCAAATAAACTATATTAGATTCCACCATCAAAGAAGAAAATTATAACAGACTTGTTATTTGATCTTTTATGGTGACTGCCTAAAACTCATAAGGGGATATACATATCTACCATCCAAGATTGAAGGAGTTTGTATCTGAACTTGTATTTTTCACTATTTAGTAGCTACCTGGCACTCCGAAAATATAAAACTGATCATTTTTGTTGTTGGAAAAAATTTAGATTTGAGGGACACATGATCTTCCTTCATATAATGCATAAATTGAAGTGTTGCATCATTTAATATTATGTAAATTGTGTAATTTTGCTATTCCCTAAATTATGTAATATTTGTTAACTATTTTCATTTTCACTTTTCAAATTCAGTGGCCCATCTTCACCCACCCTCGAGGGCCTTTTATTCCCCGGGTTCCATTTTGAAGACCGATTTAAATCTATGACACTCTAGAAGGAGAAGGAAAAGCAAAAACAAGATATGCATTGGTTTATTTCAGGTTCATTTTTCAAGATAGTGACAGTGATAGATCCTATATCCATTGTTTTAAAACTTGAAATTTGGGTACAATGATTTATTTACTATTGAAAGAAACAATCAACAACATAATTTAGGAAGCTAAACGCAAAAATATCCTATGTCCATTGTAGACAATGTGTCTCTTCTATGTTTTCACTACGAATATAAAAAAGAGTTGTAATTTTGTATGTTATTTCATTCGTGATTGCATGATTCAATCATATGTAATGGGTGTAGTGAATGATGGTTTTAATTCCACGAGCATGATTTCATGTTATGTACTTGTCCTTTATCTCTGGAGACTCAAGTGGTCATATTTTCAGCCCTGAACTACTAGCAGAAAGAAGCTATTTTAAATCACTTGGGATGTAACCAAGGCACTCCCCAAATTACTCCTCTCCCATGGAAGGCCAATAATTTGGCACAGAGGGTTCATGCTCCTGTCTCTATTTCCACATTGCTAGAATTGAACTTTGCAATACTCTCCTACACTCCTGTACAACATATAGAACAAAATCAACATTCATGCGATCAACTACTCCAAGCTTAGGGATTGGTTGGTCTAGGGTTTAAGCAACTTGATAAAACCTTCAGGATGTTAGGTATTAGATGTTATATACCTAACTGAGAGCTACCATGGATAGAAGGATCTATTTGTGGTATCCAAGCTTTAGTAGGTATTAGATTTTAACATTTTATGATCTTCTACTTCACATTGTAGATTGATCTCCCAGTTATTATATAGTACATTTTTGAACTATGATTAACCAACCTATAATTATGGTATTATGGTAAGATGATAGAGTTCGATGAGGCTCAGTAATGACATGGAGCTCATATTCTGTGGCCATTTTCTCAAGGTCAAGGTTGGTATCAAAATCTCCTCTAGACTACGCAGAAGAAGAAACAACTCTGCCCTTTAGATTTTCTCCCATTCCACTGCTTGAGATCAGTAAGAGGATGCATAATCCCTGGATTTACTATGCGTAGCCACCCATTTTTGTTCATAGTCAAAAGCTATGGTTTGTCTATTAACTAGGAGACTAAACCTACTTTGTCTAATAGCTGGATTCTATTTATTTATGTATATTTAGCAAGCAAACTATTAGATTCAGATAGTTCAACCAAATTTTAGAAGAAAACCATTGAGTTAGGGAATTCGGGAAAATGGTGAAAAGCATGATGAAGGGAAACCCCAAAAATATGAAACTGAAACTGAAAATGCGATAAGGGCATAGATGGTCCATTCTAAATGCATGAGAAAAAAGTATGGAAACATTGGGATCTTTGAAGGCGTTGAGAGAAAACAAATTTGTGAAGGTGAAGAGCACACGGGGGTTGATGCAGCTTACAAAGATTCAACATATACAAGTTAAAATCTTCAACATCTATCGATATATCACTATATATATCCACCGCTTCTTCTAGATAAAATTGGACCATTCGTAGAGTGAAAGAAAATAGAGCATTCTAGATTTTGGCGAGTTTTGAAAGCAACGCAGGGCTATATTTCATATGAAATTTGAAGGCAGGAATTTCCACCATGGAGAATATGATCAAGAAAGTAAACAAATACAAAGGACGTGTACAGTTCTGGGGGACTATGGAGGTGAGGGTGTCGGTGCCCTTCCCATGTCATGGAAATCCCTTCCTACTGTGGCTGTCGTTGGAGGCCAGGTTTGATGCCTCCCCTTTTTTACTTAATTGGTGAGTTACTTTACTTGGTGTTCAATATGAGTTTGATATTTTGTTTATGGAAACCCTCCATACTGAATCCGATGTTGAGGTTGAAACCCTTAGACAATAAGTCGATTTGAGGATTGGAAAGACCAAAAGAATTCAAAGAAGTGAAATAATAAGAGGAAATGAAAACCTTGAAGCCAACATTCATTGGTTCATTGACCTAAACGACTAGAAGCATTTCGCTCCGATGAAAAGTTTGATACAGTCTGAAAATAGTATGACCCTATATTCCACTAACTACTTCCCGTGGCTCTCGCTCCACCATCATTTGAAGGAAATAGAGAAGGCTGGAGAAAATGAGTAACAAATTAGACCAAGTGTTGAAAATCCCATCAAAGTAAACATCCAATAAAGCATAAGTGTGGTGGGTTTCTATGGCTTATAGGGATGAAAAACTACATTGGGTTCAATCTTCAAGTGAACACCACTACCTAGGCTAACAAACATAGGCCAACCAACACAACTAACTAAGCCAGTGACCATAGTAATTATGCATAAGACATTAGTGCCAATAAAGTTCAACCATAAACCGGTAACCAGACCCTGAGCAGAGAAAATATGCCATGGTGTACAAAGAATATAACTGTGCCAATAAAATATAAACCCTAAATCGGTAAGCAAACTGTGAGAAGAAAATATATGATGCAGTGCGCAGGAAGTCACTGCGTGAAGTGATGGCGAATATGACATAAGCTTGAATTGATAAACTAACAACCATACCCTAAGTAGAGAAGTTATGCCGCAGTGTGCAGGAAGTCACCATGTGAAGTGATGGAAAACCGACAAACTAGATGGAAGCGTGAAGTGATGGCCAAGTGAGGTAATTGTGGCGATGCACGTGTTAGATTTTAATTAGCGAGGAAGACAAGGAATCTTTGGCATAGTGTCTATACTTTGTTTCTCGTTGTGAAAACACCTACGACGTAAATATAAAGAAGAATAAAAAAATTATGAGCATTTTTAAAAATATGTAATACAAATCTATAAAGGTATACTTACTTAGTTTCAATTGATTTAATGAAAACATAAAATGTATGCACAATTATAATATACTAAAAAGTAAAATAAAAATTAATTTATATTAATTTATTTTTAATGTTGGAAAAATCTAATATTTTTAAAATTTATTACATTGTTTATGTAAAAAATTATATTCAACAAAACACTTTATCTATTTTAATAAAATCAAAATTCTAGCCTCCATCCTTCATTACTTCTTCCATATCATAAGGAAATCTTTAGAAATAGAAAAAAAACCCTAATAATTTCACTGGTAAAGAAAACTACAAGTTAAATCAAACTTGGAAATTCCTAATCAATCATCCAAACTAATGACTTGTTTCATTTATCATCTCTTGTTAACCTCTGACCTTTTCTATCTCAATCACTCTTGTTTTAACTCTTAAACGCTTATTTCATTAAATTTGGACATCTTAGGCAAATTTTGGACTAAGAAAGTATGAATTTACACTTTGAAAGTGTCAATATCAACCTTTCTAAAGTGCAAAATCAGGTTTTGAAAGTGGTAATATTGGATTTGAAAAGTGTGTTTTTTATTCGAATAGTGTGTTTTTTGACTACTTATAAACCTTACAATTTCAATTTTTTGTTATGAAACTATGAATTTCAATTCAAAAAGTGTGAATTTCAAATAAAAAATGCAAATTTTGATTCAAAAAGTGTGAATTTCAAATCAAAAAATGCAAATTTTGATTTGAAAAGTGTGAATTTCAAACCAAAAAATGCAAATTTTGATTTGAAAAGTGCAGTTGTCATTTGCAAATGTGCAACCTTTTAAGGTGAAAATTTAATGTCTATAATATTCATTCATAGTTTGAATAATAAGTTTATCAATTCTTGTTTTTTTTTGATACAGTATCAAGATTATCTATCTTTTTACATAAATAATTTTAATAGTTTCCAAATGAGGCAGGAATTATTTGTGTAATCTACATAGGAACAACTTACTTACACAATAGTAACCAGTAAACAATGTATTATACATCACAATAGTAATTATCCCCAAATTCCTCGAGGCTCGTGGACGTTCCAGATGCTTGACGTTTGCTCGCCCAGCCAACTTGATAAACAGACTAGAAGGATTGCAACAAAATATAAATTGTTTGGGATAAGATCACATCAAACGATATCCGTAGGAATATCCATACCACTCTGAACACTATGCCCCATATGTTCTCATTGTGCCTTAACTGCTGCAAGGCCCTTCTCGTTTATTCTAATTTTTTCTCATGTCCATCCTTGCCTTGGTGATTATGCCCATATGATGCTATTTACATCGATCATCATATTTTCTTCTGCACCAACAACCCATTGTTGCTTTCTATCTAAGTTGTTTTTGTACAAGACCTTCAGATCCTTCGATGCTCCTGTTGGCTTCCACGATTGCACCTCTACTTTGTAAGACCCAACAATACTAGCATTTGAATCCTGATAAATATTACCAATCACCATACCCAACCAGATTGCACAATCTGGCTCTGGTGATTGCACAATGACCATTTGGCCCTTTACACCATCCACTCTTGAAATGAATTCATCTCTAGGCTTGTTGCATAATGGTCCAACATAGAAATCTTGCAAAGAAGGAACATTTTCCTTCAAATAGGCATCCATAATTTCATGTTCAGATTTTGTAGGTTCACTACTATGAATATCATGGCTTGTTGTTGGCCAAAATTTAGTTGATAACTGATCAACACTCTCGAAGGGACTGTCCAAAGATTTATATATAGCCTCCCAATAATTTAACTTGGGATGTCAAAATTGTTCACCTCCCTTCTCAATCCCTCGATTCCAGAATGAAATATATGTTTCTATTCCTTTTTTATTTTGTCAAAGTATGAAGGCATTTTTTATTGCAGATTTAATAACTTAGGTTGTCCCATTGGCAAGTCTGTGCTACCATCTGGCAATGAACGCCGAAGATGAATAGGATATGACCAAGCTTCATCCCTAAGTGATGCCCTCCATTGCATGACTGAATGTTATCTATGAGTTGAAATTTAAAAAACTGGCATTTTTTTATACTGATGATCTTGGCATTTCCATCTAAAAGGTGGGGTTTCACAAAACTCTTAAAATCGTAAAGTTCATCAATTAGATAAGGGACATATAAATTTTGATCTTCACATGTCTTATACATATCCATAATTTCCGAGAGTGAAAATATATCCTTGCGCATTAGCTTTACTGATAACCTTCCATAAGTTCCATCTATGTCTTCATCGGTGTGTCCGACCAAGAGGAATCCAACTTCAACTATCTCAAACACTCTCCTTGCTATTAAAATAGATAAAAAATGCAAATACAAAGCGGTTTTTGTTATCGCCTGAACAATTATCCATTTGAAACAACGATATGGGTGGTAATTTTATATTTGGCGTGCATTGATTAGTACCATCAACACACAATATATCATCTTGCATTACATCTTGTTTGTATATCAAACACTTTTCATATGACTTTGATTGCAATAGAGAATCATGCAATTGGTGCTTAGATGTTCCGCCTTTGTAGAGAAAATCACCATATTTATCAACCACTAGTTCTTCAAGACATTTCAAGCATTTAAGTAGGGATGTCCCAGTGAAATTCGATCCCGTCTCTAAAAATGGGAGGCTGAAATGGCCAAAAGCCCTAGTCTTGTGCCCATGAGTCAACATTCCAGTCAATGATATGGGAAGATTCATAACATCACTAAATTATTTTCCCTTCTTACCCATCCTTGGAATGGAAGTCTTTGACTTATCCATTTTTTCATGAACAATACTCAGAAAAGACTTTGGATTTTTTTGTGAAGCTAATATGTGAGAATAATATGCTTGGCGACAACTTGCAATATATTTATTATGAGCTGCTTTATTTCCTCACAAACTTTCCACCTTAGCTAGATCAATGGTCCCCTTAAGCATATCCTGTATTGTAATGCACTCATTACACCTTGCAAAGGAGTTTGATTTATAAATTTTAACATCTCGAAAATCTTCTAGGAGGATTGTGATACTGGAAGCAAACCGATACTTTCGATTTCTTCATTTGCCATTTTTCGCAGCAAACCATGGGACATATTAGATGGAAATAATTTCAAGGTTGTCCTTGTTCCATCTTCACTGATCAATCATGTCAGATGTGGAGATTTGTTTGAATTCTCTTCTACAATTTTATTAATAGTAGCTACCAGTGCAACAATGTTCGCCCTATATTTTTCCAAGCCACTGTTACCATGCACAAATCTCACATCACCATTCAAGAACATGCTTTTACAATTGTAGAATGTGCTCCCTTTTATCCCATGGCATTTATACCATGCATTTTGAAAGACGTCTATTGTGTCTAATCTCATTGTAAACATGTTTCTTTTTTTGTCATCTCCTTCTTTGGCCGCATGAGCATTTGATCCCATAGAATTTATAACATACTATCTTCTTTAATTTCCATTCATACTATGGAATTTATTCACACATTCAACTATCGATTGAAGTGAAATTTTTGTGATACAAAGATTTGAGCAACAATGTTCAGTGACAATTTTTGAAAGTAATGTACCATGATCAATTCCAAGCCTGTAAGGTACTGATCTTGAATTTATTTCAGAAATTTTAGTTCCATCTTGTCGCTTTACGGAATTGTATGGTCTTGTTCCATTACCTTTAACATCTGTATATTCACAATGGGGAGTACCTGGAAGGACCATTTGTAAAGGACATTCTTAAAAAATATTCCAAATGTTGACCATATCTTCGTCTATTTTCTTTTTTAGTATAACATCCAAAGGAACATCATCGAGGTCAAGAAAATTGTTTGCAGACTATCGTATAAGAGAGCCTTCAAATACACCACAATCCTAGCAATTGCAGAAGACTTTATGAACTAAAATACCAAAATCACCAGCATCTAGTGCTTTGAATTGTACAATGTCTCCCTAAAAAATAGTTGACACTATTCCCCGAGCAACATAATGTGGCTTTAAAGAACATTGATGTATCAAATTAACTTTCTCTCCCACAAACTTGACATTGTGATTTTTCTCTTAATACTTTCAAAGTAGTTTCAGATTGATTATTGTTGAAATTGATTTCAACAAAAAACAATGTTTCTGTATTAAAATCTACGAATCTATTAATCGGCCATACAACAAAACCTCCACTGCTCAACCCTGGACAACATGCCATACAAGAAAACACTACTTCATCCACCAGAATACCAAAGGAGAAATCACCCAAACACGTTCCCCCAACAAAATCAGTCCCACTCACATTTGTTACAAAACCTATGAAAATGCAATCCTTGCATTTTGAACACTTATGTAACAACTTAACTTTTATCATAATAAAAGAAGATTTATTCTCAATTGTTATGATATGTTCTACATTCGGTTAAGTAGAAGTTGGTATATCATTCACCTCATTCTCGCGAAGAGAAGACCCAGTGTGGTTAACGATCTCAAATACAAGCCATTGAATATAACCACCAACTGCCTCTGACAATGTATCTGCACCTTCTAATAGATAGGGCAATTGAAGACTTGCATTTAAAGTCTTGGTAACATTTACAATGATACATCCATCATGAATGATGATATTATGAAATATTTTTCTTTTTGGAAAAGAGATTCCTTCAACAACTTTCAATCCATTCAAAAACAGGTCCACACATTGTTGAGAACCAAAATCCATTTCAGAAGCGATTTATGAGATATAAAATAACAAGAGCACATTAAAAATAATATTTATTTTAAACAAAGAATAGTTTTTCCACTAGTATATAATATCAAATAAGTCAATTAGAAGGGTCGTCTGACCCTTCGTTTAAGAGAGAAATGTAAAAATATTTAATCTGCGAAGTCTAGGTCGACAATTCCCAACTTCTGACTTCCACTGTAAATATTAGGGACTCGGACATCAGCTAAGTTATAGCATATAAAAATTATTTTTCCCAACTTCTGACTTCTGACAAGAAGGATCGGTTTCCCCCTTCATTTAGTAGAGAATTATGAACACCTATATCCAACAATTCACTTATATCCAGAATGGTGAGCACAAGAAGGATTGACCAACCCTTCTTGCAGTCTAGAACTATTATGAATAGAATATTGGGCACACGAAGGGTCGGTCGCCCCTTCATTTATAAGGGAATTGTAAAAGTATTCAACGTACGAAGGATAGTCTGTCAATTCATGTATATCCAAAATGGTGAACACTGGAATAATACTATGCACAAGAAGGGTCAACCGATCCTTCAATTACGAGAGGAACGTAAAATTATTTAATCTACGAAGTCTAGGCCGACAATTCCCGACTTCCGACTTCCGCTGTAAATAGTCGGGATCCATACATCAGATAAGTTATAACATATAAAAAATGTTTTTATTGACTTCTGTTTTTTGACAAAAAAGATCAGTCACCCCTTCGTTTAGTAGATAATTGTGAGCACCTATATCCAACAATTCCCTATATCTAGAATGACGAACACAAGAAGGATCGATCGACCCTTCTTGTAGGTTAGAACTATTATGAAAAGAATATTGGGATAAAGAAGGGTCGGTTGCCCCTTGATTCATGAGGGAATTGTAAAAATATTCAACCTATGAAGGCTAAGACGTCAATTCATGTATATCTAAAATGGTGAACACCGGAAGAATACTGAGCATAAGAAGGGTCAATCGACCATTCATTTATGAGAGAAATGTAAAACTATTTGATCTACGAAGGATAGGCCAACAATTCCCGAATTCTGACTTCTGCAATAAATAGTAGGGATCGGACATCACTTAAGTTATAACATATACAAATTGTTTGTCCCAACTTCCGTTTTCCGACAAGAACGATCGGACGCCCCTTCGTTTAGTAGATAATTGTGAAAACCTTTATCCAACAATTCACCTATATCCAAAATGGAGAACACAAGAAGGATCGACTGACCCTTCTTGCAGTCTTGAACTATTACGAAAATAATATTGGGAAGAAGAAGGGTCGGTCGCCCCTTCATTTACGAGGGAATTGTAAAAATAGAACTTGGAGAAAGAGCGTCCGCTCTTTCCCTATGAATATTTCCACTTTCCAGCAAATTGTGCGAAGCAATGTTCCTATGAAATTTGTGTTTAGAGTGTCGATATCTACTTTCTCCACTCCTAAAAATCATCCCTGGAGTAAGGAGCGAATGTTGTTTCTCCTCAATATCTACTTCCAACACCCTGAAATAGAACATCTTGACGAATGAGCGACCTCACCTTCTTTGACAAAATTTCAACTTGCTAGAAAACTCTTTAAAGCAAAACTTCTATAAATTTTGTTAAAATTTCGATATCTAGTTTCCCAGGGTGACACGCGGAATGCTCAGATTATGACACATGGCATATTTGATTTTTAAAATTAGCCTAAAGATTGTATAAACGGATATTAAGGATATTAATGGTACCATTTCAATATAAACATATGGATTTAACTTATATAATTTTTTGGAATAGGTATTAGGGATCAAATTTGAAGGGCTAATTTTTTGTTTTTTTTGTAACTGGGGGAATCGGCAACTGGGAAGTGGATGGTACTCGTGTGACACAGGGTCCAGTGATCCTGTAACATCCCTCCAATTTGACCCTAATTATTATTATTATTTTTGTAAAATAATTATAATTATGTAAATAGGCCATGGTGAGGAGCTCAAGGCCAAGGCCCCACCAGTGGACCTCGAGTTAGTGTCATGATTGTAAATCTTAGTTAAGACTACACAATTAAGAAAAGTAAATGTGACTAAACGATAAACGACCGAACCCATCCAAAAGAAAAGATGAAATGGCAGACAAGCCATGAGATCGAGCTTTCTAATGACTAGGGCACATGAAGATGATAATATGTTTTACTTAAATGACTTAAACAATTAGGGCGCCATCCGAATAGAGTTTAGCCCTAAGTAGAGGACCTAAACTACTATAGTTAAATAGTAAACGTATGCGGCTTTGACCTAATTCTACTCATTAACCTACCATCCTAAAGGGCAATATCTAACGGTTGTTATAAATAGATTAAAAAAATTGGGTGACGTGCGACAAAGACCTAAGTAACAAAGAGACGATCCCAAAGTAATATTGAATATCTCAAATCCAACACATGAGTGCCTGAGAAACAAAAATTACCACTTAAGGAAAACCCAGAAATTTATACTATTCTCATCCCTATTATTATTTCCATGGCATGATAAGTAAATGAACACATATACAAGTAAGATAAATACTATTAAGAATATTATTTTATTCATGAGTATAGAGCGCAAGAAAAGCTTAGCCTATTTTCATATATATATATGAAACTGGAGTTAAGACAAAATTTTATAAAGGAAAGACTAAACAAACCTGTACATATACAATCTATTAGAGAAACGATGTTTTGGTTAAAAATGCCATAACCATAATTGATGTTGATGAAGTGTCGACTAAATAGAAGTTGTCTTTCCTTGGGACACATGGATCGCCAAAACCTAAGTTGTTCATCCTTGAAGTTTTAGCGCTAAGAAATTATTAATGGTGATCATGTTTGAGAAATTTTATGAAATTGTCACCCTAGTAGGAGGAGTGGAAGTTAACGTTAGGCCCACTCCGCCATCATTACGATAGTGGAGAACCTCGAACTCAGAGGGTAGGGGTATCCTTATAAAGTTCGAAGAAACAAATATATATATCTTGGTGCTATCATGTAGATAAAATATTATTACATATAATGCAATTGAAATACAAGGAAAACTATATATGCATATAATATGCCTATAAAGATTGTATATGTATATAGTTATGTGTGGGATATTATATATATTGGAATGCATTAATTTGAGAATGCATGTATTTATACCCACATAGAGGTGTGACTATGGTATTAAAGAGATTTATATATTATAAAATATTATTAATAAAGTTTTGTGAAATTTTGGTAAGACATTCTTTAAGGCATTTTATAGCCTATATAGAGTGTAATTATAATATAGGTATATTTATTTGAAGTAATTACAATACTTATTAAATATGGATTGAAACCCTAAAAGGCCACGACCGCTAAGTGGACCTCCATTCTTTTCATTATTGGTGTAATGTCCCCAGTTTGACCCCATGGCATTAACATTATAAATGATGTATTATTGTTATGAAATCATGGTGAGGAGCTCAAGGCCAAGGCCCCGCCATCGAATTAGTGATGCATATGATTTGCGTGCTAGCCATGCACATTGGAAACTCAAATATCATGTAATATGCATTATAATAAAAACACCCACAACTAGCTATGCAATGCAACAAAGAGATGGGGGCATGATTTCACAAGGAATTGGGAGGGAAAACATTCAAACCCTTGAGCCAATAGAGTCAAGCCAAGTGTTAATGAGGGAACCCATCAAACCCTCAACTACCCATGTTGACTTTTGTACCCAAACCATTGATTTCTCCCAAGAGTTGGTTGAGGTAGTTAATGCCTTGGGAATGGAGAGGTATGGCTGTCCAAATTCGGGTATGGGCAAGCCACCCTTCATGGAAAATCGTGTTGGTCTCCTTGGGCAAGAATAGAGCCACGAAATTGCTCTCTAAGCTAGGAGGCAACCATCAATCTTGCTCCCTCACGCAGCTCTAGCTTCCTGGGCGTTTTTCTTCCATGGTTTTCTGGTTTTCCCTTCATCTTTTTACCTAGGAAGGGGTGTTTTTGTATTGATTATCAGTGGGGAAGAAAACAGAACATTTGTGAGTCTTCCTGGAGGTCGTTTAGGCCATTGGAAAGGATCCTAACTAGTGGACAGAAATCGGTTTTGCTCCCTGGGGTTGAAATCGAAATTCCACAGTTCGCTTGGGTGAACCACGAGTTGGGAGAGCCAATGTGGACCCTGTTTTGTGAACACCTCTGTGGTAAATGTGTAACCCTGTCAATGTTCATTTTGATGTGAGAAGAAAGAGTATGTTGGGGTATGGGTAATGGGTAATCCATTGTTCTGGCTTGAGCTTGAGAATGAGCATCCATTGTTCCATTGTAGCCTGATAAACCCAGCTATGGACTGCCTTGGCTCAGATGAAATGGTTAATGGGATGTGTGTGAGCTAGAATGTTCCCTTTTCCTTGTGAGAATCATGCCCAGCTCGGGGGTGGCCTTTGGACGGACTCAGTATAAGCTGTCGAAGAGCCTATGGTTGGGTGGAACGTTGCAGCGACATAGCTAGTTGCTTGGGGAAGTTGCAAAATGAAGATAAGTTTTTTATGCCTCTATATTTACTTCTGCACTATATTAATTCAATAACTGTTGATATGCTGTATGCATGAGTAATGTGTGTGGATGTTTTAATTCCGCTGTGTATCATAATTGATTTGTTTTACATCTGCACTTTCATAATTTATTTATATGAATCTACCTAATGGGCTGAGATCATGGGAAAGCCCTGAATTTAGCATCATGTACCTTGCCTTGCATTGGTTAAATGGGTGGGTACGTGATAGTTGGTATCAGAGCTGCTGGTTGCAGCATTGGGCCTCTATGGGCCAAACCCAATTACAGTCATCATTGGCAGAAGGGAAGATTTCAAATTTTTCGAAGAGTTTTGGAAAATTTTGTTTAAGTCTGTTTCGGGAAGAATTCGGGAAGTTGTCCCAAAACTGCGGAAAGATTTCGCGAATCGTTCCGCAACGCGGAAGAGTTCCCCGAACCGCCCCGAAAATTGCGGAAGGAATTCTCTTCCGAAATTTGCGGAAGGAATTCTCTTCTGAAACTGCGAAAGTGTTCTGTGAACCTTTCCGCAATTGCGGAAGAGTTCTGTGAATCGTTCCACAGCGCGGAAGAGTTTGGGAAATCGTTCCGAAATTTGCGGAAGAGTTCCGCAAGTCGTTCCGAAACTATGGAAGGCTTCACCAAATCGCCCCGAAATTTTGGAAACATTCGGCAAACCGTTCCGAAAGTGCGGAAGCATTCCGTGAATGGCTCCGCAACTGCGGGAGCATTCGTCGAATCGCTCCGCAATGGAAGCATTCCGTGAATGGCTCTGTAGCTGCGGGAGCATTCGCCGAATCGCTCCGCAACTGCAGAAGCATTCGGTGAATTGCTCCGCAATTGCGGGAGCGTTCGGCGAATCGCTCCGCAATGGGAGCATTCGCCGAATGGCTCCGCAATTGCGGGAGCATTCGCCGAATGGCTTCGCAACTGCGGGAGCCTTTGCCGAATGGCTCCGCAATTGTGGGAGCGTTCACCGAACCGTTCCGCAACGGCGGCGGGAAAAAAAAACAAAAAAACAAAAAACGAGTAAAGTGACGAAAACTTGATTTTTTGATAGAAGGAACATCCGGGCTCAGAATGGAATGATTCCTGTGAGGCTCGGAGGCCATTGACAAAGGCCATGAAAGAAATAGTGAAGACCCCGAGCCCATTACACTCCGATTTGACAGAAAATGGATAATAGTGACTTTTGAAGGACGGAGTCCCGAGGCTTGACAGAAGGTCGGCTTGAGCTGAAATTGATATGAGGCAGTCATGAAGTAGGAACGATGTTAAGTTTAGAATACTGGAGCCAAAATCCAAAGGATGTGAAGTCGGGGTGATCATGAAGGCCAAAAAGCACTATTTCGGACCACTTTTTTGGGATTTTGAAAAGCTGATGTACAGTAAAAGTGACCCTAGATGTGGGAATAAATTTTTTTACTGAACTAGACATTTCATATTCTCATTAAGACGGACACTTTCCGTTAGACAAATATTTCCCAGAAATGCACCGTTTGGGAGATAGCCATTTTTGGCCCAAAATTTGGAATTTTGTAAAAATGTGAAAAGTGAGAAGTAGAAAAACCCAGAAATTCATAGAAGATGAATGGTGCATCGGAATTGAAATCCGTGAATTGCTAAGTGTTCCTTGTTATATGGACTAACTTCTCCTGATAGATAATTTTTTGTGATTCCTCGTAGATTTTTTTCCGCAGGTGGCTAAAGTTGGCATTCTGGACCAAAGTGCAACTGTGTAAAATGTGCAGAATTGGAGTGAAAGTTGTCATTTTTGAAGAGATGTAGTTTCCACGCCTGATGTCGGAATGGAGCATGAAGATAGGCATTGGAAAGATTGTTCAGCAGGGAACAATGATGCATGACCAGAGTTTGAATGAGGTCTATATATATCATAGATATTTAGTGTAGAAGAGTGCCAGTGGCTGTTTTGACAAACAAATTTTGTTGTCAATATGGGCAATTTTTACAATTGCATGATATGGAAGAGGAATTCCATGTTACAATGAGGGATCGAAAAGGGAAGAATTCCTTAAACCCTTGTTTGTTATCATACTTATAATTATGAAATTGGCATATGGCATAAAAATGTTAAAAATGTAAGGGATTACATAGATGTATATGCATTAGATGGCATCTTAACAAACATTGCATAGTGCATATGGAAATGCTTGTGCATAAATGGGATGTTGCATATTGGTAGAATAATGAAGTCTGCATATGCAATGAACCACTGATGGGGAATATTGTGGTTGATAATCACTATTGATGTTGGTATTGGTTGTAGGACCAAAGATAATAAAGAGCATGGCTAAATGTGCTGAGGATGTTGTTGCATGAAGCCAACAACCTTATGGAGAAAGGATGGTGCAACAAATCTATGATCATAAAGTTGGCAAAAGGACTGAGCAGCCTTGGTAAGAGGCCAACTGATCAGGTAACATCGGGCAATGTTAATGGTAACCCTGCAGGTAATAATTATTGGTGCCAAATTGCATGAATGTTGAAAGAGGATTTGGTAAGATCTCTTCAACTATGTTTGAGCTATGTTGAGGTTGTTTGCATGTGATATTGAATATTGATTGGGACTGTTAACCTACCAAGCCTGGTGACGTGTGGGTAAGTGAAGGAAATGATCCTTACACCCTATGACTGTTTAGAAATCTCAATGCATTCATATGAATTTATATCATGCCATGTGTATGTTGGTTATGTGCCTAATAACCAAAGCAAGTGAGGACTGGGGGTCCTGATTATGGTAATGCAGAATAGTAAGTACATGAAGAGCCAAATCATGATCGATGGGATGCTAGAATGTTCTGTGGAAGGACAGAGTTGTATGAATGATATGACTATGAAATAATGAGTATTTACGATTTATTTAAGTTGCATGAATAGTGTGACTATGTCTTGAAATTCTATTGTGATAATGATGCATATATAGAAATGTATATATATTTCATTGCATTTCAAATGTTAAACAGCTGAAGGTGTTTGAATTATTGAGTATTATAATTCTGAGATCACTTCAGTGACTGTTATGGCAATGAATGATTATCTGCGTAGATACTCACAACGTGTTGGGCTGATTGAAGTTTCAGTTTTCAGGTAGAAAAGTCTTGCGTATGGTAATGAGGATAAGTCCATAGTAAAGACCGGGATCTACCATGTGCAAAAGCCAAAGGTTATGAGAAGGTTCTCATGGTTGTAAATTTACGCATGAAACGAATCTGAAAATTGTCTCGTTTAAGTTTATGAGAATAGTCTCATAGTTGCCAATCTAATTTCTGTAGGAAAATAGAGTTACAAATTTCAGATTTGAGAATTTGCTTATAATTGCTAATGATTGTTTGGCTTATATAGAATTGTGTCAAGAGGACATACTGTAGGTGGATGTTCAGGTATGGTAGCAAGGGTGAAACCATAATGGGAAGAGTGATACCACTTACAAGAGCCAAACAAAATGAGGAGAGACTCATTGCTAAGCAAATCAATTTCTATAGGAGACAGAATTGTAAATTCATATTGAATTTAATTATTAATGCTATTGATTGGTTATGGAATAATCATATTTGAAGCTTATTGCTAAATGTTGCTGACTGTTTGGCTATTTGATAAAGTCTGCCAGGATGACACATTGCAGGAAGACCATGTGCGATGGCCTGCAGAAGCCAAACTAGATGGGAAGGATCCCATGCTTTGGAAATGGGTTTCGGGTGAAACGCCATTGTAAATGTTGATAATGTCTCAGCCGAACTACATGTTGGTAAAGCATGTGAGTGAGACAGTAAATTATTCCAAGAAGGCATGTGTGGGTTATGGCATGTGAAAAGATTGGGGTGGAAAACCAAAGGACTGTTGACTCAGAGAAGGGAGCCCCCATTCTTCGCAAATGAAGAAAATATACATCTGTGAAACGAATGAGTATTTGGTAACCCTAACTAAGGATATACATGTCTGGTTATTAGATTTAATATGCAGAGCATGTTTTATTATTTCATTATTGTTCCAGACTGCTTGAGTATGATTAGGGCCTACATGGCGCACATCAGAAAGGGGGTGCACACCTTTTCTGGTGCTGGGTCATGGTAGGGTTTTCAATATTGACTACACCCTAAGGGAATGGACGCATTCCTGGTGTTTCAATACTTGATAGTGAATGATATGAAATATGATTACAATTTTTGGGCAGCAATACTGATGAGCCTGCTTATCCTTCTTATGCTAACAGCTTACACAAATGCAACTTGGTGTTGCACGTAAGAGGCAAAGTGAAGAAAGGGTGCTCAAGAGGACTGTATGGGAAGTGGTAACCTTTCTATGCTCACACTAAAGGACACTAGAAGGGATGGATAGGCCCGAGGAGCTGTGTTGCAGAAAAGGGGTATCATCCTTGTGTAGTGTGAGTGGGTATTGTGGGGCCATGCTAGCCTGCAGTCAAGTGAGTCACCTATGGCGTTCCTGGAGGGAACCACTGGTGCATAAAAGAAGGAGCCACGTAATCATATTATGTTATTCATATTGCCTGATAAGCCCAGTCGATGTACTGGCTTGGCAAGGGTTGTTGTATGCCTGATAAACCCAGTCGGTGTACTGGCTTGGCATTGGTTATTTGGGAGTTGTGGCGAAAGGTTGCTGGATGCCTGATAAACCCAGTCGGTGTAATGACTTGGCATGTTGTTAAATTAATGCCTGACAAACCCAGTTGGTGTACTGGCTTGGCATTGGTTATGGAGGTATTGGTTATTTGGGTGTTATTTCCTGACAAACCCAGTCGGAGAACTGGCTTGGAAATGATTGTCGTATGATTGATAAACCCAGTCAGCGTACTGGCTTAGCATACTAATTTTTGAAATGCTTGATAAACCTAGTTGGCATACTGGCTTAGCATACTGATCTTTGGGATGCCTGATAAACCCAGTCGGCGCACTGGCTTGGCATTGCCTATTCGGATGATGTTGTGGAGCAGCATGTTTGCTGGCCAAGCATCCACCCCACGGGTGATCCAAGGCTTGTAAAGCAGAGAAGGAAACCTGTGGAGTAGCGAGGAAAATGCACAACACAGATAAGTATTCATTTTCATTTATTTCTTGTTTGGAATAATGAAGACTTCAGGTATAAGTCTTATGACAACCAAGCTGATGCACTGTTGTTTCCTTATTGGAAACCTTGGCCATTACAGGAATCAAAGACCCTGAAAGAGCTATAAATGCTTGGTAAAGCCAGAGAGTAACTGGTTGGAGCTATAAATGCTTGGTAAAGCCAGAGAGTAACTGGTTGGAGCTATAAAATTCTTGGTAAATTCAGAGAATAGTTGGTGGGAACATTAACCACTCGATGTTGTGGAGCAGCTGGTGTGCTGGCCAAACATTCCCTTAAACAATTGATAAAACCAGTCAGCGTACTGACCTGACATTGCCTATTTGAATGGTTGTGGAGTAGCCTGCGTGCTGGCCCAACATTCATTGTTGTATCCACGGGAAATCCAATGCTTGGAAAGCGAAGAAGGATCCTGTGGGATGAAGTGAAGACATCCTATAAAGATAAGTATTTGGTTATTTTGCAACTCTTGCTTATGAATATACATGTGTATATGATTAAATTATGATTTCTTAAATTCTCATTTGGAGATAAACCCTATGAAAATACACTAAACATGTGAATTGACTCAATGTTTGAGTGTAGGTATTGTTGGAAGCAGGGACTATGGTGCTAGTGGAACTGTGTGGTTCCTAGCAGCCAAAGGTTCTGTAAGCAACAATGGGGAAGGGTTCCCTAGTTGAAAGCCATTAGACAGACCTTAGACACTAAAGTGTCATAGTCAAGAAAGAGAAATTCAAGCATTCACATTGGAGTGAAAGAGGCCAAGGAGCATAGAACAACCAGTGATGGTGTGGCTCCGGATTGGAACAAGACTAAGAGGGGAAAACTCTTACTCTTCTCTTTCCTTTGACTGATGCATCTTAGAAACAAAGGATTGTTGAGGGCATGTCATAAATGAAAACGAATTGTGTTTAATTGCTTGAATGAATTGTGATTGCTGAAATGGTTATTTTCCGGTGAAAGGATGAACATGAATGAGTTCATGTGTATATTGAGAAAGCATAAAATGTGTGGAAGTCTCATGAGTAAAGCATGGACGTTCCATGTCAATTGGGCAAATAATTGACTAATTTTAACATTGTGTTATGCTTGTCCTAATAGGAATTGCCATGATGAGTCTCACAGGTGAGAAATTGAAAGCCATTGATTACAGCTATTACTAGCCAAGTGTAGATGGTGAGAAAAGAGAGAGCCATTTGTGCACCATAATCATGGCAGTAGACCATAAGCTATTTGTTTTGGCTGGAAGTATTCCTCAATTAGTCACCAGGACAGCAAGGAAGATGAAATCCATGAAATTCCAGACTTGTAGATTAGCTGGAAGATAAACAAACGGAAGGGATTTCTCTGGAGCAATGCCCACCTATGGAGCTGGAAGACCAAAGCTAGCAGGAGCAGCTTGTGGAAGCCAAAGGACTTGGTCCTGAAAGCTCAATGTAAAGGGATGAAACGCAGGACAGACCTGTCACATTTTGTGAATTTTGAATCGTGTGTACAGTGGGTATATAGTCCGAAGTGTTGGAACACCGAGGATGGTGTTATTCCAAGGGGAGGGGAATGTAATGTCCCCAGTTTGACCCCATGGCATTAACATTATAAATGATGTATTATTGTTATGAAATCATGGTGAGGAGCTCAAGGCCAAGGCCCCGCCATCGAATTAGTGATGCATATGATTTGCGTGCTAGCCATGCACATTGGAAACTCAAATATCATGTAATATGCATTATAATAAAAACACCCACAACTAGTTATGCAATGCAACAAAGAGATGGGGGCATGATTTCACAAGGAATTGGGAGGGAAAACATTCAAACCCTTGAGCCAATAGAGTCAAGCCAAGTGTCAATGAGGGAACCCATCAAACCCTCAACTACCCATGTTGACTTTTGTACCCAAACCATTGATTTCTCCCAAGAGTTGGTTGAGGTAGTTAATGCCTTGGGAATGGAGAGGTATGGCTGTCCAAATTTGGGTATGGGCAAGCCACCCTTCAGGGAAAATCGTGTTGGTCTCCTTGGGCAAGAATAGAGCCACGAAATTGCTCTCTAAGCCAGGAGGCAACCATCAATCTTGCTCCCTCACGCAGCTCTAGCTTCCTGGGCATTTTTCTTCCATGGTTTTCTGGTTTTCCCTTCATCTTTTTACCTGGGAAGGGGTGTTTTTGTATTGATTACTAGTGGGGAAGAAAACAGAACGTTTGTGAGTCTTCCTGGAGGTCGTTTAGGCCATTGGAAAGGATCCTAACTAGTGGAGAGAAATCGGTTTTGCTCCCTGGGGTTGAAATCGAAATTCCACAGTTCGCTTGGGTGAACCACGAGTTGGGAGAGCCAATGTGGACCCTGTTTCATGAACACCTCTGTGGTAAATGTGTAACCCTGTCAATGATCGTTTTGATGTGAGAAGAAAGAGTATGTTGGGATATGGGTAATGGGTAATCCATTGTTCTGGCTTGAGCTTGAGAATGAGCATCCATTGTTCCATTGTAGCCTGATAAACCCAGCTATGGACTGCCTTGGCTGAGATGAAATGGTTAATGGGATGTGTGTGAGCTGGAATGTTCCCTTTTCCTTGTGAGAATCATGCCCAGCTCGGGGGTGGCCTTTGGACGGATTCAGTATAAGTTGTCGAAGAGCCTATGGTTGGGTGGAACGTTGCAGCGACATAGCTAGTTGCTTGGGGAAGTTGCAAAATGAAGATAAGTGTTTTATGCCTCTATATTTACTTCTGCACTATATTAATTCAATAACTGTTGATATGCTGTATGCATGAGTAATGTGTGTGGATGTTTTAATTCCGCTGTGTATCATAATTGATTTGTTTTACATCTGCACTTTCATAATTTATTTATATGAATCTAACTAATGGGCTGAGATCATGGGAAAGCCCTGAATTTAGCATCATGTACCCTGCCTTGCATTGGTTAAATGGGTGGGTACGTGATAGTTGGTATCAGAGCTGCTGGTTGCAGCATTGGGCCTCTATGGGCCAAACCCAATTACAGTCATCATTGGCAGAAGGGAAGATTTCAAATTTTCCGAAGAGTTTTGGAAAATTTTGTTTAAGTCTGTTTCGGGAAGAATTCGGGAAGTTATCCCGAAACTGCGGAAAGATTCCGCGAATCGTTCCGCAACGCGAAAGAGTTCCCCGAACCGCCCCGAAAATTTCGGAAGGAATTCTCTTCCGAAATTTGCGGAAGGAATTCTCTTCTGAAACTGCGAAAGTGTTCGGTGAACCTTTCCGCAATTGCAGAAGAGTTCTGTGAATCGTTCCACAACGCGGAAGAGTTTGGGAAATCGTTCCGAAATTTGCGGAAGAGTTCCGCAAGTCGTTCCGAAACTATGGAAGACTTCACCAAATCGCCCCGAAATTTTGGAAACATTCGGCAAACCGTTCCGAAAGTGCGGAAGCATTCCGTGAATGGCTTCGCAACTACGGGAGCATTCGTTGAATCGCTCCGCAATGGAAGCATTCCGCGAATGGCTCTGTAGCAACGGGAGCATTCGCCGAATCGCTCCGCAACTGCGGAAGCATTTGGTGAATTGCTCCGCAATTGCGGGAGCGTTCGGCGAATCGCTCCGCAATGGGAGCATTCGCCGAATGGCTCCGCAATTGCGGGAGCATTCGCTGAATGGCTTCGCAACTGCTGGAGCCTTTGCCGAATGGCTCCGCAATTGTGGGAGCGTTCACCGAACCGTTCTGCAACGGCGGCGGGAAAAAAAAAACAAAAAAATAAAAAACGAGTAAAGTGACGAAAACTTGATTTTTTGATAGAAGGAACATCCGGGCTCAGAATGGAATGATTCCTGTGAGGCTCGGAGGCCATTGACGAAGGCCATGAAAGAACTAGTGAAGACCCCGAGCCCATTACACTCCGATTTGACAGAAAATGGATAATAGTGACTTTTGAGGACGGAGTCCCGAGGCTTGACAGAACGTCGGCTTGAGCTGAAATTGATATGAGGCAGTCATGAAGTAGGCACGATGTTAAGTTTAGAATATTGGAGCCAAAATCCAAAGGATGTGAAGTCGGGGTGATCATGAAGGCCAAAAAGCACTATTTCGGACCACTTTTTCGGGATTTTGAAAAGTTGATGTACAGTAAAAGTGACCCTAGATGTGGGAATAAATTTTTTTACTGAACTAGACATTTCATATTCTCATTAAGACGGACACTTTCCGTTAGACAAATATTTCCCAGAAATGCACCGTTTGGGAGATAGCCATTTTTGGCCCAAAATTTGGAATTTTGTAAAAATGTGAAAAGTGAGAAGTAGAAAAACCCAGAAATTCATAGAAGATGAATGGTGCATCGGAATTGAAATCCGTGAATTGTTAAGTGTTCCTTGTTATATGGACTAACTTCTCCCGATAGATAAGTTTTTGTGATTCCTCGTAGATTTTCTTCCGCAGGTGGCTAAAGTTGGCATTCTGGACCAAAGTGCAACTATGTAAAATGTGCAGAATTGGAGTGAAAGTTGTCATTTTTGAAGAGATGTAGTTTCCACGCCTGATGTCGGAATGGAGCATGAAGATAGGCATTGGAAAGATTGTTCAGCAGGGAACAATGATGCATGACCAGAGTTTGAATGAGGTCTATATATATCATAGATATTTAGTGTAGAAGAGTGCCAGCGGCTGTTTTGACAAACAAATTTTGTTGTCAATATGGGCAATTTTTACAATTGCATGATATGGAAGAGGAATTCCATGTTACAATGAGGGATCGAAAAGGGAAGAATTCCTTAAACCCCTGTTTGTTATCATACTTATAATTATGAAATTGGCATATGGCATAAAAATGTTAAAAATGTAAGGGATTACATAGATGTATATGCATTAGATGGCATCTTAACAAACATTGCATAGTGCATATGGAAATGCTTGTGCATAAATGGGATGTTGCATATTGGTATAATAATGAAGTCTGCATATGCAATGAACCACTGATGGGGAATATTGTGGTTGATAATCACTATTGATGTTGGTATTGGTTGTAGGACCAAAGATAACAAAGAGCATGGCTAAATGTGCTGAGGATGTTGTTGCATGAAGCCAACAACCTTATGCAGAAAGGATGGTGCAACAAATCTATGATCATAAAGTTGGAAAAAGGACTGAGCAGCCTTGGTAAGAGGCCAACTGATTAGGTAACATCGGGCAATGTTAATGGTAACCCTGCAGGTAATAATTATTGGTGCCAAATTGCATGAATGTTGAAAGAGGATTTGGTAAGATCTCTTTATCTATGTTTGAGCTATGTTGAGTTAGTTTGCATGTGATATTGAATATCGATTGGGACTGTTAACCTACCAAGCCTGGTGACGTGTGGGTAAGTGAAGGAAATGATCCTTACACCCTATGACTGTTTAGAAATCTCAATGCATTCATATGAATTTATATCATGCCATGTGTATGTTGGTTATGTGCCTAATAACCAAAGCAAGTGAGGACTGGGGGTCCTGATTATGGTAATGCAGAATAGTAAGTACATGAAGAGCCAAATCATGATCGATGGGATGCTAGAATGTTCTGTGGAAGGACAGAGTTGTATGAATGATATGACTATGAAATAATGAGTATTTACGATTTATTTAAGTTGCATGAATAGTGTGACTATGTCTTGAAATTCTATTGTGATAATGATGCATATATAGAAATGTATATATATTTCATTGCATTTCAAATGTTAAACAGCTGAAGGTGTTTGAATTATTGAGTATTATAATTCTGAGATCACTTCAGTGACTGTTATGGCAATGAATGATTATGTGCGTAGATACTCACAACGTGTTGGGCTGATTGAAGTTTCAGTTTTCAGGTAGAAAAGTCTTGCGTATGGTAATGAGGATAAGTCCATAGTAAAGACCGGGATCTACCATGTGCAAAAGCCAAAGGTTATGAGAAGGTTCTCATGGTTGTAAATTTACGCATGAAACGAATCTGAAAATTGTCTCGTTTGAGTTTATGAGAATAGTCTCATAGTTGCCAATCTAATTTATGTAGGAAAATAGAGTTACAAATTTCAGATTTGAGAATTTGCTTATAATTGCTAATGATTGTTTGGCTTATATAGAATTGTGTCAAGAGGACATACTGTAGGTGGATGTTCAGGTATGGTAGCAAGGGTGAAACCATAATGGGAAGAGTGATACCACTTACAAGAGCCAAACAAAATGAGGAGAGACTCATTGCTAAGCAAATCAATTTCTGTAGGAGACAGAATTGTAAATTCATATTGAATTTAATTATTAATGCTATTGATTGGTTATGGAACAATCATATTTGAAGCTTATTGCTAAATGTTGCTGACTGTTTGGCTATTTGATAAAGTGTGCCAGGATGACACATTGCAGGAAGACCATGTGCGATGGCCTGCAGAAGCCAAACTAGATGGGAAGGATCCCATGCTTTGGAAATGGGTTTCGGGTGAAATGCCATTGTAAATGTTGATAATGTCTCAGCCGAACTGCATGTTGGTAAAGCATGTGAGTGAGACAATAAATTATGCCAAGAAGGCATGTGTGGGTTATGGCATGTGAAAAGATTGGGGTGGAAAACCAAAGGACTGTTGACTCAGAGAAGGGAGCCCCCATTCTTCGCAAATGAAGAAAATATACATCTGTGAAATGAATGAGTATTTGGTAACCCTAACTAAGGATATACATGTCTGGTTATTAGATTTAATATGCAGAGCATGTTTTATTATTTCATTATTGTTCCAGACTGCTTGAGTATGATTAGGGCCTACATGGCGCACATCAGAAAGGGGGTGCACACCTTTTCTGGTGCTGGGTCATGGTAGGGTTTTCAATATTTACTACACCCTAAGGGAATGGACGCATTCCTGGTGTTTCAATACTTGATAGTGAATGATATGAAATATGATTACAATTTTTGGGCAGCAATACTGATGAGCCTACTTATCCTTCTTATGCTAACAGCTTACACAAATGCAACTTGGTGTTGCACGTAAGAGGAAAAGTGAAGAAAGGGTGCTCAAGAGGACTGTATGGGCAGTGGTAACCTTTCTACGCTCACACTAAAGGACACTAGAAGGGATGGATAGGCCCGAGGAGCTATGTTGCAGAAAAGGGGTATCATCCTTGTGTAGTGTGAGTGGGTATTGTGGGGCCATGCTATCCTGCAGTCAAGTGAGTCACCTATGGAGTTCCTGGAGGGAACCACTGGTGCATAAGAGAAGGAGCCACGTAATCATATTATGTTGTTCATATTGCCTGATAAGCCTAGTCGATGTATTGGCTTGGCAATGGTTGTTGTATGCCTGATAAACCCATTCGGTGTACTGGCTTGGCATTGGTTATTTGGGAGTTGTGGCGAAAGGTTGCTGGATGCCTAATAAACCCAGTCGGTGTACTGACTTGGCATGTTGTTAAATTAATGCCTGAAAAACCCAATCGGTGTACTGGCTTGGCATTGGTTATGGAGGTATTGGTTATTTGGGTGTTATTTCCTGACAAACCCAGTCGGAGAACTGGCTTGGAAATGATTGTCGTATGATTGATAAACCCAGTCGGCGTACTGGCTTAGCATACTAATTTTTTAAATGCTTGATAAACCTAGTTGGCGTACTGGCTTAGCATACTGATCTTTGGGATGCCTGATAAACCCAGTCGGCGCACTGGCTTGGAATTGCCTATTCGGATGATGTTGTGGAGCAGCATGTTTGCTGGCCAAGCATCCACCCCACAGGTGATCCAAGGCTTGTAAAGCAGAGAAGGAAACCTGTGGAGTAGCGAGGAAAATGCACAACACAGATAAGTATTCATTTTCATTTATTTCTTGTTTGGAATAATGAAGACTTCAGGTATAAGTCTTATGACAACCAAGCTGATGCACTGTTGTTTCCTTATTGGAAACCTTGGCCATTACAGGAATCAAAGACCCTGAAAGAGCTATAAATGCTTGGTAAAGCCAGAGAGTAACTGGTTGGAGCTATAAATGCTTGGTAAAGCCAGAGAGTAACTGGTTGGAGCTATAAAATTCTTGGTAAATTCAGAGAATAGTTGGTGGGAACATTAACCACTTGATGTTGTGGAGCAGCTGGTGTGCTGGCCAAACATTCCCTTAAACAATTGATAAAACTAGTCAGCGTACTGACCTGACATTGCCTATTTGAATGGTTGTGGAGTAGCCTGCTTGCTGGCCCAACATTCATTGTTGTATCCACGGGAAATCCAATGCTTGGAAAGCGAAGAAGGATCCTGTGGGATGAAGTGAAGACATCCTATAAAGATAAGTATTTGGTTATCTTGCAACTCTTGCTTATGAATATACATGTGTATATGATTTAATTATGATTTCTTAAATTCTCATTTGGAGATAAACCCTATGAAAATACACTAAACATGTGAATTGACTCAATGTTTGAGTGTAGGTATTGCTGGAAGCAGGGACTATGGTGCTAGTGGAACTGTGTGGTTCCTAGCAGCCAAAGGTTCTGTAAGCAACAATGGGGAAGGGTTCCCTAGTTGAAAGCCATTAGACAGACCTTAGACACTAAAGTGTCATAGCCAAGAAAGGGAAAGTCAAGCATTCACATTGGAGTGAAAGAGGCCAAGGAGCATAGAACCACCAGTGATGGTGTGGCTCCGGATTGGAACAAGACTAAGAGGGGAAAACTCTTACTCTTCTCTTTCCTTTGACTGATGCATCTTAGAAACAAAGGATTGTTGAGTGCACGTCATAAATGAAAACGAATTGTGTTTAATTGCTTGAATGAATTGTGATTGCTGAAATGGTTATTTTTCGGTGAAAGGATGAACATGAATGAGTTCATGTGTATATTGAGAAAGCATAAAATGTGTGGAAGTCTCATGAGTAAAGCATGGACGTTCCATGTCAATTGGGCAAATAATTGACTAATTTTAACATTGTGTTATGCTTGTCCTAATAGGAATTGCCATGATGAGTCTCACAGGTGAGAAATTGAAAGCCATTGATTACAGCTATTACTAGACAAGTGTAGATGGTGAGAAAAGAGAGAGCCATTTGTGCACCATAATCATGGCAATAGACCATAAGCTATTTGTTTTGGCTGGAAGTATTCCTCAATTAGTCACCAGGACAGCAAGGAAGATGAAATCCATGAAATTCCAGACTTGTAGATCAACTGGAAGATAAACAAACGGAAGGGATTTCTCTGGAGCAATGCCCACCTGTGGAGCTGGAAGACCAAAGCTAGCAGGAGCAGCTTGTGGAAGCCAAAGGACTTGGTCCTGAAAGCTCAAAGTAAAGGGATGAAACGCAGGACAGACCTGTCACATTTTGTGAATTTTGAATCGTGTGTACAGTGGGTATATAGTCCGAAGTGTTGGAACACCGAGGATGGTGTTATTCCAAGGGGAGGGGAATGTAATGTCCCCAGTTTGACCCCATGGCATTAACATTATAAATGATGTATTATTGTTATGAAATCATGGTGAGGAGCTCAAGGCCAAGGCCCCGCCATCGAATTAGTGATACATATGATTTGCGTGCTAGCCATGCACATTGGAAACTCAAATATCATGTAATATGCATTATAATAAAAACACCCACAACTAGCTATGCAATGCAACAAAGAGATGGGGGCATGATTTCACAAGGAATTGGGAGGGAAAACATTCAAACCCTTGAGCCAATAGAGTCAAGCCAAGTGTCAATGAGGGAACCCATCAAACCCTCAACTACCCATGTTGACTTTTGTACCCAAACCATTGATTTCTCCCAAGAGTTGGTTGAGGTAGTTAATGCCTTGGGAATGGAGAGGTATGGCTGTCCAAATTCGGGTATGGGCAAGCCACCCTTCATGGAAAATCGTGTTGGTCTCCTTGGGCAAGAATAGAGCCACAAAATTGCTCTCTAAGCCAGGAGGAAACCATCAGTCTTGCTCCCTCACCCAGCTCTAGCTGCCTGGGTGTTTTTCCTCCATGGTTTTCTGGTTTTCCCTTCATCTTTTTACCCGGGAAGGGTCATTTTTGTATTGATTACCAATGGGGAAGAAAACAGAACGTTTGTGAGTCTTCCTGGAGGTCGTTTAGGCCATTGGAAAGGATCCTAACTAGTGGAGAGAAATCGGTTTTTCTCCCTAGGGTTGAAATCGAAATTCCACAGTTCGCTTGGGTGAACCACGAGTTGGGAGAGCCAATGTGGACCCTGTTTTGTGAACACCTCTGTGGTAAATGTGTAACCTTGTCAATGATCGTTTTGCTGTGAGAAGAAAGAATATGTTGGGGTATGGGTAATGGGTAATCCATTGTTCTGGCTTGAGCTTGAGAATGAGCATCCATTGTTCCATTGTAGCCTGATAAACCCAGCTATGGACTGCCTTGGCTCGGATGAAATGGTTAATGGGCTGTGTGTGAGCTGGAATGTTCCCTTTTCCTTGTGAGAATCATGCCCAGCTCGGGGGTTGCCTTTGGACGGACTCGGTATAAGCTGTCGAAGAGCCTATGGTTGGGTGGAACGTTGTAGCGACATAGCTAGTTGCTTGGGGCAGTTGCAAAATGAAGATAAGTGTTTTATGCCTCTATATTTACTTCTGCACTATATTAATTCAATAACTGTTGATATGCTGTATGCATGAGTAATGTGTGTGGATGTTTTAATTCCGCTGTGTATCATAATTTATTTTTTTTACATCTGCACTTTCATAATTTATTTATATGAATCTAACTAATGGGTTGAGATCATGGGAAAGCCCTAAATTTAGCATCATGTACCCTGCCTTGCATTGGTTTAATGGGTGGGTACGTGACAATTGGAAACGTCCAAGATTTTACCTTACCAGATGTCTATCAGTGGAGGTCGTCGGTTATCTTTTGGCTACCCATTTCATTTGAGGGAGGACGTTACTCCTTTAAAACTCCGTTGAGCATTCTCTGTTGGGGGATCCACTTCTCTTTCTTTGATACGTGGAGGATTCCCGTTTTTATTGCTCGGCTGAGAGTGATCCCTTATTCGACGATTGTGTGAGAATGCTGGTGATTTAGTTAGTGTTCCATTACGGGCCCTTACGATGGATTAAGGACGGAGAACCCCATACCATGCGAGCAGAATGTTAAGGAGTGGACAGTCTTCACTATGGACAGAGGGAGGAGATATTTAGAGTTCAAAAACCTCTAGTATTATTTCGGAGCTTACTACCAAGGAGTCATAGATAGACAAAAGAGATTCTTTCTACGTTAGAGGTAAGGGAGTTTCGGTACCCTCCTTTATGTGCATGTGTTTATTACCTTGTCGAAGTTTATATACTTAAACTCTGTCTAAGATTTGTCTCAAAATGGGGAATTCTTGGATTGAGACACCGTAGAGCGTGATCCTGGGTCAAGTTCGGTTTTAGTGTTTTTTTTATTCATGTTGGTTGTATTTTTCTTTTATTGTATGCATTTGAAGGAAATCATAATAGTTCTTTGTTGTTATGGAGCTAAATCCCTGCTCTTTCATTTTATAGTCTCCATAAGCCGTGATAGGAAAAATGTCATTTCTAAAACCTTGATATTATTCTTTCTTTTGAGTTCTGCGAGAGTTTAACTTTTAATCGCTGCCCGACTTCTTGAATCATGTTTTGGATGTGTTGTGGTGACCACCTAATAGTTGACAGACTTAATATGTCTTTGTATTCTTTAGACTTCGATCCATTGTTTGAAAAACATTTTAGAAGCAATTTGGCGAGCTCTGTTGCTTAGATACTCTGTTGTGTTGCTATTTTACTATTTTCTCTACACTTCTGGAGACGCGGTTTCACCCTGTTTTAGTTGTATTAAGTTTTACCTCTATTCCTGGTTAATTATATTGTTGACCACTTACTCTGCGTCTCTACAGATTAGGGAATGCGGTCTCTCTGCAAGAGATGACTCACATTTGTTTTATGGATGGTTGGGCGATCTCCTTGTGGAAAGATCGACCCACCTACTTTATATACTCGCAATCACATGAGAAACCCTTACTCTGCATCTCTGCAAGAAAAGGATTGTGGCCTCTCTGCAAGAGATGGCTTGCATTGGTTTAGTTTTTTAATTCTCCAGAAAAACACACTCCACTACTGCGTGTAAAAGGATTGAGAGGTGAACACTTTTTTTTATCACTTGCCTGGGGATTTGACACTTGAAAACATGAAAGTTACAACTCAAAGCTGGCATTAGAAGACATGCTAAATTTTATTCTGAATAGTTTTATTATTCTTAAATTTATCAACGACATCCAGTTAGTTTAATGCAAAGGTCGTAAATATAGAAGATGGTTGGGTATTCGATCCAAGATTTACATTTTGTTGTATAAACTATATTATTTCTTGCTACCTCAGATTGGCATATATCCGTTTCTGATATCTCCATCTTTAGAGGTATTTGCTGCCATGAGTTATTTAGTTTTCGATTAAGATGTCTTTTGTAAAAGAAACTTCTCTCACATAGGTTTAATAAATACATACAGTCGTTAATTGCATGGTATAATGATAAGTTGTGTTTTGTAACTTATTGTTAGATCAACTCTAACCTTGATCTTGACCGAGCTTCAATTTATAAGGGTTGGAAATAATGATCTACGAGTGAATCTATCCCATATATATTGTATAGTTGTTGGATGATGTTCGGTGTCGCACAAAGTTTAGGGTTAGCGATTCCACATAATATTATTCCATGCGATTGTTATATATGTTGTTATAAATGGTGCCTTGTAACTTGATAAAAGTGTGACCTTGACCTTGACCTAGAGCTATTTTGCTTAGGTTGATGGAACATAATAAGTATCAAGATATTGAAGGAACTCATATTTATATGGAACATAGGTATAAAGATTATGGATGGACTTATGATTATATATATTTATGAGAGTGAAGACTCTTTACACATATGTATTTTAATTTTAATACAAGTGGGGGAACATAGCTAAGCACCCTTAATTCTAACATTTGTGATGGAAAGTTTATAGTCAGGTTATTAATGAAAGTAAATTTCATATCCTGGGATATTGGAGTTTTAGATACAAATATACTTATTTAATAAGTGTTATGCATCTTATGGATCTCTCAATGTAGAGTTTAATAAATTAATAGAAGGTTCACCTATGTGGTTTTAGTTAAAAGAAGAGAGGTATGTACTTTTGGAGACTTTGAGATGACAAGTGTAATATGTATCTATATGTTAGTTCAGTACTTTTTCCACAATTGATTCATGAAAAGCTCTATGAGGTAGAGGCTTGTTGGAAAGAGAATGAATCTTGTCGCAGCAATTAAGTTGCTCTTTGTAATCCTACTACTTTGTCTCTAATAATAAATGATGCACACACTTTTGTGGACTAGCCCGTGTACGGGTGAACCACGTTACTCTTGGTCTCCTTATGTTTTCTTATGGTGTTCCTCAATGTGTTTATGCGTATGAGTACTTAAATTCTTTCTTAAATGTTTATGACAATGCCAATATGTTCACTTTATGAGTATGTCAATGTTGTTATCACTTATGATGTTCTCCTGGTTCGATTAACTGATAAAATATGTACATGTGCATTTCATCTATTCTGTCTATGTTGACTTCCTTTATGCAAGCGAATGTTTTAGCAAATGATAACTCCTAATGTACCTTTATTTTTCATCATTAATTGCTTTATGGGATTGGTAATGGCGAATATTCTATAGTCACAGCTAAATATGGAAAATGGTTCAGTGAAAGTATAAATCGTAGACATGCTATCCAGCTAAAATATCGCATGATGTCAAGGAATTGTTTTGTTATGTAGACATACGTTGTCAAGAAAATAATTAAATTATAAGGTGTTGCCCTATTATTTTATAAATGTTTAAAAGGTGAAAAGGGGGTTGCATAATTAGGTAATGATACATCATAGAGCTATGTCGTTACATTACATTACGATATGTATGGATTGATGATCACAAATCTAAGTACTGCGATACTTTCTAATTGGTAATTATCTAGGCAATTAAATAATCGCAAGATGTTTAAATGTCGTTTTATTTTAATGGTGATTTAAAATGCCAAAAATTTATATTTCCGCGTAGTAGTTATGAGTAAATAAACTTTTTTTAATGATTTTAAATTTTTATGAAATTCAGGTATGTGACAGATCTAATCTCGTTCGCTACCACTATACCCCTAGGTGCACCCACACAACACGCAAGCATGGGACACGGGTAAGCCATGGTGATTTGAACTCGTGAACTCCATTTACAAAATTTCCTTCATATCAAGCGAATCTCCGGTGTGGCTACACCCCTATGAGCTTGAAGGGCTAAACTTAATTTCAAGTTGAAGGTTGTAATACCCCATTTTGACCCTTAGGATATATTAGCTTTTAATGTAAATATTGTATACATGTGATGTATGTTGTCTTAGCGTGGAGCTCAAGGCCAAGGCCCCGCTTGTGGGTGGTCAAATTTTATTTAAAAAGGAAAGTATTAGATATTATGTTACCTATGTGTTATTTAGCCATGGAACATTGTAAAAATGATGTAAATAAACATCATGCAATAAAACACCAAAACTGACTATGGAAGCAACTAATGAGAAGGGGCCATGTGTATCCACTAGGGAGTGGTGAGGTGGTTGTGGGATTGAACCATATGCTGCCAAATGTCATCTTGAGAACCCATTTGACTTTTCTTGCTGACATTTATTTTACTTGTAAGAAAGTTGTTTAGAAATCAGTCCATGGCTTCAATGGAGCATGGGAAGCCCAAAAATTCGTATGGCAGAGTATGGGATCTGTTTCCTTGACCCACAAGTCACTCTACCTCATGGGAATTCATTTATTTCCTCATTCTCATTCCATTGTGGAAGATCCAAGCTTCAATTTTCATCCATTACACATGCCCAGCAGTGAGAAAAATCAGAAATCGCAACTTTGCAAGAACCCACGTTTTGAAGTGTCATAAACGCCCAAAATTTGGTATTGATAGTGGAATTCAATGGGAGATCCATAGATATGAACCTTGGGGTGAAATTGAGAATATTAGATACCCCGAAATCCATTGGAAAACCCAGTTTTTATAGCCCATAAATCCAATTATAGGATTGAGTTATTTGGTCACCGAATTGTGAAAATCCAAGTGTGAATGTTTGAACAAAGGATTGGATTGCATGAATTTAGCCTGAGATGTATGCAACTCTGTGGTTGAGCTCATTGGTTTAGCATCCTCCTCATTTGTCTCTTACATGCTTGATAAACCCAACTGTGCGTTGGCTTAGCATGACTGTGTGTGTGAAACCATGGTTGTAAATGACCTTGTTTAGTTCCTCCTTAGTGGATACACATCCTAGCTTGGGGGTGCTCTCTCAGCGGAAAGAATATAGGATGGACAGAGACCTATGGTCGGGTGGAACGTTGCTCCCAGATATCCAATTGTTGGATAGTTTCATCTTAAAGATAAGTATTCTCTGTGGTTTAAATTATGATCATTCTGTGCTCTGTTCTGAATGTTTATTATTCATGTTAATGAAATGATTATCTTAATATGGTTGATATGAATTTTGTACATAACATGGGAATGGGATTGATTCTCTGTATGTTGATCCATCATCTGCTTGGGATAGATATGCTGATGCATTCCAATCTGTGTGTGTGTTAATATGTTTTTAATTCCGTTGTGTAATTTCAGTATGCATTTTATTTAAATGGTAAAATTCAGTCTTATGGCTTTGGGGAAGAATCAGACACCCCCATGTTACATTCATGTTCCCTCCATGGTTTGGAATGATGGGAGGGTATGTGACAGAGTAGTATCAGAGTCCATGTTGCAGCATTGGGGCTGCTTGGGCCAAATTGTGAGTTACAGGCAGATATAAAAGTGTTTTAGCGTGGTATTGATGAAGTTTTTGGTGACATTTTGAGTTGGAAAATGACAGGATCAGAGTTCTCAGATGTGGAAGAGGATCACACAGTTGCATAGATCTCTGCAAGATATTTCCAACGGTACTAGACTCGTCTCATTTGGTTAAGGGACGAAGGAGATATGAACCCCGCAAGTTGCAGGAAACTAAGGTGTTTCCACAGTTGCGGATTGCGGGAATGTGGATTTTCAAAATTTTGCGTTTTGGATTTCCGCAATTCCACACCCGCAATTGCGGATTGCGGGATGGAGTAGTCCCGGGTTGGAAAAGTAGCATTTCCGCACCCACAGTATGGATTACGGAATTGCGGAGTTGCAGAATTGAGGGATTGCAGAGTTGCAGAGTTGTGGGATTGCGGGTTGCAGAACTTGCGGATTGCGGGATTAAAAAAAAAATGAGTATAGAAACCGAAATTTGATTTTTGGATTGCAAGAGCATGCGAAATCAGAATTGGATGAGTTCAGTGGTGTCCTGAGGCCATGAATGAACTAGTGAAGATCTCGAGCTCATTATGCTCCAATTTGGCATAAAATTTGAATTAATGACTTTTATAACTCAGTGTCCCAACACTTGAAATAAGGTCGGATTAAGTTGAAACTGATATGGAGTGGCCATGGAGCAGGCACGGTGTTAAGTTTGGAATTTTTGAGCCAAACTCCAGAGGATGTGGAGTCAGGGTGAGTAAGAAGGCCAAAAAGCACTATTCTAGGCCACTTTTTGGAGATTTTGAAAAGCTTGCAGTGGATGAAAGAGACCTTAGATGAAGGATTCAAAAAATTTACTAAACTTGAAATTTCATATTCTCATTGAAACAGACAATTGACGTTAGACAAAGATTTTCTAGAAATGCACTGTTTGGGAGATAGCCATTTTTGGCCCAAACATTTGAAATTTTGGAAAATGTTAAAAGTGAAAAGTAGTCAAACCCAGAAATTTATAGAAGATGAATGGTGCATCGAAACAGAGATATGCAAGTTGCTAACTGTTCCTTGTTGTATGGAATAACTTCTCCCGGTAGAAATGTTTTCCTGAATCTTTCTAGATTTGCTTCTACAGGTGGCTGAAGTTGGCAGTTCAGGACATTTTACAACTGTGTAAAAGTGCAAAATTTTGGTAAAAATTGTCATTTTTGATGTAATGTAGTTTCCACAGCCGAAGTCAAAATGAAGCATGGGGATAGGCATTGGGAAGCTTATCCAGCAGGGAACAGTGGTGCATAACCAGATTTGAATGAGGTTTTCATATATCATAGATATTTAGAACAGAAAAGTGCAAGTGGTTGTTTTGACAAAAAAAAAAATATTGTTTTCAATATGGACAATTTCTAGAATTACATGCCTAGAAAGTAGCAAGTAGGAATATTATGCATGAGTATATGTATTGAATTGCTGCCTGGTGAGAAAAATCATAGCTAATTATTCCTTGTGTGTTTGCTAGAGACCATAAAATCAGCCAACTATGATGTGGAAGAGGAATTCCATGCGGTGATGAGGGATTGGAAAAGGAGAATTCCTTAACCCCTGTTTTGCTACTGTATTTGTATTTTATGAGCTTGATGTACAAAGAATAGATAGTTGGCATGAATATGCATTGTTAGCATATTAATAAACATTGCACAGTGCATGAACAGATGTTTGTGCACATATATGATATTACATATGGGTAAAATCAATGAGGTTTTACATACAATGAACCACTAATGGTAAATATTATGGTTGATAATCACTATTGATGTTGGTATTGACTGTAGGACCAAAGACAACAGAAGCATGGCTAAATATTTTGATGATGTTGTTGCATGTGACCAACAACCTTATGAAGGAAAGGTTAGGGAAATGAATCCATGATCAAGAGGTTGGTGGAAGAATTTTGTAATCCTCTATAAGAGACCAAATGATCAGGTAACATCAAAGGTGTAAATGGGAGCCATGTAGGTAATGGTTTAATTATGATGATTGCATAAGTGTTGAAAGGGGATTGGGTAAGAATCCCATAAAAATGGTATGCCTATAAAGTTGAATGCATTCATGTGAATGCCATACTACCATAGTATGGTGGAGTATGGAGTGGTGAAGGCAAGAGGCCTCATACCATGTGACTGTTTATAAATTTAGATTGCATTCATATAAAATATATCATGCCATGTGTATGTTTCTTATGAGTTTAATAACCGAAGCGAGTGAGGACTGGTGGTCCTGATTATGGCAACGCATGCTATATGAGATAGTCATGGATAATGCCATAATGTGGTTGGAATGATAATGCTATGGTGCTCAACAAGTATACCATGAAATCCCCATTGATGTTAATTTGGATGAAACCTCTTTTCCAACGACGAAGGAGTGAGGAAACCCCGATGCGTTGTTTGGTGGAGAAGGAAGGCATCCATATAAGTTAACCAAGTGGATTTGGGAGATGGTTGGGTATGGTGTTGAAGCACTAGCTAGAATGACCAACTTACCATAATAAGAAACCTGTGTAGACACCAAGATGTCTTAGATCAATGTTGTAGTGCATTGGGTGCATTGAGTAAATGCACATTAAAAGATTTTGCAAATCTTGTAGTTATGCATTGAGTGAATGCATATGAAAAGTTTGAGTAAGTGTTGTGAATGTGCATGCATGTGTTTAGTTACACCTAATGAGATGCATTGTATGCATGCATGATTGTGATATATGTATATGTTTGATTACAATTAAACAATAGATGAAATGATGAATTAATGATAATTCTTAGATAATTTCATGAGCTATTATGAATGCAGGGGAAGGATTGCATGAAGGTAGTCATGTTTGATGGGCTTCCATAGTACTTTGTTGGAAGGACCAAGTTGTATAAATTATATGGCTAGGAATTAATGAGCATTTAAAATCCTTAAGTTAATTGCCTAGATGGTGGGATGGTGTCTTGTAGTTTTATTGTGATAAGGGTGCATATAACATAAGCCTATATATTTCATTGCACTTAAAATGTTAACAACTGAAAGTTTTTGAATTATTGAGTGTTTTAGTTCTGAGATCACTTTAGTGACTGTTGTAGCAATGAACAAATTATATGCATAGATATTCACAACATGTTTGGCTGATTGAAAGTTTCAGATTCCAAGTAGAAATGTCTTGCATATGTCAATGAGGTTAAGTCCATAGTAGAGACAGGGATCTACCATGTGCAGAAGCCAAAGGTTATGAGAAGGTTCTCATGGTTGTGAAATTTAACTTATGCAGGAAATAGATATGAAAATATTATGATTTAAGTTTATGAGAATAATCTCATGGTTGCAAATCTAATTTATGTAGGGAAACAGATTTGTAAATTTCAGATTTGAAATTTCGCTAATAATTGTTAATGACTATTTGGATTATATAAATTGTGTCAGGAGGACATGTTGCAGGTGGATGTCCATGTATGGTAGCAAACAATAATCCATAATGGACAGAATGGTGCCACTTACAAGAACCAAACAATATGAGGACAGCCTCATGGCTAAGCAAGTCAATTTCTGTAGTAAACAGAATTGCAAATTATCAATGCCATTGATTGGTTATGGAACAGTCAGATTTAAATTTTATTGTTAAATGTTGTTGACTATTTGGCTATCTAGTAAGTGTGCCAAAAAGACACATTACAGGAAGACCATGTGTGATGGCTTACATAAGCCAAACTCCATGGGAAGGATCCCATGCTTTGGAAATGGGTTTCGAGTGAAACACCATAATAAATTTTGATAATGTCTCAGTTGAACTGCATGCTGGAAAACCATGTGAGTGAGACAGTAAAATTATGCCATGAAGGCGTGTGTGGGTTATGGAACATGAAAATATTGGGGTGGAAAAACCGATGGACTGTTAACTCAGAGAAGGGATCCCCCATTCCTCATTAATGAAGAAAGACTACATCTGCAAATGGATAAGTGTTCTATGACCCTAGATAAGAATATGCATGTCTAATTGTTAGATTCAATATGCAGAGCATGTTTTGATTTTATTTCCATTATGGAAGATTGCTTGAGTATGAGTAGGGCCTACATGGCTCACATTAGAAAGGGGTGCACACTTTTCTGATGTCGGGTTATAACAGGATTGTCAATATTGACTACACCCCAAGGGAATGGACGCATTCCTGGTATTTCAATGTTGGATAGTGAATGTTATGAAATATGCTTACAATTTTGGAAAAACAATATTGTTGAGCTTGCTTATCCATCTTGTGTTGTGAGCCTGAACAGATGCAATTGGTGTTGCACACTAAGAAAGCAAAGTAAAGAGGTTGTTGTGATGCGTTGTGGTGGAAGAGTTGATGTGTATGAAAGGATGTTGTGGAGGTTGTATAGTTTTTGATGAAGGGTTTTTGTGTGCCTAATAAACCCAGTTGGTGTATTGGTTTGGCATTAGTTATTTGGGTGTTGTGGAGGTTGTGGTGAAGGGATGTTATATGCCTATGGTTCCATGGTAAAGCCTTGACCTAGAAATGGTCATGGTGAAGTTTCCTTCCAGCCAGAGTGTTGGTTCGACATTAACTGTTTGGATGGCATGGAGTAGCATGTGTGCTAGCCAACATCCAATTCCATAGGTGATCCCAAGGCTTGTAATGTAAAGCAGGACCCTGTGGACCGGAGAGGAAATGTCCAATACAGATAGGTATTTCATTTTCATTCATTTCTTATTTTGGATAATGAAAATTTCATGAAATGTTGGAAATTTTGGTCATTGCAAGAAAGCAAGAACTATGAAGGCATCTGAAGGATGCATTTGGACATGTGATTATCCTAGAAAGCTCTATATGGGCAGCAATGAAAGATGGAGCTAGTGGACTTGGGTGTATCATAGAAACCAAGAGTTGTATAGACAAACCATGTGGAAAGGTTCCCTCATTGAGGGGTCTTGGAAAGACCTTAGACACTAAGTGTCATAGCCAAGAAAGGGCAAGTCAAGCATTCACATGGAAGTGACAGAGGCTAAGGAGCATGGAACCACAGTGGTGGTGTGGCTCAATATTGGAACAAGAATAAGAGGGCAAAACCCTTACTCTCCTCTTTCCTTTTTTATTGATGCATTTAGAAAATAGAAAATTATTGAATGCATGTTATGGCTAAAAGTAAAGTGTGTTTATTTGCTTGAAATAAATTGTGAATGCTGAAGTAGTTAATTCCCTATGAAAAATAGACATGAATGAGCACATGTTCCTGTTGGGAAAGCATGAAAAGTATGAAATTCTCATGGATAAAGCATGGACTACCCATGTCAATTGGAAAATTAATTGACTGATTTTAATGTTTATATTATGCTTGACCTAACAAAAATTGCAATGATGTATTTCACAGGTGAGAAGTGGAATTTAATTGTTTGCAACTATTACAAACAGTGGTACTAGCGAGCAAAGAGTGGGCCGATGTGTACATTGGCCATGGCAACAAACCAAAATCTATTGGATGTGGCTGAAAATCTACTTCAAACAATTGCCAAGACCCAAGAAAAGCTTGGAGAACTGCTCAAGCTACAAAATAAGCAGAATGAGATGAATCGTAAGGTTTTGCAGGACTCTGTTTGTCTGCAAGGATATGTAAAAATAATTATGGGAACAATCAGTCGAGGAAAGGGCAATGGATCAGTGAGGAGGCATTCATCCAATCAATCCACTAAGAAACATTCCAGGTGAGAAGACTCAAAATAAATTGAGCAAGAAAAGACAAAAAAGCCAGTGAAATGTTGGAAATGTGGAGGAAACCATTGCCTCCGCAACTGCCCAAAAAAGGAGCATCAAGAGGGTAGCATCCATAAAGCTTCAAACTTGTAGATGAGCTAGAAGATCAGAACCAGCAGGGGCAGCTTGTGGAAGCCAAAGGACTTGGTCCTGAAAGTTCAAAGTAAAGGATAGAACGTAGGGCAGATTTGCAAAATTTTGAAAATTTTGGACGTGTAAATTGTATATGTACTCCTAAGTATTGGAACACCGAGGACAGTGTTATTCTAAGGGGGAGGCGATTGTAATACCCCATTTTGACCCTTATATTAGCTTTTAATGTAAATATTGTATACATGTGATGTATGTTGTCCTAGTGTGGAGCTCAAGGCCAAGGCCCCGCTAGTGGATACCCAAATTTTATTTAAAAATGCAAGTATTAGATATTATGTTACCCATGTGCTATTTAGCCATGGAACATTGTAAAAATGATGTAAATAAACAGCATGCAATAAAACACCAAAACTGGCTATGGAAGCAACTAATGAGAAGGGGGCATGTGTATCCACTAGGGAGTGGTGAGTGGGTTGTGGGATTGAACCATATGCTTCCAAATGTCATCTTGAGAACCCATTTGAATTTCCTTGTTGACATTTATTTCAGTTGTAAGGAAGTTGTTGAGAAATCAGCCCATGTTTTCAATCGAGCATGGGCAGCCCAAAAATTCGTATGGCAGAGTATGGGCTCTGTTTTCTTGACCCACAAGTCACTCTACCTCATGGGAATTTTTTCTTTTCCTCATTGCCATTCCATTGTGGAAGATCCAAGATTCAGTTTTCATCCATTACACATGCCCAGCAGTGAGAAAAACCCGAAATTGCAACTTTGCAAGAACCCACGTTTTGAAGTTTCATAAATGCCCAGAATTTGGTATTGACAGTGAAATCCAATGGGGGATCCATAGATATGAACCTTGGGGCGAAATTGAGAGTATTAGATACCCCAAAATCCATTGGAAAACCGATTTTTTATAGCCCAGAAATCCAATTACGGGATTGAGTTATTTGGTCACCGAATTGTGAAAATGCAAGTGTTAATGTTTGAACAGAGGATTGGATTGCCTGAATTTAGCCTGAGATGTCTGCAGCTCTATGGTTGAGCTCACTGGTTTAGCATCCTCCTCATTTGTCTCTTGCATGCTTGATAAACCCAACTGTACGTTGGCTTAGCATGACTGTGTGTGTGAAACCATGGTTGTAAGTGACCTTGTTTAGTTCCTCCTTAGTGGATACACAACCCATCTCGGGGGTGGTCTCTCAGCTGAAAGATTATAGGTTGGACAGAGACCTATGGTTGGGTGGAAAGTTGCTCCCACATAGCCAATTGTTGGACAGTTTCATCTTAAAGATAAGTATTCTCTGTGGTTTAAATTATGATCATTCTATGCTCTATTCTGAATGTTTATTATTCATGTTAATGAAATGATTATCTTAATATGGTTGATATGAAGTTTGTGCATAGCATGAGAATGGAATTGATTCTTTGTATGTTGAATCATCATCTGCTTGGGATAGATATGCTGATGCTTTCCAGTCTGTGTGTGTTAATATGTTTTTAATTCCGCTGTGTAATTTCAGTATGCATTTGATTTAAATGGTAAAATTAAGTCTTATGGATTTGGAGAAGAATCAGACACCCCCATGTTACAGTCATGTTCCCTCCGTGGTTTGGAATGATGGGAGGGGACGTGACAAAGGTTATATATTCATACCACCCTTCTAGCATGAAGGGCTTTAATGAAAAAAATTACACTTCAATTGATAATAATAAATTAACTCAACGTTTCATTAAAAAATTTGCTAATTGGCATACAACTGGATCTGAAATCCAAAGAAAAGAATAAGAGATGCTTCTCCTGTTTGGGCTGGTTTCCTAAAAGTCTACAATTGGCTGGAAAATTATCTCTACTGGCAAGTAGGAAATGGTAAGGAGATATTGGTCGGTATAGATCCGATCTTGGGTTTGGAAGAGAATTACAAACTTTCAGAAGATATTATGAGTTTATTGAAGGAATATGGTCTTATTACTCTTGATAAAATTAAAAAGACCAAGGATAAATTTGCTCAAGATACTTACTGGTTTAGTGCAAAGATTTGGGATTCAACAAGTGGTCTACATATGAATGGGATAGCTATATAAGGTTCTTGAACTCAGCTGGATGTCTAATTACTCAAGAGAAGGATTCACTTATTTGGAATGGAAATTCTGCGACCGGGATGGTGACGGCGAAGTCAGCATACAACGCTATAATAAAAAAAAGTTGCATTTTTCCACAACATTGGTGGTATACACTGCTTTGGAAATGGCATAATCCATTGAAATTTAAGTGTTTTATGTGGTTTGTGTTACAAGGAAGACTAAAAACTTAGGATAATATTATGAAGAAAGGTTGGTATGGGCCAAATTTTTATTCTTTATGCAGAAACAACTCAAAGTCTACTAATCATCTCTTTGTGGAGTGTGCATTTACAAGAAGTATTTGGAACATGTGTTGTTCCTATCTAAAGCTTGAGCAGAATTGGGGGAATGAGAATTTTGATATTTGTGCACTTCATTGGTTCAGAAGTTGTAGATCTCACTCTACTTTTCCAGTTTTGATATCATGGTCAACATGCCATACTAGATATAAGGATGTTTTTTAGAACAAGGATCTGAGTTTGTAGAATACTTGTATTCAGATTTTGAATTTACATAAAGTCTATTGTTTTGATAAGGTATATTCAAAGATTAAAAAAGTGAGCACTTTCATCCCCAAGTTCATAGGTCAAGTAGCTTTCTTCGATGGTGCGGCTACATATGGACTATGTGCGGCAGGTGGACCAATCTATTTAGACCAGGAACACTATTACTCATTAAGACTAAAGTGCGGAATTAGTTCCAATATGAAAGCAAAGCTACTTGCTCTCTGGTGTGTATTGAAAGTGGAAAATATTTTTGGTCTTGGGGACCTTAAAGTCTTTGGGGATTCAAGCATCACCATAAAATGGGCTTGTGGAGAATACATTTTAAAAGTTACCTCTCTTCTTCACTACTACAACAGGATCATGGCAGAAATACAAATTTTCAATAACATATCCTTTGAGCATATCTGTGGGTAGCATAAATCATTGGTGAACAAACTATCAAAAGAAGCTATGGAAGGTGAGGAAGGGGTCATTGTGTGGGAATAATTTCAGGGGAATCTCATATGTGATATGGGATCTGTAAGGATTTTTGAATGATGATCTATTTGGGGACAATTTCTAGATGTCGTATTTTAGTAATATGGTTTTGAAAGTTACATTGTCCTTTTTGTAAAGTCTTATCTAGAGAATATTGCAATCTGATAAGTTATTATGCTGATAAGTCTTTTAAAGATTTGAACATCCATGTACTATTTGATTCAACTTGAATATCAATAGTATGTTTTTTTTTTTTTCTGCTAAAAAAAAAGTTGTAGCGAAAATAATAATTAACCCCATCTTAGAGATTCGTTTATATAAGAGTTCAATAGCCTGGAACCTACATGGACTTTGGAGTAGACCAAACGTGCGACTGGAGTGTGGAAACATGCGACTAAATTCTTAATTGAGCATGGAACCTGCATAGGGATTGAGTTGCGTCGAATGTAGATGGGACCGAGCATAAAATAGAGCTCGCTGCTTGGAACTGTTACCCGAGCTTAGACTGCCGTGGAACTATGTACATATCTTCTTATAATATACACATTTCTTACAAGATACAAGAGGATTATCCCTCTTTCTACATGAAATTAAAATCACCAGGTGGAATTTCTGGTTGCTGATCTCTAGAAAAATAAAACTCACCAGGTTGAACTTCTGGCTGCTGATCTATGGGAAAATGAAAAGCAGACTGAGATGTATCATATATTTTTATCATTTCATCCTCATCATCCTTGACCAAATAATCCAAAGGGATCTTAACTGCTTTTCCACATACCTCTGTGTTTTGATGAGACTGCAATTCCTCAATATTATCCAAATCGCCAACAACTTCAATTTGGCTCACATATACATTAACATCTGTGAGGCCTTCATTCTTTTCAACCTAGCCAACTGTCAATATGTTTTCTAAACCTTCAAGGAAAACTGTTATAATCATATGATCCAGGAAAGCTAGCAAATCACAAAGTGGCTTAATGCAACCTTGAATTGCAAGGTACCTATAAAAGAAAATAACTCGTGTTATCAACCTTTCAATCTTCCATCATGAAAAATATGGATCTTACAAAACTAAACATGAAAAGAAAGAGAATCTAAAGCTTCATACTGTATTTGTTCGTCACTTCCACTAGAAGTTGCATTTGCAACCACCCACACTGCCTCTTTCTTTATGATGAATTCAACATTTGATAACAGCGATAAAAATGGAATAAATATTTTGGCATCAATGACAACCTGCAATGAAAACGTAGTGAATTAAAACAAAATTAATGCTCAAGTTTAGTTAAAAAGAAGATCTGACACTTGTAGCAATAGTATATATTAATTTTGATTGAAAGCATGAGTAAAAATGATCACTTCAAATGCATTTACCTTTAAGAAACAAAACCATTGATATTATTTTCTTTGGACGGTGAGAAACTCGATGATCAGAAATGCCATGGAAGTACATGAGATAGCATGGCATGTCTACAAAACAAATAAATATATTAGGAATAATAGAGATGCCAGCTACAGTATGATTAAGGTTATCGTACCTTCTCATGTGAGTTACTGTTAAGCATGGCATTATATCATTGCATCCGTTATGGAATTCTGGGTTTGGTTGTATTGGATTTCACTTCTATTCATCTACATTTTATTAGAGTTAATTGTCTTATAATGGGCAAGATTGTAAATACAATTTTCCTTGGGAATTTCTCTTTGGTCCATCTAATTGTTGGATGTGCCCTGATAATTTTGACCCTTCTAGGCTTTGTTTTTCTACCTGGCCTTTTAAATTAAACAAGGATTGCACAAGGAACTCGGCTAGGGTTTTGCGGTTTTGCTTTTTTTCCAAAAAATGAAATAAAATCTCTAATTGCACCTTTCTATATATCTCCTTGGATCATTGTAAATAAACGAAATTGTTTAATTGGATTTTGAAATAGATAACTAACATTTATAGAGTACTCAACACATAGAAAATCAGCCATCCATTTTCCCTTACATGAAAGTGATCCCCACTCACAGGTATGTAGTTGTTCTACCAGACGCACAAATTTTTATTTCAAATTTTAACTTCTTAAAGGTGTATTTTAACGTCCTCCTAGACCAATGGATCCTACCAGACTGTAATAGCAGTAAGATCTATGATTTAAGATCTCTGCAACTGTTCAACAATAACTCTTAGAAGTGAAGTGTTGAAATGAAAGGAGTCTAGAAGTACTTCAAAGGTAGAGCGGAAGCTGGTTTACAAGAAGAGATTAAATTAAAGAAGCGTGTTAGGTGAAGAATTTAGGGATTTTTGGGGGAACACAGCTCAATTTATCTATTTGCAGGAAAGGAAAGCCCAGGTGATTGAGGTTTTAACAATTAAATCGAAGAAAGGGGAAATAAAAGGGATCAATTGACAAAGACTCTTTCCCAAGCTTTTGGGCATGAATCCTGGCAATAAATTACCCTTGTTCAGTCAACAATTTAAGGTTGTTCTTAGCGAATTAAGAGTGGTGGGCTGGGGTTAGCATGGTCTACCGGGGCTCCATCCCAACTATACTTAATATAAATTGATTTTTGGGAAAATGACTGACTAATCATGCAGTGGGTTCTAACTTGGCTATTGTACATACTGACTAGACCGACCCTAGGGACAAGGGCAAGGAGCAACACTATGTACTCCATTTCCTCAATCAGAGGGAATTTATTAGTATCAGACATACTCATTCCATATAGTTGCAAGGTGGCTAGAGCCGATTTATTGCTAACTCAGACCAGACTACTATACTGTAATAGCAGTAAGATCTATGATTTAAGATCTCTGCAACTATTCAGCAGTAACTCTGGGAAGTGAAGTGTTGAAATGAAAGGAGACTGGAAGTACTTCAAAGGTAGAGAGGAAGCTAAATAGGAGGAAGCTGGTTTATAAGAAGGTTCAAGGAAAGAAACTGGGGAAACTTGAGGATCTTCAATTTGCTATCTCCTTTGCTCCCATGCATGCACCCGTAAAACCCCTATTATTTACTCGATCTAAGCCACTTGATCCGTCCAGAACTAATATATCGCTCAAGGCTGCTTCTGGAGCCCATTACACCCGAGAAATAACCCACCTATGCCTGTGGATTTGTTTTTCGTGGATTGTAATAAGTGGTAGTGGATCATTTGTTCCTGGTTGGTTGTATGTATTGATTGCTGTATTTTTTTATAGTAAAACGTATAAATAGATTATCATATAAAACTAGTTCTAGTAGTAGATTTTAATAAGAAGATAACCTCTTACTATTATAAAACGACACCTATATCTTTATTTAAGGCCAAGATATTTCTAACTCCACTTCTTATTGCTATGGTTCTCCTAGATGTAAAAGCGTTGAATTTAAGTCTCTGTTTGTAACTCCACTTTCCTGGAAGGGGCTCCTCTTGGGGGACACTTGGATAGTAAGGGAAAGCTACAAATTACTCTGTATTTAAGTTCATTTTATTGCAATTGTTTTTTTTGTGTAAACATCCTTGTATGTTAACACCCAACACAGGACAATACAATAGCAGACAATACGACACTACCAAGCCAGTCTATTATGTTGCACCCTGAAAACATTTGTGTTAGTGAGAGGTGCATCATCCTTAACACTAAATGCATAGTGTATTAGGTGAATAATTTAGAGATTTGTTGGGGAACACAGATGAAATTAGCTATTTGTAGGAAAGAAAAGACCAAGTGATTGAGGTTTTAACAATTAAATCAAAGAAAGGGAAAATAAAAGAGGATTTATTTGTAGTTAGAATCTTTGCTTGAGATAAATTCCGCACTTGAATGATCATAACACTGGAAATATTGGGAAGAAGAAGCTATTGATATCACAGAGTGTCGTGGAATGAAGGATCTTTGCGATTTCCCACAGTGGGAGATAGTTTTTGGAGCTCTTTTAGACTCTAAACAACATGGGAATCATCATCAAAACGAAAAGATATATATGTGAAATGATGAAAACCCTAGCGGGAGGGTCAAAGATAGAACTTTAACTAATCACCATGGAACCCATAAAGATCTGGCTTAATAATTTTTGGATAGGGAAAACATCCTATCTTCTAAAGGGTTTCCAAAAGAAAAGATACAGGAATTATAACACTTCAACCTTGACCACTTCCAACAGTAAGGGAAAGATGGTAATACATATTGCAGTCCTGGAACAACAAGGAGAATAAAAAACAACAGATCTACAGAGTATGTGAAGAAAGGGAGCTTGATATCACCTGTAGCATTGGGTATTTCTCTGAAACAACAAGCTATCTCAAACCCTGTAGCCTCATACGCACCCGTGAACAGGGAAAACCCCTTTATCCTCAGCCACACCCGTGAACACTGGAAACCCCTGTAGCCTCAACCGCATCCGTGAAGAGGGCTGAGAAATGTAGCTACCCATATTTTATGCTATTAATGGTTATGTGATATTTCCTTTAATTCAAATAGGGAATCGGGCAAGCTGGAGAAAATATACCATATTATTTAAATATTTTATTAAAAGGAAATAAAGTGGACTTGAGTACTTTTGCTTTGGCTATAGAAGGGGATTTAAAAAATATTTTCCATGAGAGAAAGCTGGGTCATCGACTCTTGGTTTTGTGGCTTGGGTCTCATTTATGGAGTAAATTATGAGAATTGGTTTGAAGTTTTTCATCAATATTTTTAATTTTTTTTAAGAATGGAGTTGACCACTTTTGGGTGATAGCTATTGCCCTCTTCTATGGGATATTTGCTTATGGAGGTTATTTGATGCTTCAAGGGTTTTCTAGATTCCTTTTGGGGATTTGTTGGACTTGGAATGTGGCATAATCAAGAAATTTTGATCCTTCATTGATGGTCAAATAAAAAGGTAATAACAAGAATTCATAATGTCGTGTTAGGAATGTCTATTTTTTCCATCTTAAAATAATAATATATTGATCTTAAATACAAATTTGAAAAGGTATTCATTCCTTTGAGTTGGCCAAATAAACCATCAATATTAGACAATGGGTATTCTTATCAGACATTTTTCATATGCTTGCACAATGAATGCATTTTACATAAAACATCATTCATGATTGAATACTAGCATGAGATGTCAATGAAGCAATATGTTATGAGAAATTGTTGTATAATCTATGGATCATCAAAGTTAGATCATGTAATTGACTAAATTTGTTGTTGTGTGACACCTCGGTTTTTTAGGTCGCATAGTTTATGCAAGTAATCATTTGATACTTACAAATTCTTCATGTATGTCACCAACACACTAAATGATGTGCTTTATCATTTTTCATGCATATTTAGAGATAGAAAAATCTCAAAATTTTGTATTTTTTACCATTGTGATAAAATACTAAAGTCGAAGAGGAAATCACATGGCTCAAATTGGAAAACATATTTAGCTCCCATTCATGGAGATCTCCAAAGAAAACCTATAAATACATGGATCTCTTAAGAGTTCCAAGAGTTCAATGAACATAATGTTTTTTGTACAAGTGTAATCATGAATCTAATCCTTCTCTAGTTCCAAATTCAGCATTTCTCATTAGTATCATCAACATTTTTTAATGAAGGGGTCCAATATTAGGAGGATTAGTCAAGGGTAGAAGTTGTTTTTTTTGGGGGGGAGATGGGTGAGAGTTGCTCGAGGGGGAGGAGGAGAGTGGATGGGTGGAGTTTTCCTCCATATCCAGTCAATCCTCTTTTTCCTACCATGATAGTTTTTAATGTATGTTTTGGTAGTAGTACAACTAGTTAATTGGATGAAAGATGACACAAGACCATGGATCTTAAGAAATCCCCAAGGGTACCAAGGACTCATAATGGTGATTTAGTCTCTGGTTTTTTTAATTAGATATGTGATTATGTAAAATATGATGAAACAACACCTTTATGATTCTAGCATGGTTCAAGTAGATCTAGATAAAAGAAAAAATGAGGCCATCAAAATGAATTTCCATAGTTAGTGGTGAGATATGTCAAGGATGCATCTAAGTGAAGATAGAATGAAACAATTATAGTGATCTAACTCGGTGTGATAAAATACAAGTTATTATGCACTATTTGCAACTTTAAGTACTTCGCACAACCCCATGAGCAAGTAGCCTAGGTAGACTTCCTAACAATTCCCATTGGGTTTCCTCTTCACAATGATAGGATGGGGGGGTACAATCATTAGTTAAGTGTTCACATTGATCATAGACATATGGGATGAATTAAACAACCAAAACCTTAGAAATAAGACATTGCTCTTAAGAAAGTATTCCCAATTCCCTAGGACACGTACATATTTCTCAAAACCACATAATGGCACAAACATCATCAATCATAGGCCAATGATACCTCCAAAATGCCACTTCTTTTTTTTGGATGAAACCTTCATAGCCTTGCATGGTTAGAATATTCCTTTAGCGATTGAGTTGCTGATCTCCTCCATTACCATGTCCAAGGCCCTATGACCACAAGACCTAAACACATAGCACCATGGATACCCATGGAAACTCATATGTGATTCTTTGAGGAATTATTCATGGCTCTGGATGCCTCAATGGTTTCTTTAGAGCCAAAGTCATGGTATTCATCCCTATAATGTCATTCTAGAGGCCCTAGGACACCTTCATAATTCTCAAAACCACCTGATGGAGCAAACATACTAAATTATATGCTATTTATACCCTCAATAGGCCATGTGCGGTTTGTGGAGGTAACCTACTTAGTTTTAGAAGTTTAGAAGATTCCTTTAGAGCCACATGTTTAGGTCTCCTCCAATAAACATTTATGAGGGCCCAAGGCTACAAGACCTAGATACATAGTTCCATGGATACCACTCCAATGCCATGCATGTTGCTTTGAGTTAATGTTCATAGTTTTGAATGCCTCAATGATTTATTTAGGGCCAAAGTTATGGTCTTATTCCCTAGAACATCATTCTCAAGGCCGTGAGACACCTATATATTACTCAAAACAACTTAATGTCACTGACATCCTCAATCATAGGTTGATTATACACTCAAGAGGCCATGTGTGGTTTGTGGATACCACCACCTTTTCCTTAGATGGATAGAATATTCCTTCGGGGATTAAGGTTTAGGTGTCCTCTGTTGACAATGTCCAAGGTCCCAAGGACAAAAACCTAGATGCATAGTGCCGTGGATACCCCTACAAGGTCATGCATGATTCCTAGATGCATTGTTCAAGGCTCTAAATGCCCCAATAAATAATTTAGGGACAAACACATAGTCTTCTCCCCTATATTATCATTCCCAAGGCCTTGACACATGTATATATTACCAAAACCATCTAATTGCACTAAAATTCTCAATCATAAGCCAATGCTACCTTCATGAGGCCATGTGTGGTTGGTTGAGGTATTCTTCTAATCCCTTGATGGATAGAAAATTCCTTTAGGGCCTAAGGTTGAGGTCTCCCATGGGGGGTTCACTCAGTGAACTTGTTACATAGCACGACCGTTCATAGGATATTAAAGAATATCCCTAATTTCACTAAATATTGGAAAACTCCTCCTAAAATTGTATTGTTGAACCCCCCTCCTAATATACCTTTCCAATTAAGAAAACCCCAACTTTCACCAAATATTGCACGTATCTATTTTTATCAACCCATTTTTAATATCCCCTTTATATCATATTATCATGTTGTAACAAAAAGGAGCCCTTACGCATCTTAGTATAAGCAAAAAACATAATGGGGAGGCCTCCTCTGACGCAAAAACAAAATCTTATACATCTGAAACAGTGGATGGATGAGCAAGGAATGAAAAGTTCGTGTGATATTTCAAATTGGAATGAGAGTAATGATAAATGGATAGGCTAGAAAGTTCTTAACACTCATTAAAAATTGATGCCTCTTTTGAATGAGCTACACATAGCCTTGGACAGCTGTGCTCCCAGTAACAAAAGAGAGGATACAATTCAGAACTACAAAATCTTCCTCTTCCTCGGAATTCCAGGATGTGGAAGTATGTGTGGAATCCAAACGGAATTTCCAAAGTTAATATAATCAATTCCATATTCTAGTGCATGACAAACTATTAACTACTAATATTTATAGCAGAGAGGACTTTTGAGCCCTTCTAGAATATCGAACACAAAGGAAATTTTCAAATAAAACCTCTTCTTAAAAGAGTTTGGAATATTCTCCCCAAGTATCTTTGCTCGAATGTGTGGTTATCTAGGAATGACACTATTTTTCAAGAGCAGTGTGACAACCCTCGAAGAATAGCCATAAAAGCTCGCAGGCTATGAAAAGATTACCTTCAAACTAAGAAGGCTTTAAATCAGAATATGCAACAGTTAGATAAAAATGAAAGGGACTAGTTAAGGGATATGTTGGAACCACCCTCTTTGCAAAAAAAAGTCATCTATCTCTCAAGTAGACAAGAAATAGAAATTGAAGCTGTTCAATGATGAGTTCCAAAATGGGAAAATTATGTAAATAAAAAGCATCATGTTCTTTGATGAAGCCTCAAAGGGATACCCAGGGGCTATAGGTGCAAGAGGGGTACTTTTGGATCCCAGTAGGAAATAAGAACTACACTACGAATGAGAACTAGGAAAAAACAAAAACAATCAAGCAGAAGCTATTGCTCTTTATCAAGGCCTCTTACAAGCTTGTCTTCTAGTATTAGAATGCCTCGAAGTGTTTGGAGACTCATAGATTATAATCAATTTGGTTCATGGTGTCACCTCTCTCAAATACATCACTCTCACTAGATGGATTGAAATAATAAATTATGAGATCAAGAACCTCAACACCCTCAATTTCTTCCATGTTCTTCATCATCAAAACCATAAAGGTGATGAAAGGGAAAACAATGCCACTCGAAGTAATGAAGGGTATCTCAAAATAAATGAGACCATCTCATTAAGCCATATACCGTGATCCTTCTTTGAATAAAACATCCAACAATCAAATTGACATGTACAAATGGATAAGAGGCAGAGCACAATATATTTAGCATAAGTAGGAGTCTTGAAGCCTAAATTCTTGATTTGAAGGTAATAATGTTAGTCCATATTATTCACCACACCTTTGGGAATCATTCAGAGTTAAATGTAAAGGTAAGCTCCATCACTTCATGGCACATTAAACACAAGTTGGAACGAGGATTAATAAAGAGTAATATTAATAAATAATTATAATTATGATGTTGTCAATTTCCGGTAGCTCGTTTGGTTAAGGTGTGGGTCTCATCATGGTTTCTTAAGCCAAAGGCCAAATTAGAGAAATTCTAGCAAACAAATAACTATAATGTTAAAACCATCAATTTTATTTTATAATAAACATTTATTAATTATAATTAACATATATTAATTTTAAAATTGTTTTATTTAATTTTATTGTTTATAATTAAAAATTTTGTTTATATTTAACAGATTTTATTTAATTTTATATTATTGTGGAATTCAATGTTGCATCCGAATTTAAAACTTTAATTGAGTTTTAGATAATTTTGATATATTTAAAATTAAACAAAATTCCTTATCAAATTTTAAACAAACGAAATAAATTCAAATTTAAACAAAATAATACGATTAATCCCCAAGTGATCTCAACCCTTGAAGGTGTTGAAAAGAAACCTAAGGTCCAAACTTCGAAATATTTGACTCTACAATGTTTGTGATAAATCTTCCACTGCTAATGAATGTTGATAATGACAATATGGACTTTTCTACTACCACTTTCCAATGAAGGTAACACAGCGGAATGTCAAGGGTTGGGGTCAGAGTATTGAAATAAATTTACAGTTTTTAATTCAGAATTTATTTAAAATTAATTTAGATGAAAACAATGAAATACAATATTGAAGATAGAACAGCAACACCACACCAGATATAAAGATAATATATGAAAAACAATACATAGCAGTGTTGCAGGACAAGAGATACTCGTGGATTTTTTCAAACATACCTCCCCAAAAATCTGACGAAGAGCAAGCAGCTTTCCTTCCTCATTTCCAACAAACTTCAATTTCTATTGTATCAACTATGATGCTTTTTACAGAAGAAGATATACCCCCTGGTTAAAATAGTGCAGATACTTGGAAATCTGTGTAATACATAGAATATTAAATGCATTCAAAAGTTGCTCCTGTCATGACATTAAGAATCCTAGTAAATATCAAAATATAGAAATGAAAGGTATAGCATAGGAAAAAATGAATTTTATGTAACTCACTTTCTACCAACAATTATTCGTATTGCATCATGCATGATGGTGCGAGAAAGCTCCTCAATGGAATCATGCAACGTAGAACTAAATAATGAACGTACAAATGAGGGACTCGAGCAAACATTTTCTACTGAATCAATTTGCTCAATAAATCCAAGTTCAAATAGCTTATTCGACTCATCTAGAATGAGATACTCAACCCTGCATCAAGAGCCAATCAAAAACCCTGAACATGATTATACGCAAATGATTTCACAACTACCCACACATCTATATGAAAGAATCACATTAACATAATTAGTAAAGTTTTTCCACTCACTCAAAGAACTTTTACCCCATAACTACAATAAAATGTGAACCTGTAAAAAAGAAAAAGATTGTTTCCACCTTTTTGCTTCTTTTCCAATTCTCCCTTTTTTATTTTAAAATAAAGTTCAAGGTCTTATTGGAGCAAGTTGTAGCTATATTGTGAAGCGCATTTATGTACCCCAAGCACAGCGAGTATTCCATGGCAAGGTAGATGGAACTTAAACAAAGAATACAAGCACAAATGCGATGATCCAATATTTAGGCAAGCATAGAGAAAAACGTCATTGAAGAAAGCAACGAAAAAAGAGATCTTAATTTTCAAATCCTTTCCACATGCAAACAGAGGAATTTTTGGGGGGGGGGCAGGGGGTTATTACAGTTTTGGTAGTGGAACATATGTGCTACATCTCTTCAGTGTTTAAACTAAATAACTTAATACAAGCTACAAATCAAGATACCCTAAACAACAATATCTTATGTAGAATGGATCTCATGAAAAAAGTTTCAACTCAAATGCCTAAATAACCATGCAACACATAGATAAAAATGATGCAATCCATTGGCAAATTTTATAAGGGATCCAAGCCCACAATATCTTCGAGGCTTCATTGCTTCAACTCACAAAACCTATAAGTTCATTGACGTGACTCTCTTATATCCTTTGCTTAAGACATAATGATATACAAAGCTTCACAATATTAAATTAAAAAGAAAAAGACCACCACAACCAAAATATATATCCTTTGCTTAAGACATAATGATATACAAAGCTTCACAATATTAAATTAAAAAAAAAAAACCACCACAACCAAAATATATATATATATATATGTATATAACCATAAAAAGATAAAACATATATCTCTTTTCTAATAAAAAATCTTACCAATTCAAATCTAAAATGGGTAAGACATATGCCTCTTTCCTGTAATTAAAAGTCAAATCTTTGAGCACACACTACTTTAACCCCTATATCCCCTATATTTATTGTGTTTGTAATTAATATTTAATCATAATGTATTTCTCATAATTACAATAGTAGTCTTTATCCCCTCATTTCAAGTGTACTTTCAGGATAATTAAAGATTATTTTGAATTTTTTTAACTTACAAATTTAACAAGACCTTCACTCCATTGCAGTTTTATGTATAATGTATAATTTCGTGTATAATAGTTATTATAATTTTTCATAATTAATGTTTTGTGTAATGTATTTTTCTATATTCTAAACGCACGCAGTTTTATTGAAACTTTGATCAGAGTTTCAAATTAGTAAAAATTCTTTCATTTCTTTTATAAACTTATTTTTTGAAAAAGAATAAATATTACAAAATTAAATAGAATATTCTACAGTTTTAGGTATAATGTATAATTTGGTGTATAATAGTAATTATAATTTTTCATAATTAATGTTTTGTGTAATGCATTTTTCTATATTCTAAACGCACGCAGTTTTATTGAAACTTTGATCAGAGTTTCAAATTAGTAGAAATTCTTTCATTTCTTTTATGAACTTATTTTTGTGAAAAGAATAAATATTACAAAATTAAACAACTCAATCATATTTAGTATTTACTACATAATTAAATGTCATGCAATGTTATTCATTCCAGAATCTACAATTTGAAATGCCCATGGGAGGAACCACAACATTTTGGAATTATGTCAAAAAAAATGAACAATTCAAAACCCAAAGCTCTGCCAATATAATATAATTCTACAACCTGGAATGTGTGTGAGAGAAACTGCGGTTTTCCTGAACTATATGTGAAAATATGAGAAAACCTATCGCAATTGCTTGGTCCTCTTCATTCTTCTCAGGAAGCTCCCTCAAACTAAAAAAATAAGTAATATATATATTGTAAGCTACAACTGGGAATACAGTGATTGAAATGATAATATTGAAGAAGTTGTAATTAAAGAGTATAAAGTATCAAAACCTGATAGGACAAAGAAGCTCTGTCGAATATAAATCCAAGAGGAAATATTGATTCTACTGAGTTGATCTGTGGCATCTACATAAGTAATAGTTGAGATAGTGTAAACCACGAGAAGCAACCCAGGTGATGAATTTATTGCTACCTCAAATCTCAGATTATATTTTAAGTGTCAATTCTGAGATTAACCCCTATTATTACTATCCTGGAGAGTTAAAACACGTAATCATGTAGATAATGTTGAAGAGTTAAAACACGTAATCAAGTAGATAATGTTGTAGTTTTAGGTGGGTGCAAAGGAGACTGCCATGAAGGCACTTTGATTATACTAATGCATGGGCTCATGAACAGTTGTAGATTACATTGTTCTTTGGAAACATTTAAAATTCCTTTAATACAAATAGTGTAATTGGGTTGCTTCATCCATTATTGGAGATTAATTTTGAGGACTTCTCGAAGCAAATTAAGGCTGAGAATTATTTGCTGATGAGATTTTTCATGGCTTAGTCTTGATTTCACAACGGTGAGGTGAGTGAGCTTATGTTTGGATGAGTAATTCATGATAATCAAAGTATTTTTCAAAAGCAAAACATTTAATAAGTAAAATTTGAAAATGTAAACTTAAAATATAAGATATAAGGACCAAAATCTGTACATGTTTGTCCTGGTTTAAATCTTAAGTTTGTTAGTGTTCAACTTTATTAGAATGTGCAGAGCCGAGTTAGTGGCATTGATCTCAACCATTAGTGGGTGCTAATTTTTAAGGACTACAGAAATATCGAAGAAAAGTAAGCATTCACCGAAAAAAGAACAATAGGTGATGAAATAAAGATAAGTAAACAAATTGCAGGCCAACCTTGGAGATGGAATAGAGATTGGCACTTCACATTTTTCTGGTATGGATAAACAATAATAAGAATAGGATGCAATGATCATCTCTTCTTCTGCAATTTACAAACATAAAGGATATATGCAGATCGATTAATCCAGGTTTGTATTGAATAGATTTAGTTCATAACCATAAAATCATAGAACAAAAATTTATATGTACTCATAAAAGTGGCATAAAATCACATAACACAATTTTGTATATGAAACCAACTTGGAATAGCTCATAGATTAAATTTTTTCTACTAGATCTAGTATATAAGATTAGTCACATAACATATCATGATTATATTGTATGACAAAAAGGATCTAAACTATAGGGTGAGTAATAGGATCTACATATATGAAGGATGAATATAAGTATATAGTATTATCTAATATCCATATCAGATCCACATTGTTATTAGATATGATGTCTGGCGAATTGCCCCATCGTTGATTAATAGAATTTGATTTTGTTTACAAAATTATTTAGTGAAGCAACATGGTTAATTACATTAAATTAAATTATTTAATTCTACAGAGAAACCCTACAGTCCTTGACATTTAGGAAGAATGGCCTCACACACTAACAAACTTCTGAAAGGGAAGTTCCCTGCATTGTTATTAAACATCTAGTTCTACTGCTGCCTACAGCATTGGTCATATTAGAATGCAAGGCATCATCCAATTCACCCTACATTCTTAGATTTTGGTTCTCTAGTTGCACAACACAATGTGTGTCTAGACCTGTGCCATTTGCTGCTACATGGACGCTATTGCATTGACAGAGCCGTATATTGGATCTCTAACTCTTACATGAGCTTCATGCACCATACTACTCACTGCATATGCCCTATTATCAATAGGAAGGTACTCTAGTTCCAGGAAGGGTTTTACATAATTCAATGCATGGAGGAACCTAACAATCATGGCATAATTAAATAACACCCAGTTGCATGCAGACACTTTATAACTTTAAACAATTTTGGTTGTATACATTTTAGACCTATTTGGTGGTTCTTAGAAATAAACTCCAATACTTCAAATTTCTATAAAACAACTTCAAACACACATGGAAGTTCTATATTAACAAAATTCAAATCTGATTATGGGAATGATGGGTATGACTCCATCCCAAACACTAAACTAGACTATATATTAGTATAACAATAAAGTATATCAAAAGATAATGAAGCAAGAGATAGTGAATGATGTATCCGTCCAACAAGTAAGCTACATTAATAGATTGTAAATTATCCATATATTATTCAACTATGTCTAGGTTGGATATTATATAGCACGTATAGGGGCGTGTAATCTATGGTGCATTTGAAACCCTTTCCAATAAAGGGGGATGTATATCTCCCGCGTTGCATCGGAAACCCTATGGTATGAATCTGCCCGTGCAGGTTGTGTGTGGTACGGAAAATAGGGGTTTTAATTTCAAGATATGTGAATTGAAGGATTTGGGTGCAAGGGCAAAAGGCATGGCCGAGATGAAGATGAAGAAATTTTTTCACGGGAATGAATACACTTAAGTTTTACATTATAATCAATAATTACCTATTAAAGAGAAGCCCGGGAACTTGTAAGACTTGTGGCACCTTCCTTGATGCGGCCATTTGCAGATTCATTCAGATCTGCGTCAAATCCATCTTCAAGGGCTTTAGCAGCTCGATCTTCTAAAAGTGCAGTCTGCAAGCTAAAAGCACCAAAAAGTATTTAGCCAAATTATAATTTAGTTTGTGAGCTAATTAAGACAACCAAGAAAGGAAAACAAACTTACCCAATTGAACAGAGGCGCCGCAAAGGCTTGGAAGAATGTTATGCCTGAGGTAGAAGATGTATCAAATAAAAACCCTAACCCAAATATGCAATATGACACAGTCTCTCTCTTCAACCGCCTATGCAGATGAAGCACCGCCTAGTGGTTGCAACAAATAGCACCAGAAACAACGCATGACTGAAATCTTGGTTGTTACCATGAGCAGCTAGAATTAGGGGAAACCACCGCCCTTCTGTGGAAGAAAATAAGTAGAAGCTCCTTGTGCAGTCGAAACCTAGTAGATCAATACAGGTTACCAGACAAAAGCTCCTTATCTGGCCGAAACCTAGGAGATCAATACAACTTCCCCAATAGTAGTTGATCCAGTAGCAACGACCCCCTCTAAGCCCAAGTATTCCTCACTGGCCGATAGAGTACAAGTACCATGAGGGAAATATCTATTACATAATAAAACCTACTTCTGAATGTGAATGAAGGGCTAGAACCTCTTAGGAAATGGGTTGGCTCAACAGCCAAACCCGAAATCACTTTTCCATGGGTTTGGAAAGAGCTATCTCCATCTGTAATAGGGGATGCGTTTGGACTTAACATTGATGATAAGAAACCTAATAGAGTCTCCTGGATTGTTTCAGATTCTCAATCATCACGGCCTACAAAGATAATATATGCAAATATGTCAACAAATCATCAGGAATCTTGTTCCAGCCCATGCGATTTCAGTACATCCTTCATGAGAGTTAAAAGGGGTTGTTGATCGGAGGCTGAGCGGAGGGAAGCAAGGTTGCGAAGGGAAGAGAGCTTTGGCGCAAACCGGAAGCATAAAAATAGATGCAGGGGAAGAATAATGTACTGTTACCCTTTTTAATTTTAATTTAAGATAATTAAAAAAAAAAAAAAATTAGTATTATTAACAAATAAAATAAATATTTGAGACGATAGAAAATATTAGAGACAAAATGAGGTTTTCATCTTAAATTATCGTCTTAAAGTGCCCCCTTATGTCGTAGTGACTAATGCGCAGAGCTTAAATAAATAATAATGCGTAGAGTCTTAAATGATAACCGCAGGGGTTGATGTGAACATACACACAATTAAATAAATAGATAACAATGAATTTGAATGAATTTGAGTTATTGTGAACAGTTTACTATGAGGGAGGGAAATGTTGTCACTTAATGTAATGTTTGTATTTAGAAAAGTGTTTTACAGTCCAGTATGATGGAGATGTTGCCATGTAATGTAATTTTTTGTATTGAGAGAAGCCAGGTGCTTTATAGGATAGTATGAGGGAGGTGCTTTACAGGCTAGTATGAGAGAGTTGTTATAAAATTTTACATCTCAATAAATTGAATCCCTTGATAAATCCAGATTTAAGATAGATCTATACTCATGAGTAAACCTATACTTAAAAGATAAGAATAACAAGGTGTATAGGTAAAAGTATCTTATCTCAAAAGTATTTTCAATGTGCCAAGAATAGAGAGGCCGATGATAAATCAAACCCATGCACCAGAAATGATAATAATCCATGTGTAAAATTAAAGAATAAAATCCTGTGAAGTAAATAAACAACCCCAGTTCCAAGTATTCAATGAGCAATGAATTTAAGTATATTCCAATGAGCCGAGGTGAGTAAAAAAACCACAGACAAGATTTAAGTCACAACCAATCTGCAAGAAGGAACATGTCTATGCACTGGTGTATGAAGATAATAATTCGTTGATCCAAGATCAAATTCATGCACTGATTAAAGAGGTATCAACAACCCACCTATCTTGCTCCTCCAATTCGTTCTCGTCCTCAGAAACCCCAATGACATCCCCATAATCAAAACCCTTGCTTTCCCTTTCAATCCACCCTTTATTCATCAAATAATTCTTCACAAAACTATCATTCTCATCCAAATCATCGTACCTACCAAAATACATGTTCAATTTCCTGGCAATGGTGACATCTTTGGCCTGCTGCTTGGCCTTGGCAACAACCTCTCTTCCTCTTTCTTCTCATGGCGGAGCTCCTCTGTCGGCTTCTTCTTCACAGTAAGCAAACCCCCGCCATCTTCATCATCACTGTCACCAGCCTCGAGAACGCCCACTTCAGCTTATCCTGCTCCTCTGAATAGCTCTTTGATATGTTTCTAGCCCTTTTTTCTTCAAAATCGGGGCCATTTTCAAGCAAATGTTGAGCCATAGCATCCTTGAGATACAAATCCGTTTTCTTCTTCAGCTTCTCTGCAACTTCCTCTTATTTCCCGTCTTCATTATAGAGTGTAGCGTCTTTCTAATAAATCAAAGGTCCTTCTTCTTGATCTTGGCTAGGGTGTCATAAATCTAAATCTCTGTGCTTTTCGGGATAAGGCCATCTTTGTCTTCGTCTTCGTTGGAGGAGTCGGAATAGGAGTGGGAACCACCAACTTCGTCATGTGTCTTGAGCTCCTGCAAGTGGTGGACGGCCTATGGCGGCTTGTTGTGAGCGAAACACTTGGCAAAGGATTCATTGATCTTAATGCCTAACAAATCTTCGTTAATTTGCAGCAGGCGCCATTCTTCGACACAACAAGGGTTTTCGCGGGGTTCTATTTGATACACTAGAGCGCCTTTTTCCACTATTTTCTTCAACCTATGGTCTTTTTCCTTCCCGCCCGTAATATGTCTCCCTTGAGACGAAAGGAGTCCTGAAAAAGCAATTGAAAATATTAAAAAAAAAAAGTGGGTAGGTTTGAGACAATATGTGATTATTGTCTCAAACATACGTCTCAAAACCACCCTTTCTGTAGTAGTGTGCATACAACTCATGGAAATGCCAATGATCCTCCTGGGCCTTATCCTGCTGCTAATTTCTAATTTGGGTTTTTACAGTACTGTTACTGCTACTGCTTGTCATATAACTCTTTTGATCAAGGCCTACACGTTAGTTAAGTTATTCCTCTTCTTTTTATGAAGTATTTTCATTGATGGTGATGAGGTCAGGGAGTCATTGGATCTAAAATTACATGAAAGATGAGAATAACTAGAAGAGTATCAGTAGTTACATCCGCTAATCTAACATTTTCCAGTGCAGGGATGTAAATGACTTGTATTTACAACGAATTCAGGTATCATTTCTTTTTGTTTTTTTTCATATAGATCTTACAGGCTATGGAAAATGCACGCAACTCTTCACATATGCGTGGCACTTAGAATATGAAGGTACTTGGACAAAGAATTTTACCTCTATTCTATTCAATTGTTTCTTTGGCAGGTAGGTTGTTGCAAACCACCAATCTCATGCTATGATTGCACGTCTTGCAAGGTGATTGTGGAGGCAATTGCAAGGCATATTTGGCACAGGGCGGTTTTCTTTGATGTCAAGATTATCATTTCCTTCCTTCTTGTGGCCTTCTCTCTCGCATGCTCGTGGGATGACACGAGCAGACCAGTTCACAATCCAAGGGACTAATTTCATGTTGAAGATGAAGTATGCTAGCAAAGGGATCTCCTTTTGGTTATAAATTTTATAAGAGTTTGGTAGAAATAACTCTGTTCAAATTTAAAGCATTATCAGAGTTTGATAATGCTTTAAATCTGATAATGCTTGAAATCTAGATTTTGATTGAAATAACTCTGTTCAAAGAAAACCTAAAGACCCTATTACACATTATATAAATCCTAGTGGAACTATATAACAACCCTACAGCTGAATTTTTAAGAGCAGACTACAATTTTTCATATAGAACAGAGAAAAAAAGAATTCACTTACCCGATGAACCCGAGACTTACCAGGACGGCGGCGTCCTCAACGTTCATTTGTCCAGCAAGCTTGGATGTTAGACCTTTGATTGACCCTACAAGTGAAACATACATCTAAATAAATTAGAATGAATCAAAATAAAGGATTTATGAAAACTCAAATTTCAATGATGGAACATAGAGACTTATTACCTTGAGTGGAAAGGCCAAAGATCCAACCCCAGCACTGTAAAAATAGACTTTCACCCTGAAATAGAAACCACACCAAGGTCGTGGTATCAACTACTGAGCATTCACTTACAGGTCTGCAAAACACCATTAAAATAACGCAGAGGTCGCGGGTTCCAAACTCCAAGCAAACTTGCTAACCCTAAGTTTTAGCAGCGTGTCGGCCTCACACTCTAACTCCAAAACGTGAAAGTGAAGACTGAGAAACCCTCCAGCATTACTTACAATGAGAATTTAGGGTTTATCATTCAATGACCCAGATCTATTGTGATCGACGAGCGAGAAGGTGATAGCCTGATGCTTTGAGAATCGGGCAACCATAACATAAATACCTCATTTATTGTAACAGCTACGACAATGCCAACGCTGCATGCCAAGGAGTCAATCCCATGTACAGTTCGGAGGAGAGCTGCTTGTTCACTACGCATAGTTCGATTTCGTGAGTCACATTTTAACCAGGCTTCACGTGGTTTGACAATGTGGATAGACAGCATTACACTCCACTAAAGAGTTGGTTCAGAACCATTAATGTTTGGACGAGACACCATCAACCTGTCAGATCGATGCAGCAGCGACATTAATAACCGTCACTTCCTTACCAGTGTCGTATTTAATGCTTGGTGTAATGTCGTTCATTATCAATACATAGAGTAAGGTCAGGATTGCATTGTATATCGCTCCATCGCTATGGTATTAACCATCGAATGCATGATTACATAAATCAAAAGTTTGTATTGGTAATAATCGCATGCATATAAGATTTAGATAGTTAGAACTTAGGTTAGAAAATAGTATCGGTACATTGTAATATTATTACAATAAACCATATAAAAGTTGTTTATTATAATAAGGCACCAATATCACATTAGAATGGTTCACCCTATAGTTAAAAAGGGTCCACACTTATATTGTATTATGTTCTTAAATAAAATATGATTTTGACTTTATAAATATCAAGACTATATCCATATATATATAAATTATAAATGGAGAAAGTAGAAGCTACCATAGTTATCTTAAATAAAATACCAAGCATTGAAATAGTAAGTGAAACTTGATGTTATAATAAAGGAATAAAGTTCAAATTGAATTTGTCCATCAATCATTTCACCTGGTAGTAAAAGGTTTCATGAATTGGAAAATATTGGCAGAATCATATTAGCAATTCATTCTTCAAATCTAGTAATTAATCTTAAGATTTTTAAGCATAGATATTTCTACCAAGATAATGTACTTTTGAACCCTGTTTAAATATTATTAACTTCTGCAACTTGTATTTTTTTTCGAAATAATACATTTAGAACTTGGATAGAATTCCATACCTGAAACAAGGAGGTACTTATAATTTCTTTAACCAAATAAGACGACTAATTGGAAAATATAAATACTCTTAAATATTGTTTTGTCATTGTTATCCTTACCTGCGAATATTCGCAAGAAGGACAGGTACAAATGCTTTAGCTAATTAGCTAAGTAAGTCTCGGGGCACCCCGTAGGAACCCTTTCATCACCATCCCGAAATTAAAACTGTCAGTACCTTGTCAAGGAGAACTCCGTCTTATATTGTTTTGAAATTTCAGTTATTACAACTACAAACAAATTAGTGTCGTAATCATTTTTATGGAGGTAAGACACATCACTGTCTTAAAGCATCATTAGTTAAAAGGACATAGTAGTTAAATTGTTATATACATTAATGACTTTATTATTTAATACTACCTTAACAAGCATTTATTACTTCCGCAATCACAATTTTAACATTTAATGCTGGTATAATTTTTTTTTTTAATTTTATGAAATTATTGGGATGTTACATTGCTCAAGGACAATAATCCAAAGAGACTTCCATCGATATTATCATTGGTACACTATTATCAAATTTATTCAAAACTTAGGATCATAAGCAATATCAAATAAAAATGGAAGGTCCTTAAGTCTTAGGTGGGTATGAATTGAGCTCGTGATTTGGACTTATGAATCCATCCCACGATTTGGAGGTTATTCCTCAACACTCCCAAATAAAATAACCCCCAATATTTATATTACTATGTCAAATAAAAAAAACCCCTTGACCCCTTAATACAGGGCAATATATTTTTGAGGTTTTTAAGAGTATTCAACCCCCCAATACGAATGGATGTGATATGATATTGCCTCACTAGTGAACCCCCCGTGAGGTCTCCTCCCTTGAGATTCAAAGGATACATTATAGAAAAAGGCTAATGTTTCATCAATTTACCATGGTTTAGGCCTCAATACCTACACATAGTTCTAAAAAAACACAAGTGTGCTAATATGCCCACTTAAAGGAAAAGGGTCCCCTTTGGAGGTCATATGTGTTTGTTCAGGGCATTGTTATTGGCCTTGGACGAAAAACATATTCCTTCAGGGCCTAAGGGCTATGTTTTATCCCTCCACCATATTAAATTCCTTGTGACGATACCTTGTTCTAAAAAAATTTAATGGTGTCCACATCACCAATTTAATGCCAAATATCCCCTTGAGAGGTGATGTGTTTTGGTCCAAGGCATAATTCCTTGGACTAGATTTCATTAATATTATTTAAGGCAGAATGATGAAGCATTGGATTCCAACAATTTCCAAGGCCCTAAGACACATAGTTCAACCATGGAATCCATAATATTACCAATATTTCCACTTGGAGGCCAATGATATGCTTGACATGTTGATGTGTGGTGAATCGAGACATTGTTCTTTAACCTAGATACATAGAAATTTCCTTTAGGGAATACGACCTATGTTTTCCTCAACCATGTTCAAGGACTAGAGACTCATACCTAGTATCCAAAACCTTCTAGTGGAACTTGTATCCCTACTCAAAGGTGAGGATAACCTTGAGAGGTCTTGGGTAGTGGTTTGATGTATTGTACCTATAATAATTTTTAGGAGTCATATCCCACATTTCTTTCCCAAGCCATGCCAAATTCCTTAAAAACATACCTACTACTAAAAATATTCCAATAGCTCCCTTACCCCCACCTAGATGATAAGGATACCCTCAAGAGGTGCTATCTTGTAGATTGAGTTATTGCTCTAAGCCCTAGATACCTACAAGCTTCCTTTCTGGCCCAAGTTTTAGGATCCCTCCCCAACCTCGTTTTGTGTTCCAAGTTCCATACCTAGTGTTGAAGAACTTCTTAATGTAATTGATATCCCACAAAGAGGTGAAGTGTATATTTTAAATCTCATTTGTTGTGGTTTGAGATTTTGTTATTGTCCCTCTATGCATAGAAGTTTCCTTTAGGGTGTAAGGAAAATATTTTTTTCATAGACCATGTTTATAATCCTAAGACCCATAACAATTATTTAAAGCCTCCTAATGTAATTAATGCTCCCACTAAGAGGTGAAGGATTTCGTGGATAGTCCATCTGTGGTGATTTGAGCCTTTGTTATGGGTCTTGGGTATCTAAAATGTGCCTTCAGGGCCTAAGGCCTAATATTACTTTCCTAACCATGTCAAAGGCCTCGATACCCATGTATATTACACAAATCCACGTAATGGAATTGGTATCCCAAATCATAGGTTAAGGATACCATCAAGAGGTCCTATATTCTCATTTGAAGTGGCTTTCTTGACCATAGATGCCTAGATTGTTCCTTTACAATATAAATTTCAATATTCCTCCCTCGGCAATGTCTAGGGCCCCAAGACCTATATCTAATCGACAAGACCTAGATACATAGTATAATGGATACCCATGCAAAGTCATGTATGGTGCTTTAAGACATTATTCATGGATTTAGATGCATCAATGATTTCTTTAGGGATGAAGGCATGGTATTCTTCCGTAGAACATCACTCCCAAGGCCCCAAGACATGTACATACTACTCAAAGTCACCTAATGACAACTCATCCTCAATAACAAGCTAATGATACTTTGAAGAGGCCATGTGTGGTTGGTGGAGGCAACCTTGTTATTCCTTGATGGATAGAAGATTCCTTTAGGGACTGAGATTTAGGTCTCCTCAATTTACCACGGTGAAGGCCATAAACCTAGATACATATTGTCTCAATGGATCTGGATTCCTTATTGGTTTCCTTAGGGATAAATTCATGGTCTTATTCCCTATAATATCATTACCAAGGCCTTGGGACACCTAAATAAAACTCTTGATTTCCTCCTATGACTCATGTCAATGCCTTGAGATCTATCCCACTATGAAAAAAATCTTGATTGTGCCCATATCTAACTTTTATGCAAAATATAGACTGTAAAGGGTGTATGTTATGGTTCATGGCCTTGATAATTTCTCATTACAACAATAATATTATGTTAGAGTATACTTATTTCAAATTCTTCCCCAACCATTTTCTAAGACCCATCCCTAGTGCACAAAACCACATATTTCAGCCCATATCCCACTTTAATATTAATGATATACTATAATGTGCATGATATCCTATGTGATAGTTTGAGTGATCGATCTTAGACCAAGATGCCTAAAACCTTCCTTTAGGGCCTAATTCATGTGATTCCTCCCATGGATATGTCCAAGGTTCTCATACCTAGTGTCACTTACATGAACACTCAAATGCCAAGGATAGTGTTGGGAGTTCATGGGTGTGTTTTAAATATTCCTCTTATGATAATATACAAAAATCTAAGACCCATATATACTAGCAAAAACCTCATAGTCATGTCATTTTCCTCACTCAATGCTAAAGAATACCCCTAATAGGTCATGTGTAGTGGTTCGAGTTATTATATTTGGCCTTGGATGCATAAAATATTTTATTTGGGACTAAGGCCTATGTTTCCTCCCTAAAAAATGTTGAGGGCCTAAATGCCCACATATAGTGCTTAAAACCTCTTAGTTACATCAATACCCCCAATATTAGGCCAACGATACCCTTAGGAGTTTTTATGTTGTTGTTCGAGGTATACTTGTTAATCTTATATGCCTAGAGGTTTCCTCTAAGGTCCAAGGCCAGAGTTTCATCCCTTAATCATGTATATTCCTTGAAGACTTATACCTAGTTTTATTTCTTCCAATGCCCCCCACTATCCCTATTGTAAGGCCATAAATATTTTCAAAATGTCGTGTATGTTGGCTCAACAAATCATTAGTATCCCTGCATCCCTAGAAGATTCATTTAGGTTAACGTTTAGGTTTCTTCTCCTAACAAGGTTGAGGGCCAGTAGACCTATCGCTAGTGATCACAACTTATAATGGCATCAACACCCACACATAAAAATTAAGAATACTCTTAGAAAGACACGTGTTTGATCATCTTTCTTGGTCCTAGATTCCTAAAAGTTTCTTTTAGGGCCCAAGGTAGAGGTTTCCTCCCTTGAACATGTCCAATGATTTGAGACCCATGCCTTGTGCTTGAATCCTAATAATGATACTAATATCCATCAAGAAAATTAATAAGATCAATAAAAATATACACTATCGAATAATCAAATTTCAATTCAAATAACTCTTATTAATTATTTATAATGATAATAAATTAAAAATGGTTGTCTTTAATTATTTATCAATATTAAGAATCATAGGTATTTATTTGCTTGAATAATATTAAAAATTGAATAATTGAATTGAGTTATTTACAAAATAATTCTTTTTGAACTTGTTGTGTTAATGATGCAAAAGCTCATAAATGAATCATGTGAGTTTATGTGTTTAAATAGTATAAAAAATAATAATTGAATTTGTTGTGATTGAGGTGTAAAACTTCATAAATTAATCATGAACATTTATTTGAATGAAAAAAATTGATTTAAGTTATTTAAAAAATAATTATTTGTTAAGATGCTTATGGTGCAAATAATCATAATTAAATATGATTTGTACATGTCCATGTGACAAATATGCACTTAGCACCAGTATATGGTACTTGCCAACATGACATTTCTCTATGCTCATGATTCATTTTGTTGGAATTTGCATTCAGCACTTCCCGTGAGTTTTGCGACATGGGTTAACCCCCTCTCGTGGATATTAACTTTGGAGATTGTAGCAAATATTAACACTTGCAGGTTTTAGTCTAACGACAATCGTGCTCCAACAAATGGTATCAGAGCAGTAGGTCTCGAGTTCGAAACTCACCCAGGTAACGCTGGGGGGATTGTTGGCATTTGCGTCTAGCGCTCCCCGTGAGTTTCACGTCATGGCTTAACCCCCTCTCATGGATCTTAACTTTGGCGATTGTAGCGGGGATTAACACCTACAGGTTTTGGTCTAACTACAATCATGCTGCAACACCTTTAGCCTAAGGCCTAAGATTATTCTCTTGACCATGTTGACAACCGTTGGACCTATCCATAGTAATTAAATCCTTGTAATAATGTCAATGCTCATACATAGAGGGTAAGAATACTCTTACGAAGATGTGTGGTCCTGACCTTTAAGGTGTCTTTCTTGGTCCTCTATTTTAAAAAGCTTTTAAAATGTTTATTTTAGGACAATAGGTAGATTTTTTCTTTATTGACCATGTCCATAGATCTAAGATACATGCCTTTTGCTAAAAACCTAATAATGAGAATAATTTCCCTCAAGAAATTAATAAGATTAAATATTTTTAATTGGATAATCAAATTTTAATTCAAATAATTTTTATTACTACTCTATACCACAAATAAATTAAAAATTTGTTTGTTTTTATTTATTTGTCAATTGTGTTTATTTGTATAAATAGTATTGCAAATGAATAATTGGATTGATATATTACAAAATAATTATTTTTGAACTTGTGCTTGTGGTGCAAAACTTCATAAATGAATCATTCACTAATTTATTATTTAAGTTTTATAAAATTAAATAATTGAACTTGTTGTTATTGTGGTGTAAAAGCTCTTTGGTTGTTCATTTGAATTAATAAAACAAAAAACTATTGAATTTACAATAGACTTATTTATGAATTATTTATATTTATGGTGGAAATCCTCATAATTCAATCCTAGTTACAATACATGTATATATGACAAGTAATAGCTTAGCACCACTTTTTGGCATTTGCCAAGGTGGCATTTCCCTTAACATGGATGAAGAAGAACTCAATTTCCAATAAAGTTCACAAATATAACACCATATTAACACCACAAAATATAAATGGTGCTAATACCACCACCTTAACACCAAAAAATGTAAATGGTGTTTATAACACCACCTTAACACCATAAGAATATAAGTGATGTTAATACCACCAACTTAACACCACAAAATATAAGTGGTGCTAAAAGATAGGTTTTCTTGTTATGTGGTGCGATCAATTAATAATAGAGCCATATAGCAATATAGTAACACCTCAAGAAGCGCCTGCCTCTGCCATCTAGTCTCTTGGTTCCTCCGGAATCACAATCTCTGCTATTGTTGAAAGACAAATCAAAGGCAATGGGCAGATTAATGAAGACTACTCGTCGTTCACACATGCTCCACAATACATGCATGTAGCGCTGGTCATTCCTATTCAAATATTGTAGCTGGTTTTACATATCATGTCTGTCCAGGAGTTTCTTATCAAACTCGTGATCATGAGTTATTGGGAATTAGAATACTGGAAGATGACAAGAACATGTATAAGAGCTACCGGTTGCCTCATGTCAAGGGAGAAGAAGGGGTTGGTGATCAAGTGCGTTGCTCAAGAATTTTTAATCAAGAAGCGAATGCAAAGCCACTTCCTACAATATTTGGAGAAGGATGTGGATCGTTAGAGATTCATGAGCCTAACTTTGGAGCCAGACAAGTTACAGTTTGGGCGCAGGACGATATTGTCGCTGCTTCTGATATTTTTCAAATATATTCGAGCATTGAACATCGGAGTGCGTTTAGGAACATTGATGCCAACCATTTAATATTGCGGAGATATCTGATTGTTAAACAAAAACTAAACATTAAACTATTTAATATAAACATAAAAACAAATGCTATTTAATAAACATACATATTTTCTTATCCACCTCTTAACTGAAACTTATTTAAATTTTAATCAAGATGTTTTTGAGCATAACAAGATATGAAGACCATAAAATGAATCTCCATTGTACACTTGAATTTTGTTGATCTACTCAAGGAAGTCTAAAATCTCATATAATATCTAAACACCTATAGATGTAATTCCAAAACTACAATAAAAACTTAAAAATAAGAGCATATCATAGAAATTCAATGCTTCCCTGCTTGTGATCCAAAGGAGCAGGCACTTCTTTTAAATAGTAAACTACCGGAAGGCACTTCTTTTAAATAGTAAACTACAGGAGTAGTTTGGAATTCGGCGGGCAGGTAAATGCTGGACGGATGCGCCCACAGAAACCTGCTCCATAGGACAATTGAGGTCTCCGTTGTCAAAAAAAACAAATAAACATTAATTTCTTGATGAAGAGAAAAGACGAGCGCGTCGGCCATTGGTTGCTAAAATGTTGTTCAAGATTATTAAGATGGTGGACAAACGTCAGGATTATAGGGTCAGGGCTGTCATGGATGGCATCTGATAGGCCAACTCAGAGCGTTTTATTTTTGCTTTTTGGTTCATACAAATATTAAAATATGTAAAGCGAATTCCTTTGATAGGGTAAGTCGAAAAGCTTTAGCAGTTCGATTTCTTGGATCTGGACAAAAGAATATGTACAAAGCTAATTCATTTGGTTTTTTAGATTTATGTCTAGAGTTGAAAATAGACATGTAAAGATTTACGAGTGGATTTAGAGAACGAAGGAAACAGATAATAGTATTATGTCATGAAAAAAGATAAAAATTATTATTTTTACTGGGATTTATTTCAATTTCAATTAAAAATAATTATTATAATTATAAATATTAATATGAAAAAATATATTTCATTGAAAATATTAAAACATATTAAATTTATTTTTAAATTTAAACATAATTTTATCAATTACAAAGTATATTTTTAATGAAAAATATGTTTTTTTTATTTACTATCATTTTATAAATAGGTTTTAACCACCAAAGTAATAAACAACCTAAAGTATATATGAATCTCTAAATTACATACCAGCATAGATCCATCTTAAACCAGTATCTATGAGGGATCCAATTTCTTGAGGTGTATTTCTTTTTTTAAATTTAAACTCAAGAAATTTGATTTCTCTTGATTGATAGATAGGGGTTTAAGTTTTAAGTTTTTATTTTATAAACGAACATCTATTTTTTAATTACTTTTCATAATATTTTATTTTATGAATCAACCTAGATTTTTTTTAAATACTTTCCAAATACTTATTACCTTTTATTAGATGGTTATAGGATTTTTTTTAAATACTTTTTACTTTTTATTAGATGTTACGCTTCATAACGCTACAGTACACGTTGGAAAATCTCCCCCATACTCAGTTGTAGAGCACCTCGTTTCACTCGGTGCAATAACTAGCAATTGTTAAAGTAAAGTATACATGATGAATTGAAAAAGAGAGCTTCTTCCTCATCATAAAAACATCACTTTTCAAAAACAATATAAAGTAATGTTAACTATAACATATTAGCTCATTGTATGTGGTACATGTTGGTTTTAAAGTACATTGGTTTAGATTGATAGAAATAACTAGGAACAAATTACTGTAAAGGATATAGAGATCCATGTATTCAATGTTGACATTTAAAATGACATATTGTGGAACCAACTTTGAACCTAATAAAATAATAAAACATTGAAGCTTGGAAGAAGGTCATAGGGAAAATGGAGAATGAAAACATTGTTTACAATAAAGTATGTACAAAGCAATTTCATACATTAAAAATAAAAAATATAGGTTATGTGTACATGGAGAAAACTATAAACTCCATGCTTGCTTACTTAATAAAAGTGGAAGAAAATATGTGATGGCATACTGTGAAAATCCTCATAGCAAATCTAAGAGATGATGTGTACCTCACAAGAGTAATTATGATTAAGCAGAAAAATAGAAGAAGAGTGAACAATACAGTATAATGAGCAAGAGAATAATATGGTACAGTAGAACTCAGATAGAAGCAATAATACTTCACACACACTAGGTAATTAATCACAATATGGAAAAATAAATAGTACAATGGTAGAGAGGATTCGAATGCCCAAGGTGGCAATTCGAATTAGCCTCTCAGAGTGATCATAAGATCAATAGAGTGTCATCGGAGTACAACTGGAAGTCTTCATCATCATCAATGGAGTCATCAATGCTCAAGCAACTGCCAACCATCAGTCAAACTAACTCTGGTAGGTGTAACTGAGTGTAACTGACTGTAACTGAGTGTAACTGAGTGACAACTGAACTGGTAGGTGAAGAAGGGCGATTTGCTTCCTAAAATCAAGGAAGAAGGGCGTATTAAGAAACTGGAGGGCTAAAACTAAATAGTGAGAAGCTCCTGGGGGTTGGCTAACTGAGGGCTAGGTGCTGGACTGATGACTGGGATGCATGCAAACCCTAGAATGCATGAAAACCCTAAAGGTGCATGCATGACTGAAAATGTAAATGATCAAAATACTGGTGGGACTAGGATGGAGTATAGGAATATCGTAACACCCCCCCTTAATCCATCCTGGGCCCTGGTAACTAAGACCAAAGGTCACCCAATACAATGAATAATAACAGTCAATAAACCAAGGAAGTAGAAAAATTTCATGGGAAACATACCCCCTCCTCAAAAAATAGACTGTAAGGCACACATAAAAATAAATGCTCCAAACTCAAGCAGGCGCGATGCTTGGTCATATGTCTGGAGGTATCTTCTTCTTGGGAAGAAGTGGATCATGCTCAAAAAGCATGTGCTTGTACTTGCTCTTCAGATCGAATGTGATGAGAACAAATCCAACAGTATGAGAATGATCATTGAACCTGTGATTTGAATCAGCTGAGGTAGGATCAAATTTTTGAATGTGCATATAGTCTTTTGTCTTCTTCTTCGAACCACCATGGGTGAAATTATGCCAAAAAGAACTATTACATGTTTGCTTGAAATCAAAATCAAATTTAAGACTTAAAAAACAGTTTCTTGAGATCTCCTTTGAACTAGCAGGGGTGAGATCAAAACTATCATATGCATGAGAAATTTTCCCAAGCAGTAATTACTTAGAACCCAAATTAGATACGAGACTTGAATCATGGTTTCTTGAGATCTCCTTTGAACCATGAGAGGTGAGATCAAAACCAGCATATGCATGAGAAATTATCCCAAGTGAATGGCAATGGCCATATTCTTCAATGACCTTCTGAAAGCATGGAATTATGATCATATAGTAGTATAAAAGAGGATATAGCTGGAGAGGAGCGAATGCATTACCTTCAATAGCTATTTTGACCTCCGAAATAATCATGTGATCATGATGCAAACCAACAGACTTTGGTGCAAGAGAGGATTTATGACCTTCTGCAATATCTAGAGTGTGAGCTGGCACAGAAAGAGAAGAAAGTTTGAGCATGAGTGGAGAATTTGCAAGTTCTTTGTCAACAACTTCAATATGAGATGATATTGGTTCATGATCTGAGAGACCATCAAGGGGAGCGAATGCATCACTTTGCTTGCTTTCGAATGGGTTAGGACCAAGTCCTTCATTCTTTCTGCCAAATTTTTCATCCAGGTGAGCCCATAACTCTTTTGGAGTTTCAACACCATCACGGTATTTGAATTTGAATCTTTGGTATGCACACAAGGCAAGCATCATTGTTCCAAAGGCCATGTCACCTTTATTCAACCAGTCAATATTCTCTTCAGAGGATTCGAACTCTCTTTCAAAATAACAATCAAAGAGATCATGACTCTTTAAATATGCTATCATTTTTTGTTTCCATTCATCATAGTTGAATGGAGAAAGAAGAGGGATTCCTTCTAAATATGAATCCATTGATGCTGTAGAAGACCTGCAAAAACAATAGAGAATAACTGCAACTGCTACTGCTGCAAAAATGCAGAAACTGCTGCAACTGCTGCACTCGAAATCTTGGTAATAACTTGCAAAAAAACTCTCAAGAATGGAGATAAACAATACTTTCAACATGTTCTGATACCATGTGAAAATCCTCACAGCAGATCTAAGAGATGATGTGTACCTCACAAGAGTAATTATGATTAAGCAGAAAAATAGAAGAAGAGCGAACAATACAGTATAATGAGCAACAGAATAATATCGTACAGTAGAACTCAGATAGAAGCAATAATACTTCACACACACTAGTTAATTAATCACAATATGGACAAATAAATAGTACAATGGTAGAGAGGATTCAAATGCTCAAGGTGGCAATTCGAATTAGCCTCTCAGAGTGATCATAAGATCAATAGAGTGTCATCGGAGCACAACTAGGTGTCCTCATGATCATCGGAGCACAACTGGAAGTCTTCATCATCATCAGTGGAGTCATCAATGCTCAAGTAACTGTCAACCATCAGTCAAACTAACTCTGGTAGGTGTAACTGAGTGTAACTCAGTGTAACTAAGTGTAACTGACTGTAACTGACTGTAATTGAGTTTAACTGAATGTAACTGAGTGACAACTGGACTGGTAGGTGAAGAAGGGTGAGTTGCTTCCTAAAATCAAGGAAGAATGGCGCATTAAGCAACTGGAGGGCTAAAACTGAATAGTGAGAAACTCCTAGGGGATGGCTAACTGAGGGCTAGGTGTTGGACTGATGACTGTGATGCATGCAAAATGCATGCAAACCCTAAAAGTGCATGCATGACTGAAAATGTAAATGATCAAAATACTGGTGGGACTAGGATGGAGTATAGGAATATCCTAACAAATAGTTGGTTGTGTAGGAAGGATAATAACTTTAGTCCATAGTGAGGAACATCTAAATTTGTAACTGCATATTATATGTACAAGTATCTTTTTAAATAGTTTCAAATCATTTTTAAAAAGAAAACATAGATATTGCAAGGTTGCAAATTTCTTTAAGTGTGAGCCATACATTTATCCTCTTCACAGTGGAATTTCATATATGGAAAGAAAATCACAATATTAAATTGTCGGCTCAAAAAAAATTCAAACATGAGATTTTCCATCTCATAAACAAAATCAAACGTCTATATATTGTGCTATTGCAGAATACAAAGAGAGACATATGAAGGAAAACTGGGATCTAGCATAAGAACAACAAAGAAAATAGGAAGTTACTTACTGTGAAGGCAAGCCTTTCTTCAATCCGATAAGTAGGGTGATTGAGGGCATACTGTTCTCTAGTCAAATTCTTCACCTGAATTAAAGCTATGGCCACATTGTCCCAATAGAGAATCTATATGTCTATGGAACTAACAGGATCCAGATCAAATGGGAAGAGCTCTCTCTCTAATGGAATATACACATGCATGTCACACACTTTACTTAGCTAATAATTTTTTAGTGAAGTGACAACTATGAAGTATGCACCTTAGGCTTTGGCGCATGGAACAAGCCTTAGAAGCTCTTTTGTAGTACCACTCTTACTAAATAGAACAAGCACATCATTGGGCCCAACTATTCCAATGCTACCATGGAGGGCATATGTGGGTGACATGAAAACAACCTTTGTGCCTATTGAAACCAATTTATGTGTTATTTCATGTGGAACAAACCCACTTTTTCCCACTCCTGTGAAGAATATGACTCCCTTGGCATACATGAGAACTTGGGTGAAGGCCTATAACTAGGCATATTCAACATTGGAGAGGAAATAATCGAGGTGCTTCTTTTGCTCCTCAAATAATTTTTGCACGTGGGGGATGTCAAATGCAGAATTAATTCCATTGTCCTTTGTGATGTTGTCCATTGGTTCAGGAAATGTCCCCATTGTTGCAAATCCGTGAAAGCTCAAAGTGCCCTATAGTTTAAGCGTGCAATGTGCTATAGTTAAGGCCACCTTCTCCTACATTGAAGGCATGTTTAAGGGAACGGGTGGAGTGCAGATTGCAAGATCCGTCGATTTGGGAAGAATACATGCAAAGTCGACTCCCCTCAGTGCCAAGAAGGGTCTTCTTCATGACATGTTCACAATGTTTCCTGTAAAAGATACCGTGCGATACATATGGAAGGGAAATAAGGCCGAGTGAGAGCAGAAAGTCAACATTCTTGAAGGCACCAAACATGATTTTGGAACCTCCCACCAAGTCTGTCTTCCTCGATATCCATGCATCTCCAAAATCGACGTGCTTTCCCTCTAACGTTGTCTCAACATGCTCTTCCAGATGTCTTCCCTCTTTGAAAGTCAGTAATCAATTTGATACGGATACTTTTGTTGAGATACTTTCTTTTTATTCACAGGAAGCATGGATAAAAACACAACGTAATGGTTGACACTCCATGGGGAGAAATAATCCGACGAGAAGGTGGCTAGGTATCTCGGACTTGAGGATTTGGAGTCTTCTGACTTCCTGATAGCCATGACATCTCCAAACTCGATGTTCTTTCCCTCCAATGTCATGTCGGCATGCTCTTCCAGATGCCTGCCCTCTTTGAAGGTCGATAATTGATTTGATACAGTTACTTTTGTTGGGCTAATTTCTTTTTATTCACAAGGAGCATTGTTGTGGAGGTTTGTATGACTATAGATGTATTTTGGGTGCATTTTTAGGACTATGTGAGCTTAAGTGAGATTTTTGTGATTATTGGGTAGTGAACAAGATCTAGTATCTAGATTTGAGACTCTTATCTTGTCATTCACAACATCATTTAATATTGTTAATTAACTTGAGCATTGAGGCTTCTCTAGAAGTTGAAAGCATCATACTACATTTCCATAACATAATATATTCTTAAAAAAAAACTATTGTCCATCTTTTGAAGGTATAATTTCTAAGCCTCCATCTCAATTATTTAATCATCTGTCAAGAAGGGAGTTTGGTAATCAAAACCAGAGCTCATCACAATCGAAGTTGAAATGTCACATCCCCTTCCATCAATTTGACCAATAAAGGGGGACATGAACTATTCGGGGCCTCCGCCCCATAGCCGTATTATGAATTTCATAACATATAAAATATGTGTGCAGATGCATAACTAAAAATACACAGCATAAATAAACTATATCCACACACATCTAGCGGGCATATATAAACTCAATTATCACATGAATCAAATAAAAACATTGCACATTGACATAGAAAGAATACGTATCTTTATCCAATGTAGATCCAAGCAACTGGCCTTAAAACAATGATTTTCCACCCAACCATAGCCACTTTGTCTAGCATATACCCTTTATATTGAGAGGCCACCCCCAAGTTGGGCTATGAGGCCACCAGGGAAAGGGAAACACCTACAGGATTCTCTCTCTCAACCCACAACCCATTCTGCTCTCTATGGTGCCAATTTCTCATACAAATCTCTACATGGATCTCACTCAGCCATTACAGCCTTGGATCCTACAATATCTACCCCACAAAACACCTTTATGTGCTCATGCATCCCCTTCACCGATCCATGGTTCTCTTGGGTGATCCCATCTTATCAGGTGCTCTCAATGTGTGCATAGAAGGAGGCCACTTTGATGTATGTTGTTAGAGAACCACCCAAAGCCTCAATTCATGGCTTCTCAAGCATCTGTGAGCAACATAACTCAATGGGTAAAGGTTCCTAGCTTGCCCAACCTCTGCGCTCACCTACAAGCATCTATTTTTCCTTCAAATATGCAACTATGTCCCTAAATTCAAATTTCTGGGTTATACATAGTTTGGTAATGGTCATGAACAACCACATGAAGCTCTACGTAATGTATATTTACATGAGAGAATGAGAGAATGAGGGTTGACTCTATAGGATATGAGATAATGGTGAAAAGACAACTAGCATAGCTTATGATCATAGAAGAAAGGTATCCTGACAATTGGAGATTAACTTTTGGCAGTTGACAGAACTATCACAAAAGTGCAATTTGCCCCATGCTTTAATAATTGCATGAGGTGACTTTTCCCACCAACCTCACACATGCATTCAATGATTGGAAATATTCAAAAGAAGCTGATTGGCTCACTTAAAATTTACATGGAAAAAATATGATGAGTTCTAAGGTTAACACTTGGGTAGTAAAGGATTTAGTCTTCCATAGGCCCCCTTCTTTCTTTCCCTCTAGTGGAATCATAGCCCTCTAGTGGTATTTACACTACTATCTTGGACCATTTTATTATTTATGCAATATAATATTTATATATATTTCAAGTTAGCATGACAAACCAACCATACGGCTGAAATGAAAATATATACATCATACATTCCTAGCCATTCACTATTTAGGTCTTGGCCTTGAGCTCTGCACTAGGAATCCGTACTAGCAAATTACATCATTTACATAATTTTGGTTAAATACATTCCAAGTCAAAATGGGGGGTATTACATGAAATCTGCTGCTAAATTAATGGGTGAAAATGAATTTCCTTGCACCATTACCTCATAGAAAAGAAGATTCTAAAACCACATCTTACAATCTAACTATTTCTTGGACATGTTAATTGATTACAGTTTATGTATAATCAATTATTGGCATCTTGTATCATCACTCATACTTTCAAAATTGTGCTTTATACACAAAAGGGCACATTGCCTCCAGGTTGCTTCATCCATACATGCCATATTGTTTATATTTATGATTGCCCCATTCTTGAATAAGGTTGGAATTTGTATTTAAATTTAAAATGATATGGATATATTCTATAATTCTGATTTTCTTTGTTACATAAAAATTTATGGATCACTTAAGTATCCATTAGACGATAATTTAGTTCTACGTGAGCAAGATCATATGAAAACAAAATTCTTAAAAATCCATATTGTGTTGTGTTTTATGAGTTTCATGAGTTTCATGTTAGTTCGAATAACCATATATGCCTTACCTTCAAGTAATTGTGTGCTTTCATATTTTCAAATGATGTTGATAAATAGTTATATTGAAAAGGTTACACCAAATATTGTTTAGTGAGGTTGATAAATGCTTATATCTATACAAGAGTTTGTGATGAGATGCATGCTTACAATAAAACTCATTAAGAGATGGAATTGAATTAATTTTATTACAAGATTTGCAACTTATACTTGATCTTAGTTAATTTTATTACAAGATTTGCAACTTACAGAGTTAATTTTATTACAAGATTTGTAACTTACATACTTAATTTTACTACAAGATTTGCAATTATGGTGTACATCATATCATTTGTTTCATTCCTCCATTTTATGAGCCTACGTGAGGGAGAGGCTTCTAAAACATATATTTGTGTTGTAGCCTTGATGACTTGATGATAGCTTTTAGAATAAGTTGTGAAAATTTTGTGAAGAACTTCAACACTAAGAATAAACATAATTAATGATTTTATATGGGATATGTGCATACTGAGTGGTAGTGAATAGGTAAAGATGAATTGAAAAATTAAATAAGAATAAGCACAACATTTTTATATTCGATATTTCCATAGTATTAATACTTGTTTAGTCCCTAATATGTATGTCCTAATATATATGTTCAAGTTTTTAGATGTTAATTTTGTTTTCAAGGAAATTTCCTACAACCCCCTATATAGTTAGTTGATACGGGATTAATCAAATACTAAACAATATTAACTACAACATTGATTACAACAAATTGAACCACCCCTTTTATGTGACATTAAATATTAATTTGTAAATACAACATTGATTACAACAAATTGAACCACCCCTTTGATATGAAATTAAAAATTAATTTGTAAATAATGATGTAATAATTTTTTTTTCGATGCAAATATTATTTAATTCCAACGAAAGTTGGTCCATATTGAAACATGTAATGATTGAGGTGGGAGGGCCTAGCGTTGAAACTTTCCAAATTTTTTTATATTATTATTTAAATTTCTAGTCAGATAATGGCTAGTTTTTATGATTTTTCAATAGACATCTCACATTAAAATATCTTCGTCGCGATCCAAAAGGGTATTTTTTTTAACCTTGAATGCATTCCAAAACGGGTTTTTAATATTTTATTTTATAGCTACAATGCGAACCACAGAGGTGAGAAAACTGAAATCCACGCACCATAATTTTTTGTTTTGAAACTTAATTTCTTTTTATTAATTTGTTAGATCCGAATTGAAGATAACTTATTGGTGTAAACATGGATTATGTTGGTGACTTACAAAATTTGAAAGTCAGTACACTAAGTTATTTTCTAGAAGGCCATATCAAAGTGGAGAAACTAGGAGGCATGTGAGCCCTACATCGCTGCTTTTGGGTTGGACCATTTAGCGTTACAAACACTGTAAGAGCATCTTCACCTTTCCTCGCACTCTCTTCTGTGCAACTCTTTGCTGTCCAGTTGTATACCATGACCTTTCACATAACAAGCAACTATTTTATTGACAATGGCCCAACAAGTCATCTTCTCCATTCAGCGTTTGTACTCTTTTTATTATATATCTCTGAACTCCAAATTTTCTCATTACAGTCTTTCCACAGTTTTGCGCTTCTCAAACTCATCCAGTCCCTTCCCATTGGCCTCCATTTCTGTTTGAACATTCCAATTGGCAATGGCCTCTGCGTTCACTTCCATTGCTGTGAATCCCTCCACCAATTCTTGCTACGAGGTTTTCCTCAATCATCGTGGTGAGGATACAAAACTTAACTTTAGCAGCCATCTTTACCGTCGCCTGGTTTTACATGGATTCCGAGTCTTTTGGGATAAGCAGGAAATGCAAGTGGGAGATACTTTAACTTCACAAATACAGAACGCTATTCAAAGCTCGTCAGTCCATGTGGCTATCTTCTCGCCTCGATATGCAGAATCTAAATGGTGTCTCGATGAACTCCTCCTCATGGTGGAATCTGAAAGGCCCATTATTCCTGTATTTTACCATGTCCAGCCCACTGAGATTAGACAGACACAGGGGGGAGGAGTCTATGCTCAGGCCATACGCAACCTCGAAAACAAGAGAACGTATGACTCTCAGCCGCGTTACAACTCCACCACCATTGAAAAGTGGAGAAAAGCTCTTTCAACTGTTGCAGAAATAAGTGGGCTAGAGCTCGACAAGTTCAACGGGTGAGAAGTCGAACTTTCCTTCTATGGATTCAATCCGTAAGATTATTTACCTATAGTTTTATTTATTTTCTAACTATTAGTTTTTATATTTTCTTGTGAATAACCAGGGACGAGGGGGAGCTACTCGATAAGGTCGTTGATTCTATCTCGCAAAAGCTGAAGAAAACCTGCTTTGATGTGGCAGAACATCCAACAGGTTTGGATGAAAAGATTAAAGATTTTGAAAACAGAGTTTTCTTGCAGCAGCAAAGTGGCAAACCTCAGGTCATAGGGATAGTCGGTTTGGGTGGTATAGGAAAGACAACTTTGGTTCAAGAATTTTTCAATAGAAAGAGTTCAGACTACAATAAATCTTGCTTTTTATGTGATGTAAGAGAGAATGCACGGAAAGCGTCTTTAGAATCATTGCAGAGGAAACTTCTTAAGGGCTTGACTCAAATGGATCTAGAAATAGAAAGTGTTAGTGCAGGTAGAGAGATGCTTAGAAAGCGTATTTCATTTTGTGAATTCTTAGTGATTTTAGATGATGTAGATCATGTTAATCAGTTAGATGCACTTCTGAGGCCAATTCGAGATGTTCTTCACTCAAACAGTTTAATATTGATTACATCTCGAGACAGAGATGTTGGTATCAGAGCCATCGATCATCTATACTCAGGTTCTCATGGATTCCCATATTCCTTATGATGAGTTGAGAAATAAATCTCTTACTGAATGTTCTACTTCCTCTATGAATGATTTATTTCCCAGTCGTGATATTCAATGGATAAATCATGGTAGTTCAGAGTTTGTTAATAATGATCCTACAAAACCTTTTGAACTACCCCGACTCTCAGCAGATCAGATATATAAGGATATGTCTATGTTTCATTTTAAGTCTAGACAACTTTTCCAAGTTCGTGAAGGTGTTTCTGAAGTAACTGTAAATAATAGTTCAGCCGGTCAGACCCTTGGTCTCCTTGACCCAGCAGAAGTAAAAAGTTATAAGAAAAAATATGGAAAGAATTTTGTTAATCTTGGTAGAGCCCTCATTGGAGTGGAACCTCTGGTCCGTCCTAGCATAAATGCCACAGCCCTTGTCTGCTGTTTGGATAATCGACACAATAAGTTCATGGATGCATTAATTGGTGGAGTCCAAATGCCACTCTCAAATGGCATTCAATATCTGGATATAATTCCTGGCTTTAACATCTCTCTGAATGATCCCTGGATTCACAAAGTATTAGAGGTCAAGATTTATACATCTGGTTTTGATATGAAGCCTGTAGCCTTAAACCTCCGGATTCATCATTCTCTTTCCCTACGATTCACTAATACTCAGAATCCCATCAATCAGTTGTATCCCAGAGACCAAGACACGGCTGCATTCTTGGTTCGAAGCGATCCCAGGAATGGTTCCCTTGTCCCTTCAAAAATTTCTTGGAACCAACTCAACTTTCCTCCTGAGTGGGTGGTGGATGCCCCAAAACAACCTCTTTCTCAGTCTGTCACCACCTCCGATATTCGTGAAGACTCCTCCTCTGCCGTTATCTCTTTCCCTCCTCCAACAGCCCAGCATGGTGGGAATCTTCTACCCAGATCTACCTCTTTCCGCACAACTTCATCAACTTCCTCTGAACGCCCCATAAGCAGGACTTCCTCCGAAAAGGAACCTTTCTTAAGACGAGCCTGCTTACATAAAGAAGTTCCTGTAAATATTCCCTTTTCTGTTGTTTGTCCAAATTGTCAGGACTTAGTCCCTCCCAAACAACCAAAACCTAAAGAAAGTTCATATAACTATCCATGTCCAAATCCTGAGTGTGAACCTTCTCCTCTAAGTCAATATCCACATGAATCTGAATTCATGATGGCATCATCTACCTCTAACTGGTGGGAAGAGAATTTCAAGAAAGCATCTACAGGTATCACTGAAATCCACAAGGATGAAATTTCTGATGCTACATCCCAGTTAGATCGTATTTTGTCTATCCAGAAACCCCACTTGGATAAATCTGGTCTAGGATTCTGCCCACTCTCTAGCCAAACCAAAAAATTGCTAGACCTGCCTGCTCGAGAAATGGAAAAAGGTGAGCAATACAGACTTCAGGCTAGAGAACATAGGATTCAACAAAGAATGGCACTCCCGCCATCCAGAATGAAACCTTGTACCAGGAAAGACATCAAAGAACCCTCCTTGGCCCATAAAGAAATATTTGAGATAATTAAGTTTGGCCATGCTCCTTTTGCTCCCAAGGATAAGATTATGAAAAATCTGTTTTATTGGGATCTCTACACTCATCCAGAAGCTAAAGAATTCTGGAAACAAACTTTGCCCCCAGGAGAAAGGAGAAGAATGTCTGAAAGATGGCACTTTGAGATGGATCTAAGAAATGAATGGATTTCCTTCTATGAATGGAGGAAGGAATTCGAACAGACACTGGCCATGATGCAGTCCTCTGCAAAATTTGAGGACAAGAAGCCTGAGTCCAAAAGAGAAAGGACTCAGAAAGGCCATTTATGGAAAAGTCTCCAGGGTGAAGAAATCTACACAGAAGCACACTTCCCACCCTTCAGACCAATTAAGCTTGAATATGAAGATGGATCAGCTCCTGCAGCTCCCATCCTTCTGAATAATGAGAAAGCAGAACAAGCAAATTGGTCAAACTTGGCACTAAAAGGATTGGCCATCCAAAACATAGAAATACAAAATAAAATGCCAAGATCCGCACAGGTTGATTCTTTGCAATATACTTGCAGAAAAATTCATGATGAAGTTCAGCATATTCGTTTAAATACTGTTGAACATATCCCAGTCTCTGCTCAAGAAGTCAGAACGGAAAATGACTCTCTAAAGGATGATTTGACAGATTCCATATCTGACTTAGACAGGAATGTAGGGGAAGCCTTTTCCTACATCGCAGAGAAAGTCAATTACACTGCCAAAATAGTTGGCAGGATCCAAGCAGAAATTGCTAAGCCAAAAATTGATGCATCTAAGCTTAGCCATCCTGGTGAATTATCTCTTGCTAGTTCACTACCTATCACACTTTCTGCTCCTCTCACTCCGAAGACCTCTGGAAAAGAAGTCATTCTCATGACTGCAGAATCGAGTTGGAATTATAATAAGCCGCGCAAATTTGTGCCTCCAGATCTCCACAAAGAAGATTCAGGCTTCCAGGAATCTTTTAACCCAAAGAATTTTTATTCATGGAATTTGGATGATAAGAATGAAGGTGAAATATTAGATATGGTCAATAAAATGATGATATGCTTTCAAGCTTATATGTCTACAGGAAAACATGACCATGCAGAGGCAGTCAATGTTATTGTCTCTGGATTCAATGGCAATTTGGGTGTTTGGTGGAATACCCATCTCCCAAATGTTCAGAAAATGGAAATTCAGACCAGCACTAAAAATGGTGAACCAAATATCATTGGTGCGCTCCTGGCTGCGATCATTGCAGAATTATGTGGCTATAGTGCTACGATTGCAGAAAAACATAAACAGATCTTGCTGCAACTCAGAATCAAGACAGTATCCCAGTATCACTGGTATCATAAGCAATGGATCAGGAGAATCTATAAGATTGAGTTTGATAGAGCAGAAGAAAGGGTTTTCAAAGAAAAATATTTTGCTGGTCTGCCCTCAGGATTCCGGGAACTCCTACGCGATAAATTTGAAGAAGATCTGTCTCTCCACACATAGGGCCAATTCAGAGCTGCTGCAGAAAAAATCTTCCTGCAATATTGTGAAAATAAAAAGCTCGATAAAGACCTCTCCCACTCGGTCTCTTTTCGTGGCGGTAGGGAAGTCTGCCGGATGTTTGGCATTGAGCCTCCCAAAAAAGCTCACAAACATCACCTCGGCCATAAAACAAAAAAGTATAAAAGAAAGTCTGCTAGCAGATGGAAGGAAAAGTATCCTCCAGACCCAAGAAAAGAGCCAGAGAAAAGAAAAATGAAATGCTTCTATTGTGGCAAAGAAGGCCACTCTGCTTCTGAATGCTACAAACGAAATCAAGATTATCAGAGGAAGCAGAAAGGAACAAGGACTTGGTCTAACAGAGAAAAGGTATTTCCCAAGGTGGAACCTTTTGATGATAATCTCAGAGGAATACCCAGAAGAGCCCCTCCAAGAAAACACAACTTGATGCATATAGCAGCATCAGATGAAGAGAACACAGATGAGACCAATGAAACAGAAAACAGTGAACCAGAAAACACTGATCTCATGCATGTCCACCAGATGTACAATAATCCTTGCAAATGTGGTGGCAAATGTACTGAATGCCGAGAAGAGCAAGTGACTTATGACTCAGATAGTTCTTTGCAATCACATGAACAGGAGTTGTTTGCCGCTTGGACTAAACAAAATACTCGAACAACGTCTTCCTCTTCCTCAAGCGACTCGGAAGCAGTAAATTGTTTCATGGCTGGTACCGACGATGAAGATGAAGAAGATCCTAAAGAATTGATAAAGAAAGCTATTGCCAGAATGAAAGAAGGCAATAAAAAGAATGACTTAGTAAATAGCTTCAACAAGATTTTCTTGGATGACAAGAAAGGCAAAGGAGGACAAAGCTCAAAGCATAAATTCAGGAGAAAATATGTCCAAGAAACAGAATCAGAAAAAGAAAGCTCAGGAGAAGAAAAATTCAGATGGTCTTGGAAAGCTGCTAATCTCCCGAGCATGGAAAAAAATGTATACCCTCTCTTGGCTCAAATGCAACAAGAGCCACAAAAGATTGACCCGGCTACCCTACATAAGGAGCATCTAAAGCTTGTACAGGAGGTTAAAGAGCTTAGGCTCTTGATTGAAGAAATGAAACAACAACCAGAATCATCACGATCAAAGCCTGAACAGTCTGAAGAAGATATGCATTTAATGGTCGTCGTACACCAGCAAACTGTGGTCAACTTGCATATCAAAATTCATGAAGATGAAGTCAAGGTACTTGCACTTATTGACTCCGGAGCAGACCTATGTTTCCTAAAAAGGAAATATGTTGATCCTCACTACTGGGAACCATGTCGAACTCCAGTGCGGGGATTTGGAGGAAGAAAAGCAATTGAGTATAAAACCAGCTTTGGAAAGGTATGTCTTGGCAATTTTTATATAAACTGTATCTTTCTGCTGGTTGAAGATGACTTTACTCATGAATGTATTATTGGAACTAGTTTGCTATCTACCACAATTCCCCATGGTGTTAAGTATAATAGCAGAGGCCAAATTGGTTATCATTTTACTGTTAAAAGAAAAGAAATATTTCTTCCACTAGTGTCATCTGAAGAAAAGACCCACTCTATCTGGACCCTAGAAGTAAATTCTGTGAAAGAAAAGATAAAAGAAAAAGGGATCCATATTAGAGCAATCAAGAAAGCTGAGCACCTATACAGGCTAGAAGAAGAATTAAAGAATCCTAGTGTACAGCAAAAAATTGAAGAAATAAGAAGAGAATTTGCTGACAAGGTCTGCCACACGTCTCCTAATGCATTCTGGCATAGGAAGCAGTTCTGGGTAAACCTAAAATACAAAGAACAATTCCAAGGAAACCCTAGCAGAAGTAGAGCCATCCCAATGAATAAGGAATACAGACAACTCTGCAAAAGGGAAATTGAAGATTTGTTGCACAAAGGACTCATCCAAAGATCGAGAAGTCCATGGTCGTGTGCAGCATTTTATGTCAACAAACATTCAGAGCAGGTTCGAGGAGTTCCTAGAATGGTCATCAACTACAAACCTCTGAATGATGCATTGGAATGGATACGGTATCCAATTCCAAACAAATCTGATTTGATCAAACGAATAGCAGGAGCCAAAATCTTTTCAAAGTTTGATCTCAAATCTGGCTTTTGGCAAATCGGCATAAAACCAGAAGACCAGTATAAAACAGCCTTCAATGTGCCTCATGGACAATATGAATGGAAGGTAATGCCATTTGGTCTGAAGAATGCCCCTTCAGAGTTCCAGAGGATTATGGAGTCTGTTCTGGAACCATACATGGATTGGCTGATGGTATATATTGACGATATTTTAGTATTTTCAAAATCCATTGAGGAACACATAAAACATCTTAGAACACTATTGCATGTTGTACACAAGAATGGGTTTGTTCTTTCGGAAAAGAAAATGAAATTGTTCCAAACTGATATTGAATTCTTGGGACAGAGAATTAAACATGGAAAGATAGAAGTTCAGAAGCATGCCATTGAATTTGCAGAAAAATTCCTTGATGTAATCACAGATAAAAAACAATTACAGAGATTTCTAGGATGCTTGAACTATGTTGCAGCTTACTATGAAAATTGTGCTCAAGACAGAAAGCTGCTTAATAAAAGATTGGGAACAAACCCTCCTCCATGGTCAAAGCAGCACACTGAAGCGGTTCGAAGGATAAAAGCAAAGGTGAGAACTCTTCCTATCCTTCATGTTATTGATGAAGATCTCATGAAGATCCTTGAGACTGATGCTTCAGAAGAAGGCTGGGGAGCAGTACTGAAGCAGTGCAGGAAAGACTGCAATGGAAAAGATGAAGAAATAGTATGGATCACTTCAGGAACTTGGAATGATGCACAGAAAAAATACCATACTATTGATAAGGAAATAAAGGCTTGTCTAAATGCAATCCAGAAATTCGAGATTCATCTAATGAATAAGAAGTTCTTAATAAGAACAGACAGCCAAGCAATGAAGTTTGTATTGGAGAATCCAATACGAAACTCTACTGCTAAAGCAAAGTTTGCTAGATGGCAAGCAATGTTTTCTCAGTATGAGTTTGAAATTAAGCACATAAAAGGTTCTCAGAATTGTATTGCTGATTTTTTAACCAGGAGAACATTTGCAGGAAAAATATGGAATCCAGACCCCAAGTTGCATGGTGATTATCACAGAATGGCATGAAGGAAGCAACACATGCAGATACTTAGATGAACAAATGAGCTGGAGTGACTACGCTAGCCAATGGAAGCCAACCTGGCAGCTTAGGTCTATAGAGGTATTGGATCAAAATCTACAGCATCCCAACCTATTAATAAACCTGGTCCCCAGAGCATCGACGGTATCCAACGTCAACAGTCACCGTCCCAAACATGGTTTACGGCCGACAACTCCGACAAGCCATAGATGCCTCCCATACTCTCCAGACACATTTCCAAGACTTGCGTCTTATCAGTACAGAATCTGCTTTAGGTCAAGTCCTTGAGCAATATTATTGTATTAATCAAATGCGTGGTCTGGCAGCTTGGCCAGGAAATGATGGTGCCTTAAGATTCCCCCTCACGGATATCAACTATGGCAGCTACCAGAGGATGTGGTGGGATTTCTTAAAAAAGGACAATAGAGACCATGATTACTTTGCCAAAATCAAGTTTGGCCTCCAGCGAGCCCATGTGATCCATGAAATTCCCTGACTGGATTCATTGTTGGTGGAATGATTTTGGCCTCAAGCAAAAGCGGAGTGGACCCTGCAATAATTCAGCACGAACATAGCCAGTACTGTATCCCGTGCTCCAAGGTGGAAGACATGTATATAAGTGATGTGTGTGATAATACTCATTTACTACATACTTTTATTTCAAATAAATTCCAGTGGCTTGTGAAGACCAAAATTCAAGTACAAAACAGAAATGGGCAACGCATCATCATCCGGAGCATCTATACAAAAATGTGGGACCCCCACTTATCAACGTCGGTATGGCCATCCATACGACGATATGATAGAATGGCCCCATACGATCTAACTGGGATGTAGCATCAGAAATTTCATCCTTGTGGATTTCAGTGATACCTGTAGATGCTTTCTTGAAATTCTCTTCCCACCAGTTAGAGGGAGATGATGCCATCATGAATTCAGATTCATGTGGATATTGACTTAGAGGAGAAGGTTCACACTCAGGATTTGGACATGGATATTTATGTGAACTTTCTTTAGGTTTTGGTTGTTTGGGAGGGACTAAGTCCTGACAATTTGGACAAACAATAGAAAAGGGAATATTTACAGGAACTTCTTTATGTAAGCAGGCTCGTCTTAACAAAGGTTCCTTTTCGGAGGAGGTCCTACTTATGGGGCGTTCAGAGGAAGTTGATGAAGTTGTGCGGAAAGAGGTAGATCTGGGTAGAAGATTCCCACCACGCTGGGCTGTTGGAGGAGGGAAAGAGATAACGGAAGAGGAGGAGTCTTCACGAATATGGGTAGAATATTCCCACCACGCTGGGCTCTGATACCAATTGTACGCAGGGGCCTCTACACCTGATAGACTGGAGCAACTTCCAGCGTTGGGCTTGCTTTTCCTGGCTCGAATGACTGAAACTCACATGCCTGCTATCTTTCTTCGACCGCTCCTTAACTTGCCGAACATGCACTGCTGCTCCCTCGAGACTTACTTTGTGACTTACTGCTATTCACGACCAGAGCTATGAATCTTACGAGATAGAAAGGAATTCCAGACCCGGGCTAATGGGTGATACGGCTTAGACGAACCAGAAATACACAAATTCGAAACTAGGAATGGTACCCAGACCTTTATATTAATTGCAGCGGAATAATTACAGAGCTTTCAGATTACAAATAGTTCTCAGACTTCTAATATTCCTCTGCCTTATGCACGCAGGCTCATTTATCTTTGGGTAAGGGCCGAAGCGCCGAACCTACTCGAAGGCTTCTGGAAGCACTGCGCAGACAGATCAGAAAGACACCTATCTAGGACACACAGGCTAAGATATTCTGATGCGATGTTATACCAGTGCTGGCAACTCGCAGAGCATACAATCTTGCCTAGACACCTATTAGACCTTGCAAGCTTCAACTACTGAAACACTTGCAGACTCAAATTCTAGACTCTCTAAGGATGCGAATGCCAAATGAAGAGGGCAGGCTCATATTTATAACATGGAAGAGCCTTGGATCCTTTGGGAGGATCCAATGTAGGTCCCGTGAAATCGAATCAAATCGTCCCTTAAAGATGGCCAGTTAGATTTATGTCGGAGATGTGGGTCAAACCGCACCAGAAGTCAGGAAAGTGTCCTGAGTCTCCATGTGACAAATCATGAACGTGGCTTTTACAAAGTGGAGATCACAGAAACTACTTATGATCGCGACGACAATACATAGTGGAGATTTTTATTAAGGAATCCCACGAAAAACCTTTTATGACAGAAGTGACATTACACAGTGGAGATTTTGAAAGAGGAAACCCACGAAAAACCTTTCATGATGAGGACACTAGCAATTGTCATCAATTAAAAAACTGTAGGCAGTACGAGTCTGGGGCCATTCTATCATATCGTCGTATGGATGGCCATACCGACGCTGATAAGTGGGGTCCCACATTTTTGTATAGATGCTCCGGATGATGATGCGTTGCCCATTTCTGTTTTGTACTTGAATTTTGGTCTTCAGAAGCCACTAGAATTTATTTGAAATAAAAGTATGTAGTAAATGAGTATTATCACACACATCACTTATATACATGTCTTCCACCTTGGAGCACGGGATATAGTACTGGCTATGTTCGTGCTGAATTATTGCAGGGTCCACTCCGCTTTTGCTGAGGCCGAAATCATTCCACCCAACAATGAATCCAGTCAGGAATTTCATGGATCACATGGGCTCGCTGGAGGCCAAACTTGATTTTGGCAAAGTAATCATGGTCTCTATTGTCCTTTTTTAAGAAATCCCACCCGTCCTCTGGTAGCTTCCATAGTTGATATCCGTGAGGGGGAATCTTAAGGCACCATCATTTCCTGGCCAAGCTGCCAGACCACGCATTTGATTAATACAATAATATTGCTCAAGGACTTGACCTAAAGCAGATTCTGTACTGATAAGACGCAAGTCTTGGAAATGTGTCTAGAGAGTATGGGAGGCATCTATGGCCTTGTCGAGTTGTCGGCCGTAAACCATGTTTGGGACGGTGACTGTTGACGTTGGATACCGTCGATGCTCTGGGACCAGGTTTATTAATAGGTTGGGATGCTGCAGATTTTCATCCAATACCTCTGTAGACCTAAGCTGCCAGGTTGGCTTCCATTGGCTAGCGTAGTCACTCCAGCTCATTTGTTCATCTAAGTATCTGCATGTGTTGCTTCCTTCATGCCATTCTGTGATAATCACCATGCAACTTGGGGTCTGGATTCCATATTTTTCCTGCAAATGTTCTCTGGTTAAAAATCAGCAATACAATTCTGAGAACCTTTTATGTGCTTAATTTCAAACTCATACTGAGAAAACATTGCTTGCCATCTAGCAAACTTTGCTTTAGCAGTAGAGTTTCGTATTGGATTCTCCAATAAAAACTTCATTGCTTGGCTGTCTGTTCTTATTAAGAACTTCTTATTCATTAGATGAATCTCGAATTTCTGGATTGCATTTAGACAAGCCTTTATTTCCTTATCAATAGTATGGTATTTTTTCTATGCATCATTCCATGTTCCTGAAGTGAACCATACTATTTCTTCATCTTTTCCATTGCAGTCTTTCCTGCACTGCTTCAGTACTGCTCCCCAGCCTTCTTCTGAAGCATCAGTCTCAAGGATCTTCATGAGATCTTCATCAATAACATGAAGGATAGGAAGAGTTCTCACCTTTGCTTTTATCCTTCGAACCACTTCAGTGTGCTGCTTTGACCATGGAGGAGGGTTTGTTCCCAATCTTTTATTAAGCAGCTTTCTGTCTTGAGCACAATTTTCATAGTAAGCTGCAACATAGTTCAAGCATCCTAGAAATCTCTGTAATTGTTTTTTATCTGTGATTACATCGGGGAATTTTTCTGCAAATTCAATGGCATGCTTCTGAACTTCTATCTTTCCATGTTTAATTCTCTGTCCCAAGAATTCAATATCAGTTTGGAACAATTTCATTTTCTTTTCCGAAAGAACAAACCCATTCTTGTGTACAACATGCAATAGTGTTCTAAGATGTTTTATGTGTTCCTCAATGGATTTTGAAAATACTAAAATATCGTCAATATATACCATCAGCCAATCCATGTATGGTTCCAGAACAGACTCCATAATCCTCTGGAACTCTGAAGGGGCATTCTTCAGACCAAATGGCATTACCTTCCATTCATATTGTCCCATGAGGCACATTGAAGGCTATTTTATACTGGTCTCTGGTTTTATGCCGATTTGCCAAAAGCCAGATTTGAGATCAAACTTTGAAAAGATTTTGGCTCCTGCTATTCATTTGATCAAATCAAATTTGTTTGGAATTGGATACCGTATCCATTCCAATGCATCATTCAGAGGTTTGTAGTTGATGACCATTCTAGGAACTCCTCGAACCTGCTCTGAATGTTTGTTGACATAAAATGCTGCACACGACCATGGACTTCTCGATCTTTAGATGAGTCCTTTGTGCAGCAAATCTTCAATTTCCCTTTGTGCAGAGTTGTCTGTATTCCTTATTCATTGGGATGGCTCTACTTCTGCTAGGGTTTCCTTGGAATTCTTCTCTGTATTTTAGGTTTACCCAGAACTGCTTCCTATGCCAGAATGCATTAGGAGACGTGTGGCAGACCTTGTCAGCAAATTCTCTTCTTATTTCTTCAATTTTTTGCTGTACACTAGGATTCTTTAATTCTTCTTCTAGCCTGTATAGGTGCTCATCTTTCTTGATTGGTCTAATCTGGATCCCTTTTTCTTTTATCTTTTCTTTCACAGATAGAGTGGGTCTTTTCTTCAGATGACACTAGTGGAAGAAATATTTCTTTTCTTTTAAACAGTAAAATGATAACCAATTTGGCCTCTGCTATTATACTTGACACCATGGGGAATTGTGGTAGATAGCAAACTAGTTCCAATAATACATTCATGAGTAAAGTCATCTTCAACCAGCAGAAAGATACAGTTTATATAAAAATTGCCAAGACATACCTTTCCAAAGCTGGTTTTATACTCAATTGCTTTTCTTCCTCCCAAATCCCCGCACTGGAGTTCGACATGGTTCCCAGTAGTGAGGATCAACATATTTCCTTTTTAGGAAACACAGGTCTGCTCCGAGTCAATAAGTGCAAGTACTTTGACTTCATCTTCATGAATTTTGATATGCAAGTTGACCACAGTTTGCTGGTGTACGGCGACCATTAAATGCATATCTTCTTCAGACTGTTCAGGCTTTGATCGTGATGATTCTGGTTGTTGTTTCATTTCTTCAATCAAGAGCCTAAGCTCTTTAACCTCCTGTACCAGCTTTAGATGCTCCTTATGTAGGGTAGCCAGGTCAATCTTTTGTGGCTCTTGTTGCATTTGAGCCAAGAGAGGGTATACATTTTTTTCCATGCTCGGGAGATTAGCAGCTTTCCAAGACCAATCTGAATTTTTCTTCTCCTGAGCTTTCTTTTCTGATTCTGTTTCTTGGACATATTTTCTCCTGATTTATGCTTTGAGCTTTGTCCTCCTTTGCCTTTCTTGTCGTCCAAGAAAATCTTGTTGAAGCTATTTACTAAGTCATTCTTTTTACTGCCTTCTTTCATTCTGGCAATAGCTTTCTTTATCAATTCTTTAGGATCTTCTTCATCTTCATCGTCGGGGTACCAGCCATGAAACAATTTACTGCTTCCGAGTCGCTTGAGGAAGAGGAAGACTCTGTTCGAGTATTTTGTTTAGTCCAAGCGGCAAACAACTCCTGTTCATGTGATTGCAAAGAACTATCTGAGTCATAAGTCACTTGCTCTTCTCGGCATTCAGTACATTTGCCACCACATTTGCAAGGATTATTGTACATCTGGTGGACATGCATGAGATCAGTGTTTTCTGGTTCACTGTTTTCTGTTTCAGTGGTCTCATCTGTGTTCTCTTCATCTGATGCTGCTATATGCATCAAGTTGTGTTTTCTTGGAGGGGCTCTTTTGGGTATTCCTCTGAGATTATCATCAAAAGGTTCCACCTTGGGAAATACCTTTTCTCTGTTAGACCAAGTCCTTGTTCCTTTCTGCTTCCTCTGATAATCTTGATTTCGTTTGTAGCAGTCAGAAGCAGAGTGGCCTTCTTTGCCACAATAGAAGCATTTCATTTTTCTTTTCTCTGACTCTTTTCTTGGGTCTGGAGGATACTTTTCCTTCCATCTGCTAGCAGACTTTCTTTTATACTTTTTTGTTTTATGGCTGAGGTGATGTTTGTGAGCTTTTTTGAGGTCAAGAGTGGAAGAGTCATCAATTTAGAAGTTGACTGGCCTTGATCCAAAACATTCCCAAGAGCTCTTCTGCTTGCATGCCTTCACCCAACGCCATCCACTCCCAGGATTTGAAAATCTTGTTGAGAAGTATTTAGAAGCGTGCAATCGATTGCCCTTGTCTTTAAAAGTGTTTGGAGGTCTTCTTTATGGGAATCACGAGGAATCCTTTTGGGAAGACCAATTGGAAACACTTGAACAAATACTTCGAGAAGACATACAAAAGAGTCTTCAAATTAGTTACGATACGCTTCAAATGGACGAAAAACATATATTCTTAGACATTGCATGTTTTTTCATAGGGAAAAACAGGGATACTGCAATAAGAATATTGGACGGATCTGGCTGGAAAGGCTCGCTGGGGTTTAGAAGTCTACAGAACAAAAATCTTGTAGAGGTGGACATTGTAAATGAGATTCGAATGCACGATCATCTAAGAGATCTCGGAAGAGAACTTGCGAAGGATCCAAGATTGCCGCGTCGGATTTGGCGGACAGAGGACTTTGATGATTTATTGCAGCAATCATCTGTAAGTAGTCAGTGATTCTATATGCGATAGATAATTCAATTAAATCTGTGTACAGCTTTTTAATTTTCGTTGTGTTTGAACAATGAACAGGTAGTAACCAACGTGCGAGGAATTAGTATGTGTTGGACAAAAAAATATGAAGATCCATCATTTTCAGGCTGCAAAATGATGAACTTGCAACTTCTTGATATTGAGTATCAACCCTTGGAAACCCTTGAAAATGAAAACAAGGAACCCTTGCAAAGCATCGTGAACCCTGCAGATGATCCCTTGGAAAGAATTGTGAATGCGGTGCAGTCACCAAATCTCATATGGCTTCGCTGGAAAACCAGTGGCAACCACTCTTCCCTACCTTCTTGTATTCCGATGAAGAGGTTAAGGGTTTTAGAAGTGTACGGGGGCAACTGGGAAACATTGTGGAAAGAAGAAACGCAGGTAAAATATAAATACATATTTGTTGTCTTAAAGTTCGTATGTTTATTTTCTATTGTACTATGGCATCTGCTATCATTTTTAATGCTTTCAATACATGAGCGAACAAATCCAAGTGTTTTGTCGATGACAATCATAGATATAAGAATAATTGTAAACATTTTCGCAGGCACCTTTGCAGTTGCGAGAATTTCAGATTTCCTCTGTTGCAATAACATCTCTGCCAGATTCCTTGGGAAATATGACAAAACTGCAACACATCAGCTTGTCACACCTCGGGCATTTAGAGAGGCTTCCAGCTCACTTCGAGAATCTGACAGACCTGCAACACATTAATCTGTCGTATTCTCCGGAATTGAAAAATCTTCCAAATTCCTTCGGAAATTTAATAAACCTGCAACACATCGACTTGTCATACTCCGGTTTATACAGGCTTCCAGATTCCTTTCGGAATTTAGCCAAACTTAAATATCTTGATTTGAGTGGTTGCTTTAATTTAACTATGTCGACCCAAACGCTTGGAAAAATCTTACGTGATGTGAAAGATTTCAAGCATGGCAATGGCAATGGCCAACAGATCCTGGCGGAATGGCATAGGCAAAAGCGCCAACAGATCCTGGCGGAATGGCATAGGCAAATGGGCCAACGATTTGGCCCTTTTCCATTTGCCTCTTTTCAGGCATCCTCCGGTTCCAGTAATTGAAGTCCAAGCGGCTCACTCCGTCACTTACCTCAAGCTCCGTTAACGTCTACAGTCACAATCAATCCCACCTTGTCGTCTGCCTGTCGATTGACTTATGGAACGTACGTTGGGTAATGCATCCTTTAATGCTGCTGTAACCTGCCCTCCCGGATGCCTTGTTCTGTTCCGTTCCGTGCTCCTTTTGATTTCTTAATGCTGGACTCTGGAGAATCGGGGATGATCTCTGGTTTGTACAGTTCTGGGTTCAAGTCGAAGTATAAGTATAGATTTTTATGGTTCCGCATGAAGGTCAAGCTTGCACCGGGAGACACTGAAGGAGTAGTCATGTCTTATTATGTACGTTCAATCTGCTTAAAATTTATTCAAATATTTTCTAAGTTGATTTTGATAAATTCTTCTATGGAACTAATACTGGTATTATAAAAGTTAAGCAGAACCCAGATAGATTATGGTCCACGTTTTGCTGCCCTACTCTTCTAAATATGGTTGCCATGAATAATCTGTAAGAATGATTAACTCCTCCATTGCATTTATACAGATATTATGCAGCACATTTTAATTTCTTGTTTCTCTCTCTCTCTGTTTTGTTTTGAGTTTTAGGTTTTCTGGACTTATTTGCTGTAGACTACAACCGTAGATTGCTTTCGGCTGGGGGTTCAGAGGATTAACTCTGGCTTCGAGTCGGGGCAGAGGGGTCCGATTTTCTCGAATCATGGAGTTTTATTAGTGAATGTTCCTTGCAATTATTTTATATCGTTGGCCCTATTTGTATTGCTGAGAGCCTAATTGATTATTTTAGAATTGCATGGCACGTTGGAGATACTTGGGTGTTGAGTCCACCTCATCAATCCAATCAATTAAAACGATCTCGGAGTTTGTTTTCTGTATGAGAATCGACTACGGATCTCTTCTGAAACCGACATGAATAGAGACAAGTTGGACTTCGAAATTCTGGGGAACAGAAGCGGGAGAGGCTAATGCTCTACGGACAAACATCTATGTAACGGTGGGGGTGGTAGGGAGCAGAGGCACATCCTCTGCTTCGATCCAACAACACAGTTTCTCACATTCTCCGTGCTTTTAAACAATCTTCAGATTGTGTAAGCATCACCATTACTGTCTGCACTGTTTCTATCAATTCTTTAAGAATGCCCAGATTCATAGAGATAGATGATGTATGTGCAGGTCCTTGGGAGACCAAGTTCGGATCAGAGTCCAAGGAACACTGAAGCTACTAACATGGTGTTCTCTCAAGAGCAAGGAATGTACATGTTCTCCAGCATTTGGAATGCTGTCAACTATACAGTGAGGGGCAGGCTTGAGAAGACCAATTGGGCTGCTGTTCCATTCATGTCTTTAGCCAAGAAATTCTTTGGCCTTGGTTGCAAATGGGGGGATCATCATGCAACCATGTTGCCCTGTGCTAATAATAATGCAAGTGCAAGCCAATGGTGGGATGAGCCATTGGGTAAAGAGCAAATACTTGATCTACACCTATTGGAGTGATCACTCTCGCTATTCCATAAAACCAATTGAATACTCAGAGTTGTATGGCAGCTTCCTTCACTTGCAAGCTTGTTCTGAAAATGTTTCCTTATTAATGTGTCATAGTTATAGTGAGATACTAGCCTACTACTCTCTGTCTTAACTTTGAGGATGGATTGTGATTTCCATGATCAGTATGAATAATTCCTACATAGAAATTTTCAGACGTTTGTCCCCATTTGAGATGGACTAAGTTATAGACTTTTGCACTTTTCGCGCCAATTTTGTAGGAATTTTGTGATTATGTTATTTCAATAATGTAGTTTTAACAATTTTAATTGGATTTATGCCAAACTAAAAAATAAAAAAAATCAAATGATTAATTTTAACTTAGATGAATTCATTTTTTTTGTTTCTTAATTCTTCCAAACTTCTAATTGTGATTGAAATTTTAATATAATACAAAAAAATGCTAAACATATTTATTTTGAATCTAGTTCACCCCAAATTCTAAGATATAAACACTTATAAATGTAATTACACTGATAAATGTTTAGATATTATCTGAGATTTTGGACTTCCTTGAGTGGATCAACAAGATTAACCGGAGTGTAACAAGTGTACAATGGGGATTCATTTAATGGTAGTTGTATCTTGTTATGCTCAAATGAATCTTGATTAAAATTTAAATAATTTTAAGTTAAACAATGGATAAGAAAATAGGTATGTTTGTTAAATAGCATTTGTTCTTATGTTTATATTAATTAGTTTGATGTTTATGTTAGTTTAATGTTTATATTAATAGCTATCTCCACAAAATTAAGTGGTTGGCTACACCTATCAGTGTTCACCGACCACTTTACTTGTGGTTGTGCTAGTTAATTGATATCTATAATACTTCATTTATATAGGAGGTATAGCATATCTCTGGAAGCAAGGACATATTAGACTTTTATGACAATAAAATATCTCTCTTTGGATTTATATTGCAATCCATCATGATGTTAACAATCCAAATCGGGTAATGCTTAATGTTTTCTTTGTTAGTTTTTCAATTTTAATTCAATAGATCTAGGATCTTAACTGAAAGAACAACATGTAAAACATATCGAGCATAAGAGACAAGAGACAAGAGACACAAAACATTTCACCAATACAAAGATCACAAAGATCAAACCCAAGAGATAGATGACTGCAGCAGCTACTCCTCCTCCACTAGTGCGCACTCCTCCTCTCTCTCACTAATACAAAGTGAGTGAGTGAGTGAGTGAATGTTTCAAATGAGAGAGTCACACTCTCTATTTATACTTTTACTTTCACCTGACCTTTAATCAACTAGTTCGGCCCCAACTTAACCACTTAACATAATGTTGACCGGGCCGACCCCACTAGGGGACTTAAGCACTCCATCATAACTGACTCTGGGCCGACCTCCCTTAGGAAGGTCTAATAACCCACTACCACTTGACACTGGGCCGACCCCACTAGGGTGGTCTAATAACCCTTTAACCCACATGACTCATATAGGGACGACCCACCAAGGTGGTCTAATAACCCATCAAATATAAGTGACGACACTTACAATATAACTTGGGACACTTGCAAGTACAAATGACGACACTTCCAATCGGATGAATAATACATCTCCGTTGGGGATACAATAAAGTACAAATGTAATACATACAATATACAAGTGAATATCTTCTGAAGTTACAAATACATCAACACTCCCTCTTAACTAGGAAGGTATTTTCTTGACACAAGTCATCAATACATATAGGCACAAGTCTTCAATTCTGGAGTTGGATCATCGTCACTGGATCACGGAGCATCATCGTCATTGCTGCTATACTCATCATCTCGATCATTGGGCTATCTCTCAATTCTTCTCGTCATAGGAATTTCTACAAAGCCAACCCTTTTTTATGTTGGATGTAGGCCTAGCCTCCTGTAGGTATTCATCATCTATGGTCATCCTATGGAATCCTCAGGACTAATTACATGCGTCAACAAAACCTCGAAAGAGTATCCCATGATCATTTATGTCCCTAAGCACGACCGACAATATCTCCTAGGGAGCTATTACATGTGACCATCACAAAACATTAAAAGAGTGTCCCAGGAACATTTATGTGCATAGCACGACCGACAAGAACTCTAAAGGGCATCCCAGGATCATTTATGTGCCTAAGCATGACCGACAAGATCTCCAGGACTGATTACATGTGACCACCATCAAAAAACCTTAAAAGAGCGTCCCAGGAACGTTTATGTGCATAGCACGACCGACAAGAACTCTAAAGAGCATCCGAGGACTTTTACATTCCTAGCACAACCTGTCCGGATCTCCAGGACTTATTACATGTGGTCCCCACAAAACCTTAAAAGAGTGTCTTTCCCAGCAAGAAATCTAAAGAGCATCCGAGGACTTTTACGTGCCTAGCACAACCTGTCCGGATCTCCAGGATGTATTACATGTGGTCTAGCAAAACCTTAAAAGAGTGTCTTGCCCAACAAGAATTCTAAAGAGCATCTGAGGACTTTTACGTGCCTAGCACAACCTGTCGGGATCTCCAGGACGTATTACATGCTACTCTTGCACAACCTATCCATGGCCACAAAGTACCATCCTGATACTCAAGATCAAGTTAATCATCCTTGCACAAAGCATCATCCTAATGCTCATGATCATACTGATCATCATCATACAGTACATCATCCTGGCGCACATCATCATCGCATGATCATTCTGATCGTCGTCATAGCATCGTCCTCATGCATATCATCATCGCATGATCATCCTGATCATCATCATAGCATCGTCCTAATTCATATCATCATCGCATGATCATCCTGATCATCGTCATAGCATCGTCCTCGTGCATATCATCATCGCATGATCGTCCTCTTCAGATCATCTCATCGTCCACAGAGCACAACCCAGATGCACATCATACAACACTTACACCACCAATATGGGAGAACACATCTACCACCATTCGAAGAAGGCTCCAACCCTTACTTTTTCACCATGGGAGAACACATCTACCACCATGTGAAAAATGGCTTAGCAATTACATCACGACCATGGGAGAACACATATACAACTATGTCAGAAAAGCTCGACAATTACATCACGACCATGGGAGAACACATCTACAACCATGTCAGAAAATAACATGTGCATCTGCATCTTCTGGACTCATCACTTCCCCTTGGAATGAACCTCGATCTGAAGTACACCAATCCTCTCTCTGAAGTAATCGAACTTCACACTGGCTAGTGGTTTGGTCAACCCATCTGCAATCTGCTCATCTATCGCAATATACTGGAGATTTATTGCTCCTCTCTACACCATATCCCTGATATGGTGATATTTGATCTCGATGTGCTTCGACTTGTCATGGAACACCGAGTTCTCTGATAACTTCACACAACTCTAGTTGTCACAATAGATACAAGTAGCATCCAACTGGAGATAAAATAAATCAGATAATAGCTTCCTTAGCCATACTGCCTCGCAACTGGCCGAACAAGCTGCGACATACTCTGCTTCAGCTGTAAGTGGTGCTACGTAGGATTGCTTCCTGGTAAACCAAGAGATAACAGATGATCCCATACGAAAGTAGCACCTTGAAGTGCTCTTCCTATCTGCAGCACTGCTTACCCAATCTGAATCAACATAACCCTCCAGGTTAAACTTTTGATTCGCATCGTACTTGAGCCCATAATAACCGTACCCTTCAGGTACCTCAAAATATGCTTTACAGTAATCAAGTGAACATGTCTAGGATCCGTCAGGAACTGGCTCAAAGTGTTCGCCTCAAAGCAAATATATGGTCTTGTGTTCGTCAAGTACATCAAGGACCCAATCATCTGACGATACATCGTGGCATCAACTGACTCTGATGAAGCATCACTGAATAGCTTCAGGTTCGATGCCATAGGTGTGGGCATGGCCTTGCAGTCCATCATCCTGAACCGCTTCAGGATCTCTACTACATACTTCCCTTGTCCAAGGACGATTCCATCTGCACTCTGCCACACCTCCATACCTAGAAAGTAATGCATCATACCCAAGTCCTTCATCTCGAACTTGGAATCAAGCTTCCTCTTTGACTACACCATTCAAGAAAGTTGTCTTGACATCCATCTAGTGTATCTTCTAGTTCATCACTTGCCTACCATCTGTAACATGCTTGATCTTGTAGATCCACTTGGAAGTCACAACAGACTTCCCTTCTGGTCTTGGGACCACATCTCAGACATCATTCTTCATGATCGACTGGTACTCCTCGACCATGGCATTCTTCCATTACTGAATCTCGGATCCTAAGAACTTTAGATTCTTCAATATCTTCAATAGATAGTGAACTTCATTGCTGGAACAAATGTTGTTGTCCTTCTTTTGTAGGTGATTGTACACGATCTTTCCTACAAGTCAAATTCAATTGCATGATTAGAAGCTTCTCATGGTTTTTCAAAAACAAATTCTTACACATAAGAATGTATGTCATACAGTCATGCAATTATCTTAGCCAATGCTTCAATACAACATTTATCCATATCCCGTAACTTTCTAGATGCCTTCCATCTCTACCAGAACATTGTTAAGAGTGTGCACAACTCCCAATATGTCAGCAAAGAGGTTTCATTCTAGATAAGTAGCAATGGAATGTTGTATAGTACCATAACCCACTTACCCATTACTATATTAGTAGTATCTTGTTCATTAATGCAACCTTTTCTAAAATGCATAATATACATCCTAAATCTAGGAACACAAGTATGTATACAATTGAACAAAATCATATATACAAGAAATGACAATTTAAATACTTATCTTTGTTTGCTTGTTGGGTGGATTCCCTCTTAATCTTTGCTTCCTTGCAGGAACTACTAGAGTGAGCTTTCTCTTGATCTTTGCTTCCTGGATTATCTGTCTTTGAACTTATATCCATCCTGGACCACTATGCATGCTTAAGTGTGCAATAGTGTCATCCTCAATATCCCATACATAATCATACATGCATTAGTATAATCTCAACACTATCAAAACATTATGATTCTAAATAATCTTAAACATGTATGGTTATGTTCATTTCATACACAAGCGCTAGTATTCAAGGTTTCAAGGAGGACTTCTTTTACTCATGCATATTTTTATTTGACCATAGGACTCTTCTAGTTTGTCATATCATTAATCAAACTAAGAAGCATAATATACATAAACCAATGATTGCCCAAACTTATAACTTCATGAATTATCAATCATACCAAGTATACTTATATAAGATCCTAACACAAGGTAGGATTCTAACTCGATATAGGAAAACATACCTGGATTAGCATGCTTGTTTAACATACCCAAACAATGTCTTCTTTGTTCTCTTAGAGACCTTGTGCTAGCAACCTGCATATCTCATAAGTTAATAGTTGTAGAACCAAGTTATACATACCTTGTAAGTAGAGCTTCTATGTGATCCATGACTATGGATGATTCTTTGTCTTCATGTCACCATAGTCATATGCTATTTATCTAGAACTTGATTGTATTTGTTGATGTACCCTTCATGTTAGTGGACAACATCATCCTCATACAACACCACAGTGTATTAGTACAATCATAAGTGTCATACCCCTAATCAATGAATGTTTTCTATCATTCACATGCATTCATACTTTTACTAGGGTGATAAGACAAGTCTAAAATTAATCAAGATTGTACTAACCTCAATAACATGAAGACACACATGTCATAAACTTAATCATGAATAGATTTCAAAACATACATGTATCTCCTCAAGTCATACCTGTCGGGATTGCTTGTAGTCTTCTTATGTAAGGCCTTAGCCTTGTCTCCCTTTAGAACTGGGATCTCTTCCCTTATGTAGGTGTCCAAATCATTCTCTTCTAGGATTAACCCAATCCACTTTGATTTGATGAAGCTGGATTTGGAGCTGGCTAGGGTTTGACAGAGAAACCCTAAAAATACAAAATTTGAATTTCAAAATTCTGATTGGATGAAAAGATGCTCCTTGCTGAACTGATAAAGTTGGCATTCTTCAATTTTGAAATCTCCAAAATTTGACCCCTTAAAATTGACTTTGAAAGTTTCGGATCTGCAGCTTCTATCAAATTCTGGTTTTCTGGTCAAAATCCCGAACTAGGGTTTGATAATGCCCAGGGTTCTGCCCAGCCCAAAAGTTCCATCTTGGTCTCTAAATTTTGATTTTTCTGAGGAGCATCCAGCCATGGTCTCATATTCAATAAATTACAACTTTCTCTGAAACCCTAATTTTTCGCAGCAGTGACAAACCAAAAATTAAAGTGCTTAGAATCCAATTCTGTTTGGACAAAAATATATGCCATATTGTTTCTGATGTATCTATGAAATTTAGGATCCTCGGAGTCCAAACCGTTGACCTATGGTATCCTGACCTGTCGTCTTTCCAACGCCACAGGTTTGACCTCAAATGGATTCTCTAAGAGAAATATATGCCAAATGTCACAACGTGAACTGTTTATGGTATTAAACAGTATAGCGAACTTGTATGAAATTCCACATGTTACTATTTCAACTTAGGCCTCTGAAACCTAGACCTGTGAAACTAAAGTCAGTGATCTTACTGTCACTTTTTACAGAATTCCATTTGGAGCTTCCTAGACCGAGATATGACCTTTTTTCCTAGGTCACCTGTTTAGGACTGCATTCTAGAAGAGGAAGAAACCCTAACTTGTACGGATCATATCTCACAAAGTACAACGAATATGAGGCTGTCCTTCGGACAAAAGGCACATGGACATTTCATCTTCGACCTATAGAATTTTTAGATCCTGAACCTTCACCAAACCGGAGTTATAGTGAAAGTTCCATGATGATTTGTTTTTACTATACCAAGCCCTAGCTTCGAATTTGTCGCAAGTGCAACAAGTGTCATAAATGCCATACCATGCCTTCCTTCAGGCTAGCTCTGATACCATGTTATTTTTTCAATTTTAATTCAATAGATCTAGGATCTTAACTGAAAGAACAACATATACAGCATATCAAGCATAAGAGACAATGTTCGGGTACATAGGGTACTCCCAAAAGATAGAACACCTAGAGTAACCACTTCACACAAAACAGATCACAGATCAACACACCGATGTTTTGACATGATTTACACCCTCAAGAGGGAAACACTCCATGGCCCCGTCCAAATAGATTCTACGCAGCAATTTATTATGCAAAAGAAAGAAAGTTACAAATGAGCTTCTCATAATCGATCAAATTTCCAATGACCCTCCATGCTCTTTAAATAGAGATCATGGACCAATAGGTTGTCAAGACATGGATCAAGGGTATGTATGATCTAAGAGAAGGTGATCCGTCGGATCACTCTATGTCTAGAACATATCATGACGATTGGATTAAATATTTACAAATGCATACTAAAGAAACACACTTTTCCTAACGAATATATTACACAAGTTGATCTTAACTAACTCCTAAGTGTCTAAATATTCTAACATCCCCCCTTAAGAACAACTTGGGATAGGATTGAAGGATTTACAAAAGTGACACTATTAGGAGAAGGAAGGGGGCATTAGAGCCTATCCCCCCTTAATGACAAATTCCTGAACTCCTAACATAGATCAAAGTTTAGAAAACTTCGCTTCTGTAAGAGACTTGGTGAAGATGTCTACAACTTGATTATCTGTAGGACAAAAGAGCACTTCAAGAACACGATCATGAACAAGATTTCTGATGAAGTGCATATGTATCTCAATGTGTTTGCTGCGTTGATGTAGGACTAGATCTTTGGCGAGCTTGATGAAACTTTGATTGTCGCACCAAAGTGGAGTAGGTTGCTGCCGCTTGAATCCAAACTTTGAAAGGATCTGTTGAAGCCATAACACTTCCTAACTGGCATTAACTGCGGCTCGATATTCTGCCTCTGCTGAAGAAAGAGCAAGAGCTTGTTGTTTCTTACAAGCCCAAGTGATAGGTCCAGATCCCAAACTGAAAACATAACCTGTAGTAGACTTTCGATCATCAGGATCGCCGGCCCAATCTGAATCAGTGAAACCAACCAACAAAGGTTTCCCCCCTATATTGTAATGAATCCCAAACTGAATTTTACCTCGAATATATCGAAGTATTCTTTTAGCTGCTTTCCAGTGACTTTCATGAGGTGTTTGCATATAACGGGCAACACGACCAAGGGCAAAGGAAAGGTCAGGACGGGAATGAGTCAAGTATAAGAGACTACCAACAAGCTGGCGATACAAGGTGGCATCTACTTCAGGTGAAGTACAAGTGGCAGAAAGTTTGACTCCAGACTGGAAGGGAGAAGGGGCTAGTGTACAATCTTCCATGTGAAAGCAACAAAGAAGGTCACAAGCATACTTAGACTGAGAAAGAAAGATTCCTTCTTTGGTTTGCAAGACTTGGAGACCAAGAAAATAATGCAAATGTCCTAAGTCTGACATTTCAAAATTTTGCCTAAGACTGGATTTCACATGGGTTATAAGCTTAGGGTCACTGCCAGTAAGAATAAGGTCATCAACATAGAGAAGAAGTATGATGAGATGGTTTCGTACTTTCTTGGTATAGACATTGGGGTCAGAATGGCATCTAGAAAAACCAGTGTCAAGGAGAAAGCTATCCATTTTGGCATACCAAGCTCTAGGAGCTTACCTAAGGCCATATAAGGATTTCTTAAGGTGACAGACAAGGCTAGAGTTATTCTGAACATATCCAGGAGGTTGTTCCATGTAAATTTCCTCCTGTAAATCAACATGTAAGAATGCAGACTTGACATCCATTTGATGGACTTCCCAGTTATGTAAGGGTGCAAGGGAAAGAACAAGGTGGATGGAGTTCATTTTTGTGTCAGGAGCAAAGGTTTCATTATAGTCAATCCCTTCAAATTGTGAAAAACCTTTGGAAACTAGCCTTGCCTTAAGTCTTTCAACACTTCCATCTGATGCATACCTAGTTCTATAGACCCATTTACATCTGACAAGTTTTCTTCCTTTTGGAAGAGGTACAAGATCCCAAGTATCGTTTTCCATTAAGGAATGATATTCTTCATCCATAGCTGCATCCCAATCTGGATTTCTTAAAGCTTCTGCAAAAGTTTTTGGATCATTATTCTCGGAAACCTAAGCCAAAAGAGAAGAGGCTCGTTGAAACTGAGAACGTGTTCGACGTTGATCTCTAGGATCACCGACAAGATTACCAACTGCTTCACATGTTAAATGGACCCATCGAGGAAGCACTTGTGTTGGTGCAACTGGAGGAACATGAGCAGGTGGAGGTGGATTTTCATCCTCACTGTCATCATCAGAAACTGAAGTTGGAAACCTGTCAAGGAAGTTGGAAGAAGAAGAAGGAACAATCGCCTAATTAGGCTCGCAGGCCAAAGATGGCACAATCGCCGAGTTAGGCTCACAGGACAAGAGATTTTCATCAAATTTAACATCTCTTCTAATGATTATATTATGAGAATGTGCTTGAAGAAGTCTATAACCTTTTACATCTTCAGAATATCCAACAAATATGTACTTTTCACTTTTAGGCTGCAATGCTTTCCGTTTATCATCCGGAATGTGAGCCCATGCTTCACTACCAAACACACGGAAGTGACTTACATTAGGTTTAGTTTTACTCCATGCTTCTTTCGGTGTGATACCTTGTAAAGCTTTAGTGGGGGTGCGATTAACTATGTAATTTGCACAATTAATGGCTTTAGCCCAAAATTGAAGACTTAGTCCCTTAGATTGGATCATACAATTAGCCATTTCTTTTAAAGTGCGGTTCTTTCATTCAGCTACACCATTTTGTTGTGGTGTATATGGAACAGTGTGTTGTTGTTGGATTCCTTATTTAGTGCAGAAAGTAGTGAACTTTTTATTAACATATTCTCCTCCATTGTCAGATCTTAACTTAATAATTTGATGACCAGATTGTTTTTCAACAAGGGCCTTGTAGGCCAAGAACATGTTAAATACTTCGCTCTTAATTTTTAGGAAATAAACCCAAGTGCGTCTGGAGTAGTCATCAATGAAAGTTAAGTATTTGAAACTAGAAAATGAAGCAGATAGAAGAGGACCACACAAGTCACTATGCACAAGCTCCAAGGGAACCGAGGCGTGCCAAGAGGGACGTTTGTCAAAACTGTCTCGGTGATGTTTTTCGAGTACACAATCGGAACAAACAACATCTCTGCAAGATACCATTAAAAGACCTGTCACCATATTGTTTTTACATAGTTGTTGCAATGAGCGATAATTTAAGTGACCGAATTTATCATGCCAAATTTTGCTCAAGTTATCACTATGAGCAACAAAAATTGAAGAAAAAGGTGATGACCCAAAGTTGTTAAATTTGTACAACCTGGTAATATCATCAACAATTCCAGTAGCTAGGACATGTTGAGGATCTGTAAAATCCTTGATTACAACTTGGTGAGGTGTAAATGTCATAGTTTTACCTTCACCAGAATGAAGGATTTGATAGACTGATAACAAATTGCAGGAAATTCTTGTAACACATAGTAAATCACTAAAATTACCATTATCTACAAGAACTGTTCCAGATCCTACAACACTTAGAGATCTATCATCACCAACAAATATTTGTTTGGTGTTACATTCATGCATAGTAGAAAAGATGGCTGGATCCTTATCCATATGATAAGATGTTCCATAATCAATGAGCCATTCATTTGAAGTAGAAGAAGAAGACGCATTATAAGAATAACCAGAAGCACAAAGTGCATATCCATGAGAGGTAAATTCTGAAGGCAAATCTAGGCTGATGTGGTGCTTCTTCATTGCTGCTTCCAAGGTTGCCATATTCTTGAAACACTTAGATTCATCATGATTATCTTTCCCGCAATAATTGCAATGACGCTCAGTCTTCTTTCCTTTTGGCTTGGATCCTTTGTCATTTTTTAAAGAAGGAGCTGACTAAGAGGGTTTGGGACCCTTGTTGGACTTATTATTACGAAAATTTTGTTTCTTTGGAGGCTTGGACTTTTCTTTCTGTTGGGACAATAAGGCTTTCCCAAATGTATCTGCATTGTTGATAATTCCAAGATGGATGAGTTTATCTTGCTCTCTAATCAAGGAATCACAAAATGATTCAAGACTAGGCTCTTGATAGCTAGCTGCAGTCAATGATTCTTTCATGGAGTAAAATGTAGATACAAAAATAGAATATGCAGGTCCAAGTTTTGAAAGAATATGATATATGCATTGTTTGTCTTCCCTCTTAATCTTGCATTCTTCACATAAGAGTTTAAGAGTTTTGTACTTAGATAAATAATCTTGAATGCATGAAAAATGACTTGTATTTAAATAAATCAACTCATTTTCGAGTTGATGACCTCGTATTTCATTGTATTTACCAAACACAGATTCCAACTTGTCCCAAGCAGTATTAGGTTCGTTAATTCTAGATATGTGGAATCGCCAACTAGTAGATATTGACATCCCAATCAATCCACGAGCTTCGTCACAATAGTTGCAATGACGCTCAGTCTTCTTTCCTTTTGGCTTGGATCCTTTGCCATTTTTTAAATAAGGAGCTGACTGAGGGGGTTTGCGACCCTTGTTGGACTTATTATTATGAAAAATTTGTTTCTTGGGAGGCTTGGACTTTTTTTTCCGTTGGGACAATATGGCTTTCCCAGATGTATCTTCATTGTTGATAATTCCAAGATGGATGAGTTTATCTTGCTCTCTAATCAAGGAATCACAAAAGGATTCAAGACAAGGCTCTTGATAGCTAGTTGCAGTCAATGATTCTTTCATGGAGTAAAATGTAGATACAAAAATAGAATATGCAGGTCCAAGTTTTGAAAGAATATGATATATGCATTGTTTGTCTTCCCTCTTAATCTTACATTCTTCACATAAGAGTTGAAGAGTTTTGTACTTAGATAAATAATCTTGAATGCATGAAAAATCACTTGGATATAAAGAAATCAACTCATTTTCGAGTTGATTACCTCGTATTTCATTGTGTTTACCAAACACAGATTCCAACTTGTCCCAAGTAGTATCAGGTTCATCAATTCCAGATATGTGGAATCTCTAATCAGTAGATATTGACATCCCAATCAATCCACGAGCTTCGTCACATCTATTTTCCCATTTTATTTTCTTGTCATGATCAGTGGGTTCTATTTCTTTCCCTGAGGTAATTCTGAAAAGTCCCCTACTTCGTAGAACATCCTCCATACGAAATTTTCATGAGAAATAGTTGGAACTCGTAAGTAGAATATCACAAGAGGTGGCCATATTGTATATTTATTGATATAAAACAGAAACCAATGATCTGGATGTCAAGAGCTCAAAAAAATAGGCGGTTTAAAAAAAAACGACACTGAAAACTGACTCTGTATGATGAAATTATGCTTGAACAAAGAAAATGTTGAAGATGTCCCCAATAGTGACGTGGCAAATAGAGAATGTCCAACTAAAAAAAAAGAACCACTTTCTTCCCAAGATGAACCTTTGAAAATCATTTTACAAGAAAGTTGCTTTAAGTGAATCACTTTTGTAAAATAAGTGATTTTCACTTTTACAATGATACTTTAAATAGTGCAGCAAAAAAAGAACTTAATTGACTCACTTTTTATATATATTTTTATTATTTAAGTGAGATGCACTTTTACAATAAAGTAACTTAAAAATAGAATTTGCATGCACTTTGTTTAAAAGTAACTTAATGAGACTTGAACTCAAGACCTATTAAGAAATAAAGCAACTTGAACCAAGTGAGCTAATGTAAAAGGTATGTAAAAGATGGGAAAGAGGAAGGGGGCTTTTTTTTTTTACTCTTCTCTCTCGGTTTCCGTGCTTGCCTCTTTTCCTGCAAATCACACCACAAACCGAAACAAAAGAAAAACTTTTCCACACTTATGGGTTTAGATCTCGTTAGCTTTCCCGGAAAGTCTATGTTTTCTCTTTGTTTCTGATTTGCCAAGATCGCACAAGGTGCACGACAAAGAGCATATGTAGCTGAGAAAAACCCTTTCCCTCTCTGTTTCTGATTCGCCGAGATAGCACAAGGTGCATGGTAAAGAGCATACATAAACAGGGAAAGTAACAATCCAAAACTAAAAAAAATCTAATAATAAAAACTAATAAAAATCTAATAATAAAAACTAATAAAATATGAGATAATATTTAAAAATAAAAATAAAAATAAAAAACGTCACTGTAACATTATACCTTTAGATCTGATGAGATACGTGTTTCTGAAGCAACCAAAAATCGTTTTCGATCAAATGAAAACTATTTCCTAATGGAAATGGCACTCCAGACGCAATGGAACACCTCCCACAGCCTAGAAATGCACAAAAATACCAGAACTAGAAACCCTTTCAAGTTTCGGCAACACCAGTTCAAGATCTAGATCATAACCGGAAGTGGTTCTTCATAAAAGCTTTGATACCATGTTCGGGTACACATGGTACTCCCAAAATACCAAACACCTAGAGCAACCACTCCACAAAAAATAGATCACAGATCAACACACCGATGTTTTGACGTGGTTTAAACCCTCGAGAGGGAAACACTCCATGGCCCCGGCCAAGTAGCTTCTACGGAGCAATTTATTATGCAAAAGAAAGAAAGTTACAAATGAGTTTCTCATAATCGATCAACTTTCCAATGACCCTCCATGCTCTTTAAATAGAGATCATGGACCAATTGGGTGTTAAGCCACAGATCAAGGGTAGGTATGATCTAAGAGAAGTTGAGCCGTCGGATCACTCTATGTCTAGAACATATCATGACTGTTGGATTAAATATTTACAAATGCATACTAAAGAAACACACTTTTCCTAACGAATATATTACACAAGTCGATCTTAACTAACTCCTAAGTGTCTAAATATCCTAATAGACAAGAGACAAGAGACACAAAACATTTCACCGGAGAAAACCAAGAAGGTCAAAAACCTCGCAACTTCCTCAGAGATAGAATAAGCACCAATACAAAGATCACAAAGATCAAACCCAAGAGATAGATGATTGCAGCAACTACTCCTCCTCCACTAGTGTGCAATCCTCCTCTCTCGCACTAATGCGAAGTGAGTGAGTGAGTGACTGTGTCAAATGAGAGAGTCACACTCTCTATTTATCCTTTAACTTTCACTTGACCTTTACTCAACAAGGTCGGCCCCAACTTAACCACTTAACATAATGTTGACTGGGCCGATCCCATTAGGGGACTTAAGCACCCCATCACAACTGAGTTTGGGCCGACCTTCCTTAGGAGAGTCTAATAACCCACTACCACTTGACACTAAGCCAACCCCAGTAGGGTGGTCTAATAACCTTTTAACCCACATGACTCATACAGGTCCGACCCCACCAAGGTGGTCTAATAACCCATCAAATATAAGTTACGACACTTACAATATAACTTGCGACACTTGCAATTACAAATGACAACACTTCCAATTGGAGGAATAATACATCTCTGTTGGGGATACAATAAAGTACAAATATAATACATACAATATACAAGTGAATATCTTCCGAAGTTACAAATACATCAACATTCTGTCTTCAAAATTGTCATATATGTTTGATGGTTTAGCAATGCATAACACATGAATTCAAGTGGACATTGGGAAGATAACTTGTCCAAATTTCTCTAGGAAGCTTTTAATAAATGGTACTTAAAATGGTGAGTACACTAATAGTGTGGCATGACTACATGGTTTGTATTGTTATGTGATGGATTCAATGTTGTGCAAAATTACATTGTACAAGCTAATGGATTAAAGGCTATTTTAGTTTTTAGATGCCAAAGAGAATAAGAACATAGCTCAAAGGCCCATATGTCCCTTTTCAACCGTCCCTTTTATGGGGCCTAATCCATCAATGCCGACCAAATTGACATATAAGTGACTAACTCCTTGCCTCTATGGTTTCTAGCTACCTTCAACCATCTCGATCGCCACCTTCTCAAGGACATACCTTTGTATACATGATACCCTACAAATACAAAGAAAGATGTTGAATTGCATCGATTTCATACCAACAACCACCATCCTAGACCCACACTTGCAACTACAATGTGAATGTTGTGAATTTTTCACATTGTAACAATGTCTAAACTTGTTTGAACTTGGGTGAGCTTGCAAAATAGCTAGTGTGGTTGTGTTTTTTTTGGAGATCGGAATGGTGCGTACCCATTGTCTAGGTATGAAGACATCTTTGATTGAGAATATGAAATCATCATTCTCATTTTCCATTTTTTCTTTTGTTCAAAACGGTTCTCCTTGTTGGCTCTATGTTGTTATGTTCTTTTCTTTTATATTAAATTCAAAACTAATTTGAATAAAGTTTCTCTTCCAATAGTATATTGTTGTTTGGTTGATTGCACCTAATGTTGCAGGAAAGCAATGTTAGATGCATATATTCCTTTTATGTTACCCATGCACTCTCCCTCAAGGTTTAAAATTTTAAGATTCATCATTTTAGCAAAAGCAAACTAAGTACAATGTAAGTGTGTGTCGTATGGTGGATGTATATAAAAATGCAAATATTGAGAATCTAAACTATGTATTTGTGAATCTTAAGAGTAGAGTCATGATTCTGAGAAATACTAATGTCTCTCTTTGTAAACATACTTTAACAAAACAAATTCACAAGCTAAAACCCATGTAAGTAATTACTTTGTATCGATGGCTGTAATCATTTAAAAAATGAACAAAATAACAAAAGAGCACAAAGAAACTAAAATTTGGATATTTGTATCATTAGAAATTCAACTTGGAGTTTAGGGGTTTATGTTAATCCTTGAAGTACAAATGTCATGTGGATGTTGACCATATAGTAGAAATGAGTTGTAGTAATGGCTAAATTGAATTATATCAATCCCATCTCCATAACTAATGCAAATGTCTCATTTTAGTCAATGTCGAGAACTTGTGAGAATCCCTTTTCTAGTAGCTTTGATTTTAACTTGTTCACTAGTCCATCTACAATAAACCATGTCCAATATATCCATTGACACTGAACAAATTTCCTTCCTTTATGAAGGAGAACTAGATCCCAAGTGTGGTTCCTCATCAAATATGTGTACTCCTCCTACATAGCTACATACCACCCAAGAATTCCATATACATCATGGAATGATTGTGGATATGTAGTAGTCAAAATGAATGCATGCAGAGTTTCCTAAACAATGAACATGTCATCCTAATGTTTGATGGATTTCCAACCAGGCTACGTATTGCATGCAATGTCTGATGTTCCCAACACGGTGTAATTGCAAGAGGGTCTACAATGAATTCCTAGACCTCATGCTACATAGATGTAGAATCCTCATCATTAGTAGGATCACAATCAGTGGCATCATGAAAAGTAGAGAAACAGAGTCATCATCATAAAAAATTAATCAAGGCATATCATCAACAATATTGTCCAAAGAAACCTCTATGAATATAGGTTTGGCTGTAGAATGAAAGGTATCATGAGGGTAACTTGAAAAACCCTGCTCAAAACATACACTTATCATAATTATAAACTAATTTATGGTGGTGTTGAGGAACCAATATTCCTTCATAAAGATATAAGGTTGGATTCGTGGTTCCATTTCCTTGCATTTATATTTCGGTATGCGGACCTGTGCATGTGAACTAAAGGCTATGAAGTTCTTCACTATTGGTTTTTGACCACTCTAGAACTCAAAAGGAGTGACCCCATCAATGCTTTGCGTTGAACTCTATTCTAGATATAGCATACATAGTTAATACATTTTCCCCAAAACTTCGGAGCAATAGATTTTATTTGTATTGAATCCAATTTTCCATTTCCTTCAGATATCTATTCTTTCTTTTACCATGTCATTTTGTTAAGGAGTGTATGGGACTGAGTGTTGTAGATTTATCCCTTTTGATGTGCAAACTTCTCAAAGAAATTGTTCACATACTCTACACCATTAATTGTGCACATATTTTTAATGGCCTTTCCTGATTGCTTCCAAGCAAGTGATTTGAAGTCCTGAAAATGTTCAAAGACTTCTAATTTCTACTAGAGAAAATACACCCAGGATCACCCTCCAACCTAAGTGCCTCCATGTGGATTTACCACCATGTTAATCGCGGCCCTCTAATTTCAATAGGGAAAAATGAAATTTTATGTTCCTCATGTATTTGATGGATACTAAAATAGACCTCTAATTGCTGGAACCAATTATTCAACTTGAAAGAATTGATCCGACTTTGGTACAACTTGATATCATCTTTTGCTTACACCTTGAATAAAGACTAGAAAGATATATTGGTACTAGAACTCAGGTTCTTTGTCTCGAGCTCTTTCTGCAGCCCGTTTTCTAGGTCAACTTTATCTTTTGATTTCCCTTATGAATTGAACTCTACATTAGAAACTCCAAAATCACTTAAAGGTCCAAACATGCTCTCCATATCTTCCATGAGGATTGACATGTTGTGTGATATATCAGTGACTTGTATTTATAGCATTGTTAATTTCCCCCTCATAATCATATGTTAATTCTGTACCAAACTCATCTGCCATGGCTAGTATTTGAAGATTTTTTCTTCACCAACTATTGAATCTTGCAATTTCCCACAAAACCCCAAAGAAAACTGCTCTGATACCAATATGATTCATAAATTTCCATGTATATTTCACTAGAACAATTCATCACATTAGATCCTACAAATTAGTTATTTTTATTAGCTTATTTGCGCTAAATGTTAAATAATTAGAACTGTAATAAATATAATTAGAGCAAAGAAATACACAATCAACACCAATAAGACAATATATAACCTAGGAAGCCCCACTATGGGGAAAACCCAACCAATAATGAGGAGTATGCCTTATTCTTTTATAAACTACAAATACAAATTAAATGGTACTCTATATGGAGTTACCTATGAATCAATGACCATAATAGCTTATACATGATCTTCTATCTCCTCCGCTCTGCTCTAATATCCAGTCACATATTGTTACTCAATTATGGAACAATACAATAACATCAGAAGAATGGAACCCATTTTCCTCCTAACAACCCGTTATTTAGCATAGCCTCATAGTTGTCTATGGTTAATTTTAATGTTTTTGCACGACCCAACTCCAAATTAGGGTTAGGTTTTTGGAGATTCTATAGTGTTATTTAAATTCCACAAGTCACTAGTTCCGCATGTGTGAGAAATGAGAGTTGGTGTGGAATACAATTAGTACCATGGTGGGAAACATGATAGGTCAACAAGCAGGAGGCATAAGTTCTTCATACTAATGTTGTTTGAGGCGTTTCTTGGACCATTGAAAAGGTCTGCAATTGTAGAATTGAATGTCAAGGCATGACACAAGCAATGAAGTTTTGACCCCAAAAAACATCATTTAGACCCTTAAATAGGTCCTAGAAGGTTTTGGAACTCAAATTTTCAAAGTTAGACTTGCCCCTAAAATGGGTCCTACAAGCCAATTCATCTAATATTTTGACGTCAAAAGAACCAAGATAGATGACAAATTATATATTGATCCATTTCAGGTCAAAAGTGTGTTGACGAGAAAGTATGTTCACTCATCAACAAGCAAACCTGAAAAGAGTCCTTAAGGAAGTTCTCCATTCATTTGGAATAGCTATGTTTCATAGGAATAAAGGTACCGTTTCCTATAAGGAAGTTTGCTCTCTATAGGTAGAGAAACTAGGTGTTTGTAAAATCTACTTATCTAAACTAGGATGCAACTAACTACTATTTATAATGGAACTTAATTAATAACAAAATCTAAATTAACTATATGTTTCAATAGCTAAAAGAAAGAAATTTCTAGTAGCTACTAAAACTATAACTAATCTAAGCTAACTATCTAATTATACCCTATCCTAAATGAGATCAATTTTGAAACTAACAATCTTTTATGTAAATCTAAATAAGAGATTAATAATGGTATGATTATATCCGAAACAAAGTTGAATTATAACCACAACACTTTAAAAGTTAACTATATCTATTATCGTGACAATAAGACATTTATCATCATGAAAAACATAGTTATTAAAACAGATTGCAATAATAGGTACCCGAAGGGTGTATGAATATGTATGACAATAAACATATATATATATATATATATAAGAAATAACAAGAGTTTTATGATAATGAAACAAACTTCAAAATAGTACCGACATAGCCAAGATGTCATATAATCCTCTTGTCTATGAATAAGTTCAACACAGTCGGAATATGGAATAAAGGCTAAATATAAATCCTATCAACTCCCTTTGTGCTCCCATTCAAAATCCCTTTCAAACTCAAAATGGACTAGTTTATATAACACCAGATTATAATTAACATCCCAAGAATTTTGGGTGGACTCATCAAACCAATACAACGACATTACTAATAATAGAGTCAACATAAATACCCATACTTTGCGGGACGATGACACTTTCAGTTGTCATCATCTAAACAAAACTAAATTCACCTGATTAGGCCACTTAGTTTTCTGGTAAGATATTTTGTTGTGGATAATGAAATGAACATCGTTACACTTGCACAACAGTTCCAACCGATAGAAAATTCCTTTAAAACCATCTTTGAGTCTTCATAACTGGGAAAATGATTCTAGGAACTTCCTGGGATGATATGGAGGGCACAAAATTCTTCCTTAATGTGACAAAGCTGAAAAAGGATATGTCATAAACATAAATCAAAATTTAAGGAATGATTTTAAAGCTAAGAAGCTACATGAAATAGCAGCTACAAAATTTATTAATAAGAAAGGATAAATCAAAGTGCCTACAAAATCTATGATTTTGTAAGTACTCTTATGAAAATAGATGAATTCAAATGCCAAGGAAAAAGAAAGTAAATATATTACCTGAGTCACAGTCTACGCATCATATTCTTGAACATGAGATGACAATCAAAATTATAATAATCACGCAGAGGCATGACAAAGTTATAGAAAGAGAAAAAATTATGCTAAGATCTATGAGCAGTGTCAACAAACACCTATACAAGAGTGATTCTCCTTCCTTCTTTCAATTTATCCCTGAGCTTGTTGAGCTTCATCTTGTTATACTTATTCTGTGTGTACATATTTTTACACTTACAGATCATGAGACCTCTCTCTGATTTGTATTATGCATTCTTAGTCTTAAATTTGTCCCTCTCTTCAACCAATTGAACTACATTGACCTTCAGGTTGATGTTTGCATCCTCGCGATATCCATTTATCAACTCTAAATATTTCGCCTTTATTTGTAACCAGGAAATTATATCACTTACTGTCTGACTGGTAATTGGTGGAGAGGGTTTCAATGCCTCAAAATAATCACCAGGACGATGGTCGTTGTCAAACTGACAGTGTTGTTCTGTCTCACGATCACAGTGACTATCAGTATCACTCACTACATGGGTAGAACTATAGGGATATTGAGGTAGAAGAACATGGGTAGAACTATAGGGATATTGAGGTCAATCTTCTACCTCAATATCTTCTACCTCCGAATATGCCATCATTTCTGGAACAATGATTTGCCATGAATTCCATATCTGGAACAAAAACCTCTGTATCAGTTGGAGAATGATTTGCCATCATTTCTGGAACAATTTGACATGAATTCCATATTTAATGCTCAGTTCTTCACTCAGTTTCTTCAAAAATTACTTCCAATAGTCCTGTTGAAGCCGACCTCCCTTGAACCAATTCTCCCCACTTGTGGGAGTTGTTTTCATTGAGCTATAAAATCCTCAGAAAAATTAATTTCGAGATCCCCAATTCGAGCAATGTCCCCATCAAAATTCGTGGAAAAAACCCTGGTGACTTCAACATTACAGCCATCAAACTTCTGTAAGAAGGGGATCCATTCAATTTTCTGGAACAAGGGAAGATATTCATCACGGGCTTCCAGAAATTTGGTCCCACACATTTCAAAATGCACTACTGGAACCATCAAGTCGACTGGAAATTCAAACTGAGGTGGAACGACTAAGTAAACTAAGAAAACATTACACCTTACACAAATAAACTCCTTTGGCTTCCATGACCAAATCAAAATATTCCTATGGGCATCATGAAACTACCTTGGACCTGGCATGTGAGAGTATAGGCAGTACTGAGTGAATGATGACAATTCATGGCTCTATAAGGTTAGAGTTTGGGTTTGCTTGAGTTCAAAATCCATATGAATACATGAGCAATCAATTTATGAGTCATTATTATAGATTGTGAATTTGACAAATGTAAGTCATGACAATTTACAAGCATTGAGATATGAGATTAAGAGATTAGATCATTAAACATAATGTTCAACAACATAGAGATATAAATTATATGATTTGTGAATTAGATTGAAATAATATACCTCTTACTGTAATAATATAAAACAATGCTCTCTCATTCAATACACAGGAGGCAATTAGGTTATGACAAAATAATCAAATATTCGAATGGGATTGAAATTTAGGAGCTCCGAAAAACATAACCGATCACTTGGCCATATAGGATGTCTAAAATCATAAGCTAATTTAATGACAATTTGCGTGAAATTCAACATGGAATATTCGTTAAGAACAATATGCCAAGGAATAAATTAACAATAACATCTCCTTTTTCGTAGCTATAAAATTATTGTTCAAATGACTGATCAATAAATGATTTACTTGGTGAATAGTTCTGGAATCAATTATTAAGAAATTCAATAGGTAAGAATTGTCAGATCAACACTAAAGATAAGAATGTGAAAGCAACGGAGTCATAATCCTTTTAATCACAACAGATCTTTCAAACCTCAAATAACGATTTGTTATTTCATGTCTTTATTCAATTAGTCTCGCAAAATACTTGAAAATAAAATTCACAGAAATAAAACAAGGAAACATTTGCATCCTTTGTCAATGTTTTATAATAGAATACTTTCATAAAATGAATGGTGCTTGTTGGGCCAATAAATGGCGGCATGCTAGGAAAATTAGTTATCTCTGTTTTCCAACCTGAAATTTAAGAGAAAGAGAGGAAAATATAAGAGCTTCTCCTTATGCAAACTTCCAACTACCTGACTTCCTCTAATCACTCGCCTATATAGTATAGATCGAGCTTAAAATACCATTGAAAATAATAAAACTATCCCATGTATTATTTAGAGATTCTATAAAGATAAATGATTTATCATATAAGCAAAAAAACTACACCCCACCAGGAATCAATCTCTCTCAAAAAAATTAGAGCAATCCAATGAGCATTTAGTAAGGATATGACCTCAATGACTTAAAATGTATCAGATGTTTTTGTCCCATCCACTAGGTATAGCTTTTAAATGATCTGATTTTCTTGTTTTTTTGTTTTATTTTATTTTAATAGAAGCTAATTGAAATCCACTTCCCTTGCTTGGTAACTAGATATGGTAGAGTCATTCATAAGAACTAACAAAATGAACAAGTTGGCTCGTGATGAGACCTCTTGTACCTAAACCTTATAGATGAGAGCCATTATCGTGGCTTGGTAACTAGCTGTGGTAATTTCATTTTGTTAGAGCCATGATTATAAGTTGGCTCATGATGAGACCTACTATCCTTTTAACCCCTTTATATTTATTTATATTTGTATATAAAAATCTAGTGAATGGGAAAGTCAATCTGAATAAAATTCCTAAGAAAATTGCATAAATACTTTAATAATGACTAGTTCCCATGTCCTTCCTAGAACTAGGAAAGAGATTCATAAAAGGTTGACTCATCTAGCTAATATTATCATTTGAAGTGATGAAAATATAAGAATAATACCTTCGCAATTCTATTGAATCATTGAAAAAGTTCAAAAAGATATTTTTCAAATCCAAGATTGGTTATGTTAGTGTAAAAATATTTGACATGAAAAGAAACTCTTGTTAATTACCTCCTTTACAAAAATTACAGATTATTTATTTGAATTACAAGCTTTACCAGGAAGTTTAACTAAACAATATTATTTGTTTACGACACCTTTACCCAAAAAAATTAAAACTAAACAATGCTCAAGCAAATCTAAAATTAGAACTGAAAATGGAAAATTACAAAGAACCATGCCTATTTATAAGTGGATGAAGATGAATATAGTCCAACATCCTCTTAATGAGCCAAAACCTTATGAATTCGAAATTCAGAGTTAGTCAGATAGATTTTCTGAAGTTGGACGTTGTTCCCAGCTGAATGAAGGCGTATCATAATAGTCTTGGTAAATGAAAGGGGTGTGATACTTTTCCAAGAATATTTGAAATGTTAGCTGAAAGTCAAAACCTATAGACAAGAAGAAATATAAGTTACCATTCAAATTCATCAATAAAATGACATGAAGGAAATAGCAGCCTCAAAAATAGAGTAAGCTGAGTAAAATACAAATCGTTAGTTGACCATTTTCTGATTTATGCAATTTTAAACGAGAAAATCAAATCGTAGTGAAATGAAAAGGTTGTGTATTATATTAAGTAAATACGAGCTTGTTTTGAATTCGAAGATGAAAGATGGAAACTAAAATGAAATAGAAAATTATTCATAAATCAGGGACTAGCTAAGAAATTTAGATTGTAGTAGTAGAAATGAAGTATGAGGTTTATATACAGTGGAAAAACTATGTACATGAAAATATATACAAAACAATCCCTTTGTAGAGACTAGTGAAAATATTTTAGACTTGTTCATTGGTTGGAAAGGCGTCAAATTTCCCTTCCAAAGTTTGAAGATGGAATGTAAAGGGGTCCATTTTTTCTGAAATAATGAAGGGTCCCAGCCACAGATGTTGAAAATTTGTATGCTCCCCCTTACCTTCATGAGGTTTATCCCATCTCAACACTAAGTCACCAACCTGAAAATCCCTATCAGAGGATGATCTTTTGTCAAACCATTGTTTTATGATTTGTTTAGTGTTTATTGAACTTCTTTTATCCCTTTCCCTATCTTTCTCTAATTTTAAATACCATATCAATCCTCCTCTCCATTGCATGAAACTCTACTTCTCGAAGAGATTATGATAACTGAAGGGATGAAAAAAAAAAATTGGTGGAAGAATGGACTCTCTGCCATACACCAAAAAGAATGGAGAATTGCCAATTGTTTCCTTAGGAGTGACACTATCATCCTAAAGAGCATTGAACAAGGCAATATGTGAGTTCTGGTGGTGGGTTGCAACAGTTATTTTCAGGAACTTAAGTAGATTATTGATAGTTAACTTAGCTAGCCCGTTTCCCTGAGGGTAATCGCTAGTAGAATACTTAATCCTAATACCCTTCTCTAACACAAATTGTCTAAGATCAAATGAAAAAAATAAGTTGCGTTGTTGAAGACTAAAGATTCATGAACACCGAATTGAGTAATAATGTAAGCCTCGCGGAAATTCATTACATGATTAGTGTTTACCACATGAAGGGGCACAACTTCTTCCCATTTAGTAAAATAGTCAGTGTCTGTGAGGATATACTTATGTTGTAAGGAATATGGAGGATTGATTGGTTTAATGATATCTAAACCTCATTTTTGAAAAGGAATATCTATAGTAAGTAGCTAAAGGGGGAAAGCAGATATTTTTACTCTACCTAAAGCTTTTTGACAATCCTGCCATTTTTGTTCATAGGAATAAGCATCTTTGAATAAGGTGGGATAGTAATACCCATCTATAACGATATTATGGGAAGCATTTTCACCACCAAAGTAACAACCAATAAGCCTGTAATGCAATTCAGCTAACACTCCATCAACCTCTTATTTTTATAAACAATGAAGAAGAACTTCATCAAAGTTTTTTCTAAACAAAATGTTGTTAACCAGCTAATAGGGTGCAGACTTGAGCCTGAGTGCCCTTCTCTTTTTAGGTTCAAGACATTGTGGGGCACTTCCAGTGGTTAAGAAAGATCTTATGTCATTGCACCGAGAATTATGAATATTTGGGATATGATAAGCTTCCTTTTCCAAGAGAAATTCATCTCCTTCCCATTCAGGTTCTATGAGCGTCGAGTTTGCAAATTCAACATCTAGTTTTCACAATCCATAACCTTTAACTATCTTTGAAGGTTTAATGTCTAGATACTATTCTTGCAAGGTTGTCATCCAATGAGCTCACTTTTCACCAAGATCCTTTTGGACTAATAAATTTCTTATTGCATAATATGGTATGATCACTTTTGTTTTGGATTTTAATAAATAGCACTAGAAGCATTTGATTGCTTTGAAAACAATGAATGTTTGCATATCTACCTCAAGTTAATTTACTTTGACACCTTTAAAGCTTGAGCTCATAAAATATATAGCTACCTCATTTTCCTCACAGTTTCTTTGAGTAAGGACAACTAAAGAAATATCAGAAGCGAAAGTGTATAGGATAAAATCCTTCAAAAATTTGGGACTCATAAGGGTAGGAAATTCTGTAATGGATTCCCTAATTCTTAGGAAATAATCCTTTTCTTTGTCACCCTATTTAAACTTTGATTTCTTTTTATCGTCTCCTATAAGGTTCTGACTATTTCTGAGAAGCTAGGAACAAATATTCTTATGAAGTTAATTTTATTGAGGAAGGATTTGATGGATTTCTAAGAGGTTGAGTGTGTGATCCATGAAATGGTTTGAGTACTCTCGAGATCTATCATCATACATTATTTGGATACCACAAATTCAAGAAGTTTTCCCTTAGTAATGGCAAAGATGGTATATTTAGGATTTAAAAAGAAGCCAAATTTTTGACATCGTTCAAAACATTTTAACAAATGGGAGATATGGTTTGATCTCGTTTTAGATAAAATGGTCACATTGTCAATATATACCACAATTGAGTGACTAATGAACCTATGAAAGGCAACACCCATTTCCCTTTCAAAGGTAGCCTGACCATTAATCAAGCCAATGGCATTTTTATGTATGTGTAGGTTCCCTAAGGAGTTCTTAAAGTAGTCTTTAACTAGTCTGAGTGAGATACTAAGACATGGTTATAGCTTGAAAATCCATCTAGTAAGGATAACATTTCAGAGCCATATACTTGTTGAAATATGTCTTCCATTGGTGGAACGATATAGTTTTCTTTCTCCAAAGCGCTATTCAGATTACAGAAGTTGACACAAGGTCGAAAATCACCATTTTCTTTCTCACAAGAACTAAGTTGGCCACCCATTGGGTATTCCTAATCGAGAATATAATCTTAGCTGCCAATAGTTTGTTTATCTCTTTTTTTGCAAATGGGTCTAGATTTGGGTTAATCTTCGTCATCTTTTGTTGAAAGGGTTTGGATTGGGGTTTCATCAGGATTATGTGTTATATGATCATAGGGTCAAAAGTCTTGAGATCTCTGCATGTCCAAGCGAATACATCCTTGTATTCCTTGAACAATTTAATGGAGGATATCCTTTCTGCTGGTGTGAAGTCAGTCCCTATCAGGCAAATCAAAAAAATTCTCTAATCTAGTAACTAACTTAGCGACTGAGTTTACCAATTCGAAGGAGTCCTTAATTGAGTGGTTATCATGTATTACCGTAAAGTTTCGAAGATCTTTGTCATGTTTGATTTTGTTGATTGCCATATCTTTGAATGTATCCTCCATTTTAAAATAGTTAATTATATGCTGGTCATTATTGAAGACACAGGTCAATTAGTAATGTTATCAGGTATAGATGGTCTAAAAATCAACTCAATAGAAAATGAATTGGTAAAGAAACCGTCAATAGGGATTAGTCTAGATGCAACATTTGCTAGAAAATCCGCTTCTTGATTTTGTATCCTAGGGATGGAATTTATATTAAAATCATCAAAATTTGAAATCAAATCCCATACCTCGGTTTGATAGTCATGCAGATGATTGTAAATGCACTAAATGGAATTATGAACCTGTCTCACGATGATTTTTGAATCACCATAAAAATCTAGTACATTAACATTTAAGTCCAAATCCTTTTTTCAGCCCCTGATTGAGGGCTTCATATTCTACTATGTTGTTAGTGCAATCAAATTCTAGTCTACAGGATATAAAAATCTTATTACTTGTCGGGTCCAAAAGAAAACAACTGGCACGAATGCCTTCTTTTGATTTTGACCCATCAAAATACAATGACCAAGATTGAGTATCTACAATATTTACGTTATTTAATTTATTTATACTATTTACATGGTGATAAGTAGCCTCAATATAAGTACAATGTAATATTTTTTATTGCCTTTCTAAGTTTAAAAACAATGAGTTTTCAGCAATATAATTTCCAAGAGATTATTCAAAACCATAATTACCTAAAATTGAGTAAAACAACATTACCAGTTCATTAGGGGCATCCAATTCGATTACCGCATATTTTATATAACTCTCCCTGTTAATTTTGATATGATTTAGTCCCTCATTCTTCGGAAGCCATAGATGAGACCAATCAGTAGAAAAATAACCATTCAAAAAATGTGACCAGTCATGACTTAGAAACAAACCATATGCATATGGCATATCAACGAACACTATCTCAATGAATTGATAATTTGTTCGAGTAGCCATCCTGATTAATAATCCCTTTAGTTCTCCTAAAACTCTTACATTGGAATGATCAAGCTGTGAAAGATATGTCTTACAAGGTGCAAATTCTGCATTGAGTTTCTTACACACCAAATAAAGCATTACATTTTATGATGCACTGGAATCAACCATACAATTATGGACATTCCAGTTAAAGGTATCTTTATTAGAAATTGATTTTTTATTACTGTATGAATTGGATGAAGTTCTACTAGTGCTAGGATTAGCATTATGTGTAGTGATAACACAGGAATTATTACTATTTGAAACATTACTGGTTCGAGTTGTTGGATTGGTAGGAATGTTTTGAATTGGATTTCTTGGAATTAGGAAAATTTCAGCATCTCAAAAATATAGATATTATCTCATTTCCTTTTCAAATATTCAATTATATCAAGCATATATAAATTTGGAATGCTTGAAGATACCAATGGTTGTTTTGTAAGCATAGGATTACTTCTTTTGGATTGGTTGAGAGTTGAGGGAGATTGGGGATCAAATTGGCCTTTGCTACATGTATTGTAGGAATGTTGATTAACAAAAATTGATTGGTTTTTAGGTTGAACGTTCTTACATGAATTGTCCAAAAAATTGCCATTAAGAAGTAATGGTTCATCTTGAGTTTCATCCACAATTTCAGTTCCTTGCTCCTCTTCAAATCCTTCAATTTCTTGCTCAGGAGGGGGTTAAGATCCAGAAAAATATAGCCCTAATAATATTGCATATCTCATCAATTTTCAATCCTTCTAGAGGAGGAATCTACTTATTAGGAGGTGGATTAGGTTGTCTACATGAATTTTTGAAGAATCCCCTATTAGAAGGGTCGTCACCATTGTTCCTTTCTAGGCCGATAATTTCATTGGTGAGAGTTATGATTGTTTGTTGGAAGCATTCTAACTCAATTGATTGAGAGCATTTATTTTCAAGCGGTGGCCTAGTAGCAGGTTCTAAATTCCTATGAGGTGGATGATCAATTTCAATATTGGAATCACCTCAGCAGGTCATCAAATTCTTCTCTACTTTTACAGCCTCATCAAAAGTTTCTAATAAAGGATCTTTACTAGAATTCTTGACAAACATACTTATGGATAATGGTGACGCATAAGCATAATTTTCAATATTGATATCTTATGTAGGTTGAGATGCTACAGGTATTTTGTTTTTAGAGTCAATAAAAATTGGTTAAAGCCTTTGATTCATTCCTTATTTTCCATTTGAATTCAGGACAACTCCATAGACAAAATAGATAGTGTCTTATCATCACCAAAACTTCTAAAAAATGCTTAACTAAATTCAATCTAGCTAGTAATGGATCCCTGAGAGAGTGAGAAGTACCAAGAATATGCCTTTCCTTCAAAAGTGCAAGGGAAAATTCTACACATGACATCCTCATGTTGTACATTCATGGTTTGAACATCTAATATGAATTTGTTGATATGGTCATCTGCAGATTTCTTTTTGTCAGGGTTAAAATTTGGAATCAACCTATCTGAATGTTTTGGTAAAGGGTGTTGTTGGCCAGGAACTGCAACAATGCTTTCTTGTAGCTATGGAATGTTGGGATTGGTATTTCCTCCCGAATACCAACCATGTTTATTTCAAATGATAGGTATTCCAAATCAGATAAATCGTCATTGGAAGAAGCTCTCTTACTGTCAAGTGGATATTCTAGAGGAGATGGTGGTTGAATAGTACTTTCAGAAGCAAGCAAGCATCTAGACACTTTTTATCTAGGTAATACTGTAAGAATTGAACTTAATTGATAATTTCGGGAACCTCAAACATGTTCTGAAATTTCTCCAAGAATATGATCAATTGTTTTCAAATCAATGTGAGGGTGATATCTTCTAAGTGGACTGTGGTCTAGTGGTGGAATTCTAGTAAGTTGAGAGTAATATCTAGTTAAGACTCAATGTGACTCTTGAATAACTCTGTCTATGTCTTTGGGAGTATAATGTGAATGATAGCTATGCATCTCTATTACAACCTTTACAACATCTATAAGAGGTGTACTGAAAGTTTCAGATTGAAGACTAGTTGGCTGAGAAGATGAAATTTCAGGAACGATGAACTCAGGAACAAGTGAGGGAGTGTGACTAGTTCAATGTTTAGGATTGTGTTCACCATCAATTTGTTATTACTTAGGCCCTCCTTCTAGTGCCATTTGTTGAAAGGAAAGTATGTTCACTCATCAGTAAGGAAACACAAGCCAAAAAAAATTCCTTAAGGAATTTCTCTATTCATTTGGAATAGCTATGTTTCACAGGAATAAAGGTCCTATTTCCTATAGGGAAGTTTTCTCTCTATAGGTAGAGAGACTGGGTGTTTGTAAAATTTACTTATCTAAACCAGGATGCAACTAACTATTTATAATGCAACCTAACTAATAAGAAAATCTGAATTAGTTGTATGATTCAATAGTTGAAAGAATGAAATTTCTAGCAGCTACTAAATCTGTAACTAATCTAAGCTAACTATCTAATTTTACCATATCCAAGCTGTGAGCAATTTTAAAACTAAAAAAATTGTTAGGTAAATCTAAATAAGAGATTGATAATGATATGATTATATCCTAAACGAAGTTGAATGATAATTACAACACTTTAAAATTTAACTATATCTATTATCATGACAATAAGACATTTATCATCAGATGAAAAACATAGTTATTAAAACAGATGGCAATAATAGGTACTGGAAGAGTGTATGAATATGTATGACAGTAAACATAAAAGGATTCTATCAACAATATATGTGTGTGTGTGTGTGTTTTATGATAAAGAAACAAACTTCACAATAGTACCAACATATCGAAGCTATCATATAATCCACTTGTCTTTGAATAAGTTCAACATAGTTGGAACATGAAACAAAGGATACATATAAATCCTATCAACTCCCTTCATGTTGCCCTTCGAACTCCCTTTGAAACTAAAAATGGACTTGTTTATATAACACTAGATTATAATTCACATCCCAAGACTTATGGGTTGACTCATCACACCAATGTAGCAACATTACTAATAATAGACTCAACATAAACACCCATAATTTGTGCGATGATGACACTTGTAGTTGTCATTGTTAGTCCCAGAGACGTTCTAAGGATGTATTTAGAACTATTCCTAGGAATCAATATTTCTTATTGTTTATATTTTGACAATAATTAATCAAGAATCATGTCACTGATAGGCAATATAGAGAGCAATTATAATCAAGTTTCACAGAATATGGGAAGCACTTCTGATATGTCAGTATAAACTTTGAACAAATTGTATGAATGGAATGGTGTGAGAGAAGGTACTTGTTTAAAGTAAATATTTATCCCATGTTTACATAAAATGTACTGAGCATAATGGACTCAGTAGTCATAACAAAATAATGACAAAGTAAAACCCAACCCTTATAGGAATGATACGATTAGATATTTATTTATTATGAATACTTCACAACATACATTACCCATAAACCATATTTGAATCAAATATAAGTTAAAGATAATCACATTAGGGTATGTGCTAAATTTTCCAATTATAGAATAAGTTTGCAAAGAGATGGAATTACAAAAGAAGGGAATACTAACTGTGCACATCAGAGTTTAGAATCCACATGCATGCGAGATAAATATTGAAAGGTCTTTCGCATTACTTGATTAGACTGAAATCATCAAAAGTTACACTTTTTACAAAAAGAGTCGAACCTTGGTCTAGATTGATTTTATCTATTTATAACCCTTTGGGATTTTACAAAAATTATAACAAAAATATGTTATAGCATAACGGATTTCAATTTCTCATATTGTTATCAACAAAATTTCTTACATCAATGTCTATATGGCAAAATGATGTTGACTTACTGGTAGTGGGGACTAGGGTCGTCCTTGCTAAGTTGGAGGAGAATTTTTTGTGCTGATGATGTTACAACTGATGACTACCTAGTTGAATCTCTCTCTAGCTACTTCACTTGAAGGAATCCCATGATAGTATTACATTCCTTACCCATTGGATATTGAAAAACCCTCAGTTCTTTGAGTGCCATGTCTAGCTCTGAATAATGTTCAAAATAAGGTTTAGGTAGAGACTTGAAAATGGTCTAAAGTCGATTAAGGATCTCAAAATCCAGGTGCAACTTATTCACAATCGTTCTTCCCTCTAGTTCTCCATGAGTGTCTTCCAGATGGACTTCAGAATTGTGTGCATCCAATATCATGGCATTATAATGATCCTTGCGATATAAGTCTCCATGTCCATCCCAAAAGGATCGAAGACCAAGTGCGAACACATTTCTAAATAAATATTTGAAAGAATGAACATCATGTTTTAGTTGGTTAGCCATATCAACAACATTCTGAGCCGTTAAACCCTTTGTAATCACTTTATTTTCTTCTATAATTACTTTCATTTTGTCTCAGACGACATATACTTGAAAGATTCTGGGAGGGGGAACATCGAACAACAAGGAATAAATTTTAGTTACAATAGAATCCACAAACACGGAAAATCCTTCATGACTCAGAATAGGAGTAATTGACTTCTAGACATATTCTCAACTGAATAATTCCTTATTATGATAGATGATCATGTAAACTAAAAAGGAATTGTATCTGAACAAATTTATAGAAGCAAAATTCTTGAACTGTAAATGAATGGATTGGGCAAGGAAAGATGCCATGTCTAACCTAATAGGTGATTCATGCTATGACAAATTGATAAGAAAGAGAAATAATAAGTCAATATCATCAATTCCCAAGTCATGATCGTACCCGAGGACCTTGGAGATCATGGACAATATAGGTTGGGCTTGCTCTGAGAATAATTCCAGACTGAGCATTGACTGTGTATTGGTAAAGTATTCTACTGGGGAATTAGCATTCAGATGAATGCTTCCTTGATTTTTGATGATAATTCTCGAATATTTTCCTCCAAGACTTCTTCATCGAACTAAAATATGGTATTGTGTTCCCCAATGTCCGTAACTACATGATGAGTTCTCTTGTGATTGGGAAGACAACTGATTCTAACTGGGAAATGACTACCTTATTCTCAGGAGCATATCTTTCTCCACACCACTACACCAGTTCCGAGAAGGGTCTGGCCTGTGTTAAAACCATCTTCGCCAATTTGGAGCCCCATATATTGAACAAATAATTTCCATTCGTGTCCTAGCCTTCGACTCTTTGGACAATTGATGCATATTGGAGAATGAAGATATGGGGCCATGAATGTCAAAATGCTCGTCTCCCAAGTGTTCTTATTTGTTGAGTGTAGAGGCTACAGAGCGAGATGACTTAGGGTTAGAGATAGAAGCCATGACAGTACTAGTGAGATGAAAGAGGTGATGAAGGATGCTCATATTTAGCTGTGAAAAGGATGGTGTGATGATAGATAGAAGAGAAACTCGCGGCAGCAGAAAAATAAGTGCTCAATAAATTCAAATAAATCATATTTATAGAATAAATTTGAAAATGGATGACTTGAATGACTTGTACACGTGGCATCCAGGGAATGGTCCTTTATGCAAGGGGCGCGAGGGCTTTTAATGTGTAGGGACCATTACTGTTGATATGGAAACAATAATATCCATTGGATAAAACCTAGGTGGGTCCCCATACAAGACAAAAGACTCTAGGAGTGGTTTCAGGGCTTGATATAAGCGGTTTGGGAAGACCTCTTTTAAGGCCATGAGTGAACTTGAGACTTCCACATGGCCAAAGTTGTTTCCATTCAAGTTCGCACTTGGCTCATTAAAATTCAAGCAACTATTGGGGCCTGAAAGCACGACGACCGTATATCGTCTCCCCTGTTACCTAAGGATTTGAACCTGAATTTAAATGGCTTCGTGTCACTTGACCCCCAGGGCCTTCCAAACAACTATAATGAAGCGACAATTATCTTTCCACTAACATTGACATGAGCAGTTTCAGGGATCGATATAAGCGGTTTGGGAAGACTACTTTTCGGGCCTTGAATGAACTTGAGACTGCCACATGGCCTAAGATTTTTTCATTCAGGGATCGAACTCTTTGCTTACAGATTGTGCACTTCGAGACACTGAATAAAATCTCCACCGTTTATCTATACTTTTTTGTTAAGTGTTGGAAATCACTTGGGTTTTTCAATTGGAGACCATACAGATGTTCGCGCGATCAATCTTTTAATCCCTTTTCCTCCAGATTTAAACTCCAATCCTAGAATGTGAATTGACAAGTGCGACCTACAATCAATTGTGTTATTTGTTGCCGGCTATGAAAATATTAGCACCAAATTTGGCTTCAGCAGGGACAACCTTTTGATCTGGAAAAGGTTGAGAAGTGTAAACTAGTGCCTTTAATTCCATTGGGCTATGCAGTCATATCAAGCCTTGATTTTTACAAATTCAAAACAGAGAAGATGAGATCAAAAAAGAAATGTGTAAATACAACATTTAATGAAATTTTTTGAAGGAAAATATGAATTATGTTACATATTGATACATAAAATCATAGGAGAGTGAAGATAGGGATCAATACTGAAAGAAACGTTTCAAAAACCTGCCATTGACAAGATTTTTGAATATTCATCGTTCAGTTGTGCCAGTTCATAGGTGTTATTGTCTTGGACTACAACGATCTTGAACAGGCCCAGACATAGGTTATAAAATTTACCATGTTTGGATCTCTCTTCTCTTCTAACATCCCATTTTAGAAAAATATATCCAGGTTGAAAGTCCCTAGCTATGGCTCTCATGTCGAAAGTTGCTTTCATCTTCTCTTGGTGCATCTTGGTTATGTCATTAAGTTGTTCCCTAACTTGCTGAATCTCGATTAATTGATGGATGGTTCTATCCATGTCATTAAGTTCATCATGTTTAGGTTGCAATAGATTCATCATGGGTAAACCCAGATGAATAGGAAGGACTCCCTCTTTACCATAGACAAGTTGGAAAGGGGAAGTGCCAATAGCTCATTTAACACTGATTCTATCTTCCCATAGTGCAAATTTTAGTTGAGAGTCCCAAGAATTTTTATTTGCATCCAACATCTTCTTAATGATGTTTATTGATCTTTTATTAGAATATTATTCTAGGTCATTTCCTTGGGGATAATAGGCTATTGAATGAATTAATTCAATGTTGTAATTTTGATAGAAACTCATCATTTTGGCTGATTTGAAATCCTGGGCATTATCTGTAATTATCCTCCTTGGGAAACCGAATCTTACTAGAATATTCTCTTCCAAGAAATTAATTATAAAAGTATCATTAACGTTTCTTGTTGGTATTGCTTCCACCAATTTTGTGAAGTAGTTAGTAGATATAAGAATCCATCTTTGCTGACCGTTGGAGTGTGGTTTTAAATCTCCTATAATTATAAGCCCCACTGTTGAAAAGGTGCTTCAACCTTGATTGGTTAGAGGGGAAATGGTTTAATTTTTTGCTTTCCTACAAACATTTGACACTCCATACATGCTCTAACAATTTTATTAGCATCAGTGAACAAGATAGGCCAATAGTATCCATCTCAGAGGAATTTATAAGCAGTGGCTTTCCATGCATGATGTCCTCCACACATACCTTTATGAAATTATACTATTATTCCTTCAGTTTCTTCCTCTATTGCTAATGCAGGAGCATCGGGGCTTAGGTAGATCAGTCAAAGTTGATCGATATGAGGGAGCCAACAAGAGGGAGTGCCGATGACCACTAGTTTGTGAAGCAGATTGACTTGTTGAAGTCAATAAGTCAAGCAGAGAACTGTCGAAGCAGTCGACAGGAGTGAGAAAAGACGATGGGAGTTGACATGTCAATGTCGACAAATGATGGTCAATAGTCGACATGCGAATGTCGATAGGCAACAAGTTGCCACAGAGTTATAGGAAGATTGACATGTTGCCGGACCGCGACATCGATAGGTTGGGCATGAGCCAAGCAAGGAGGAAGGGGCGGACTGGCGAATTCTAAGCGTGGAGTGAAGCTGACAGGTGAATCGAAGCTGACAGATAGTATGGACGACGTGATGGTTTACTATAGCATGTCAGAAGGATGCATAGAATTCAAGGGGAGTACTTGGAAATAGTTCGGTGTTGTTAAGGAAGTTAATTGCAGTTATTGTAGGTGGGTGAAGACGTGACAAATGTTGTCACAGGAATAGGCTATGCAGCACAGTCGAGGCACTAACAATTGCAGATCTTTAGGATCTTGGAAGGATTGAATGATAGGGGATGCATGTCTCGGGGATCGCAGTGGTCTCAGGAACAACAACAGCAAGGTAGAAAGCTCGTGCGTGGACGTAGAGCAAGGAATAGTTCCATTATGTTGGAGTTGCAGAGCAGAGTTCGGGAAGAAGTTCTGTAGATTGGGGAGAACAGTCACACAACTTCTGAACGCCGAGAAGATTGAGCCATAGCTTAGAGTTCTACAGTGAACCAAGAGAGGGTGAGGTGGACACCCTGAGAGAGCACACCACCGTTACTTTTGTATTGTAACGGCTGAGGCCAAAAGATAGTTAGTTATTTTTATTTATAGTTATTCTACATTGTAACCGATTGGTAGAAGTAATATGAGCCACTTCTGGCATCATGTTTTACACCTTGTCTATGTGAACATTGTGGTCATGTCATGTGAAATGTTAAGCAAGAACCTTGTTGCGATAAGGCACCTTGCGTCAGTTGGTATCAGATCTCGGAAGTGAGTCCGGTTGAATTAAGCGGGAGAAGAAAGACGATGATACCAACCTGCCTTGCGTCAGTTGGTATTAGAGCATAGTATCCTAAGAGCCAAAGGATAGCTATATCAGAGCGGGAAGTGAACCCTGTGCACGAAAGAATGTCAGTGGTATTAATCCTACAAGTGCATTAAACAGCTCCAGCTAAGGTTGGATAGAGTTGTGTATGACTTGTTGAAGTCCGGTTGCGATTGGACGAAGTGGGAGTTTCAGCAGAGGTTGAAAATGGCTCACAGAGGCATTAATGTCCAAGGATGAAGAGCACGTGGTGCAGTAGTCACAGTTGATCATGAGATGTTCGACGAGTGCATCCGAATGATGCGAACTTTGACAAATGAAGTCACAGTGATCAAAGAGAGCCAAAGGCGTGGTTGTATTCCTTATGCATTAGACCATAGTGATGAGGAAGTCGAAGAAGTGGAACCACAGGAAGCAACAGAATATGAACCAAAAGAAAAACTCATCATGCTTATGATGGATATGAGAGGTCGGGCAAAGATAGATGTTCGTACCTACTCGGGAAGTCTGGACCCATAATACTTGATCGACTATTTCAAAGAAATGGAGAAATACTTCGACATAGAGCAGATTGAGGACCCTAAAAGGGTTAAGATTGCATGTATGAGGTTAAAGGGTCATGCCTCATTGTAGTGGGACAATGTACAGGCTGACAGAGTCAAGAAGGGAAAGGAGAAAATCAAGTCTTGGGACAGGATGGTCGCCAAGATGAAGGAAAATTTCTTGCTGAACAACTATGTGATTTCATGTTTAGGAAGTTGCAGAACTTTCGACAAAAGGAGATGACCGTGAAGGAGTACACAGAAGAGTTCTACAGATTGTTGATAAGGTCGGTCCAAACCGACGAAGGAGAAGAAGCTGTCGCTAGGTATTTGAAGGAATTGAAATATGCTATTTAGGATGAATTGAGCATGTCAAGATTCAGAGCAGTGGGTGAAGCCTACCAGTTAGATCTGAAGGAAGAAGAAAAACTATGGAGAAAATCCGTAGCGACAAGAGGCAGGATGACTGGTTGGGGTGCGAAGACTGTTTCCATGAAAGCCCAAAGTAGCGGTTATAGGAGGGAATCTGTTGAAGATAGTTGACATGCGGAAGGGACATTGACAAGGGAGAAAGCGCAAGACAACCAACATGATGGTCGTGAGAATCGTGGTCGAGGTGTTCCATCCGACAGAAGAGGAGGTAACAAACCGGCCATAATTTGTTACAAGTGTCATGGAGTGGGACACAAGGCATATGAATTCCCAGAGAACATACATGTTGCAGAGGAGTCGAATCCCAGACGTCAAAGAGATGACCAAGTCGACGAGAGGGAAGAGTCGACATCCGACAACAATAGAGAGGAGAAAAGAAGGAATAGAAGTTTGATGGTCAATAGAGCATTGGTTCAGGAAGAGAAACACGATGAGCAAGAGCCGGCACAGTGGAAGGCGGTCTTTCGAAGGAAGGTGGGAATCGACGAATGGCGTTGAAAGACCATAGTTGATGGTGGAAGCACTGAGAATCTTGTGTCAACATAGGTGATCGACAAGATCAGGTTGAAATGTCAGGAACACCCACACCCTTACAAGATTTCATGGTTGCAGAAAGAACACCATGTGAAGGTGACTAGACAGTGTCTGATTGACTTCAAGGTCAAGAGGTTAGAGGACAGCATACTATCCGACGTAATCCCAATGGTCATGTGCCATCTGTTGTTAGGAAGACCATGGCAATATGATCGGAAAATGATCTATGATGGTCGAGCCAACACAGTCACAATGTGTAAAAATGGCATGAAGAGGACTCTTAAGCCAAAACCGGAGGAGCAAGCTGACGATAAGTAGGGCGAGAGCAACTTTTGGGAAAAGCGTGTGCCGATGTGTTTAGTGAAAGATTTCCTTGTGGAAGAGGAAAAGCAGTTGAGGTGTTATGCTATCATTCCCAAGGGACCATGTGTCGAGAAGGCGACAATGGAGGAGAAAATTCCAGTCGAAGTCGGAAAGATTCTCAACAAGTTTCGAAGCATAGTAGTCGATGAGACACCGACGGGATTTCCATTGAAAAGGAGCATATCCCATCAGACCGACCTGATTCCAGGGTTGAGTCTTCCAAACAAAGAACCGCATAGGATGACTCCAATAGAAGGTCAGGAACTCAATCAACAGGTCCAGGAGTTGTTCGACAGAGGGTTGATCAGAGAGAGTCTGAGTCCATGCACGGTACCAACAGTATTAGCGTCGAAGAAAGGTGGATAATGGAGGATGTGTACAAACTCCGAAGCTATGAACAAGATCACGATCAAGTATCAGTTTCCATTTTTTAGAATGGACGACTTGATGGATTGTTTGAGTGGAGCGAAGTACTTCACAAAGATAGACCTGAAAAGTGGTTATCACCATATTTGAGTTAGAGAAGGAGATGAATGGAAGACAACATTCAAGACGAAAGAAGGGTTGTATGAGTGGTTAGTCATGCCATTCGGATTGACTAATGCACCCAGTACATTCATGCGATTGATGAATGAAGTACTGAAACCATTCTTGGGAAAGTTTGTCGTAGTCTATCTAGACGACATTCTGATTTTTAGTCGAACCAAGACAGAACACTTGGGGCACATTTGATAGGTATTGCAGAAATTGCAGGAAGAGAAGCTGATGGTAAACCTGCAAAAGTGTTTCTTCATTAAGGAAGAACTGGTATACTTGGGATTCGTAATCTCAGGTAAGGGGTTGGTGATGGACCCAGAAAAGGTGAAGGCAATACTGGATTGGCCTGAACTGACAAGCATGACTGGAGTGAGGAGTTTCCATGGACTTTCCACTTTCTACAGGAAGTTCATCAGGGGATTCAGTTGGATTTGCACACCATTGATAGAGTGCATGTGCAAAGGGGAGTTCAAGTGGACAGAAGTTGATCATCGAGCTTTCAAGAAGTTGAAGAAAAAGGTCACTGAGATCCCAGTATTAGCGCTCCCAGATTTTGACAAAGTTTTCCAGGTTGATTGCGACACAAGTGGAATCGCAATTGGAGCAGTGTTGAGCTAAGAGGGCTGACCAATTGCATTCTTCAGTGAGAAGTTGGATGATGCGAAGTAGAAATATTCGGTATATGACTAGGAATTTTATGCTATTGTCCAAGCATTGAAGAAGTGGAGGCACTACTTGTTTCCTAGGGAATTTGTGTTGTACACAGATCACCAAGCGCTGAGGTATATGAATACTCAATCGAAGTTAAATCAGTGGCACATGAAATGAGTCGAATTCCTACAGGGATATACGTTCATGTTGCGACATAGGTCGGTCAAATCGAATAAGGTTGCCAACGTGCTGAGTATAAGAGTTGCATTGCTAAACACCGCAACATTTTAGGCAACAGGAATAGTGTCGGTGAAGATAGAGTATGCTACCGACAGGGATTTCACGAAAGCGTGGGAATCTTGTTGTGAACCATGGAGTGTCGATAGGACTCCATACTTGGATTCTTTCATACAAGAGGTATACCTATTCAAGGGACAACAGTTGTGTATTCCTAGAGGATCTGTGCGAGAGAACATAATCCGAGAGTTGCATAGTGGCGGATTAGCAAGTCATTTTGGCATCGACAAAACTAAGGCATTGGTCAAAGAAAAGTATTATTGGTTAGGAATGGAGACATATGTCGGAAATTGGGTTTGACAATGTAGAGTTTTCCAGTTAGAAAAAGGAAGAAGTCAGAACATGGGGTTGTATACACCATTGCCAGTACCAAATACCCCGTGGGAGCACCTGAGCATGTATTTTTTGCTAGGATTGTCGAAGACGTAGCAAGGAAGCAACCCAATATTTTTTGTAGTCGACATATTTTCAAAAGTGGCACACTTTATTCCATGTCGGAAGACAAGTGACGCCACAAGCACTGTTGTACTATTCTTCAAGGAAGTAGTCAGATTACATGGGTTGCCAAAGAGTATCACATCGGACAGAGATACAAAGTTTATGGGGCATTTCTGGCGAACCCTACGGAAGAAACTGGCCACAAAGTTGTAGTTTAGCTCGGCATATCATCTATAGACAGACAGACATACCGAGGTGGTGAATAGAATTTTGGGAAACCTTCTGAGATGTTTGACGGCTGACAAACCCAAGCAATGGGAGAATGTCTTGGCCCAAGAAGAGTTCGCATACAACAATTATGTGAATCGGTCGACAGGATTGATCCCATTCTAGATTGTTGAAGGAAGAATCCCACACAGAGTGGTGGAGTTGGGCGAGTTGCCGATAGAAATCAGAAAAAGCGCAGATGTAGAATCATTTGCAAAGCATATGAAAGAAGTTCATGAAGTTGTGTGAAAGCGCATAGAAAAGAGCAACGCGGCATACAAGTTGAGAGACGACAGGAAGAAGAGACTACAGTCGTTTAGCGAAGGAGACCTGGTCTATGCACATTTGCGGAAAGAGAGATTTACAATGGGAACCTATAGCAAGCTGAAGCCGAAGAAGATTGGACCATGTAAGATTCTGAAGAAAATTTCAGACAACGCTTATGTGTTGAAGCTTCCGAATGACTTGAGCATTTCACCAACATTCAATGTCTCAAATTTGTACAAGTTCGAAGAAGGTTCAAGCAGTGGAAGTGCGAAAGTGTTGAACATTTACTGGACAACATAGATTCCATATCAACACAAGGAGGAGATTGCAGAAGTAATAGAGGAATGTAAAGTCGGGCGTACGTGCAGTTCGCGAAGGAAGGAATACTTGGAACGATGGAAGGAAGATGAGTTGCAGGAGGTGACATGGATTTCCAAAGAAGAGTTCGGTATACTAATGGAGCAGTCGAGTTATTTTTCACCTGGGGAGTCTGATGTAGGAGCATTAGGGCCTAGGCAGATCAGTCGAAGTTGATCGACATGAGGGAGTCGATCAGAGGGAGTGCCGACGATCACTAGTTTGTGAAGGAGATTGAATTGTCGAAGTCAATAATTCAAGCAGAGAACTGTCGAAGCAGTTGACATGAGTGAGAAAAGAGGTCGGGAATCGACATGTCAATGTCAACAGAAGATGGTCGATAGTCGACATATGAATGTTGATAAGTGACAAGTTGCCACAGAGTCATAGGAAGGTTGACATGTTGCCGGACCGTGACATCAACATGTTGGGCATGAGCCAAGTGAGGAGGAAGGGATGGTGATCCGGATTTTATGAGCAGAACGAAATGAATATAGATTATTATCAGATGCTTAACACAAAAATAACAGAGATACAGTAAAACTGGTTTTCTATTCAATAAGGAAATAAGCTAGAACTGTAAAATGCAGTGGAAAACAAGCTTGCTGGAATGGTGGCGGCTTATCTCTGAGAAGAGATGTGACGGCTACGCTCATTTCTCAAGAAGATGGTTACAATGAGGCTCTCAAGGCCTTTTACAATAAACAGGAATGTCAAAAACCCTAGACATCCAAAAACCTAACCCTAGGAGATGAAGCGCCAAAAGTCATGTGGGCCCCGTTTGGGTAAGTTAGTACATCAACTTCCCGGAGTCGTAACTTTTGCATACAATCTCCGTTTGGGGCGCTCGGTAGCCCGTTGGAAAGGTCTATCCGATATTTACAACTTTTGAATGGGGCCAAATATATGCCAGAGGCAACCATTTGGCCCCCCAAATTGCCAAAAAAGGTCGTTTAGGGCCTCAAAATGGCCCCGGAAGTTTAGGACCCGAAAAACTGCTAAAAATAGTACAATACCAAAATTGCCATAAAACTGTTTTGGGCCAGTTGGAAAGGGGGGTGGCCACCAATATCCACCTGGATCAATCCTCCCTCTTTAGGAAGCAATGTTATCCATTGCATTGAGTGCCCCCATCATATGAGGAAATTTCTGCTGAATTTGGCCTCGGGTGAGCCACTTGCCTTGGTGTAGGAGCTGCCCTGCTTTGACAACTCAATAAAGCTGGATCCTTTGATGTCGAGTGCCCTTGATATGTGTGTCTGCAATATGATCACTGGATGCTTGTTGTAGGTAGTCAGGGTTGAGCTCTGTTGGTGTCAACTTGTCTGCTATCTCTGAGGTGTCTAATAGTGGTGGAAAATATGGCCGAAGGAGAGCCACGTTGAAGACTGGATGCAGACCAAGGAAGGGGGGAATGTTGAGCTCAAAAGCATTGTCACCCACCACCTTGTTGATGGTGTATGTCCCATAACGGAGTGGGCGAAGATTTCGATGGGGCCCTGTAAGGCGTTCTTTCTACAAAGGCAACCAAACTTTGTCTCCCACCTGAAACTTATGTGGCACCCGATGTTGATCATGGCGCTGCTTGTACTTGGCATTAGACTTCTGTAGAATATCTTGAAACTGTTGGCGGATATGCTGGATCTGTTCAATGAATCGGGCGGCTTTGTCAGCTTCTGGGGACGAGTCGGCTGAGGTGGTTGCAAGGGGAAGTGCAACATCCATGGGTCCCAATGGTTGGAATCCCAACCCCACCTGAAAGGGGCTGTGGCCAGTTGAGCTATGTAGGGATCGGTTGTAGCTATGTTGGACATAGGGGAGACTCTCATCCCATGTGCGTGGGTGTGTTGAATTGTACATAAGCAGGATATGTACAACCATCCGGTTGACTACCTCCGTTTGTCCATCGGTCTGGGGGTGGAAGGCAGTGGATTTGGTGAGCTTGGTATCCAGCAGTGACTAGAGGCTTGACCAGAATGAGCTGAGGAATCAACTGTCACGGTATGAGATAATGGTCTGTGGGATCCCAAAATGTACCCATACTCGTTCAAAGAAGAGCTTGGTAGTGGCTTCTGCTGTGATGTTCTTCTTGCAAGCGGCTAGAATCGCCATCTTGGAAAAGCGATCAACAACCACGAAAACATAGTCGTTTCCCCTCTTGGTGGACGGGAGGCCCGACATGTAGTCCATTGAGATGGATTCCCATGGCCTGTCAGGAGTAGCTAGAGGGGTGTATAGGCCCTGTTTCTTAGTGGTCGGTTTGGCAATAGCGCAAGTGGTGCAGGACCTGATATAATTGATGACATCATGTCGAAGTTTCGGCCAGTAGAAATGTTTCTGCAACACTGCCACTGTCTTTTCGACGCCAAAGTGTCCTGCCACCTGACTATAGTGAGCTTCCCAAATCAGCTTCGCCCGCTCGCTTGATGGAACGTAGAGATGGCCCAGATGACACAACAACCCATCCTAAAGATGGAAATTAGCAACCACTGAGTTGGTGCCCAACATTTGATAGGTGGCGGAGAAGTCAGGGTCTGTTTCATAGAAGTGGGGCCATCTGGAGGTCTCGTGGCCACAAGAGTCTAGCACCGTGGTAAGTGCCGCGACTAGAGGTCGACTAAGGCAGTCAACAAATCGGTTGGTACTCCCTGTTTTATATTTGATGTTGAGGTGGAACTGCTGTAAATATGTTGACCACTTCTGATGGCGGTCATTCTGCAATTTTCCTTGGGTCTGCATGAACTGTAGTGGCTTGTGATCAGTGTGGATGACTGTCTCCTTCCCAAGAATGTAATGTCTCCACTGGCGGCAGGATTGTACAATGGAGTACATTTCTTTGTCGTAGATAGGGTACTTGCAGACAGCATCTGATAGTGTCTCACTATGATATGCCATGGGGTGGCCGTGTTGAGTGAGAATGGCACCCACAGCATAATCTGAAGCATCTGTCTCGATCTCAAAGGGATGTTGCAGGTTCGGTAATGAGAGTACCGACGATGAGCACAAACGCTTCTTCAAGTCATCGAAGGCTTGTTGTTGGGGAAGGCCCCACACAAATTTTTCCTTACCACCACCCCTGGTCACTTGGCTGAGGGCCCATGCGATATGAGAGAATCCCAGCACAAACCGGCGATAGAAATTGGCGAGGGCCAAGAAGCTCCGAAGTTCAGTGAGTGTGGTTGGGGTTGGCCAGTCACGGATGACCTGGATCTTGGCTGGATCCACATGCACACCATGTCGATCAACGATGTAGCCTAAGTAATGGACCTTGTCCATGCCGAAGGAGCATTTTTCCAAGTTTGCATATAGTTTGTGGTTCCGCAGGGTGTGCAGAACCTGCTGAATATGTTGAAAGTGTTCCTCCCAAGTCTTGCTGTAGATGAGGATGTCATCCAGATACACCACTACAAAATTATTGGTGAAAGGTCGTAGGATATTATCCATCATCCTCATAAAGGTTGCTGGAGCATTTGTCAAACCAAAAGGCATGACCAGCCATTCAAAAAGACCTTCTTTTGACTTGAAGGCAGTCTTCCATACATCTATCTGTTCTATTGGGACCTGGTGGTAGCCATACTTCAGATCAATCTTACTGAAGTATTTGGGCCCCGTGAGTTGATCAAGCAGGTCGTCGATTCGGGGAATCGGGTACCGGTTACGGACTGTGATTTTATTCAGGGCCCGGTAATCAATGCAGAGTCGCCAGGTCCCATCTTTCTTCTGCACCAGCACGATTAGGCTCCCACAAGGTGATGAACTGGGACGGATGTGCCCCTTGTGGAGCAAATCTTGGATCTGCCTCTTGATCTCCTCGTTTTCCAATAGAGAGCGGCGATAGACTGGTCCATTGGGTAGCGGTGCGCCTGGGGTCAGATCGATGGGATGCTTGACCTGGCAGTGCAGAGGTACCCCGGTCGGAGAGGAGAAGATATTTGAATATCCTTCCACCACCTTATCCATTTGCTTCTGTTGTGTGGATAGATCAGTCGTGGAGGCCCGCGATGTGGCCGCGATCTTTCTTTCACTCTGAGAGCGAATCACGAAGAAGAAAAATTTCCCAGTCTGAGAGATGACTTTCCTGCATTGCTTGGCAGAGATCAAGGAAATAGTACTAGGAGGGACTGCCTCAGGTATCCTGTACAATTTCCTGTTCAAAGAAATAATAACACTACGAGGCCTAGACTCATATACAACGTGACGTTTCCATAAATAAGGTTGGCCCAAAAGAACATCTGAAACTTCGAGAGGAGCAACATCACACAATACCTCGTCCTTGAAGGGCTTGATGCCGTATGGCAGTCGACATTGTTGGCTAATGTGGAGATCACTTCCTTTGCGGAGCCATCCAATGGTGTAGGGTTGTGGGTGCGACATTGTCAGCAGGTCCAAGCGCTTGATGACCTCTGCCGAGATGAGATTCTTCTGGCTACCGCTATCAACGATGAAGTGCAGCAGGGTGCCTTTTACCCACATCTGTGAATGGAAGAGGTGTTCTCCTTCTTCTGGCTCATCTGGTTCATCAGGCTGGAGCTTGGTGGTAGCAATGGTGGCAATGGGTTCCGCGTCAATGATCCGTTTTCCCCTTTCTGGTTCAGACTCAGAGTAAAAACCCGCATCTGATTCAGATGCTTTCACTTCGGCCACCAGCGACTGCTTTGAGCGACAATCAGCAGTGTTATGCCAAGGGCTCTTATGGAAGTCGCACCATTTCCTGGTATATTTCTTTGTTTTCCCAGTGTCCTTCTTTGCTTGCGGCTTGGACTGGTTGTCCTGATACTGACCATCTTTGCTCTGTCCTTTATTCTGTGGGTTGGGGCCGCCCTTTCCTATCTTTTGCTGTGAAGGGTTCCCAGGCCCAAATTGCCGCGTCTTTTGTTTGAGCTTCTGCTCGATTTTGACGACATATGGGTAGGCTGCACCCAAGGAAGAGATGTCCAGAAATTCCATTTCGGTCTGGATGTATCTATGCAAACCACCGCGATACTTGAGCACCAGATGTCGCTCTGAATCTTTGATACCCAGCTTGGTGCGCAAGGTATGGAAGATATTTGTGAACTCTGGCACTGCTTGGTCTCTTTCTTGTCGCAGTGTGGTCCATTTGGTATACAAGTCGTCATAACTTCCAACAGGGTAGTATTGTTCCTTAATAGCATCCCTGAAGGATTCCCAAGTGGCCGTGACTGAAAATAATGAGGCTTCTTCTGTGTCCTTTTGCTCACAGAATGTTTCCCACCAATCTTTGACATGGGGGATGTCTTTGAGGAGTACAAAAGTAATCTTTTCTTTATTTGAAAAGTTATGGACAGAAAAATACCCTTCTAGTGGATTCAACCACTTATCTACAGCATCTGTGTCTATCTGTCCTTCAAATATAGGGATATCAAAGTTGATTTGTACCTTGAAGGGGGCGGCGCCTCCGCTCGAGGAAGATGCATCGCTTGTTGGTAGTCGCCGAAGGACTTGCGCGAAGTTATCCATCATCTCGTTCCTCTGCTGCGTGAGGGCTTCCTCAAGCAACATTTTGATAGGATCTCCTGTCCCGTCATCTTTCTTTTCTCCTTCCATGAGAGGTCGCTTGGGCATGCGAGAGCTTTTGTCCTCAAGAGAAACAAGCTCGAGACCCAATTCTTTGTACCCTGACCTCGTTGGGGACATGCATTAAGACAATAAGGAGCAGACCGCTCTGATACCACTGATCCGGATTTTATGAGAAGAACGAAACGAATAAAGATTATTATCAGATGCTTAACACAAAAATAACAGAGATACAGTAAAACTGGTTTTTTATTCAATAAGGAAATAAGCTAGAACTGTAAGATGCAGCGAAAAACAAGCTTGCTAGAATGGTGGCGGCTTATCTCTAAGAAGAGATGTGATGGCTGCGCTCATTTCGCAAGAAGATGGTTACAATGAGGCTCTCAAGGCCTTTTACAATAAATAGGAATGTCAAAAACCCTAGACATCCAAAAACCTAACCCTAGGAGATGAAGCGCCAAAAAGTCATGTGGGTCCCGTTTGGGTAAGTTAGTACATCAACTTCCTGTGGTCGTAACTTTTGCATACGATCTCCGTTTGGGGCGCTCAGTAGCCCATTGGAAAGGTCTATCCAAGATTTACAATTGTTGACTGGGTCAAAATGCATGCCAAAGGCAACCATTTGGCCCACCAAATTGCCAAAAAAGGTCATTTAGGGCCTCAAAATGGCCCCGGAAGTTTAGGACCCGAAAAACTGCTAAAAATAGTACAATACCAAAATAGCCATAAAACTATTTTGAGCCAGTTGGAAAGGTGGGTGGCCACCAATATCCACTTGGATCAGATGGATTGGAAAAGTCTAAGTGTAGAGTGAAACTGACAGGTGAGTTGAAGCTGACAGACAATATGGCCGACGTGATGGTTTACTGTAGCATGTCAGAAGGACGCGTAGAAGTCAAGGGGAGTAATTGGCAACAGTTCGAGGTTGCTAAGGAAGTTAATGGAAATTATTGTAGGTGGGTGAAGACGTGACATATGTGACCACAGGAAGAGGCTGTGCAACACGGTCGGGGCATTGATAGTTGCAGGTCTACAGGATCTTGGAAGGATCGGCTGACAGGGGATGCATGTCCTGAGGATCGCAGTGGTCTCGGGAACAGTAGCAACAGGGTAGAAAGCTCATGCGTGGACACAGATCAAGGGACAGTTCCATTTTGTTGAAGTTGCAGAGAAGAGTTCGGGGAGAATTTCTGTAGATTGGGGAGAACAGTCACACAACTTCTGAATGCCGAGAAGATCGAGCCATAGCTCAGAGTTCTGCGGTGAACCAGGAGAGGGTGAGGTCGACACACTGAGAGAGCACACCACAATTACTTTTGTATTGTAACGGCTGAGGCCAACAGATAGTTAGTTATTTGTATTTGTAGTTATTCCGCATTGTAACCGATTGGTAGAAGTAATATAAGCCACTTTTGGAATCATGTTTTACACCTTGTCTGTGTGAACATTGTGGTCATGTCGTGTGAAATGTTAAGTAAGAACCTTGTTGCAATAAGGCACCTTGTGTCAATTACATAATTCAATAGAATTCCAAGAGGAGATTTCCAAAACAAGTATCCATCTAAAATGCAATACTTGACAGCTTTAAGTTTAATACATCTCATTTTATATTTATCAACATCATGAGGACAAGTTAGATGTTGAAGGTAATAAACAATATATTTATACCATTCTGAATAAGTAAAATTTTCAGTAACATTAAGAGGGAGATTTTGTCGAATACCTTCTTCTTCTTGATTCAGGAGTTGGCGTATCAGATTTATCTTGAGAGCCTGATAGTTTGATTTAGCCAAAAAAAAATTAATCCTTGCCCCTTCACAATATTTGTAGGTTTTATTTCCAGATCATATTCTTGAATTTTGGAAATCCACTTCCCTCTCCTTCCTTCATTACCTGGTTGGAAAAGGATATCCTTGATGGTACTCCGTGGGACGTAGGAAATTATTTTAGAGTGTAGGATGTAACTTGTGAATTACTTGAGTGCTTTCACTAGTGCATATGATTGCTTCTCCATAGTGTTGTATCTTAACTTAGCATCCCTCAATGCCCTCCTCATGAAGAAGGAAATAGGTTGCTCACACCCTTCATTATTTTTCTGTAAAAGGATTGTTGCAATAGTAACTTTAGAGGCAAAAGAAAATACAAGAAACTCTTTAGTATAATCATGACTGATTAAAACTGGTGATTCTCCTAAGGAATCCTTTATTTGTTTAAAATAATTCCTTTCTTTTGTAATCCATTTGATCTCAACATATCATTTATTTATCTTATTATCTCAGCAAAGTTATGAACGAATCTTTGTAGAAAATTTATTTTTCCAATAAAAGATTGTACTTTCTTTTTGGTTTCTTGGGAGATCAATCAATTTCATCGAAGCCACTATATCAGGGTCTATTTTGAGTCCATATTTGGAGACAATATGTCCTAACAAATTTCCTTCTATAATTGCAAAAATGGATTTTTTAGTATTTAAAGACAAATCGAATTTTCTACATTTTCTGCATGTTGAATATGATCCTCTGATTTTGAGATACTGTCATATCATCCAGATATATAACAATAAATTTTTCCTTCTCTCCTATGAATGCTATATCCATGGCTCTTTGGAATGTTTCCCCAACATTGATGAGGCCAAAGGGAATCTTATCATACTTAAGTGTTCCCCATGGTGTGGTGAAAGCCATTTTTTCCCTATCATCCAGATGCATGGAAATTTGATTATAAATTGAAAATACATCCATCATAGATGCTTTGGTTGACCCCACCACTTTTTGAAGGATATGATCCATTTTGGGTATATGGTAATTATCTTTTAAGGATCGCTTGTTAATATTTATGAAATCAACACATAAACAGATTTATCCACTCTTATTCCTAACTGGCACCAAATTAGCTACCCACTCTTAATATTGCAGGGGAATCCTGATTTTAGCGTCGATTAATTTTCTCACCTCTTTTTCAATTATAGGGAGTAAAATTAGATTTACTTGCCTTAACTTCTTCTTTATCGGCTTAGCATCTGACTTTAAAGGGATTCTATGTTGTATAATAGATGTGTCATAATTTTTCAAACATTCATACTTCCATGCAAAAATATCCATATACTCTTTGAATAGCTCAATGTACCTTTGCTTCTGCTTGATTGACAAGTATTTTGAAAGATTAATGAATCTTGGTTCTTCTGAGGTACCAGTATTAACCTCCTGCACAACTTTTGTAGTTGGTTGAACTGTCGGTTTAACATGGATCTCATTTTTATCAAACAATTGTTCCAGAGGGACTAAGCCTTTTGGGATATAATTGTTTTTTAGCTGTATAATTTTATGACCTGCAACCTTCTTCATTAATTCATGGGTTGTCACCTTTTATGTCTATAGGATGTTTTCCAATTCATGCTCTTTGTCAGTGTCTGTATTAGTAGCTGAAAATTCATCCATAAGTTGAAGAAAATGTTTTATCTACTGATAATCCTCAAAGACTTTCCAATGATTGATGTTATGAGAGATAGAAGGGAGATAACGCATTTTGACTTCATACCTCAATTTTGTCTTCTTAGGAGGTTTGAAAGTGCTTGTTGTTAGGGCTAATGAGTTAGCTTGCTGATTTAATTCTCTTGGGACAAAAGTTATATTAAAAGCATCAAGAATTTTTCAATAAGATCCTAGATGAGATTTATGTATGCCTCTAAGCCTTGGTTGATTTCTTTGATAGATACTTTTTACTTGATTAACTACCAACTCTAAGTCTCCAAAGACTACTAGTTTAGTAATATTGAAATTTTTAGCTGCTCGGGGGCCTAACATAAGGGCCTCATACTCGACCACATTGTTGGTGGTCTCAAATTCTAGTTTATAAGATAGATGGGTTTCTTTTCCTGAAGGAGATAACAATATTGCACCAGCTCCTGATTCATCTTTCACTGAGGATCCATCAAAGTATAATTTCCAGACTTTATTTTTTTTCATCAAAAACTTTGAAAAATGGAGCTTGTACGATCTAAGGGTTTATTTATAGATAGCATCTAGCAGCTCATATCATCATCAGTATCATATATAGGAGTTAATAGGACCATCTTTGTCACTTATCATGTAGGAGAACATAGTCTCTCTGTATAACCGTTTGGTTTCTCTTGCAAACATGGGTACGGTGTCATATTTCATATCCATCTACATGGTTCCACCCAATTTTCTATCCCTTGAGAGTAGCATTCCATACTTAGCAGGTACATCAGCCACTACCACATCCATCATAATACTTTTAGTTGGTAATTGAGCAAGAATCACTACCAAGCCTTTGATCATAGTGACGCACTTGAGTTTTTTGGAATCAAAACTATAGAGATCATGATAAGGTCTTGTTATTTCCAAACCAAGATGCTCTATGATGACCTTTGGAATTAAGTTGTGTGAGGCTCCAAAGTCCAGCATATAGTTTTGAAGTAATTTGTCATGCACATTAAGGGTTACATAAAAAGGAGTCGTAGCTTTATCTTTTTCATCTATGTGAGGGCCACATTGGGCATCTGGGGATTCATCATTCAAATTTATGGTATCTTGTTGATCTGTGATTTTGCTTATGTGAAGCAACTTATCAATTTCCTTTTGATACATTCGATTCTTTATGAGCTCAAACAGAGGGACTGATATTTGTATTTTAATTAATTCATTCTCCAGATTGAAAGGAGTACCATTATTCTCATATTCTGTAAAATCTTGATCAATCCTTTTGGGCCAGGTGATGCTTAGTTCTTTTTGAACAACCAAATCAATGAGTTTAGCAGACTTGTCCTTTGACAGGTCTCTGCTCTTGATTGGAGGAGTGATTTGAAGGTCTTTATCTCGAATTTTCTTTGTAGGAGAAGATTTAAGAGGAGTTTTAACTGGTTGATTGGAAGATTGTGGCCTAGGCCTGATATCATACTTCTTTTGAAATTTAACTTGTAAAGTATCCAAGAATAATTGATATTCGACCGATGTCAGATCAGATTCTTGAAAATTCTTTTGAAAGTTATCAATTTGATTGTATGAAAGTGAGTTTTCGTAATCATCTTTAGTGAGATGCATGAGATAGGGATATTCTTCCATCTAGTGTAACTTATCTTTGGCTTCTTCATATGTATCTTCTTTTGGTATTTCGATGAGATTATTATCAGTTTCTCTGACGGGTGGTCTCATAGGGTATTCATCATTTCTCTTTTCCCTATATATTATTTACAGATTGTAAGGCCTTCTGAACTGAGTAAAAGGGCGAGCATATGACTTTCTATTAGGAATGGTACTTTCTAAATCCATTTGAGTAACTTTATTTGACAGGTTCTTGATAATTCAAGACATCTCCTCTATTTTAGCTTCCCGAGAGTCCTTAGTTCTAGAGGAGATGATCTCTTCTTTATCCTTTCCCTTATCTTTCAACTCAGCTTCATTAGTTAGTTTTATTTTTCCTCTAGCTCTCATATTTCCTTCAACATCTATAGCATCATATTTCATAACATTGAGGGAGACACATCTTCTCTCTCTCAGCATGATGGAAAAATCAGAGGGAAAAGCACGTGCATAGGTAGCCCGAGATGTTGCTTCAGTAGGTCAGATATCTTCTAGGATTCTATAATATATTCTATTGAACCTTGCAATGAAGTCAACAAGAATTTCAGAACTATTCTTTTTTATAGAATAAAATTCTATCAGATAATACAGGTTATCACGCTTGACTCCCCACTTATTGATAAAAGTGTTGTCCAAATTTTCCATAGTTCTGATCGAAGCATTTGGAAACGATATGAACCATTTATGAGCCTCACCCTCCAGTGATTGAGCGAAGAATCTCATGTATACATCATCGTGGTCGATAATTATGTTATCAGTAAAATATTAAAAACGATCCACATGATCTTCGACAGATGTGCCCTTGATTCCATCATATTTAGGTAACAATTTTAGATAATAAGTGGGAATATCATTTAAGGGTGTTTTCAATTGTAGAGGTCCATGCCTACTGTAGCTGGGGTTTTCACCCTAGCTTGTGCAAATGGGCACCTAATAAGGAGAAGGGCCTCCTTAGTAGCAGTTTAGTAAAACAGTAAATTTAAACAGTAAAACAGTAAAAACTAAACTAACATGTGCATCAACAGGAAATAAAAAGACAATGACAAGATAATAAAAAATTTCTTTTGTATTATGATATAATCAAGATTACATTTACCTCAAATGTTGAGGTTGGTGGAGCTCTTGCAGTAGTCCAGGAGGGTTGCTTCCATGCTTCAATGGGTTCCTTCTCATTCTCCAAGGTGTTTGAATAATGGGCCAAAAGGGGCACTCAAATGGGAAAAACTAGCTCAAATGGTAAGCTAGGGTTTCAAGAGTGATTTTGGCAGAGTGAGGATAGGAAAGATTGTGGATGTGAAATGGGGAGCCTCCATCACCTATTTATAGGTTTTTAGTGGTGGAGTATTGACCCATGGTTTTTGGCACCATATGGTTTAGGTCAATTGTTTAGGGTTTGTGCTTCCTTTTTCCCTCTTTTTCCTCTTTTTTGTATTTTTTATTCTTTTTTATTTGATTTTTGGGAATTTAGAGCCTTTTTAGAGGGTTTTTGCTATCTTTTGAGGAAATTTAAATTATTTTGGGGGAAAAAGGGGTTTTTTGGCTTTTTGGTGGCTTTTTAATGGTTTTTTGAGGTTTTGGAGGCAAAGATTGTAGAAAATATAGACAAATGAGTCATGTAATGAGGGAGATGAGATGGTGAGCACTTTTTGGGTGTTAACAACTACTGGCCACCCATCGAGTTTTTCTAGGTGGTGGTGGTTCTTCGCCACCTCCTCCTCCTCCTCCTGACATAAGATGATTTATAATTAAATTTTTAGCTTCGGGAGTGATAAACAATTTGGGTGGATTTTTCTGGGTAGAGGATTCTCCACTTTCAATGGAAAAAATTGGGGGATTAGGTAAACCAAATGGATTAATGGGATTTTGCAGAGGTGAATCTCTTCCGAGAGTCTCAACAATAAATTCTGACTCATAAAATTGTGGGCTAGGCAGAGGAGGAGAAAAAATCCTTCGGTGATGGTCAGGTGAGGTGGATTGATATTTTCCACGTCTATGTATCTAGGAGATCAGATCTTGTAGAGAAAAACATTATTCATGGAAAGGGTTCTAGTGAGTATGTATGCATCTAGATGCTAGTTTTTCCTTCGTGGAGTCGCCAAGTGGATATCATAGCCAGCAACCTGATTTCATCCACTACAAAATCAGGGCATAAATTTTGTTGTTGTCATAGGGAAGATCAATCTTCTTTCTCTTAATATCCTTGGAAACGACGCCAAAAAAGATGTTAGTCCCATAGATGTTCTAAGGATGTATTTAGAACTATTCCTGGGCATCAATATTTCTTATTGTTTATCTTTTGACAATAATTAATCAAGAATCATTTCATTGATAACCAATACCAAGAGAAATTATAATCAAGTTTCAAAGAATATGGGAAACACTTCTGATATGTCAATATAAACTTTGAACAAATTCTATGAATGGAATAGCATGAGAGAAGGAACTTGTTTAAAGTAAATCTTTATCCCATGTTTACAAAAAATGTACTGAGTAGAATGAATTCAGTAGTCATAACAAAATAACGACAAAGTAAAATCCAGTCCTTGATAGGAATGATACGATCAGATATTTATATAATATGAATACTTCACAACATACATTACCCATAAACCATATTTGAATCAAATATCATTTAAATATAATCACATCAATGTCTATGCTAACTTTTCCAATTATAGAATAAGTTTGAAAAGAGATGTAATTACAAAAGAAGGAAATACTAACTGTGCACATCAAAGTTTAGTATCCACATGCATGTGAGATAAATCTTGAAAGGTATTTCTCATTACTTGATCAAATTGAAATCATCATAAGTTACACTTCTTACAAAAAGATTCAACCCTTGGTCTAGATTGCTTTTATCTATTCATAGCCCTTTGGGATTTTACAACAATTATAACAAAAATCTGTTATAGCATAACAACTTTCAGTTTCTCATATTGTTATCAACAAAATTTGTTACAATGATGTTTTTTTCTAGAAAAAATGATGTTGACTTCCTGGTAGTGGGGACTGGGGTCCTCCTTGCTGAGGTGGAGGAGAATTTTGTTCCGCTGATGATGTTCCAGCTGCTAAATGCGTATTTGAAGCTCTCTCCAGCTACTTCACTTCAAGGAATCCCGTGATAGTATTCCATTCCTTACCCATTGGATACTAAAAAACCCTTAGTTCCCTGAGTTCCATATCTAGCTCTAAATAATATCCAAAAGAAGGTTCGGTAGAGACTTGAAAATGCTATGAAATCGATTAAGGATCTCAAAATACGGGTGCAAATTATTCACAATTGTTCTTCCATTTATTTCTCCATGAGTATCTTCCACATGGACTTTGGAATTGCGTGCATCCAATATCATGGAAATATCATTACCCTTGCGATATAAGTCTACATGTCCATCCCAAAAGTATGGAATACAAGGTGGGAACACATTTCTGAATAAATCTTTGAAAGAATGAACATCATGTTTCAGTTGGTTATCCATATCAACAACATTCCGAGCCATTAATCCCTTTGTAATCACTTTATTTGATTCTATAATTACTTTTGTTCTGTCTTGGACAACATATGCTTGAAGCTCATCAAATTTATTTTCATTCAAGAAATCAATTACAAAATTTTCTATATCTGTATTTTTTTTCATGCTTGTTCAAAATTGAATGAGAGTCTTTGGAATCTTTCTCAGCGATTTCCTAGTCTTTTTGGGACATGACAAAATGGCTCGATGGTGCTGTTATCAGTGCTTCTATTTGTTCCCAAATTACAAACTTTGCAGTTTTGTGCAAAGGCTTAGCCATCAATTTTCTAGATAAATCCTAAATTATTTTTTGTAGATCTACCTTAGATTGTTGTAGCTTAGAGATGACCAAGTCTCTTTTAGCTAAGTATTCATTGGAATTATTTAGCTCGTCACATTTGAGCTTTAGTTGATTATGTGCATGATTCAATTGGGAACCTTTAAGACTCATTTCTACAACTTCCTCCACGAGCATATCTATAGGGTCTGCTGAATATGTGGCTTGTAAAGATGCAGCCTTTTGACGCAGGGCGTCTTGATTTTTCTTCTTGAGCTCATTTACTTCGCTTTCCAAAGAAACGATCCTTTCCTTGAGTGTTTGGCCATCAACCAATGTCTTGTCCAGCTCAGACTATATCGCCAAAACTTCAACTGTTTGAGAATGCTCAATTGTGGGGATGTTGAGATTTTTCTTCAAACCTACAATCTCCTCATCCTTTTATTTTAAAATGATCTGAACCGGAGTTGCATCAATAGGATCCTAAACCAATTTGGTAATTTGCTACTCTAAATTAGTTATCTTCAATTGTTTGGATTTATTCGATGACTTCTAGTTTTTGAACTGCTTTTCTTGTATGTTGACGACATCCAGCAACTTATTAGTAATCATAGTGTACTTCATTACATCTCTGTACACTCCTTCACCTGTTTTTCGGTGAAGCTCCATGATATATTTTGAAGGAAATGTGTCCAAATTAACCGTGACCTGAGTGGTCTTGAAATTTGAAGGTACCTTCTTTCCTCCAGGAACAAGTGGTTCTAAAATTTCCATCTTCAAGGTCCCCTGGCTCAAATCTAGTGCAGGAAACATCTTGGACTGGTGTTCTATCTCGAGATCTTTATTTGGGAAAATAGTCTTTTGGAGATAAATGTTATCGTCCTTAATTTGAGAATATAGGACAAATAGTCCAGCCTTAAATGGTGATGTTGTCACCAAAGCATCCTTTTGAGAAGATGTATCCTGCTTCTGATGCCACATTGCAGATGGAAATTTTTCCAAGATGATAGGTGCCAGAGATGTGGGAGTCGGTTTAATTTGTAATGTTGTGTTGGATACATTTTTTGATCTGTATATCTTTGAATTTGACTCAACACTCTCTGATTTATATTTGTCGACATTAGAGGTCGGTTCAGGCATGCTACTTTTTCCCAAAGTAACAACTTTATGTGGCATAGGGATGACCGGTGCCATAGTGGCTTGGCTTGGATCCAAAACCAATTTAGCTTGCTCCCAACTATCCAAGTTTGGAAATTTTATCCAATATTTGGTGTCGCTCATGGGGATAAGCCGTTGCTCTAGCAAACTGTCTTTTATGAGAGATGATCCCTTTAGTATCGAACTTCCATGTAAATATCATAATGAAGTTGAATGTTGCTAACATTTCGTCCACCAATGTTTGAGGGGACCTACTTCTTACATTAAAAGGACCAGCTTCACTGGGGACTTTGAAAGTCCTAGGTCTATTACACTTCATGAAATGTACATCGTCGTAGTTGAACCTTTGGCAGATGTATTCCAAGGAAAAGAGCCTAGGATTCATGAATACATTTAACTTATATGGAGTTGTCTTTGCTCCAAATACTCAAAGCTCAGTGTGGGTCTTGAAACAAAACCAATCCCTGAATGAGTCATTAGGCTTTAACTAGAGCAAATTCTTGCATTTTAGAAATATTTTGTGAGGGGGAACATCAAAAAACAAGGAATAAAATTTAGTTACAATGGAATCCACAAACATAGAAAATCCTTCATGACTCAGAATAGGAGTAATTTAATTTTGGAGATCTTCTCGGCTGAAGAATTCCTTATTATGATAGATGATCATGTAAATTAAAATGGAATTGTATCTGAAAAACTTTCTAGAAGCAAAATTCTTGAACTATAAATAAATGGATTGGGAAAGGAAAGATGCCATGTTTAACTTAACAAGTGATTCCTTCTGTGACAAATTGATAAGAAAGAGAAATACTAAGGCAGCATCATCAATTACCAAGTCATGATCGTACCCAAGGACTTGGAAGATCATGTATAATATAGGCTGGGATTGCTCTGAGAATACTTCTATACTGAACATTTACTATGTACTCGACAAGTCTTCTACTGGGGGAATTAACATTCAAATGAATGCTTCCCTGCTTTCTGATGATAATTATCGAATATTTCCTACCGGTACTTCTTCATGGAACTGAAATATGGTATTGTCTTCACCAATCTGGAGCCCCATATATTGAACAAATCATTTCCACTCTTGGCCTGGTCTTCGACCTCTCTGGACAATTGATGCAGATTGGAGAATGAAGATATGGGGTCATGAATGTCAAAAGAATCTTCTACCAAGTGTTCTTCTTTATTGAGTGTAGAGGCTGTAGAGGAATATGACTCAGGGTTAGCAATAGAACACATTACGATACTGGTGAGATGAAAGAGGTGATGAAGGATGCTTAGCTTTAGCTGTGAAGAGGCTGGTGTGATGATGGATAGAAGAGAAACTCACGGCAGTAGAAAAATAAGTGCTTTATAAATTCAAGTAAAGCCTATTTATAGCGAAAATTTGGAAATGGATGACTTGAATGAGTTGTACACATGGAATCCAGGGAATGGTCATTTATGCGACAGGAACGAGGGAGTTTAATGCATGGGGACCGTTACTCTTGAGATGGCGGTGGTAATATATGTTGGATAAAACCTAGGTGGGTCTCCTTAAGGGGTGATAGACTCGAGGAGTGTTTTTAGGGCTCAATATAAGCGGTTTGGGAAGCTCGCTTTTCAGGGCCTGGATGAACTTGAGACTGCCACATGGCCAAAGTGGTTTCCATTCAGGGTCACACATGGTTCATTAAAATTTGAGCAACTATTGGGGCCTAAAAGAACGACGGATGTAGATCACCTCCCCTTTTACATCAATATTTGAACCTGACTTGAAATGGCTTCATGTCACTTGATCCCTTGGGCCTAACAAACAGCTGTAAGGATGCGACAATTATCTTTCCATTGATGTCAACATGAGCGGTTTTAGGGCTCAATATAAGTAGTTTGGAAAGGCCGATTTTTCAGGCCTTGAATGAACCTAGGACCACCACATGGACCAAGAGGCTCTCATTCAGGGATCGAACTCTTTGCTTAAAGAGCGTGCACTTTGAGACCCTGAATAAAATCTCCACTGTTGATATGTACTTTACTGTTAAGTGCTGTCGATCGATTGGTTTTTTCAATTGACGACCATACGGATGTTCACACGATCAATATTTTAATCCCTTTTCCTCTAGATTTAAATTCCAATCCTAGAATGTGAAGTCAAAGGTGTGACCTTCGATCAAGTGTGTTGTTCATTGCCGGCTATGAAAATATTAGTACCAACAGTCACCATCTAAACTCAACTAAATTCACTTGATTAGGCCACTTGGTTTTCTAGTATGATAGTTTGTTGTGTATAATTAAATGAACATCATTGCACTTACACCTCAGTGCCAGCTATAAAATATACCTTTAATGTTGTCTTTGAGTCTTCATAAATGGAAACACGGTTCTAGGAACTGTGTGGGATGATATGGAAGGAATGAAACTCTTGCTTAATGTGATAAAACTAAAAAAGGATATGTCAAAAACATAAATCAAAAGTTAAGGAATGATTTTAATGCTAATAAGCTACAAGAAATAGAAGCTACTAAATTTATTAATAAGAAAGGATAAATTAGAGTGCCTACAAAATCCATGATTTTGTAGGTACTCTTATGAAAATAGTTGAATTAAAATGCCAAGGCAAAAGAAAGTAAATATATGAGCTCATTCATAGTCTACACAACATATTCTCGAACTTGAGATGAAAACCAAAATTTTACAATAATCATGCAGAGGCATGAAAAAAGTGTAAAATTAGAAAAATCAATTCTAAGCTCTATGAGTGGTGTCAATAGACACCTATACATGATTGATTCTCCTTTCTTCTTTCATTTTAGCACTGTTTCTTTTTAGCTTCAACTTGTTAGACTTATTTTGCACGTACAATTTTTTACCCTAACGGATCATGAGATCCCTCTCTAATTTGTACTATGCCTTCTTAGTCTTAAATTTTCCCCTCTCTTCAACTAATTGAGATACATTGACCTTCAGGTTGACTTTTCATCCTTGAGATAGCCATTTATCAACTCTAACTTTTTCATCTCCGTTTCTAGATAGGATATTCTATCCCTTAGTGTTTTATCAGTAATTGGAAGAGAGGGTTTCAATGCCTCAAAATAATCATCAACATGATGGTCGTTGTCAAACTAACCTTCCTCCCCTTTCTGTTGTTCTATCTCACGATCAAAATGGGTATTACTATGGCTTGGTACAGGGGTAGTACTATAGGCATGTTAAAGAGTGTCCTGATCGACATCCTCTACCTCCGAAGAATTTTCATGTTTCTCTTCATCAAACTCGATGAGGTCAATACACTGGTTTTATATCTTGCAGGTGTGTTTTGCTGGGGAGTGTACGTACCATACTCCTCGTAATTCTATGCGTACCTAAATAAATCGGTGGGTTGCTTGTTTCGCCACAACCTCCTATCTTAATTTTCTTCATTGCAAACTTAGGTTAGTTCTTTACCCTTTCCCAATGGATATGCATAATCAATTTTAGGTTCTTGATGTTGAGAATGTAAATTGGATGAGGTTCCAAGATCAATGATATGAACCGATTTTTCATCATCGAGGTCTTCTTGAATAGAATCGCTACATTTCTTCCCAGTCTTTGGTTGATACTTGGGCCATAATTGATTCTCTCCAAATTGATTTTTCGGGTCAAAAACTCTTCCCAAATCTCATTAAATTCATATAATGTATGTTGAACCAAGATTTTAACCAAATGGAAGTGGAAAAGGATCCTACCAGTATCACGTAGGGTTTTATGTATTGTGGTATCCATTTTCTTGAGACTATTCAAAAGATAATATGGCATATTTATTGATTGACCCTCGAAAATAAAACACCCTCACATGATAGAAATATACGAAGGAATAATTACCTTCACATCTAATGTACATCTGTATCAGTTTGAGAATGGTCCACCATCATTTCTGGAAAAATTTGACAATAATTCCATATTTAATGCTTCGTGACTTGGTTTCTTCAAAAATTGCTTCCAAGAGTCCCGTTGAAGCCCACTTCTCTGGAACCACTTCTCCCCCACTTGTGGGAGTTGTGTTTCTTGAGCTATCAAATCCTTAGAAAGATTCATTTTGAGATCCCCAATTCGATCAATGTCCCCATCAAAGTTCATGGCAAAACTCTGGTGACTTCAACATTATAGCCATCAAAATTCTATAAGAAGGGGAGCCATCTAGTTTTCTAGAACAAGAGAAGCTATTCATCCTAGGATTCCAAAAATTCAAACCCGCACATTTCAAAATGCATGACTGCAGCCATCAAGTCAACTGAGAATTCAAACAAAGGTGGGACAACTGAATAAACTAGGGAAACATTACACCATACACAAATCACCTCCTTTGGATTCCATGTTTAAATAGAAATATTCCTATGGGCGTCATGAAACTCCATTGAATCAAACATACGAGAGTATAGATAGTACTTAGTGATTGATGACAATTCGTGGCTCTGTAAGGTTAGAGTTAGGGTATTCCTGAGTTTGAAAACCATATGAATACATGAGCAATCAATTTATGAGTCATCATTATAGATTGTGAATTTGACAAATCTGAGCCATAATTCCTAATGAGTAACAATTTACAAGCATTGAGATATGAGATTAAGAGATTAGGTTATTAAACATAACATTCAACAACATAGAGGTATAAATTATATGAGTTGTGAACTAGATTTAAATAATATACCTCTTAGTGTAATAATATAAGACAATGCTTACATTCAATACATAGGAACCACTTAGCTCTTATGACAATATCATCAAATATTCAAATGGGATTGAAATTTAGGAGTTGCAAAAAACTTACTATCACTTGACCATATGGGATGTCTAGAATCATAAGCTATTTTCACGAAAATTTGCATGAAATTCAACGTAGAATATTTGTTAAGAACAATAGACGAAGGAATAAATTAACATAACATCTATTTTGTGGTAGGTACAAAATTGTTGTTCAAATGACTGATGAATAAGTGATTTACCAGGTGACATGGTTCTGGAATCAATTATTATGAAATTCAGTAGGCTAAGAATGGACAAATCAGTACTAAACACAAGAATGTGAAACCAAATGGAGTCATAAAACTTTTAATCATAACACATATTCATTCAACCTCAAATAACTATTTGTAATGTCATGTTTTATTGAATTAGTTCCGCAAAATAATTGAAAATAACATTAAAAAAAATAAAACTATAAAACAAGGAAACATTTTCAGCCTTTATCAGTGTTTTATAATATAAGATTTTCATAAAATGAAAGGTTCTTGTTGGGGGGCCAACATAGTGCTATTATGATCGAACTACCAAATATATATATTTCTTGTTTTCGAATGTGCATACACAACATTAGTATAATATATACATTGCATTTTCAATGTGCATACACAACAAAAGGACATACTTCATTATGCAAACATGCTTAGGAAATATGAAGACATAGAAATTAATCCACCAATCAAAGTACTATCAGCATTGTCCTCAATCGTCCCTTTACCAAAAGACAAGCCAAGGGATATATGGATATGCCGTTGTAACTTGGAATTATGGCATCCAATTAGCAATGTTGTTTACATGACAAGCTTTCTACAACACGTTTTCCACAACACTCTAGCATACAAATAGGAAATAAATGATTTATGAATGTCAACATTACCACAACATTGATACATGTAAGTATTCCAATATAGAACAAAAACTAAAATGCTGAAGTACTCTTTAGGTTTACTAAGTGAAGAAATGTTTCAATGCTACCACAAAACAAATCACTTTAATGCCATTCCTTGTCACTCTCTACTACGTACCATTTGAAAATGCGTTCATATATTTATAATTAACTATTTATGGTTGTAGGATGGAAGCAACAGTGATGACCATGGGCTATCTTGACCACATGAATTTATGAGGGGGATGAAAAATACTCAAACTATTACAGTGTGTCCGAACTTGGTTTTCCATTCAATACCAAGCATACAAAGGGGTGTAGGTCAACTTGTGTATTGGAGGCATTGAATGGGAATAAGGTAGCAAGAAATTGATTTCAAATACATAATTAATCCATATGAAACCCATACCAAATTACCAAAAATTGGTGGGAGTGGTATTATCTAAATATGAGTTAGAATTAGTAGTCTATATTAGGAAATGAAACATAAATAGCTCTTCTACAACACATATTGACTTCATTTGGCCAATTTGATGGACAATCTGAGCCTTTTTTTCTATTGGGATTAGAAAATTGATGGGCAGCAATTGACTCTAACCATAAATGAATACCTCTCTATAGTATGAAATTTATAATAATGATTAATTAAATATAGCTGGGAACAACAATACAATAAAAAAATAATCAAAACATCACTAAGGAATTCATGATGCAATTAACACAATATTTATCGTGGAAACCCAAATGAGAAAATAATATTTGAATGGTGATGGTTAGTCTTTATTTTCAGCAATTCCAAGGTTAAAATGCAGTCTCATGGCTCTCTAGACCATTCAACAACACATAGCCAATGTACTCTTCTACATCTTCTCATCTATTTCAGAGTCGATTGGTAGAAAATATAGACAATGCTAGGGTAAAGAGAAGGTCAAATGTCCTTCTCCCTTCATTTCCCACTCCCTAATTCTATTCTCTTCTATTTCATCCTTTTGCTCATTCACTTGTTTTCCCTTTTTTCATTTAGTTTCTAAATGATTTCATTGTCCATTTTTTTTAACCCTCAATTTTTGTTAACTGATTTTTGGGTAAGTTAATCCTTATCCCATCCACCATTTTTTTATGTATCCAATTTCCTTGATATGTTCACCCCTCCCCTTCCTTTGTTGTTTATCCATTCCTATAGATTATTTATGTAAAAATCGAATATAATGGGAGAAAGGTTGAATTGTATTACACCCTAGTATCATTATTGAAGCTCTCTAAAATGCCCTTTGTAGTTTTCGTTTTATCTTGTACATGCTCATATAACATGTGCCTTTTTATGCTCAAACTATTTGCGACCTCATTTTTTTCAACCTATCCCATAGTTTCTCTCGCATAATTACATCAAAGGTTTTTGAAATCATTGAAACCACACCATAATTCGTTACCTTTGTTATCCTATATGTTTTTCTATTATGTGCCTAAGTGTGAGGCACTAGTTGATGATCAAGTAATTTAGTTGAAAAGAAACTTGTCCTTTGGCCCTTTTGTCCTTATCTTCTAGCCATTTGCTCACTTTTATTTCTCCATAATCCACCTTATGAGTTTGGAAAACATTACATTGATCATGAAGCATGGTTCCATACTTTCCCATGTTGTTTTAGTCTACTCTTTGAATATGGATAAAATGAGGCTTATTGTCTAACTACATGGGAACCCCTCTTAAAGAATCTTATTGAGTAGGTTTGTAGTGCATTTGTGAAGACAATATTTCCCCCATTTTAGGCTTTTTTTTTTGTGAGTAAGATTCAGAACTTTCTATTAAAAATAGAAAAATATTGTACATATAGTTACAAAAAACAGTCTTCGTAGGCCTGTTTCAGACTTGTTCTTCCAACTCCACTAGTTATCTACTCCCATTACAACACAAGACCATAAAATTCAACTCCCCAGAACCGCATGTTAACGTACCCATTACAAAGGATTCCAACTTTAATTTCCCAAAGGAAACCCATATACTTGGCTCTCGGCTATACCCAAAAACATACTCCATATTTGGCCTACGGCCATGAAGAAACAAACCAAACCCCCGAATCAATGCCATTACAATAAACAACCAAAACAAGACCTTAAAATACATACAATAGACATCTCACTATTTTCCCACCGCAGAAGACGTCCCTCCATTCGGAGGATATGCTGCACATACCAATGAATCCTACACAAGAGCAACCAAAGGATATTCTACTTTCAATGTTCCACTACATGGTGCTTTTTCCAGGTCAAAAACCCCCTCCATGTCCACCAAGCCTCTTAGTAGATCTTCCTTGAGATTGGACATGATCTATGTGACAAGGTCTTCGAAGCTCTCCCTCTCCATCATAGTCTTCACAAATAGTTTCCTTATGACCCAGTAAGGACTCAACCTCACTCCCATTCCCATGTTCCTCCATTTTTATATGCATATTCTCCTCTTTCGTCATAGAAATTATCTCTTCTATCTGTGGATCCACCCCCTCCATGAATTCCTCTCCTAGGTCCAAATATTTTGTCTTTCACTTGCTACGCCATCTCCCCCCCTCCCGCGGCTTCACATACATTGGTAGGGATCCATTTTCAGATTCCAAAGAAACAAGGTGTCAATATTTCTCCTCACCCACATAAAATATTCTCGGTTCACAAATCCGTCTCTCGTCACCGCTTCCCTTAAATACTTACCGTAATGTGCCTTAGCATTGAAATCATTCCATGCCATCATTAATGTTGATCTATATGTAACTTCGGAATGTATTTCATCTATGTATATTAAACTCCTATAGAGATGTATTATTCCTCTATACAGAAGTGTCATCATTTGTATTGACAAGTGTCACAAGTGTTGTAACTTGCTGATGGGTTATTAGACCACCTAGTAAGGGGTCAGCCTGGATTAATGTAACCATGGGTTATTAGACTCTTCTAGAGAAGTCGGCCCTACTAGTGTATTAGGCAAGTCGGAACAAGTATAAATAGAGAGTGGAAGATCTCTATTTGTTCATATCATTATTCACTCCTACATCACTCGGAAAGTGGCGCACTAGTTGAGGAGGAGGAGTAGTTGTTAGTAGAAGACTATCTCTTGTACTTTGGTTGTATCATTGCTCTATCTCTGAGGAAGTTGTGGGGTTTTTCACCTTTATGGTTTTCCCCAGTGAAACTCTGTGTGTCTATTGTTTCATGTGATTGCTTGCTGTGATTGATATGCATTGTTATACTTGATATGTTGTACATGTTATTCTCTCAGTAAAGATCATAGAGTATAATGAATTAATGCTAAAAAATTAACATGGTATCAGAGCTAACCTGAGAAGAAGACATTGTGCAATGGCAGAAACTAGGGTTTCTTGTTTATTGAGTTTCTCTCCACAAAGTTTGGAAAAGCAGCAAGGTAGATTGACTCTACTCATCAAGGAGAATCTTTCTGTCCAATCATAACTCAATTCTGGGCACTTTCATTTTTGGCCCTAACTTTTAGAGTTTTCACAAAAATAGGAATTTCTGAAATATGAAGACATAGCTAGAAGATCCTTGGAAAAATCGAAGTTTATAGCTTTGGATCATATCTTTTGGTTGGGTGAAGCTCCAGGAAACTCAAACCCTAATTTAGGGTCCTCCCGAGTGAATCCGAGAGATTGAAAAGCATTTATGAAGGGTGAAACTTTGCAGTTTTCAATTTCTGAGTATACTAGACTGATTAGCTCATCAAGGCGCATCTTTTTATCCTTTCAGAAATTTGAAATTCACATTTTGAATTTTTAGAGTTTCTCTGACAAACCCTAATTCGGGACCAGATCCAGTTTTTAACAAATCAAGTGGTAAGACCTAAATCTTTTCTATTTCCATTTGAAGTACTCTTTAAGATGTCTCACCACACCAAGTTTGAAGATAAACTTGAAGGGGTTGATAACTTCCGAGCATGGAAGTATAGGATTAGGTTAATCCTGGAAGAAAATGAGTTGGATTCTTACATAAGCTTTGAGGTCCCTGTCCTGAAAGGAGAAGAGGCTAAAGCCCTTCACAAGAAGAACTTGGTCAAGGCAAAGAGGATCATTGTTGATTCTATCAAGGACCATCTCATCCCACATGTGTCATCTCCGAAGACACCCAAGGAGATGTTTGATTCCCTGACCAAGCTATGTGAAGGGAAGAACATAAATCAGAAGATGTCTCTGCGGAACCAATTGAAAGGTGTAAAGCTTCAGAATGGAGAGACCATTCAATCCTATTTCTCTAAGGTCTCTCAGATCAAGGAACAACTTGAAGTTGTGGATGAGGTAGTGGATAATGGTGAAGTTGTTATGACCATATTAAATGGCCTACCTAGGTCATGGGATTCCTTTATTCAAGGAATCTGTGCAAGAAAGAAACTAATCTCTTTCAGTAGACTATGGGATGAATGCTCTCAAGAAGAAGCAAGGCTTGTGGCCCGAGAAGAAAAGATGGGGAATGAAGAGAAAGCTCTCATAGCAAACACCAAGAAAGGGAATCCCAAGAGAGAGCCATCTCACTTCAAGAAATCTTCACACCTCCATCACAATAGATAAAGGAGAATATGTTTTACCTGTAATGAGAAGGGACATATTGCTATCAATTGTCCCAAGAAAAAAAAGGACAACAACAACTTCAACATGAAGAAGAAGGGTAGCAAAAGAAGGTACCATGCTCATGTTGTTGAAGATGATGAACCTCCAAAGAAGAAGGCTAGGGAAGAAAGTGATGATTCATCAAGTGAAGATGAATATGTTCTAATATTCGCCCTCACAGGTACCATCTCTCATGGATGTAATGATTGGCTCATTGATAGTGGGGCTTCCAAACACATGACTGGGTTTAAAGAATATTTTATAAATCTATCTGAACATGAATCACCCCATAAGGTGAAACTTGGGGATGATTATCAATATCCTATCAAAGGAAGTGGTGAAGCCTCCTAGACTCTGAAAAATCCTTGAAGATGAAAGATGTGTTATTTGTACCTGGGCTCAAGAACAACCTACTCTCCATATCTGCATTGGATGCAAAAGGCATCAGGGTTGCATTTGTAGATGGCCAAGTCCTAATGTGGCCAAAGGGTAAAACCATAGATGATGCAGTAGTGATTGGAGAGCAAGAGGGAGGATTGTACGAATTGAAGGGACAACCTGAACATGCCATGGTACATGAATCCATGGAGCCAAGTGAACTTTGGCATAGAAGGCTTGCACATGTGCACTATAGAGCACTACCAATTGCAAGCATAGCTGTAGAAGGTCTTCCTAAAATCAATTCAAAGCATGAAGGTGTTTGCAAAGGATGTGCAAAAGGAAAGAAAATTAAGAAGGCATTTCCAAGCAGTAAAAGCAAGGCATAAGGAATTTTGGAAATTATCCACTCCGATGTATGCAGTTCGGTGTCATCTAGTTATCTGAGTGGGTATGTATACTGTGGTTCTTTCATTGATGATTTCTCTGGGAAGACTTGGAATTATTTCTTGAAGAACAAAGATGAAGTATTCAAAAAATTCAAGGAATTCAAAGCCTTGATAGAAAATCAAACTGACAAGAAAATCAAGACATTCAGATCCGACAATGGTGGAGAATTCACTTCAGGAAACTATGCAGTGATTTAGGGATTAAGAGGGAGTTGAACACTCCTTACAATCCACAACAAAAAGGAGTAGAAGAAGCTACTTCAAAGTTGGACTCCAACAGCTTCTGCAAGGAAGCAAAGATTCAGAGGGAGTCCACCTAACAAACAAACAAAGATAAGTTTTTGAATTGCCATTTCTTGTATATTTTGTTTGTTTAAATAATGTTGTTCAATGATGTGTATACTTATGTTCCTAGACTTTGGTTGTGTATTATGCATTAATGAATAGTATACTACTAATATGCATGTGATGGGTAAGTGGCCTATGGCACTGTACAACATTCCATTGCTACTTATCTAGAATGAAACCTCTTTGCTGACATGTTGGGAGTAGTGCAAACTCTTAAAAATGTTCTAGTAGAGATGGAATGCATATAGAAAGTTACGGATATGGATGAATGTTGTATTGAAGCATTGGCTAAGATAATTGCATGACTGTATGACATATATATTTTTATGTATAAGATTTTGTTCTGAAAAATATGAGAAGTTTATAATCATGCAATTGAATTTGTCTTGTAGGAAAGATCGTATACCGTCACCTACAAAAGAAGAACTACAACATTTGTTCAGCAACAAAGCTATCTATTGAAGAATATGAGGTTCCCAGGATCTGGGATGAAGTAATGTCATGATCTGTCGATCATGAAGAATGATGTTTGGGATGCGGTCCCAAGACCTGAAGGGAATTCAGTTGGGACTTCCAAGTGGATCTACAAGATCAAGCATGTTGTAGATGGAAGCATAGAGAAATACAAAGCAAGATTTGTAGCTCATGGCTTCTCCCAGAAAGAGGGGATAGACTATGAAGAAACTTTTTCTCCTATAGCTAGGTACACTTCCATCAGATCAGTACTTGCTCTGGCTGCAGTGATGAAATGGAAGATACACCAGATGGATGTCAAGATAGCTTTCTTGAATGGTGTAGTCGAGGAGGAAGTGTGTGTGGAGCAGCCACTTGGTTTTGAGACACATGACAGGGATTCATACGTGTGTCGGTTGAAGAAAGCCTTGTATGGCTTGAAGCAAGCTCCTAAGACTTGGTACGGTAGGATGGACAACTTTCTATCCAGTTTGGGATTTACCAAAAGTAAAGCAGATTTGAACCTTTACTACAAGGTTAAGGAAGGCAATCCAGTGATACTACTTATGTATGTGGATGACCTGTTTGTTACAGGAGAAGATAGTTTGATTGTTGATACCAAGAGGAAGCTTGCTGCCGAGTTTGAGATGAAGGACTTGGGGATGATGCACTATTTTCTAGGCATGGAGGTGTGGCAGAGTTCAGATGGGATCTTCCTTGGACAAGGGAAGTATGCAATAGAGATCCTGAAGAGGTTCGGGATGATGGACTACAAGGCCATGGCCACACTTATGGCATCGAACCTGAAGCTTCTATGTGATGCTTCATCTGAGCCGGTTGATGTCACTATGTATACTCAGATGATTGGGTCCTTGATGTACCTGACGAACACGAGACCAGATATTTGCTTTGCAGTGAACACATTGAGCCAGTTCCTGACAGATCCGAGGAGTGTTCACCTGGTTGCTGTAAAGCATATTCTGAGGTACTTAAAAGGTATAGTTGATTATGGGCTCAAGTATGATGCGAATCAAAATTTTAACCTGCAGGGTTATGTTGATTCAAACTAGGTAGGCAGTGCTGCAGATAAGAAGAGCACATCTGGGTGCTGCTTCAGTATGGGATCAGGTGTGATATCTTGGTTTAGCAAGAAGTAGTCCTGCATAGCACTGAGTACATCCGAAGCAGAGTATGTTGCAGCTTGTTCGGCTAGTTGTGAGGCAGTATGGCTTCAGAAGCTACTGTTTGAGTTATTTGATCTCCCATTAGAGGCTACTGGTATCTTTTGTGACAACCAGAGTTGTGTGAAGCTGTATGAGAACCCGGTGTTCCACGACAGGTCGAAGCACATTGAGATCAAATATCACTATATCAGGGATATGGTGCAGAGAGGAGCAGTGAAGCTCCTGTATGTTGCAACGGATGAGTAGGTTACAGATGTGCTGACGAAGCCACTAGAAAGAGTGAAGTTTGAGAACTTCAGAGAGAGGCTTGGTGTTCTTTGGATTGACGACACTTCGAGGAAGAAGTGATGGACACATTTGCTGAAGCCATTCCAAGCATGGTGAGAGGAGGATCCTTCACATGGCTGTGGATGTAAGCGCTGGATGATGAGCATCAGGACGATGCTCTAGTTACTGCTCTGTATATGCATCATGTTGGATGCTTGGTATGATCAGTTGGATCATGTATATGTATATGCATCATGTTGGATGCTTGGTATGATTAGTTGGATCATGTATATGTATATGCATCATGTTGGATGCTTGGTATGATCAGTTGGATCATGTATATGTATGTGCATCATGTTGGATGCTTGTTATGATCAGGTGGATCATTTATTTTTGTATGTATCAGGTGGATACATTGTATGATCAGATGGATCATGTATTTGTGTATGTATCAATTGGATACATTGTATGATCAGGATGACCATGGATGATGAGCTTTAGCATGTTGCTCCAGATAATATGCATCAAGATGATGCTATGATGATGATCAGGATGATCATGCGATGATGACATGCATCAGGACGATGCAGTGATGATGATCAGGATGATGTATGGTGAGTATCAGGTTGATACTATGTGGCCATGGACAGGTTGTGCAGATGAGCATGTAAGTTGACCTGGGAGATCTGACAAGTAGAGCTGTGTGCTCATAATAGCCTGGGATGCTCTCTCGAGGCATTGCTCTGGGAGGACATATAATAGTGCCTTGGGAGATTCGACAGGTATAGCTGTGTGCTCGTAACATCCTGGGATGCTCTTTCGAGGTTTTGTCCTATGGCATGTAATGTGTCCTTAGAGATCCAACAGGTAGATCTGTGTGCTCGTAACAGCCTGGGATGCTCTTGCAAAGTTTTGCCATGACCACATGTAATGTGTCCTTGGGAGATCCAACAGATAGAGCTATGTGCTCGTAACAACCTGGGATGCTCTTGCAAGGTTTTTCCTTGACCACATGTAATGTGTCATTGGGAGATCCGATAGGTAGAGCTGTGTGCTCGTAACATCCTGGGATGCCCTTGCAAGGTTTTGTGGTGAGACCACATGTAATGTGTCCTTGGGAGATCCAACAGGTAGGGATGTGTGCTTGTAACAGCCTGGGATGCTCTTGCAAGGTTTTGTGGTGAGACCACATGTAATATGTCCTTAGGAGGTCCAATAGGTAGAGCTGTGTGCTTGTAACAGCCTGGGATGCTCTTGCAAGGTTTTTTGGTGGGTTACATGTAATATGCTCCTAGGAGATCTGACAGGTAGAGCTGTGTGCTCGTAACAGCCTGGGATGCTATAGCCAGGTTTTGTGACGCATGTAATAAGTCCTGAGGATTCCACAGTATGGCTAGTGATGATGAAGACCTACAGATGGTGGGCCTACATCCAATATGAAGAAGGACTGGCTCTGTAGAACTTCCTATGACGAGTAGATTGGAGATTGATTGAGATAGAAGTAGTCGTGACGATGACAATGATTCAATGATGATGATCCAGTGACGATGATCCAGAGAAGAAGACTTGTGATAGCAGATTTGTGTCGAGAAATACCTTCCTAGTTAAGAGGGAGTGTTGATGTATATGTAACTTTGGAATGTATTTCATCTATGTTTATTGTATTCCTATAGAGATGTATTATTCCTCTATATGGAAGTGTCATCATTTGTATTGACAAGTGTCGCAAGTGTTGTAACTTGTTGATGGGTTATTAGACCACCTAGGAAGGGGTCGGCCCGGATTAATGTAACCATGGTTTATTAGACTCTTCCAGAGAATTTGGCCCTGCTAGTGTATTAGGCAAGTCGGAACAAGTATAAATAGAGAGCGGAAGATCTCTATTTGTTCATATCATTATTCACTCCTACATCACTCAGAAAGTGGCGCAATAGTTGAGGAGGAGGAGTAGCTGCTAGTGAAACTCTGTGTGTCTATTGTCTCATGTGATTACTTGGTGTGATTGATATGCATTTTTATAGTTGATATGTTGTACATGTTATTCTCTCAATAAAGATCCTAGATTATATTGAATTAATGCTCAAAAATTAACAATTAATGCTTCTGAGTCCAAATTAAGACTAGGTTTTAAGTCACCGTACTCCTCTTGTATTGTCACAACCTTCTCTCTATTGGATTCCAATATAGCCCTGTACCACTCATACATCAGCATGAATCTCTATAGCATTCAAGCCTTCAAATTGAAGCTTTCAATCTCCCCAATGTCACCTATAATTAATATCCGCAGTCCTCCAACAACCTACTCCTTATTACACCTCCTTCCTTGCATGCTTTGGTAATTAATATTCCCTCTTGTTGCTGGCTGCAAACCTAGTTCTTAACGCCTATTCATGTCCTTCACTCACCACGTATCCCCCCTCTTGTGGCCTCATGTCTCCACTTACACCCACATCTGTGGCCTTAATACCCTTGGATGCTAGGATTTGGCATCTGGATTGGAAATCCCCTTCCTTTACCTCTCACCACACCTTTTCCATGATGGAGAGACTATCTTGTATCCTATGATTAGCCACATAATCAGTCACCTTGTTTTCTTTCCTTTTGACATGGTTGAAGACAATAGTCGAGCCATCTACCAACAAATCCACTATTATATTCAAGCTCACTTCCAAATTCCAATTTTTCCCCACTTTAGTGAACACCGATATAGGCTGGATCCTTACTACCATATTTATTATCACCTGAGAGTACCCTTCGATGATTTATAGAGACCATCCTTTCCTAAGAAACTATCGTATGCCATTAATTATACCATCTATTTCAGCCATATTGTTGGTGGCTTCCCCTATATTTACCCAAATAATACCAAATACCTCTCCCTAGTGATTTCTGATGAACCCCCATGCCCTGAATCCTTCCATACCCATATTTCCCTTCGATGAACCATCCAAATTCAACCTGAAGGAACCTTCTAGTGGATGCTAACATCTTTCTGGGCTCTTAACATTCCCCTCTCTGAGCCTTTTTTATTTGATATTTTTAGGGAGAGTGAACTACCCATTCCTGAAGGATTCTCTTCTCCTCTATCTCAACTTGCATATCCTTTGCCTCCCATCAGGATAGTCTTAAGGTTTCGTTGATACAAGTATTCACTATGACCCGTACGTCTTCTTCCTTCCTACTTTTCCCCTTGAAAATTCGTCGTTCCATTCCTTCTAGATTTCCCATACTAGAAATCCAGAGAAGAGATCCCATATGAGATTTAGTAATGGATTTTTAAAAGGTTTATCTTTCCATTCAATTATTGAATCATCAGGGTCCCAATTGCTTCGGAGTTTTCTATGGAAAAATCCTTCCCCATTCTCCCAAATTTATGAGGAAAATACACAACGTTCCAATAGATGTTCTATTGTTTCTCCTTCCTTGTTACACATGTTGCACCCACCTAGACCTAACAATCTCCTCTTCATGATATTTTCCTACGTTAGGATTCTATGTCGAACTACAAGCCACATAAATAATGCAACCTTTGGGAAAAGGTTCATTTTCCAAATTCCCCCCCATCTGGGATCTTTTGGAAGTTGATTGTGGCCCACATGTAAGTAATTTGCTTCCCAATGATTGAATGTTCTCATTGGGAGCACCACCATCATAGTATCTTTTCATGCCCATTCTAAACTTTGACTTTTCCTTTCTGGATGATTTCCAAGAGATATTGAATTTTTTCTTGGGGGCTCCATCTCTGCCACCACTCTGCTACTCGCCACTTATGGAATATCACATCCAAGCTACCTATTTCTCACATATCCTTCACCCTTACCATACTATTATTTTCAATATTTCATGAAGGATTGGAAGATTAATTAAGCCTTCTAGGATTGGAAATAGTTTCTAAGAGTCTTTAAAAAAATAAGCCGACTCCCCATTGTTGATGTATTTGTAACTTCGGAAGGTATTCTTCTATGTATTACACTTGTACTTTATTATAATCCTGATGGAGATGTATTATTCCTCCAATTAGAAGTGTCGTCATTTGTATTTGTAAGTGTCGCAACTTATATTTTGATGGGTTATTAGACCACCTTGGTGGGGTCGGCCCTGCATGAGTCATGTGGATGGGTTATTATGATTCCTTAGGAAGTCAGCCCAGTTAGGGTTAAAGGATGGTTAAGTTGTTGTATAAATAGAGAGTGTGTCTCTCTCTATTTTCTCATTCACTCACTCATCCAACTCGCATAGTTGAGAGAGAGAAGTGCGCACAAGTGGAGGAGGAGTAGCTGATGGACACATCTATCTTTTGGGTTTTGATCTTTGTGATATTTGTATTCGTGCTCATTCTATCTCTGAGGAAGTTGTGGGGTTTTTCACCCTCTTGGTTTTCCCCAGTGAAATGCTTTGTGTCCATTGTCTCTTGTGATTGTTATGTTGTGCTTGTTATTCTCTTAGTGATCCTAGATAATATTGAATGAAATTATCAAAAACTTAACATGGTATCAGAGCAGTACTAAGAGGAAGACACTATGCAACCGTTGAAGCTAGGGCTTCTTAATTTTTGGGTTTCTCTCCACAGATCATCAAAGGCAAGAGGCTAGGATGACTTTCTTTGCAAGGGCGCATCTTTCTGTCGAGACATAATTAAATTTTGACCATTTTCAGTTTTTGGCCTGTCATTCCTGCGGGAAATTAGGGTTTTGGAGAAAATTGGAATTTTTGGAATCTGAGATCATGGCTGGATGCCCCTCAAAAAAATCAAATTTTAGAGACCAAGATCGAACTTTCTGGCTAGGCAGAACCCCGAGCACTATCAAACCCTGGTTCAGGATTTTGACCAGAAAACCAAAAAACCAGAAATTGCAGATCTGAAAGTTTCAAAGTCAATTTTGAGGGGTTAAATTTTGCATATTTCAAAATTGAAGTATACCAGCTTGATCAGCTCAGCAAGATGCATCTTTCCATCCATTCAGAAGTTCGGAATTCAAAGTTTGAATTTTTTAGGGTTTCTCTGACAAACCCTAATCCATCTCCAGATCCATTTTTAGGAATTCAAGTGGTAAGACCTAAATCTTTTATTTCCATTTGAGTTTCTCATTAAGATGTCTCACCACACCAAGCTTGAGGATAAGCTTGAAGGGGCTGATAACTTCCGAGCATGGAAGTATAGGATTGGATTAATCCTAGAAGAGAATGAATTGGACACCTACATAAGAGAAGAGGTTCCAGTTACAGAAGGAGATGAGGCTAAGGCCTTACACAAGAAGAACTTGGTGAAGGCCAAGAGAATCATTGTTGATTCTATAAAAGACCATCTCATACCCCATGTGTCTTCCCTAAAGACACCTAAGGAGATGCTTGAATCCTTGACCAAGTTGTTTGAAGGAAAGAATATAAATCTAAAGATGACTTTGCGGAACCAATTGAAAGGGGTAAATATCCAAAATGGAGAAACCATCCAATCTTAGTTTACTAAGGTCTCTCAAATCAAAGGACAAATTGAAACTGTGGACGAAGTGGTGAAGAATGGAGAAATTGTGATGACCACATTGAATGGCCTACCTAGGTCATGGGACTCCTTCATCCAAGGTATTTGTGCAAGAAATGAATTGATCTTATTTAGTAGACTGTGGGAGGAATGTTCACAAGAAGAAGATAGACTTGTGTCCCGAGAAGAAAAGATGGGAAGTGAAGACCAAGCCCTCACTGTTCACACCAAGAGAAGTAAATTCAAGAGGGAGAAATCTCATAATAGAAAATCTTCTCACCAACATAAAAGGGAGAACATTAAGAAAGATATCTCTCATGGTAGATGCTTCACATGTAATGAGAAGGGATAATTTTCCCGAGATTGTCTTAGGAATAGAAAAGACTTCAATAACAACAAGAAAAGACATCATTCTCACACTGCAGAGGATGATGAACCTCCCAGGAAGAAGGCTAGAGAAGAAAGTGAAGACTCTTTAAGTGATGAAGAATATGTTCTAATTTATGCTCTCATAGGTACTGTTACACATGGGTGTAATGATTGGCTTATTGATAGTGGGGATTCCAAACATATGACGGGATTTAAAGAATCTCTTATGGACCTATCTAAACATGAGTCACCTCACAAGGTGAAACTTGGGGATGATTATCAATACCCTATAAAAGGAAGTGGTGAAGCCTCCTACAAGCTAGACTCTGGGAAGTCTTTAAAGATGCAAGATGTTCTATATGTACCTAGACTCAAGAAGAATCTTCTCTCCATATCATCTTTGGATGCAAAAGGGATGAGAGTTGCATTTGTTGATGGCCAGGTACTTATGTGGCCAAAAGGTAAAACCATAGATGATGCATTAGTGATTGGAGAGAAAGAGGGAGGGTTGTACAAATTGAAGGGACAACCTGAACATGCCATGGTACATGAATCCATGGAGCCAAGTGAGCTTTGGCATAGAAGGATTGCACATGTGCACTATAAAGCACTACCAATTGCAAGCAAAGAAGTAGAAGGTCTTCCTGAAATTCAGTCAAAGCATGAAGGTGTTTGCAAAGGATGTGCAAAAGGAAAGAACACAAAGAAGGCATTTCCAAGCAGTGAAAGCAAGGGAAAAGGAATCTTGGAAATTATCCTCTCTAATGTATGCGGTATGATGTCATCCATTTCTCTGAGTGGGTATGTATATTATGTTTCTTTCATTGATGATTTCTCTAGGAAGACTTGGATTTATTTCCTGAAGAATAAAGATGAAGTGTTTGATAAGTTCAAGGAATTCAAAGCCTTGATAGAAAACCAAACTTACAAGAAGATCAAGATCTTTTGATCCGACAATGGCGGAGAGTTCACTTCAGGAAACTTCAAGAAGTTATGCAGTGATTCATGGATTAAGAGGGACTTGACCACTCCTTACAATCCATAATAGAATGGGGTCGCAGAAAGGAAGAATAGAACAATCATGGAAGTAGCACGAGGAATGCTTCATGAACAAGATCTATCTATGCACCTATGGGAAGAAGCAGTAAGGACAACTATATATGTTCAAAACAGAACACCTCATAAGATACTTGACAACAAGACACTAGAAGAATTTTTCTCTGGTAAGAAACAAGAAGTCAGCCATGCCAAGATATTTGGCTGTACAGTATACACACACATTCCAAAAGAAAAAAGGACAAAGCTAGATCCTTCAGGAAAGAAGGGTATATTTTTAGGTTACAGTGAAAGGTCGAAGGCATACAAAATCTACTTTCTAGGGTTCAAGAAGATTGACATCAGCAAGGATGTGACTTTTGATGAAAAATCAGCATACATCAAATCAGGGAAGACACCTGTTGAAGACACTAAAGAACCAAGGGTATCTAGAATACAAGATGCAGAAGGTATGGTATTCTAAAGAGATCATCCAAGATCCAGAAGGTATGGTGTTCTAGAGGAAGAACACAGAGAAACAAAAAGGACAAGATCACACACTAGCTATGTTTCCCTACTCTGTGACATAATGAACAAAGAACCTTCCAGTTATGAAGAAGCCACAGAAAAGAAAGAATGGAAGGATGCCATGGTCGAGGAATACCAGTCGATCATGAAGAATGATGTTTGGTATATGGTCCCAAGACTAGAAGGGAAGTATGTTGTGACTTCCAAGTGGATCTACAAGATCAAGCATGCTGCATATGGTAGCATAGAGAAATATAAGGAAAGGTTTGTGGCTCGTGGCTTCTCCCAGAAAGAAGGGATAGATTATGAAGAGACTTTTGCACCTGTATCCAGATACACTAGCATTAGAATAGAACTTGCCCTGGCTGCAGTGATGAAGTGGAAGATACACCAGATGAATTTCAAGACAACCTTCTTGAATGGTGTAGTCGAAGAGGAAATGTATGTGGAGCAGCCACTCGGTTTTGAGACACATGACAGCAAGCCATTTGTGTGTAGATTGAAGAAATCCTTGTATGGCTTGAAGCAAGCACCCAGGACATGGTACGGTAGGATAGACAGCTTCCTATCTAGTTTGGGCTTTACCAAGAGTAAAGCGGATTCCAACCTTTACTACAAGGTTGAGGAAGGCAATCCAGTGATACTCCTACTTTATGTGGATGACCTGTTTGTGACAGGTGAGGATAGATTGATTGCCGACATGAAGAGGAAGATTGCTGTCAAGTTTGAGATGAAGGACTTGGGTATGATGCATTACTTTCTAGGTATGGAGGTGTGGCAGAGTGCAGATGGAATCTTCCTTGGACAAGGTAATTATGCATTAGAGATCCTAAAGCGATTTGGGATGATGGATTGCAAGGCCATGGCCACTCCTATGGCATCGAACCTGAAGCTATTGAGTGATGCTTCATCAGAGTCGGTTGATGCCATGATGTATCATCAGATGATTGGGTCCTTGATGTATTTGATGAACAGAAGACTAGATATTTGCTTTGTGGTGAACACCTTGAGCCAATTCCTGACAGATCCCAGACATGTTCACCTGATTGCGGTAAATCATATTCTGAGGTACCTAAAGGGTATGATTGATTATGGGCTCAAGTATGATGTGAATCAAAAGTTTAACCTGGAGGGTTATGTTGATTCAGATTGGGTAGGATGTGCTACAGATAGGAAGAGCACTTTGGGGTGCTGCTTTAGTATGGTATCAGGTGTGATCTCTTGGTTTAGCAGGAAGCAATCTTGTGTAGAAATGAGTACAGCTGAAGCAGATTATGTCGCAGCTTGTTCGGTTAGTTGTGAGGCAGTATGGCTAAGGAAGCTATTGTTTGATTTATTTAATCTTTAGTTGGATGCTACCTGTATCTTCTGTGACAACCAGAGTTGTGTGAAGTTTTCTGAAAACCCGGTGTTCCGTGACAAGTCGAAGCACATCGAGATCAAATATCACTATATCAGGGATATGGTGCAAAGAGGAGCAGTGAATCTCTAGTATGTTGCGACAGATGAGAATATTGTAGATGTGTTGACCAAACCACTAGCTAGAGTGAAGTTTGAGTACTTCAGAGAGAGGCTTGGTTTTCTTCAAATAGAATATACTTCGAGGAGGAAGTGATGGAACACATTTGCAGGAGCCATTCCAAGCATGGTGGTAGGAGGATCCTTCCCATGGCTGTGGATGTAAGTGTTATGTGATGAGCATCAAGACGATGCTCCAAATGATATGCATCAGGATGATGCTATATATGATGATGATCATGTGATGATGATATGCATCAGGACGATGCTCCAGATGATGATCAGGATGATCATGCGTGATGAGCATCAGGACAATGCTCCAGATGACGATGATCAGGATGATCATGTGATGATGATGTGCATCAGGATGATGCACTATATATGATCAGGATGATGATGAGCATCGGAATGATGCTCCATGCAAGGATGATCAATAGGATCATGAGTGTTAGGATGATAATCCGTGGTCGTGGACAGGTTGTGCGATAATCATATAATAGAGCCCTGGGAGATTTGCAGATACTCTTTCTAGGTTTTTCCTATGGCATATAATAGCTCCCTGGGAGATTTGGAAAATGCTCTTTCGAGGTTTTGATTAGAGGGACATATAATAATGCCCTGGGATATTTGCAGATACTCTTGCTAGGTTTTTCCTATGGCATATAATAGCTCCTTCAGAGATCTGGAAAATTCTCTTTCGAGGTTTTGTCCATGACATGTAATTTCACCCTGGGAGATCTTGCAGGTTGTGCTAGGCACATAATCAGTCTTGGGATGCTCTTGCTAGGTTTTTCTTGGTAGCATATAATAGTTCACTGGGAGATCTTGCAGGTTGTGTTGGGCACGTAATCAGTCCTGGGATGCTCTTGCTAGGTTTTGCTTGCCTGGACGCATATAATAGCTCCCTGGGAGATCTTGCAGGTTGTGTTGGGAATGTAATCAGACTTGGGATGCTCTTTCTAGGTTTTGCGAGGTCACATGTAATGGGTCCCTAGGATATCCTATAGGTTGAGCAGTGAGCTCGTAATCAGTCCTGGGATGCTCTTGCTAGGTTTTGTTGACACACGTAATCAGTCCTGAGATTCCACCGTATGGCCACTTACAGAGATGATGAACACCTACAGGAGTCTAGGCCTACATCCAACATGAAAAAGGGTTGGCTTTGTAGAACTTCCTATGACGAGAAGAATTGAGAGATAGCACCAGTGATGGAGATGACCAGTAAAGTAGCAGTGATGATGATGCTTTGTGATCTAGTGACGATGATCCAGCTCTAGAATTGAAGACTTGTGCATACATGTATTGATGCATGTGTCATGAGAATACCTTCCTAGTTAAGAGGGAATGTTGATGTATTTGTAACTTCAGAAGATATTCTTCTATGTATTACACTTGCACTTTATATATTCCTGATGGAGATGTATTATTCCTCCAATCAGAAGTGTCGTCATTTGTATTTGTAAGTGTCGCAAGTATTATTGTAAGTGTCACAACTTATATTTTGAAGGGTTTATAGACCACCTTGGTGGGGTCGACCCTACATGAGTCATGTGGATGGGCTATTAGGCTTCCCTAGGAAGTCGACCCAGTTAGGGTTAAATGCAAGTTAAGTTGTTGTATAAATAGAGAGTGTGTCTCTCTCTATTTTCTCATTCACTCACTCATCCAACTCACATAGTTGAGAGAGAGAAGTGCGCACAAGTGGAGGAGTAGTTGCTAGACACATCTATCTTTTGGGGTTTGATCTTTGTGATCTTTGTATTGGTGCTCATTCTATCTCTAAGGAAGTTGTTGGGTTTTTCACCTTCTTGGTTTGCCCTGGTGAAATGCTTTGTGTCCATTGTCTCTTGTGATTGTTATGATGTGCTTGTTATTCTCTTAGTGATCCTAGATAATATTGAATGAAATTATCGAAAAATTTACACCCATTACATATTCTTGGAAACTATGTTTTTGTATTAGCGATCTATTTCCTTGTGAGGCTCTCCATATATGTGATTTCGCCTTGTCCTCTGCAAAGCAAATGAGATTTTTTTTCCCACTCCAAATACTTTCCATGCCATAGTTGGGCCCAAGGTTCATTTGTGTAGATTACCCATGTCCACCATAATTTAGCCCCCTAGACTTCATTACTAGTAGTTGGATCTCTGAGACATAGGCCTCCCTGTAGTTTTGGTGTACAAATGACCTTCCATCCCAATAAGATCCATTTATAGTGGTTTTATGACCCTTCCCATAAGAAGTATCTCTGTAGGTCTCGAATTTTCTTCAGAACTACTTTTGGAGCTGCTAAGACCGAAAAAAATATATGGGGAGAGATTGTAAAATTGATTGTACAAGAACCAATCTCCCATGGAAGTTAAAGGATCTCAACGTCCAATTAGACAATTTGAATTGCATTTTATCTAATATTTCTTTCCACGAGACCTTCCTAATCACAGAGTTTGAAAGGGTATCCCCTAGGTATTTCGAAGGAAAATCACTCAATTGAAAATCCAAAACTCTCAAGATATTTCAATGAGTTACCATAGGGGTATTGAGAAAAAATACGTGTAATCTGTCCTTGTTTATCTCCATCCCACTGGACTTAAAAATATCGTCTAGTACCTACTTTATTGCGCATGCCTATTGGATCGAATACTGACCCATCAACATAGTGTCATCTATGAATTGTTGGTGCGAGTGAAACAAAAAGGGGAAAGGGGATCCCCTTGCCTTATCCCTCTTGTCGATTTGAAGGTGGATGAGGGTGTGCCATTGATTATGATTAAGAAAAACACTGATGAGGATAGGTTCAAAACCCATCTTACCCATGTTTCCTGGAACCCAATGGCTTGCAACATCCTCTCCATGTATTGTCAGCTTAACTTGTCATAAGATTTGGAAAGATCTAGCTTGAATAGTATTCCTGGGATTATGGAAACTTTCAAGGAATGGATAATTTCAGGAGTTAGTATTATTCCATTGAGAATCTATCTTCCTTCCACGAACCCTACCTTATCTAAAGAAACAATCATAGGTAGTAGAGGTTTTAGTCTATTGGTTATTACCTTATTTATTATCTTGTAGATGACATTGCATAGCGCTATTGGCCTAAATTTATTTGGCTAATTAGCTTTGTTATTCTTCAAGATTAGAGTTAAGAAGGTAGAGTTGAAATCCTACAAAACCTCCCTGTTCTTATTGAGTCATCCACTAGAGATAGAACTTATTCCTTCAACAAATCCTAACAGGCATGGAAGTAGTTTGTAGTGAATCCACAAGGTCCTATTGCTTTCCCTCCCTACATTGTCTTCACTACTTCCTCCAGTTCTGGCATACCGATTAGTCTCATCAGAAGTTGATTGTGCTCTTGAGTGATAAATTTTGGGATGTTCTGCACCAATTTTTCTATGTAATGGCTTCAATCAAGAATTTGATCTTCCAGGAGATCCCTAAAGAAGCTTCAAAGTTCTTGATATATTTGCTCCCGAGTCTCCACATAATTCCCTTCCTCTTTTTTTCAGGTGGATTATTTTATTCTGTTATCGGTACTAGAGTGTTGATTTATGTAAGAATCTAGTGTTTCGATCCCCTTCCTTAAGCCACCCATTTTTGGATTTATGTTTCCACAATATTTCCTCCTAGGTCTCTCTTGCATCTAGTTTCTCCAAGAGGTCTTCTTCCTTACTCCTTCTTTACTTGTTGTACCCTTCCTCTAAGTTTGCATGTTGCAAATTCTCTAGTTGATTCTCAAGGTTTCTCTTTTCTTGGAAGATATTCCTGAAGCTTTCTTTGTTCTAGTTTTTAACCTTCTCTTTGATAAAATTCAATTTCTATTGGAATTTGTATATAAGGGATCCACTCGACGGAACAAAATATTCCCACCATTGTCTAAATTTCCCATCAAAATCAGGATGCGTAAGATAAAACCGTTGGAACCAAAAGGACCTTCTTAGATGTTCTCCAATTATTCCCTAGACAAGGCTTATCAGCTAGTGATATGATCCCACTATCGGAAAGATCAGAGCTGAGAAATACCTTCCCCCAATCATGATGGACTTCGATATTAATAACCTTTCAAGCCTCGCTGCTATATTTCGCACCCCATTCCTCTTGTTATTCCATGTGTACAAGCTATTAACATTTTTGACATCTACAAGTTCAAAGTTCTCAATTATCTCTCGAAACCTACGATTTGAGTTATTAAGCATCCTCTGTCCTCCCTTCTTTTCCTCTATTTTTTTTATGAGGTTAAAGTTCCCCCTCATTATCCAATTTAGTCATCCCACCCAACTATGCAGGTCTTCCACCAACTTTAACAAACCTTCCTTCAAAGTCAACTGGTATGGGCCATACACATTGGATAAAATTCCTCTAACACTAGTAGTCCCAATAATATGAAACTCAACCTAGATTATATGTTTACGGGCTACAAACTTGGACATAATCACTTGTTGTGGATTCCATCAGATCTCTAAACCTCCCTCCATCCGCATTGCATCTAAAGCAATCATTTCACTACCTTTCCAAATCTTCCTCCGCGCAACTTTCAAATCTTCTTCGGAGCATTTTGTTTCTTGAATAAGTAGTACCGTTGGTTTCTCATTCTTTATTTTGATTTTCACTAGTATTCTTTTCCTCAGGCTATTCATGCCCCTTATATTCCACGATACTATTTTCATTCAAGGGTTTTTTGATATAGCCTGGAAGGTGTCTTTTACGGTCAGGTATTTCCCCAAAGCCACCATTTTCTCACCTTCCTCCTTAATTCTTCGTCGGTTCGTTCTTCTCCCTCTCTTTTCCCCAATGCTCCTTTTCTTCCTTTCATTTTCTTTAAAGGTTTCGTCGTTACCTTGAAACTCTTTGAAATTGAGTTTTGCAAAATAGCCTCTCTCAGGAGGTGAAATTACTGGGAGGGTATGTAACCCATTTGTAGATTGGTGCATGCTTTCTCTATTTCTTCCAGATCTAGCTCCCTGATCTCTATGCCCTCTACCTCTTTATCTTGCATATCTTGATCCTTGTTTTCGTCTTGATCTTTTGGAATCTCCTCTTCCACTTTCTCCCCTTTGTAATGTCCCCACCCTTGGACCCAATGCAAGGAAGGAAAATTGATGCCATTCTATGGATCTTTTCATGAACTCAGCCATATTCATTAGATTCACAACCATAACATTGATGTGTGCAGATGGAAAACAAGCAAACATGCACAACGGAAATAAACTCATCCACACTCATTTTTCATATGCATTCAATCACATTGATAACAACCATGAAATTATTCATTTGCAAAGGGAAAACACATAGATAGAAGAAACTTATCTTTGTTGTGCAATTGTCCCAAACAAGTAGCTATGTCGCTGCAACGTTCCTTCCAACCATAGGTCTCTGCCCAGCTTGTATTCTTTTAGCATTCAAAGACCACCCCCGAGCTGGGCATGATATATACAAGGAAAAGGGAACCCTCAAGCACAACACAGCCCAAAGCAATGGATACCCATATCAACCCCAGCATTCTCTTGCACACTAAACTCAGAAATGGCTCTGGAACACACTTCCGGTAGTGGGACTTATGAACTAGATGGACAGGGATTTTCCCCAAAACATAAGCACAACAAAAATGGATTTGTGAGAGGGAAAATTGACCATAGGGAAGAAAACGATTTCTCCCACAGATATACAAGCAATCAGTGAGTCAAAACAACCTCTATGGTCCCCAAATCGATTTCCCTTTCTTCCCCACTATTACACAACACAAAAACGCCCTTCCCAGCTAGGATAATGAAGGAAAACACAGCAAACCCTGGAGAAAAACGCCCAGGTAGCTCTAAACTCGTGAGGGAGCAAGACTGATGGTTGAATAATGGCTTGGGGAGCAATTTTGTGGCTCTTTACTTTCCCAAGAAGACAAAAACGAATCTCTAGGAAGGGTGGCTTGCCCATACTCGAATTTGGACAGGCATACCTCTCCATTTCCCAAGGCATTAACTACCTCAACCAATTCTTGGGAGAAATGAATGATTGGGTACAAAAGTCAACATGGGTAGTTGAGGGTTCATGGGTTCTCTCATTGACACTTGGCTTGACTTGATTGGCTCAAGGGTTTGAATATTTCCCTCCCAATTTTCTTGTAACATCATGCCCCCATCTCTTGTTGCATTGCATAGCTAGTTGTGGGCTTTTATATTAAAATTCATATTTACAATTCCCATGGTTCACGAGCAAATGGGTAGCATAATATCAAATACTTGCCTCTTCTAAATCGAGCGTTCACTAGCGTGACCTTGGCCTTGAGCTCCATGCTAGGAATCATACATAATATGCATACATTATTTACATTATAGCCCAAAATATTACAAGGGTCAAAATGGGGGACATTACACCCTTTATCTTGTTGGATGTTCTCATTTTCCTTCCCTTCGCCTGCTTCCCTCTAAGTTGTTTCATGATCCTGAGTCAAGACTTCAAATCTATTCACTATCTAGGGTTTCTTTTGTAGCTATGGACTCAAACCTCTTTTTACATGTCTCTTGTTAGGATACTTAGATACTTAGGAGTTAGTTAAGATCAACTTGTGTAATATATCCGTTAGGGATAGTGTGTTTCTTTAATATGCATTAGCATGCATTTGTAAATACTTAATCTGACGGTCACGATATGTTCCCGACATAGAGTGATCTGACGGCTCAACTTCTCTTAGATCAAACCTAACCTTGATCCGTGGCTTAACACCCAATTGGTCCATAATCTTTATTTAAAGAGCATGGAGGTTCATTTTTTAGTTGATCGATTATGAGAAGATCATTTGTAACTTTCTTTCTTTGCATAATAAATTGTCCCGTAGAAGCTATTTGGACGGGGCCGTGGAGTGTTTCCCTTAACAGGGTTTAAACCACGTCAAAACATCAGTGTGTTGATCTGTGATCTGTTTGTGTGAAGTGGTTGCTCTTGGTGTTCAGTCCTTTGGTAGTACCCTGTGTACCTGAACATGGTATCAGAGCTTTTATGAAGTGCCACTTTCGGTTATGATCTAGATCTTGAACCGCTGTTGCCGAAACTCGAAAGGGTTTCTAGTTCTAGTATTTTTGTGCATTTCTGGGCTATGGGAGGTGTTCCATTGCGTCTGGAGCATCGTTTCCATTGGGAAATAGTTTTCATTTGATCAAAAACGGTTCCCGGTTGCTCCAGAAACGTGTATTTCATGAGATCTGAAGGTATAATGTTACAGTGACGCATCTTTTTATTTTGTTTTTTTAAAAAGGAAAAATCTCATATTTCATCATTTTTTACTGTTAGATTTTTTTTTGGGTTCGGATTGTTGCTTTCCCGTCTACGTATGCTCTTTGTTGTGCACCTTGAGCGATCTCGGCAAATCAGAAACAGAAAGGGAAAGGGTTTTTCTCGGCTGCGTATGCTATTTGCCATGTACCTTGTGCGATCTCGGAAAATCAGAAACAGAGAGAAAACATAGACTTTCTGGGCAAGCTAAAAAGATCTAACTCCACAAGTGTGAAAAAGTTTTTTTTGTTTTGATTTGTGGTCTGTTTTGCAGGAAAAAGGGCAAGCACGCAAACCGAGCAAGAAGAGTAAAAAAAAATCCCCCTTCCTCATTCCCATATTTTACATACCTTTTAATCTAACTCACTTGGTTCAAAGTTGCTTTATTCCTTAATAGGTCTTGAGTTCAAGTCTTAAGAAGTTACTTTTAAAATAAAAAGTGCATGCAATTTCTATTTTCAAGTTATTTTATTGTAAAAGTGCATCTCACTTAAATAATAAAAAATAAAAATACAAGTGAGTCACTTAAGTTTTTTTATTGTTGCACTATTTAAAAGTAATATCATTGTAAAAGTAAAATCACTTATTTTACAAAAGTGGTTCACTTAAAGAAACTTTCTTGTAAAGTGATTGTCAAAAGGTTCATCCTGGGAAAAAGGGGGGTTCTTTTTTTTGCTGGACATTCTCTAGCTGCCACGTCACTATTGGGGACATCTTCAACAGTTTCTTTTTTCAAGCATAACTTCATCATACAGAGTCATTTCTCAGTGCCGTTTTTTTTAAACCGCTTATTTTTTCGAGCTCTTCACATCCATACTATTGGCTTATACTTTTATAGCCATTAATTTACAAATATGGCCACCCCTTGTGATATTCTACTTAACAGTTCCAACTATTTCTCATGGAAATCTCGTATGGAGGATGTTCTACGAAGTAGGGGACTTTTCAGAATTACTTAAGGGAAAGAAAAAGAACCCACTGATGATGAGAAGAAAATAAAATGGGCAAATAGATGTGATGAAGCTCGTGCATTGATTGGGATGTCAATCTCTACTGATTTGAGATTCCACATATCTGGAATTGATGAACCTAATGCTGCTTGGGACAAGTTGAAATCTATGTTTGGTAAACATAATGAAATTTGAGGTCACCAACTCGAAAATGAGTTGATCTCTTTAAACCCAAGTGACTTTTCATGCATTCAAGATTATTTATCTAAGTACAAAACTCTTAAACTCTTATGTGCAGAATGTAAGATTGAGAGGGAAGACAAACAATGCATTTATCATATTCTTTCCAAACTTGGACCTGCATATTCTGTTTTTGTATCTACATTTTACTCCATGAAAGCATCCTTGAATGCATCTAGCTATCAAGAGCCTAGTCTTGAATCCTTTTGTGATTCCTTGATTAGAGAACAAGATAAACTCATTTATCTTGGAATAATCAACAATGCATATACATCTGGGAAAGCCTTATTGTCCCAACAGAAAGAAAAGTCCAAGCCTCCCAAGAAACAAAATTTTTGCAATAATAAGTCAAACAAGGGTCTCAAACCCTCTCAGTCAGCTCCTTCTTTAAAAAATGACAAAGGATCGAAGCCAAAATGCAAGAAGACTGAGTGTCATTGAAACTATGGTGGAAAAGATAATCATGATGAATCTAAGTGTTTCAAGAAGATGGCAGCCTTGGAAGCAGCAATGAAGAAACACCACATCAACCTAGATTCATCTTCAGAATCTGTCTCTCATGGACATGCACTTTGTGCTTTTGGTTATTCTTATAATGCATCTTCTTCTTCTACTTCAAATGAATGGCTCATTGATTCTGGAGCATCTTATCATATGGCTAAGGATCAAGCCATGTTTTCTACTATGCATGAATGTAACACCAAACAAATATTTGTTGGTGATGATAGATCTCTAAGTGTTGTAGGAGCTAGAACAGTTCCAGTAGATAATGGTCATTTTAGTGATGTACTATGTGTTCCAAGAATTTTCTGCAATTTGTTATCAGTCTATCAGATCACTCATTCTGGTGAAGGTAAAACTATGACATTTACACCTCACCAAGTTGTAATTAAGGATTTTAAAGATCCTCAACAGGTCCTAGCTACCGGAGTTGTTGATGATGTTACCAGGTTGTAAAAGTTTAACAACTTTGGGTCATCACCTTTCCCTTCAGTTTTTGTTGCTCATAGTGATAACTTGAGCAAACTTTGGCATGGGTGATTTGGTCACTTAAATTATTGCTCATTGCAACAACTATGTAAAGAAAATATGGTGATAGGTCTTCCGATGGTATCTTGCAGGGATGGTGTTTGCTTCGATTGTGTACTCGAAAAATATCATCGGAACAGTTTTGACAAATGTGCCTCTTTGCACGCCTCAGTTCCCTTGGAGCTTGTGCATAGTGACTTGTGTGGTCCTCTTCCATCTGCTTCATTTTCTGGTTTCAAATATTTCTTAACTTTCATTGATGATTACACTAGACGCACTTGGGTTTATTTCCTAAAACTTAAGAGCGAAGTATTTAACATGTTCTTTGCCTACAAGGCCCTTGTGGAAAAACAATTTGGTCATCAAATTATTAAGTTAAGATCTGACAATGGAGGAGAATATGTTAACAATAAGTTCACTACTTTCTGCACTGAACAAGGCATCCAACAACAGCACACTGTTCCATATACACCACAACAAGATGGTGTAGCTGAGCGGAAGAACCGCACTTTAAAAGAAATGGCTAATTGTATGATCCAATCTAAGGGACTAAGTCTTCAATTTTGGGCTGAAGCCATTAATTGTGCAAATTACATAGTTAATCGCACCCCCACTAAAGCATTACAAGGTATAAAACTGAAAGAAGCATGGAGTAAAACTAAACCTGATGTAAGTCACTTCCGTGTGTTTGGTAGTGAAGCATGGGTTCACATTCCAAATGAAAAACAGAAAGCATTGCAGCCTAAAAGTGAAAAGTGCATATTTGTTGGATATTCTGAAGATGTAAAAGGTTATAGACTTGTTCAACCACATTCTCATGATATAATCATTAGAAGAGATGTTAAATTTGATGAAAATCTCTTGGCCTGCGAGCCTAACTCGGCGATTGTGCCATCTTTGGCCTGCGAGCCTGATTCGACGTTTGTGCCTTTTTCTTCTTCTTCCAACTTCCTTGACAGGTTTCCAACTCCAGTTTCTGATGATGAAAGTGAGGATGAAAATCCACCTCTGCCTGCTCATGTTACTCCAGTTGCACCAGCACAAGTGCTTCCTCGATGGGTCCGTTCAACATGTGAAGTAGCTGGTGATCTTGTCGGTGATCCTAGAGATCAACGTCGAACACGTTCTCAGTTTTAGCGAGCCTCTTCTCTTTTGGCTCAAGTTTCCGAGAATCATGATCCAGAAACTTTTGCAGAAGCTTCAGGGAATCCAGATTGGGATGCAGCCATGGATGAAGAATATCGTTCCTTAATGGCGAACGATACTTGGGATCTTGTACCTCTTCCAAAAGGAAGAAAACTTGTCAGATGTAAATGGGTCTACAGAACTAAGTATGCATCAGATCGAAGTGTTGAAAGACTTAAGGCAAGGTTAGTTGCCAAAGGTTTTTCCCAAGTTGAAGGGATTGACTACAATGAAACCTTTGCTCTCATCGCAAAAATGAACTCCATCCGCCTTGTTATTTCCCTTGCAGCCTTACACAACTGGGAAGTCCATCAAATGGATGTCAAGTCTGCCTTCTTACATGGTGATTTACAGGAGGAAATTTACATGGAACAACCTCCTGGCTATGTTCAAAATAACTCTAGCCTTGTCTACCGCCTTAAGAAATCCTTATATGGCCTTAAGCAAGCTCCTAGAGCTTGGTATACCAAAATGGATAACTTTCTCCTTGACACTGGTTTTTATAGATGCCATTCTAACCCCAATGTCTATACCAAGAAAGTAGGAAACCATCTCATCATACTTGTTCTATATGTTGATGACCTTATTCTTATTGGTAGTGACCCTAAGCTTATAACCCATGTGAAATCTAGTCTTAAACAAAATTTTGAAATGTCAGACTTAGGACATTTGCATTATTTTCTTGGTCTCCAAGTCCTGCAAACCAAAGAAGGAATCTTTCTTTCTCAGTCTAAGTATGCTTGTGACCTTCTTCGTCGCTTTCACATGGAAGATTGTACACCAGCCCCTTCTCCCTTCCAATCTAGAGTCAAACTTTCTGCCACTTGTACTTCACCTGAAGTCGATGCCACCTTGTATCGTCAGCTTGTTGGTAGTCTCTTATACTTGACTCATTCCCGTCCTGACCTTTCCTTTGCTGTTGGTCGTGTTTCCCGTTATATGCAGGCACCTCATGAAAGTCACTAGAAAGCAGCTAAAAGAATAGTTCGATATATTCGAGGTACAGTTCAGTTTGGGATTCATTACAGTATAGGGGGGAAACCTTTGTTGGTTGGTTTCACTGATTCAGATTGGGTCGGAGATCCTGATGATCGAAAGTCTACTGCAGGTTATGTTTTTAGTCTGGGATCTGGACCTATTACTTTGGCTTGTAAGAAACAACAAGCTCTTGCTCTTTCTTCAGCAGAGCAGAATATCGAGCAACAGTTAATGCCAGTCAGGAAGCTTTATGGCTTCGACAGATCCTTTCAGAGTTTGGATTCGAGCAGCAGCAGCCTACTCCACTTTGGTGCGACATTCAAAGTGCCATCAAGCTTGCCAAAGATCCAGTTCTACATCAACGCAGCAAACACATTGAGCTACATATGCACTTCATCATAAATCTTGTTCATGATCATGTTCTTGAAGTGCTCTTTTGTCCTACAGATGATCAAGTTGCAGACATCTTCACCAAGTCTCTTACAGAAGCAAAGTTTTCTAAACTTCGATCTATGTTAGGAGTTTAGGAACTTGTCATTAAGGGGGTTACTGCTATTCACCTTGGGAAATCCCTGTGCATGTTTAACTTCCTTATTCTTGTTCTGAACTGGGGCTATGTTCAATGGGAATTCTCTTAATAGATTTTTATGTTGATGGCATCTCTTACACCTGAATGGAACATTTTCGTAATCCAATGGTTTCCTCCATTCCTCATCCTCCACGAGAGATAAATTTCTTCTAGGATCTCCTGAGACAGATCCATGTACACAAAAACCCTTGCATAGGATGTGTACCTCTTCAATTTTGTTTTCTCAGAGGCCTTAACAAAGGAGTCGATTGTATTTCCCACATCTGCTAGTTCTTCTTTTCTCCATACTACACATGCAGAGAATAAGGACATATCCATATCGGAGACACTGTCAGGTCTTCCTTGTCAGAATTGAATCAATCTATCCATGGTATTAAGAATATCCCTACTAAGTTAAAGAAATATGGACCACCATCCATTATTATGTTCCTATTCTCCACATTCAAGAAACTCACTGTGAAGAAACCCTTAGCTCCTAGTTGCAGCTCATAGGCCCCTTTGGGATTCCACATACCATAAATCCACCATGTTAAGGCCTTCTCTGCTGGCCATATCCCCCCAAAATTTTCTATTAGTGCATGATATTTCATATATTGGATGTGTGTCCTCAGGCCATTCGATTTGATATGCACAGAGGGTATCTTATCAGTTTTCGGCATGCATTGCCCCAGTCTTCAGATTTATCTCTTTTTTCCATTCTAATCTACCATCCCACTCAATCCTTATCCTCCCATTCCCAGAGAAGAGTCCATCTCTATGTCAATATGAATCCCTTTACCTTTATCCACATGGGATTGGTAACGCCCCCCTCCGGTCGACTCTACCATGTTGATTCCTTAGCATATAATACCATCAGAGTCTTGAACCATCTTGCAAACCTTCCTCCTATACCACGATCTAAGCCTTATGCCGAACCTTTCCCATGCCCATTCGCTCTGTCCTCTCCACCTAATTCTCCCATTTTAGGTATTTTTATTGCATCCCTTCGATCTATGTTTCTTTACCCAAATCCATGTTCTCAATGCCTACTTGCACATCTTCCTCCATGAAAACATCTTTCTCTAGGTTGATTTTCAATGTTTTTTTTTTCTTTGATAGATTTTCATAGAAATTTCTCACATGGTTAAACCACTAGGCTAGTGTGATATCGTTAGCTACCTTAGTGTTGTTAGTTTTTCATCATTTAATTCATTATGATATAGGATATTAACTGAGAGAACAACATGTACAACATATCAAACACAAGAGACAAGAGACACAAAGCATTTCACCGGGGAAAACCAAGAAGGTGAAAAACCCCGCAACTTCCTCAGAGATAGAATGAGCACTAATACAAAGATCACAAAGATCAAACCCCAAAATAAGAGATAGTCTCCTAGCAGCTTATCCTCCTCCACTTGTGCACACTCCTCATCTCTCTCACTAATGCGAATTGAGTGAGTGTGTGAAATGGATAATTAGAGAGGTGCTCCTCTCTCTTTATACTTTACCTTTACTTGCCTTTTACTCTAACTAGGCTGACCTCCCTTAGGAGAGTCTAATAACCCATTACCACTTGTCACTAGGCCGACCCCACTAGGGTGGTCTAATAACCCTTTAACCCATACTGGGCCAACCCCTCTAAGGTGGTCTAATAACCCATCAAATGTAACTTGCGGTACTTGCAAATACAAATGACGACACTTCCAACCAGAGGAATAATACATCTCCGTTGGGGATACAATAAAGTACAAATGTAATACATACAATATACAAGTGAATATCTTCTGAAGTTACAAATACATCAACACTCCCTCTTAACTAGGAAGGTATTCTCTTGACACAAGTCATCAATGCATATAGGCACAAGTCTTCAATACTGTAGCTGGATCATCTTCACTGGATCATGGAGCATCATCGTCACTGCTGCTGTACTCATCATCTCGATCACTAGTGCTATCTCTGAATTCTTCTCGTCATAGGAAGTTCTACAAAGCCAACCCTTTTTCATGCTCGATGTAGGCCTAGCATCGTATAGGTCTCCATCATCTCTGTGAGCTGGACATCCTATGGAATCCTCAGGTCCGATTACGTACGTCAACAAAACCTCGAAAGAGCATCCCAGGACTGATTACAAGCTTACTACTCAACCTATCAGATCTCCCAGGAATTTTACATGTGACCTCCACAAAACCTTAAAAGAGTGTCTTGTGACCGATAAGATCTCTAAAGAGCATCCCATGACTGATTATGAGCTTACTGCTCAACCTATCGGATCTCTAGGACTGATTTAATGTGGTCTCCACAAAACCTTAAAAGAGTGTCTTGCGACCTGCAAGATCTCTAAAGAGCATCCCAAGACTTTTACGTGACTAGCACAACCTATCGGATCTCCAGTACTGATTACATGTGAATAGGAAAAACCTTAAAAGAGTGTCTTGCGACCTGTAAGATCTCTAAAGAGAATCCCAGAACTGATTACGAGCTTACTGCTCAACCTATCGAATATCCAGGACTGATTACATGCCTCCCTCGCAAAACCTCTAAAGAGCATCCCAGGACTAATTACGAGCTTACTGCTCAACCTATCAGATCTCCCAGGGAGCTATTATATGCCACTGCACAACCTGTACACAGCCACCGAGTATCATCCTGATACTCATGATCACACTGATCATCTTCGCACAGAGCATCATCCTGATTCTCATGATCATACTAATCATCATACAGTACATCATCCTGATGCACATCATCATCACATAATCATCCCGATCATCATCATAGCATCGTCCTGATGCATATCATCATACATGATCATCCTAATCATCATCAAAGCATCGTCTTGATGCATATCATCATACATGATCATCCTAATCATCATCATAGCATCATCCTGATGCATATCATCATACATGATCATCCTGATCATCATCATACAAAACATTAGCTGGAGCATCGTCCCGATGTTCATCACACAGCACTTACATCCCCAGCCATGGGAAGGATCATCCTACCACCATGCTTGGAATGGCTCCTGCAAATTTGTCCCATCACTTCCTCCTCGAAGTATCTTCTATCTGAAGAAAACCAAGCCTCTCTCTGAAGTACTCGAACTTCACTCTAGCTAGTGGTTTGGTCAACACATCTGCAATATGCTCATCTGTCGCAACATGCTGGAGCTTTACTGCTCCTCTTTGCACCATATCCTTGATATAGTGATACTTGATCTCTATGTGCTTCTACTTGTCATGGAACACTGGGTTCTATGACAAATTCACACAACTTTGGTTGTCACAATAGATACAAGTAGCATCCAACTACATATCAAATAAATCAGACAGTAGCTTCCTTAGCCATACTTCCTCACAACTAGCCGAACAAGCTACGGCATACTCTTCTTTGACTGTACTCAGTGCTATGTAGGATTGTTTCCTACTAAACCAAGAGATCACACCTGATCCTATACTGAAGAAACACCCTAAAGTGCTCTTCCTATCTGCATCATTGCCTACCCAATCTGAATCAACATAACCCTCCAGGTTAAACTTTTGATTCACATCATAGTTGAGCCCATAATCAACCATACCCTTCAGGTACCTCATAATATGCTTTACAACAATCAAGTGAACATGTCTAGGATCCGTCAGGAACTGGCTCAAGGTGTTCAAAGCAAAGCAAATATCTGGTCTCGTGTTCGTCAGGTACATCAAGGACCCAATCATCCGACGATACATCATGGCATCAACTAACTCTGATGAAGCATCACTCAATAGCTTCAAATTCGATGCCATAGGTGTGGCCATGGCCTTGCAGTCCATCATCCCGAACCGCTTCAGGATCTCTATTGCATACTTCCCTTGTCCAAGGAAGATTCCATCTGCACTCTACCACACCTCCATACCTAGAAAGTAATGCATCATACCCAATTCCTTCATCTTGAAATTGGCAGCAAGCTTCCTCCTCATGTCGGCAATAAACCTATCCTCACTTATCACAAACAGGTCATCCACATACAGTAGGAGTATCACGGGATTTCCTTCCTCAACCTTGTAGTAAAGGTTGGAATCCGCTTTACTCTTGGTAAATCCCAAACTGGACAAGAAACTGTCTATCATACTGTACCATGTCCTAGGTGCTTGCTTCAAGCCATAAAATGATTTCTTTAACTTGCACACATATGAATCCCTGTCATGTGTCTCGAGACCGAGTGGCTTCTCCACATACACTTCCTCTTCAACTACACCATTCAAGAAAGATGTCTTGACATCCATCTGGTGTATCTTCCACTTCATTACCACAGCCAAAGCAAGTACTGTTCTGATGGAAGTGTATCTGGCTATGGGTGCAAAAGTCTCTTCATAATCTATCCCTTCTTTCTGGGAGAAGCCATGAGCCATAAACCTTGCCTTGTATTTCTCTATTCTACCATCTGTAGCATGCTTGATCTTATAGATCCACTTGGAAGTCACAACAAACTTCCCTTCTGGTCTTGGGACCACATCCCAAACATTATTCTTCATGATTGACTAGTATTATTCGACCATGGAATCCTTCCATTACTGCATCTCGAATCTTGGGAACTTCAGATTCTTCAATATCTTCAATAGGTAGTTTTCTAGATTTGTTGAGTCTTCGTTGCTTGTTCTTTGAAACAAGTCTCTCTTGTAGGGGATGGTACACGGTATTTCCGACAGTTCAATTGCATGATTAGAAACATATCATAGATTTCAGAACAAAATACTATGCATAAGGACATATGTCATACAGTCATGCAATTAGCTTTAACTAATACTTTAATACAACATTTATCCATATCCTGTAACTTTCTAGATGCCTTCCATCTCTACCCAAACATTGTTAAGAGTGTGCACTACTCCCAAGATGTCAGCAAAGAGGTTCCATTCTAGATAAGTAGCAATGGGATGTTGTACAGCACCATAGGCCACTTACCAGGGATAATTTTAAAGACCCATACTTATTTAAAAGTGTATAAACCTTGGCGAATCTTACCAATTCTCAAAATGTCAACTATAAAATATTTGGCGATGTTTTTCTAAAATTATTTCAATTTCTAAAGATTTTATATAGTTTATATAATATTTTGGCGATTTTTAGAGTGAAAAAAGTTTACCCCATCAAAATTGGGCGAAATGGGGCTTTAAAAAATGCAAATTACGAATCTTTTTTTGGAAAAAAACATCAAAAAATAGCCCATGGGCTAAATTTCGACCCTAAAATTATCCTTGCCACTTACCCATTACTTGCATATTAGTAGTATCTTGTTCATTAATGCAACTTTTCTAAAATGCATACTATACATCCTAAATCTATGAACATAAGTATGTACATGACTGAACAACATCATTTAAGTAATCATATATACAGGAAATAACAATGCAAATATTTATCTTTGTTTGGTTGTTGGGTGAACTCCCTCTCAAACTTTGCTTCCTTGCAGGAACTACTAGAGTGTGCTCCCTCTTGATCTTTGCTTCCTTGCAGGAACTACTAGAGTGTTCTCCCTCTTGATCTTTGCTCTTGGATTATCTGTCTTTGAACTTATATCCATCCTGGACCACTGTGCATGCTTAAGTGTGCACTAGTGTCATCATTGTGTCGTCCTCAAGGTCTCATACATAATGATACATTCATTAGTATAATCTCAATACTATCAAACATTATGCGTCTAAATAATCTTAAACATGTATGGTCATGATTATTTCATATACATGTAATTTATCACAAGTGTTAGTATTCAAGGTTTCAGGGAATACTTTTATGCATATTCTTATATCACCATAGGACTCTTCTAGTTTGTCATATCATTAATCAAACTAAGAAACATAATATGCATAAACGCATGATTACTCAAACTTATAACTTCATAAATAATCATTATCAATCATACAAAAGTATACTTTATCTAAGATCCTAACATAAAGTAGGATTCTAACTCGATATAGGAAAAACATACCTGGATTCACTACAACAAAATAGCCCTTTAGGGGTAGTTTTGGCTTGCGGGAGTCTTGGTAAAACCCCCCCTAAAAAAAATTTCAGACCTTTGGAGGTGGTCTTTTAAAACTGCCCCTAAAAGTCATGGAAATTGGACTTTTGGGGGCAGTTTTTTAAATTTGCACCCAAAAGTCCTGAAATTTGACTTTTGGGGGCGGTTTTTTGAAACCCCCCCCCCTAAAAGCCCAATTCTCATAACTTTGCGGTGCAGTTTGTCAAAAACCCACCTAAAAGTCATGAGAATTGAACTTCTGGAGGCGTTTGTTTGAAAACACCCACTAAAAGCCCAATTCTCATAACTTTTCGAGGCGGTTTGTCAAAACCCCCCCTAAAAGTCATGAGAATTGAACTTTGGGAGGCAGTTTGTTTGGAACCCCCCTTAAAAGTCATGAGAATTGAACTTTTGGAGGCTGTTGTTTGAAACCCCCCCCTAAAAACCCAATTCTCATAACTTGTGAGGGCGGTTTGTCAAAACCCCCACTAAAAGTCATGACAATTGAACTTTTGGAGGTGTTTTTTTTGGAACCCCTCTTAAAACTCATGAGAATTGAACTTTTGGAGGCGCTTTTTTGTCACCCCCCTTAAAAGTCATGAGAATTGAGATTTTGGAGGTGGTTTGTTGGAGGCCCCCCCCCTAAAAGTCATGAGAATTGAAATTTTGGAGGCGGTTATTTGGAACCCCCCCTAAAAGTCATGAGAATTGAACTTTTGGAGGCGGGTTTTTGAAACCCCCCTTACAAGTCATGAGAATTGAACTTTTGGAGGTATTTTGTTGAACTCCCCCCTTAAAAGTCATGCAAATTAAAAATTTGGAGGTAGTTGTTTAAAAACCCCCCTTAAAAGTCAATGTAATTGAATGTTTGGAGGTGGTTTTGTGAAACCCCCCTTAAAAGAAATGAGAATTGAACTTTTGGAGGCGGTTTATTGAAACCCCCCTAAAAGTCACACGAATTGAAATTTTCGAGGAAGTTTTTTGAAACCCCCCTAAAAGTCATTTATGTACATGGGTTAGGTGTGTCACATGGGTTCAACAATGCATCTCATCAAAACATTGGAGCTAAGCACACACAAGCTATTGTAGTGTTAGGAAGGGTGTGCATCATCATTCAACACCATATCCCATTAGAGCTCTACAATTGAGGCAGTCATGCTAGGTTTTGCACATCAAAGATGGTTCTCACACTCCAACTTTCCATGATCCATGGTCAAAATACAAACTTGTGTGCCATAACATTATCCTTTATGGCTAATGGGCCATGTGTAGGGCCATAATCACCACATGATTACTACACAAGGAATATTTAGCTTGCAAGTGCGTATGGCGGCCATTTCAATATTTACAACACCATGGATGATTCTTCAAGCCTAATCCACGGTGTCCATGGTGTTAGATCAAAATATAGTTTACAATGACTGGTAGTTACCTCAAGGTCTTGTGACCTATGGTCGTTTCTCTGTACCACCACATAGGCCATAGGCAAGGAATATTTAGCAAATTGAGATTGTAGGTTACACCCAATTGTAAGATCCTCGTGCTAGTCCATTATAGAAAGTCCCAAGGTAGAAAGTGAACGGCATATTGGGTAATCCTTGTCCCTCAAAGTAGCTTCTACACTTCCTCCACATGTTACATCTCCACGGCTCGTTATGGTAACCCCATTTAAAACCAACTTAAACCTCTTACCAAACATCAATCTGTCCTCAAGCTTAATACCACCAGTTATGGCAACACCTAGCAATGTGTGAAGAACCTGCAATAATTAATTAATGCAAATACACGAGATATCAGAAAGAACAGAACTCAGAATCACTTTTATATTGATCACGGGCCACTTCGAGGGGGCAACCTCCTTTAACCAAGCTCAATACAATTAACTTCACGGTGCCTTCATAGGCCTCAACACACACTTATATACTAAATCTAGGCACCAATACTATGGGTCAAAACCATAGGCCACTACAAACTATGGATCAACAATACTACGGGTGACTTACAAACCATATGCGCCAACAACAATAACACAAACTATTGATCAACAAATACTACGGGACGACTTACAAAGCATATGCGTCCAACAACAATATACTAACAAAGTAAAGACATGGGTTCCTAACATCCCCTCACCCTTAAAAAAAACTTTGTCCTCAAAGCTTTAGATGTGGAAATTGTTGTTGAATCTGAAGGAGTGGTTCCCATGTAGCATCCTCTAGTTGCATGTCGTGCCACTGAATTAAGACCTTTGTGATAGAGCGAGAGCGAAGCTGACGAGTACGCCGATTGAGGATGGCCTCCGGCTCCAAAAGGATGGATCCTTCATTATCCAATTCGGGTAAAATAGTTTGTCCACTGATGTTGGTGCCAAGAACTTTCTTCAGACAAGAGACATGAAATACTGGATGAATGCGGGAAGAAGGAGGAAGTTCCAATTTATAAGCAATGGACCCAATCTTATAAAGAATATGATATGGCCCATAAAACTTTGGAGCGAGCTTATGATGCCCTTTGAGTTTCAGGGAGGATTGCTTGTACAGCTAAAGAAGAAGAAAAACCATATCGCCTGCTTGAAAAGTGCGCTCCGAATGGTGCTGATCAACTTGTTGCTTCATGCGATTTCTTGCCATGTGAAGATTGTCCCGCAAAATGCGAAGAATCTGATCGCGGTTTCGAAGGACCGTGTCAACTTCCTGAACTGTTGGGGGTGTATGGAAGAAGAACTGGAGGTGCCTGACCATAGACTGCTTCATATGGAGTCATTTTAGAGGCAGTGTGGTAAGAGGTATTGTACCACCATTCAGCGAGAGGGAGCCACTTTCCCACTGATGTTGTTGTTCAGAGGTGAAGCAATGAAGATAAGTTTCCAAGCATTTATTGATAATTTCAGTCTGACCAACTGTTTGTGGGTGATAGCCTGAACTCATCTTCAGTTTAGTGCCAGTGTGGCGAAATAGTTATGTCCAAAAATGACTGGTGAAAGTCGCATCATGATCCAAGACAATGGAAGAAGGGATGCCATGAAGACAAAATATCTGGTCCAGGAAAATTTGAGCGACTGAGGAGGTTGTATAGGGATGGATGAGAGCACAAAAATGACTATATTTGGAGAGGCGATCAACCACAACAAGAATCACCATCTTCCCACTAGATTTAGGCAGCCCTTCAATGAAATCCATAGAAATATTTGTCCAAATCCGTGTATGTATGGGCAAGGGTTCGAGCAATCCTGGAAGGAGTGTCGTTTCACCCTTATTGCGCAGGCAGGTATCACATTTAGCCACCATCTGTTGAATTGTCCTTTTCATGCCCTACCAAAAGAAGTTGCGCCATGCCCGTTCATACGTTTTGAGGAACCCAGAGTACGCTGCCGATGGAGATGCATGGAGTTCATAGAAGACAACCTGTTGAATATTTGTGCTCTGGGGAAGCACCAGACGACCCTTGTATCTCAGAGAAGCACCATCCCAAGAGTAATGTGGTATAGAAAAAGGGTTGTTGGTCAAGCGTTGGATGATTTGAGATAAGGAAGAGTCATTGACATAACCCTGTTCAACAGATTGCAACCAATTTGGAACAGGCATAGAAATAGCTGAAAGAGAACCTTGGGCATCAAATGTGTGAGAAAGAGCATGTACCACAATATTGTCTTTACCCTTCTTGTAAGTGATCTCATAGTCATAACCCATGATTTTGCTAACCCATTTCTGTTGTTCTGAGGAGGAGACACGCTATTCCAAGAAATATTTCAGACTCTGGTGATCAGTCTTGATGCAGAAATGATTCCCTAATAGGTATGGTCGCCACTTTTGTACTGCATGCAAAATAGCGATCATTTCCTTCTCATATGTAGAGGCAGCTAAATTCTTACCTAAAAGGGCTTTGTTGGTGAACGCAATGGGGTGTTCATCTTGAAGGAGAACAACACCAAGTCCATTGCCGCAAGCATCACTCTCAATAGTGAAGGGCTTGGAAAAATCGGGCATAGCTAAAACAGTTGTAGTACACATAGCTTGTTTCAGTTTGTCAAATGCACACTGAGCAACATGTGTCCATGTAAAAGCATCCTTTTTCAATAGAACAGTTAATGGAGCTGCAATATTTCCATAATCCTTGACAAACTTGCGGTAGTACCCAGTCAACCCCAAAAAACCACGAAGGCTCTTGAGTGTCTGAGGATGCGGCCAATTGTTCATGGCATCAATTTTGGCAGGATCCACGCGAACCCCTTGCGCTGAGATAATGTGCCCGAGATACTCAACTTCCTTCTGTACAAAAACACATTTAGACTGCTTGGCGTGGAGATGATGGTCAGAGAAAAGTTGCATGACAAGATCCAGATGTTGGAGATGTTCAGCCTATGTTTTACTGTAGATGAGGATATCATCAAAGAATACCAGAATGAATTTCCACAAGTAGGGCCGAAATATTTTATTCATTAAGACCTGGAATGTGGAAGGAGCATTATTGAGGCCAAAGGGCATGACCAAAAACTCATAATGGCCATCATGTGTGCGGAAAGCTGTTTTAGGGATATCATCCTCATGAACCCAAATTTGATGATACCCAGAACGAAGATCCAACTTGGAGGAAAATTGAGCCCCATGTAGCTCATCAAGAAGCTCATCAACAACAAGAATTGGAAACTTATCCTTGCTGGTGAGGTGATTAAGTGCTCGGAAGTCAATGCAGAGGCGCCATGACCCATCTCTTTTGCGGACAACAAGAACTGGAGAAGAAAAGGAACTAGTGCTTGGGTGAATAATACCTTGCTTCAATAAGTCCCAACGAGCATTTCAATCTCCGTTTTTTGGTGAAATGGGTAGCGATAGGGCCTGATGTTGGGAGGAACGCTGCCAAGAAGGAGCTGAATACGATGGTCTTCTAGCCTTCAAGGTGGAAATCCCACTGGTTCAGCAAAGACACATGTATATCGATCCAGAATTTGTTGTAGATCCAAAGGAGTAGTGGAGACCCCTGATGGTTGCATGGAATGGATCTGAGCGATGACACCATGTGAATTCTTCTTGAAGAGTTTTTCCATGCAATGTGAACTGATGATGCTGAGAGACCCTGGTTGTAATCCTGTCAATGTGCATTTTTGTCCATTGAGGGAAAACTGCATCCAAAGTTCAGCAAAATCCCATAAGATAGGGCCAAGTGTGCGTAGCCATTGAGCGCCCAAAACCACATCACATCTTCCTAAGGTCAAGGCAAACATGTTAGAGTGCAAGGTACAATCTCCCATAGAAATTCGCACATTTCGACACTTACCTTTGCAAGGTAAGGTGCCCCCATTAGCAACCATGACTTCAAAGTTGGAGCAAGGATGGTTAAAACAATCAGCTTGTTTGGCGATCTGAGGGTCAGTGAAATTATGAGTGCTACTAGAATCAATGAGTATTGTAAGTGGAAGCTTCTTGAAGTAACCCCTGACCCGCATTGTTTGGGGGGTGGTGATTCCAGCTAAAGCACGGAGAGATATCTCTGGCTGGTCATCCTGAGACGGAGGGTCAATAGGCGGTTCCTAAATGTCGTCCTGTGCATCCATTGTATTTGGATCTTCGTCACCAATTTCAAAGGCAGATGGAGAATCCACATCTAAGAGATAGAGCTTTTGTTGAACACATCTATGTCCCCGAGTGAATTTATCATCACAATTATAGAAAAGCCCCTTTTCTCTGCGTGCTTACATCTCTAGTTTAGACAAATGCTTGATAGGAGTTGGTCGAGGAGCCTGTGGTATGGGTGGTCGTTGAGAACCCATATTTCAGAAGGGAACAAAAGTGGGCTTGGAGCGTTGTTGGGATGCAATCTTGCCTTCTACCAGCTTAGCCAACCCTAGGGATTCCATCATGGTGTTGGGACAGAACATTTTGACCTTAGAGCAGATGGCATCCTTTAGACCACTGATAAAACAACTCCGGTAAAAGTGATCAGACAATCCTTCAGTGTGGTTGGCTAGTTTCTCAAATTCAGTTTGATACTCTCTCACAGTGCCAATTTGGCAAAGTTTAGTGAGGGCTCCTGTGAAGTCATCAAAAGCACTAGGACCAAATCATTGCAAAAGGAGTTGGCAAAAGTCTGGCCATTTTGGCTCTTCATGAGCCTTGATGTACCAATGGTACCATTGAAGACCTTCCTGTTCCAAATGAAAGGATACAAGCGAAACTTTGTTGACATCAAAAGTATTATGCAGACTGAAATACTGTTCTGCACGATAGATCCATCTAGTTGGATCAGTACCATTGAAGCGAGGAAAATCAAGCTTCGGACCATGGAAATTGCTGAAAGAAGAGAACCCATTGTTTGATGAAGACTCGGACTGCTGTTTGTTGTTCATAGCTGAATGTTCAAGATGGAGGCCGAGAAATTTTTCATCCAGATCTTGGAGTTTGGCTTGGATGGCTGCAAGTGCTTCTTCCATGGTTTTTGCTCCTGCGTGGGTGACAACCATAACCAGGATTTTTTTTTGGGGGGGGGTTGACTGGGTAGAAAAACAAAAACAGAAACTACTTCAGTAAAGGAAAATCTAGATTTGAGAAAAAATCTGAAGGGTAATTGGGGTTTGACTAGGTTTTGGACACTGTCGAATAGACAAGGAATAAAAAATTGGGGATTTCAGAAGCGAGGTGAAAGAATGGGAAAATTTGGCAGAGGAGGACAAAGAAGCAGAATTAGGAAGGAAACTCTGTGGTAAAATTTGAAGGTGATTGGGTGAAATCTGAGGAAGTTATGGCAAACCCTAAAAATAGACAAATGTGGAATTTCAGCCTTTGGGAAGTGGAATTGGGGATAGGGTCCTCAGGAATGAAATATGCAGAATGGGATTACAGGGGTTCCCAGGAAGTTTCAAGGGAAACGGACTGAAAACAAGGGAGATATGAAGAAAAAACTGATTTTTATTTTTTTCAGAATGGAGCGACTATGGCTCGAAAGGGATATGAAACAGATAGATCTGCAACAGCCCGGAAGTGAGCGGAAACAGAGGGATCTGAAACGGAACCGAATGGATTGAAAATGGCTAGATCTGGAAGGGCTTTCAGAATGGATATGAAATGGCGCAGCAATGATCGACAACAGTTTAGCTGAAAATATATATGGACCCCAGGTATGTGCGGCTTCTTAACAGTTTAGGGGTTTCGCTCAGCCACCAATGTTGTCTGACGGCTTGCGTATTGGGGCAGTACCCCTCACTCCACAACTCAGGTAAAACTAATAACCGCTTTGCCACAAATGACAGCTCTTGGTTTACCTCATGGGTGGGAACTAGTCAATCAGGTAGGGGTCGTTTCCCTTTTCGCTGGCAGGTCCTCTCAATGGGCCAGCTATTTCGGGGTTCCTATGGTACTCCTCACAATGAGTTTTAGGGATTATGCCCAAGTACTTCCCATAGTTAAGTGGATAGGGATTATTCCCAAATCTGAACCTGCAACAGACGCGGAAAAAAAATTGGCAGAAATTTCACCCAGCGAGCCCAAGAAAGTGCTCTGATACCAGATGTGAAGAACCTGCAATAATTAATTAATGCAAATACACGGGATATCAGAAATAACAAAACTCAAAATCACTTTTATATTGATCACAGGCCACTTCGAGGGGGCAACCTCCTTTGAGCAAGCTCAATACAATTAACTTCACTGTGCCTTCATAGGCCTCCACACACACTTATATACTAAATCTAGGCACCAATACTATGGGTCAAAACCATGGGCCACTACAAACTATGGATCAACAATACTACAGGCGACTTACAAAGCATATGCGCCAACAACAATAACACACACTATTGATCAAAAAATACTACGGGATGACTTACAAAGCATATGCATCCAACAACAATATACTAACAAAGTAAAGACATGGGTTCCTAACACAATGTCATGGCAAGTCCTGCTGTTGTTTTATTGTGCTTAAAATTACTAAACATGGTTTCTGTACGTAGAGTGTATGCAAGCTCCTTACCAAGGATCTGAATATCCAGTTCTGCTGAAGTCATTTTCCCCTCTCCATGTTTCAAAGTCCAAGGCTAAGGAGGTGGGCTCCACCAACCACACTTTGCTGCTTGAGTGTATTATTAGCCTATGATTTAGGGTGTCAGTGGAAACAAGTTTTTTTTAGTAGTCTGCAGACGTCTCAGGTGCTTTGGAATGATGTTCTAGGAAAGAATACCATGGCTTTGGCCCTAAAGAAATTGTCATGGTATTCAAATCCATGAACATTGCCTCAAAGTACCATGAAATATTTTGGAGTGGTATCTATAGTGATATGTGTTTGGATCTTGTGGCCTTAGGGCCTTAATGGAAATGGTTAGTGGAGGAGATAACCTAAACCTTAGGCTCTAAAGGAATCTTCTATACATCTAGAACTAACTAAGTTTCCTCCATAGATCACATATGGCCTATTGAGGGTATCAGAGGCCTATGATTCAGGATGTTGGCACCATTAAGTGGTTTGAGAAATATGAAGGTGTCCTAGAGCCTTCAAAATGGAATTTTAGGGATGAAGACCATACCTCTAGCTCTAAAGAAACCATTGAGGTACCTAGAGCTGTCTGCAATGCCTCAAAGATCCATACATGACTTTGCATGGGTATCCATGGTGCTATGTATCTAGGTCTTGTGGTCTAAGGGCCCTATAAATGTAAATGGAGGAGACCTGCAACTCAAGCCCCGAGGGAATCTTCTAACCATCCAATGATAATAATGTATCCTCCACCAACAACAGGTGGCCTCTTGAGGGTATCATTGGCCTATGATTGATGTTTTTTGCACCATTAGGTGAGTTTGAGAATAATGTATGTGTCATAGGGAATTGGGAATGGATTTCTATGGAAGAAGGCAATTAAGAATTCCTCTCGGTGGAAATATGAGAACCATTAATATGTTTTTAGAATTAAGTATAATTCTCAACACCTCTCCATTTTTTTACCACTAGTGTTTACATTCAATATGGTTGGTAGTGTAGAGGTCTTGGTGTGGAGAAGAGAAAGGCTATGCTCATCGTTGCATGAAAACAATGGATGTTGACATGAAGTGTAGAGGCCATCAATGCTCTACAAGATGGGTGGATGGACATCATGCAGGAGCCCAACTAAGGTTCGACCTCCAAAAGGTGCATGTAGAGGGTAGTTCTTGGGGTACATTTTTCCTTTACTTTCTCATCTTAAAATCCATGTTGAGAATGTGGGTGCTCATCTTGAAACATCGATATTAAAAACCTCATAGCGTGTATAGGTCACGGTGTGGGGAAGAGAAGGGCTCTACTCATAATTTCTTAGAAGAGTAGAGTTGAAGCTATAGGTGGTACCGACTTGAAGTGCATAGGTCATTGATTCCCTGCAAGATGGGTGGATGGGAATCATGCAACAATCTGGCTTAGGATCAACATCTGTATGGCACATGTAAAGGGTAATTCTTGAGGGGAATTCTACTAGCTCCCTACTCATCCTAAATCCCTCGTGCACAATGTGGGCATTGAAATTGATGTCCTAGGTTTTCAAAATGTGAGCGGTCTTGACAAAACATGTATATTTTTTCAGAGCAGGGGATATGATGGTGCATAATGGAGAGGAAATAACATTATACCACTTCTCACTCATCATAAATATTTTGTGCAGAATGACTATACCAAAAGTAAATTTATTGGGGCCGTCAAATGTAAAAGGGCTTGAAACCATATGTGTATATGCTAGGCATAGGTCTTATTACTACTGAAGACTTTCTTTAAGTGGATCGTCTCTAGCCATGGTGATGCTAGATCCTCATTCTTGGTCACTTGTGTCAGAGATTCTCTTCACAAGGAAGGTATAATTCCAAATACCTATAGACTATAATTTACTCTTGTTGAGCCACTTTCGCCTATTTCATGATGCATATGTTCTTGACATCTGCAATTTTATTTTTTTTCTTCATATCTAAAATGGTTGTCTTTGATGAGTTCATGGATGATCATTCAATAAAGAAACGGTTGGATGGATGGTTTTTGGTTGACAGATAATTCTCCTATTTATTTAATATATTGAGTTTAGTAGTTTTCAGGGTAATGCTTTAAGCATATTTTCGCTATTAGAAACACATGACACTCAAGGATTTAATGGTGTGATTCTAGTGTCTTTCCTGTAGTTTAATGTTTATCCTCGTGACTACAAGTTTGACCTAGCTCTAGTGCCATAAATTATGGTTTCTCCTTCCTTGCATTTTTCTTCATAATTTATCATTCAAAACCCTATGTTGTAATGATCTTCCAAAGGCTGTTAATTTATTTGTAGCAACATACACCTAAATACTACATAGTAGTAATCTCCTATTCCCTCAAGGGAAAATTAGTCTTTTAACATGTATTCAAGAAAGATTTAGTTGACTTTAGAATAATAGAGAATCAATAAAATTCAATGTTCCAACTTCCATTATAAGATTTTAGTTTTTTATAATGATGTTGTAGACTAGGAAGACTTCTCTATTTTATAGTGGTTATATTTGAAGAGTTCATGGAGGATCAATCAACGAATATATGGTTGGATGGATGGTTTTTTTTGACATATATTTCTTTTGTCTATTTAATACATTGAGGCTGTAGTTTTCACATCAACGTTGTAAGTATGTTTTCACTATCAACAACACATAGCACTCGTTACATTATGAGAAAAATTGTGAGTGTTATCGTACAAACTAGCACATGCAATTAAATTCCCAAAAGCTTCTCCAAACAAACCTTTTTCAAGAAATACCCACAAGGAATTTACTCTATGCCCATAATGGAACCAATACCAATACAAAGAGGGGGGCACTCCATTTGGTTTTTCCACTTAGAGTTCAAATCACCCACTTACTAGTGCTTCCAAGGAGAAAATGTCCATAACACAACCTTTCAAACTTTACAAATAACCTCCAAAGTGCTTTGATAAAGACCTCCCTTTTTTCAACAAACTAGTGACAAATGGATAACCCCCCCAACATTTTTCTTCCCACAATAATTGCATACTTTTTCCAATTGTCATCCATTTGGAAATAACTCCATGCTGGATCCTTCTTGTCTTTTTGAGCCATGGCAAACAAAAATCTTGAAATAAAACCCTAGGATTTATAAATTACTAAGAAAAGAAACAATTTTAAAGAGAAGAAGAGGAGAAGAAAAGCAGCCTTGACATACCTTTTTCACAAGTGACAAGCCTTCAATGTTTGAGAAGAAGTGTAGCTCCCAACAACAAAACACCAGCTCTATAACAACCCACAAATTATGAAAACAAGTCAAGAAACAACTCCAAATCTGCACCAAAGAATCAACCCAACAATTCTCCAAAACTGCCCAAGAAACATAGCTTTCAAGAATTCCAAAGAGATGGAATGAATAAAGAGTGAAATAAAGGGGGGGGTGGTATGGGGGGTTTTTAAATAGCATGACTAGGGGCTTAGGGTTAGGTTAGACGCTTTAGGAGAGTTTTTTTTTTAAATTTGGAATTTGTGGGTCCCTTGTCACGTCTCTATGGCATAGTATGGACTGTCCGGTTTGGCGGTTTTGGTCCAGTTCTGTACGGAACCAGCCGATTTAGGGGCGGTCTAGATCATTTTTTTGGTCTTTTCTAGTTCAGGCACCAAATTGGATTAGTTAAGCTTGTGAACCGGCTGCACCGGTTTGTTTTACCGGTTCTGATTCGGTTCCAATAACATTGTTGCTAATAAACCAACTGAAAAGTGTTGTTATTACTAGAAAATAAACCTATTTCTTAGTAAAATCTTAATTGATTACCTGGCAAACTTACAACAGAAATTGGAAAACTGCATTTTCAAATAGAAGTCCAAAAGTTACCAGTTTTGAACAATGTTAAATAGTTGGAAAATAGATTCAAAAAGACACTTTTTTTTTCAAACAATTGGACAGAATGAAGTAATTGTCTTGAGGAGGTTTGGTCGCCAACAAAGGCACATGCTAAATGGATGCTGGTCTTGGCCCAATTTAGCTCCCTATGATTTACCAGTCAAACTAAAACTACCTTACATGAGTGTTGGGCCTTCCATTTATACTTGCTCTTTTCCCCTAGCCCAAGGGGTGTGATTTGTGAGGTTGTTACTCCATAAATGTAAGGCCTACATATAGTTCAATGAATAGATGGAATATCCAACTACTTCCATCTAATTGATAAGGTTAGTTTCACCTACCGTGTGAGAGCAAGTTCAACCACATAAACACAAGATTTTGAGGAATACTTAAACTTCAAAATTTATTTCCACTATCAAACATCTTCTCACAAATTCTCTCTAAAACTTAAACTTTGTGTCCATCTTTGGTGTCTATATTCTAGTCAAGTTCTTTGACCAAATTAGACTATCTTTACCATCTTTAGTTATACATATCTAGTCCTAAGTGGTTGTATAAGCTTTCCATAGCCTTGCATCCATGTTCATGTCTTTCAATTTTGGTAAGGTAAACAATTTGATGATGAATTTGAAATCAAAGGCCCACATCGACCCTTACTTGGAACAACCACCTCATAGCAAGACATTTATATGCACATTAAATTGGATCTACTTTTCATTAACATATTTCTTGTAGAAACATGATTCAATGTCTCTATCATATGCACATGGAGATTCTTGTTTGAACACTATACTAGCTTATCAATTTTCATTGCTCTTTATATTCACTTTTATTCATTGTTGTTATTGTCTTTTTTCCTCTTCTTTGCATAAAAACAAATATATATACCAAATATTTCCAAAGTAAATATAAATACATTTACATCATCTAGTACACTACTTCCTTCCATACTTAGTACCTCAAGTTCTCTCATAACTACATAACTTCTACATAGCCTCGAGTTCTCTCATAACTACATCACTTCCACCTAACCCCTTATTGTGACTTACTTTTGCACCGTCAGATGCAATTGCTAGTTAATAATAAAACACGATCATACTAATCCGATATCCACAATAATACTTTTCCACCTTAACAAAACCCATACATGTGAAATTGGAGTGTGAACATCTTCTATAGAGATTTGACTGAAGAGGGAAATCCCATCGGTTTTTAAAGAATTCCATTCACATTACCTTACCTCTGATTCCATCGTTACCTTAAAACCCTTTCCTTGTCAGCCAGCATTGTCATCTTTCATTTCTCATCATCCTGGCTGCCTGGCGGCGGAAGAGCAAATAACTAGTCAGTGTTTTGGTCACTCGTGCTTTCTTGCTTTACCTATCGAATGATGTGCCTCGGCGAATAATATTCAGGTCTGTTTCCTATATCAAAAACTGAAATCTTTGGTTACTTGTAGTAGGAGATTTCTCAAGATATCGATCTCTTCTTGTAGAAAAAAATATACATCCTCAGCAATTCTAATGACATCTTCGTACAAAGCTCGACCAATTACATGGAACTGAATTCGTATCAACAACCTCCACTAACAATCTTAAATATGTAACAATGTAAGTCAGTGAAGTCTTTTGCTTGCAATTTTAGGGTTTAGCAGTCCTGAATGACTTTACCTTGAACAATGTGTTTTGTTTTTTGGTTTTTCGAAATATGCTTCTGGTAAACTTTCAACTCATATTAAAAAGAACGGACACAATTGGGGTTAAAAAAGAAACCCAGAAAGCTAAGAACCCCACTGCTGCAAAATTTCCCTTGACTAGCAAATCGGGGAGAGACTCAAAACTACTAATACCAGACAATATTATTCTTCTCTTTACAAAATCTTAGGTTGTGATACTCATACAAGTGAGCAGCACGAGCCTAGAAGAAAGACCCACAAAATGTGGTTGCACAAGCTAAAACTGGGAAATAAAACCCCCAAAAAATTCTTCGAGTGGCTACAGCCGCCGAACTGGAGCCAGCTAACAAGACTACGTCCCGAACAGATCACCAATGAGGTGTACTCGGGAAATACGCCCCCATGGTTACATACATCTTGACAAATAAATAACAAACTATAGATGCGTTAGAGGGTGCTGCTGCAAAGTCCTGTTATGCATCTGCAAATGCCTAGTCATGTCAGTGATTTAAAGGACTTTTTCTTTTATTTTTTGGTATTTAAATGGCCCTTTGTTAATGAAGTGGGTTCTATCTCCAGCTTAGATACACTTCCTAGGGAAAATGTCCTGGCCCAGATAGTTATGGGATATCACAAGATAGCACAACAATTGCCTGCATCAACATAATGGCTTTTCTTTGGGATGTCCAATGATTAAACCTAAGTATCTTTGAAATTGAAAATTGTATTAGCGTCTACTAAATACCAAAATAGGTCAAAGAGACTATAATAATAGCCAGGCAAAAGTGAGAGGTGCAAAAAGTACCTGTAAACTGAAATGAAATAAACAAATAGTATACGAGCAGCATGAAATGAAATGGCATATAAACATAGGAATACAAGTTGGTTATCCTAAGCAGGAAATCCTTCCAAACTGAAGGAGAGTCAGTCAAGAAACATAACCTGAGCTAAGGTGCAGCTGTCACAAGGGGAGGAGGGAGTTAGCCATGTTCTCATCTGAATCAATAGTGCAGATGTTAACACCAAGTTCCTTCCAAATAATGTCTGAAGAAAACTGTCTAGATTTACCACTTGACCACAACCTGATTGACAATGATTTAAATAAGTTTCACCATGCAAAAAGTTATTTTCTTGAATTTCATTTTTTTTCTAGTTATACACTATGGGTGATTTTCCAACTTCCTGTTCAAATGAATATTTGAAATTTCTTCCAAATTCAATGTGTGACTCAAATCAATATTTGAAAATTTCTTCTTACTTTAGTGTAAAAAGGGGAATTTAGCAATTTTTTTTATGACTAGGAAATTTTTACTTATATTTCATTTGCAAGGTTCCATGACCTTCGAAGAGCATAGAAGATTGCAGATTTGATCACAAAACATCTAGTAAGTATGAGACACAATTATTATCTAATGAAAATCCTAAATAACATAGTTATTTTAGAATGGGTAAAAAACTTTATGATATGAGCAAACGATAATTGAAGGCCTGTTTAGCTAATAAACAGGAAATAACGGCTACAGCAGAAGAAATACAACACAAATATCCACAGCAGAGGCTACTTTTTTTGAAGCTATGCTCGTCCACGTGACTATTTGAGATGGCCCCAGTAAGTTACTTTTCTTGAGTTGCAATTGCTTTTTTTATTATAATAAATTTTGTTTCATCTTAAATGCTCCTGCTTTGGATTAATTGGCAGCCGGAGGAAACACATCAACTTAATGGTGCCAAGGAAGAAGACCAAGAGAAGAAGAAGAAGAAAGAGGAAAATGTACAAAATTTTAGTGCATGCTTACAATAAGAATCATCTTGTATGTTGCAATTGATATAAATTCATTGTTACATGGGGTTGCACTCCCCCAGGGTTGGGGATGCACCCCTGGGATGGCGGGACTCATAAATATCATTTTTTGTTTCCTCCTTGCTAGGGTTAGTGTTTAATTTCCATATGGCAGCACCTTTTGTCACATTGCAACCATTCAAGTTAAAATTGATTAAATATGTGTTTAAAACGTTTTTCTTAGCTATAGAATTAAAGGAAGAACTTGTTTGATGCCAAGTAGGTTAATGATGTAACTTTTCCTTTGATTCCAAATAATAAAATAAGAAATCGTGAATAACATATGTGCTGCTTAAATCAGATCAGAATTAAGCATATCAGAATTAACTTCTAGATGTTTAAAGACAACTCAGATTAGTAACTTGTTTGCCGGTGAAGGGTTGAATTTCTCAAGTCTGAAATACCTCTAATTTGGAACTTTTTGAGGTATAGAATTGTCTGTCAAGTTTATCAACAAGATTCCGTCCTTAAAAAACCCTTTAAATTTGTAAGGAACATGCAATTTGAGTGTGCTTTTCCCCTTTGAATGCTGAGAAGACATTGGTTGTTGTATAATTTTTTTTATCAACATTTGAAGTGACCTGTGGATTTTCCAAACCAACAGTAAAACCTTCGAATTCAAATTCTTCTTGCTAGTAATGGATCTGGTCAGGCAATGTTGTCAAGGTCTCTAGGGAGGAGCATTTGTTCCTTTGGTCCTCGCATATATAGATTCAGATATTGTGTTGCAATCCCTACTCAACTGGAAATATTTCTCCCTCAAACTGAAGATATTCCTTGCATGCATGAACTTACTTAACTGAGACTGTTCCTCATGCCAGTGCACCCTCTCAACTGATGGTTAACTTTCTAGGCTTGGGGATGCATGCACCCTTCTTAACTAAACTCAATGCATGAGTAAGTGTGCCATTGTTGACTATTGTTAAGTGTTCCCCTAGTCCACTTTTAACTCATGTGCATGGTTGAGTGTGCTACCATAAGTTGATATGTGCATGCACTTACCTAACTCTTCTTAATTGTGCCCTTCCTTTATCTTCTTTAAGAGCGCCTATCCAAATTGTGACCCTCTCTTCATGTGAAACTTGCTTGCCATTTGAGAAGGGAAAAAACATGCCAAGGTATTTGAGGAATAGGGCGCATTTACCAAAGGAATTTGTTTGAATAACACTGGTTTTTTTTAGATGTCCTTATTTCCGTTCTTGCAAAAAAATTAGACCCTCATGACCTCCAATCTAGTATTATTTAATCAAATGAATACAACTGCATGTTTGATCAAGCCTTGTGTGGACAATTCCTTACAATTGTCTCTATTTGTTTGTGATAAGTAAAAATTTCCTAGTCTACTATGCCTAAAATCTAAGTTGGGAAACTACAAGCAGGGATTACAATATTCAATTCCAATTCAGGATATTTCTTGTTCATATCTATGTTTTTTTAGGCCGATTCTGACTCCATTCAAGCGAGAGATCATGCAAAGGTAGTTGGCCATTGGAAGTGTATGTTTGTTTAGATTTACCATCTTCTATCCCCTGGTCAAAATTTAGTTCCACGTAAACATCCTTGGCATCTAAATAACCCATATGTATCCAAGCTATAAATAAATAACCCAAATGTATTGATGGCTTCTACCAATACTGCCAAACTTATGCTGGTGGGTGTTGGCTTGGTTTTTCAACCAAGCTTAGTGCTATGGGCACCTGCTAACTAGTAGCAGCAGTTTCAATATAGAGCAAAAACAATAAACTAAATCTAAATCTAAGCTACACTAACATGTGCATATCATAATAAAATTTTGAATTAAAAAAACAAGAACAAGAAAATATAAAAAATAAATTTGTATTGAAAATTGGGGCAAGCAAGTGCTTGCAATAGTAATACCTCCAAACGATGAAGATAGTTGAGAAGCTCCAAGGATGAGCAGCTCCAAACTCCAAAGGGTCCTTTCTCCAAGGTTGCTACAATGGCCAAAAGCTCAAGGGAGATTTTGGCAGCATGAGGATAGGAATATGAATGGATGTGAAATGAGGAGATCCTACCGCCTTTTTATAGGTTTTGGTGGTGGGGAATACCATTTGTGGTTTTGTGGAAACCAATGGTATTGACCAACATGGTTTAGGTACTTTTCCCTCCTTTTCCCTTTTTTGAATATTTTTATTATTTTTTTCCCTTTTTAATATTTTTGGGAATTTTGGACCCTTTTTGAGGGTTTTTTATGTTTTTTTAGGAAAAATAATATTTTTGAGTGGGAAAAGGGGTGTACTAAGCCCTTTTGGTGACCTTTTGTTGGCTTCAGAGGCTTAAATGGTGAAAAAGTGGACAAATGGGTCATGTGAATAGGGAAATGAGCTAGTGAGCACTTTTTGGGTGTTAACATATTGCCCCCTGATGTGTGAGGGCAGGAGCTCATCATATGGACGATAGACATCATAGTTCTTTTGTCTTTTTTCTAAGGTTTGGGGAGGAGAAAAGACTGTTTGGACTCTTGATCCACGGACCTTGGAAGCTGCAAAAAATAAACAAATGTTACATGGCCTCAATATGAATGAGGAATAATCTCTGATAATCGACAAGGCGGGCATACCCATGCTCGTATCGAGACATTTAGTCCTAAGAAGGGGGATCTGATACATAAAAAATATACTGGTACATCATAATGGTCTAGAGGGGACATTAATTTGGGATGTACTCATGATCATGACTGATCTCAATAACTGATCAACTGCTGAAACTGAAAGTGTCCAACATCTGTAGGGACTCAAAGAGTGTGAGTCATCTCTGAGAATTAACGTAACTGTATACTCAAGGGAGTATGAAGCTGGGGTACATCTGAATACTGTCGCCATGCGCAACCCGGATATCTATAGAAAAAAGTGTAACTGGTTGTATCCATAGGTAGACTCTCAAATGTGGAGGAGTCGGGAAGTATTCGGGGTCTTCGACTAACTGAGCGGACCAATGCCCTGTGCGAGTCTCAACGATGGGATCAAGGTGTTGAAGTCGAGCATGTGAGAAACAACCATTTGGAGAAGCACTGAGGACACTTCTCGAAATGATTCGTAGGCACTCATCATAAATGGTGATGATTCCAAGACACAGGGACCTCTAGGTCTATCCTGTGGAATAAATGTGGTTGTCGTCGATAGAGGGAGACCTGCAACTAATAAGGCAATGATGTTTCCTTGATAGGAGCACGAGGTGTAGAACTGGAGTGTGGTAGTACTGATGGTAGGAATGACATACTGGGCGGATGGGAAGTAACTGGGGCTATATATGGGATAGACGGAAACTTCCTCTGTTCAGAGCATGATGACATGGTTGACCTGGCAGCGTAGGGAACTAACTTATAGGTGTGGGGATCATTGCTTTTCAAGGACTAAAGAGTGTGTATTGATTCTGGGGGGTGGTCAATCTGATGGGTGCTGTCGATGGAGTCTCAGGGTGACATACTGCAGAATGCTCTGAACAAAGGTGACCAAAAAAGGGGGAAGCTGCCCTATGAGTGGATGTGATCTGTTGTGGCGCCAAGGGGCACCATTGGGACCTTCTTCGTAGTTTTAATGAGCTCCAAGAAGGGATAAAAGTGTGCTCTGAAATGGTACTGTCCTGTGGATTTATGAGCCCAGGACTGTTCGTGCTCATTGGTGCTTTCATTTTTAAGGAGTCTGAAAACGATAAGAAGACTCTGAAGTGGTTAAGATTACTGTCCTGTTGGTTTTACGAGCCCAGGATGGTGATTGCTCGTGGTCGCTTTCATTTTTAGAGAGTCTAAAAGCGGTAAGTGGATTCCCTTGGTGTTCTTTTTCGTAAGTTTAGTCTCCAAGGCCCGAAAAAACATAAAATGATGCAGATGGATAACTCTTCTAGCTGATGTGACTAGAGTATTCCTTTTTCGTAATTAGTCTACGAGGTCTGGAAAAGGGGTAAACTTATACCAGGTAGACGCCCTTTCAGATACGTTTAACGAGCATGAAAGGAAGCAAGGTTGCTCGGCAATCTTTTCATTGTTTTTAGGAGTCAGAAAAGAGCTTAACAGAAACTCCCTAAGTGCCTTTTTCGTAAAAGGGATTGCTCGGCCCGAAAAAGGGATAAAATATTACCGAACAACAAGGGATTGATGGGAGCGAGAAAAGGTCTCAAGCGTCATCATGTGTGCAGGATACTGAATCTGGTGACATAAAGATTGTCAACAAGGGGCAACGACCATTGTGGCACGCAAATCGAGGTGATGGGTGACATTTTTAAAGAATGTCTGAAAAATATGGAGGTGAGAGTGAGAAATGATCTCAAGCATCGTCACAAGCGCGGAAAACTGAATATGGAGATATAAAGATTGTCGAAAACGGAGAACGGCCAATGTGGCACGCAAACGGAGGCGACAAGGGGGCATGAAAAAAATGCCTGAAAAATCTGGATGTGAGAGCGAGAAAAGATCTCAAGCATCATCACAAGCATGGAAAACTGAATCCGGCGATATAAAACTTGTCGAAAATGGATGCCGACCGATGTGGCACGCAAACTGAGGCGACGAGGGGGCATGGGAAAAAATGCCTGAAAAATCTGAACATGAGAGCGAGAAATGATCTCAAGCATCATCACGAGCGCAGAAAACTGAATCCGGCGATATAAGACTTGTCAAAAACGGAGAACGACCAATGTGGCACGCAAACTGAGGCAACGAGGGCACCCAAAAAATGGTCAAAAAATGGACCTAATGAAAACATGAAAAGGAAAGATCTATCATGAAGTTCTCGCTGTGATGATTCCAATGGTACCAACGGTTTGAGAAACGGACGTCGTATGAGACCGGAATGGCGGTTTGAAAAATGGCAGAATTTCTATAAATAGGGCGTTGGGGCCCACATGACGTGTCATTGTTACGTGCGAGTTTGGCAGAGCAGTCAGAGCTCTTTCTCAATTTCTGGGAGATTTGACCGTTGGTTTTCGATTCTGCGAGTTTTAGGTAACCCTATTTGCCTTAGCCTTTTCAATTATGACTTTTTTGTTTGGCGGCGGGCCCCGAAGGCCGTGAAATTCCACGTTGACCTTCCAACGTGGAATATCGCGGGTTTCGGGTCTCTTCCCTGCGATGAACCGTGCGGGTTTTAGGCTGACAGTCGCGATGTTTATCGCGACTGTGAGGTTGGACCCCGCAATGTTCATCGCGAGTTGATGGGAGATAGTCGCGATGTTCATCGCGACTGTCTGGCAAATATCCGCGATGTTCATCGCGAGTTCTTGAATGGAGACCGCGATGATCATCACGGCTTTTGATGGAAAAGCCGCGATGGTACTTTTTGTAAAAAAAATTTGTTGGGGCTAAAAATTTCTTCTGTTTTTTGGCAGGATGTTGAGGAGACCGCTGACTTCATGGCGAGAGTAGGAGATTGATGATGATCTGATGGAGAAGATTCACACTGATCCAGGGGTCCGGTAGACTCTAGCAGTGAGTGGACTTTTGAAGTTCACTTAGATCCCACCAATGCGTTCAGTGAGACGGCTCCTGAACAAGTTGGTGAGTTGGTGGGTGCCCGCCGAGGGTGCTTTTATGATTGGGGGACAGAGGTTTGAGATCACGCTCACAGATGTATATTTTCTGACTGGGTTGCCTCGGTTAGGGGAGGTGGGAGATCTTCTGCCAAGGATCCCGCCCGGTGTGGATATGGAGGATTTGCTGCAGACTTTTTGTGTTGATGGGACCATTTTGCAGAACAGTGCCTTGAGTCTTCGATCACTACGGGAGTGGGACATGAGGGCTGTTGGGGCATGTGTGCTGCAAGTGCTGGGTGCTGTGGCGCCACATCGTTTGTAAGGGGGACAAACGATGATGGTGGACTCTGTGCTTTGGGGGACGTATTATGCATGGGCTTAGATGTTTCTAGCTGGTGTCCGGAGAGATCTGGACAAGTGCTGTCGAAAGGGAGGAGAGTTCTATTATGCCTCCTTTCTATGTTGTTTTTTCTTTGAGCGGGTGCCGACCTTGCGACCACGGGTGCCCATTCGTGATGGTCTGGTGAGTGAGCCACGCATGATGCAGTGGGGGCATATGATGCCTCGTGGTGGTGGTGGTATCCGTGGGTTTTTTACGGAGGAGGTATATGAGCAGTGGGAGCAGATGCCCCTGGTGATTGAGGATTATCCGTATGCTGGCATGGACTATCGAGGTGACCCAGAGATGCCTCGATCCCAGGGACAGGCCTGGGGATTGGACGGTATGTTTTGTGGTTTACACTATATCATGTGATTTGTTTATGATTATAGTTAGATATGTATATGTTGATTTACTTGCGTTGTGCAGATGTGGGTCCTGTACCACTTGCCGACTACGTGGCTCGGCGGGGGTAGGCGATGGTGGTTGCTCCACCTCCTATAGCGGTACCACCTCCACGTGGTGGAGGATTTGCGGCTCGTGGGCGAGGGGTTGGCCCTCGAGATGATGCCATAGAGGGTGTCAGACAGACTTTTGACATGATTCTAGCTGGACTCCCCGAGGATGGCTGGAGAGATTTGGACCGGGACATCGTGGAGCGTTGCTTCGGTGCACCGCGTGAGTGGCAGTCGCTCTTGTTGAGGACAACGATGTTTGTGGCAGAGCACAGGGATGGTGCTCGGGATGACCCGGCAGGGCTGGCTAAGAGGAGGATCCGTCTACGCGATGATCCAGTAGGGCCAGCCGAGCAGAGAGTGCAGGCTCGCCATGATCCGGTGGGGCCCGCGGAGGAGGTGCCAGAGGATCCTAGGGACCCTGATGACTAGATGATATGTTTTTGCCCCCAAATGCTGATGAGTATATGGGGAAGCACTATTTTGTACGGCTCATGTATTTTTTGTATATTGGGTGTTGAGGGCACCTATGACATGTTTTGACTATACGATGATGTATATATATATATATATATATATGATGTTGGTATATAGTCGTGTATGCACATGGATGCACTTGTTGTTCTTTATGTTCGCCCGTGGAGGCATGTTTTTATGCACGTGGATGCACATTTTGATTTTTTATATATGCCCATGGAGGAACATGTTATGCACGTGGATGCACATTTTGATTTTTTGTATATGCCCGTGGAGGCACATGTTATGCACGTGGATGCACATTGTGATTTGGTATAATGCGATTAGTGTGCCAGTCTAGAATGTTGTTGGCCATATGGTCCGCTACACTATTGAGGTTCCTTGGGACATGTGAAAATGAAATGGATTCAAACTGTCTAACCATTTGTTTAGTGCGCAGGAACTTTCTGAAAAGACAGGGATCGCGTACCTGGTAATCATTGTTGAGTTGGGAAACAAGGAGTTGTGAGTCTAAGAAAACGTTGAGGTGGCGTATGCTCATTTGGAGAGCCGCGGCCAGGAGACCGGTCACGGCATCATATTCAACCTGGTTGTTGGTGGCGGTACCTAAACACACTCCGTCGATGTGGATCAACTCATGTGAAGGGGAATATATTACCCAAGCCGTGGAGGCCAGATTGGGGGACCAACGGCTTGCTCCATCGACGAAACCAAAGTAGCAGAGTGGAAGATGTGTGTGAATAGGATCAATGGAAGGGGCCGACCGGACAGAGGGGTATCCGATGGAGATCGTATAAATGGCGGGGTCAAGGTCAGGCATGCCGGTATCAGACCAAGTAAAGACATCAGTGAATTCTTGGAACAGTTTTTTGTATTCTCCAATCTCGTGCTCACTGTGGGAGGCTCCTAATGTAATGGTATGAAGGGCTCCAGGTGGGTCAGAGATATCGATGTGGATGACGGGAGAAATATTTTCCATGTTATTATCCTCGGAAGCATTAGGAGTAGGAATAGGGTCCTTGGACCAGTCGACTCTAGTAGGAAGGAAATCTTTGGACTCATCTGTAAATTGCGTAGCAGTGGTGGATGGGATCTCTTGTGGGAGGAAGTATGAACGATGGTGCATGGCTTCCCAGGGATAAGCAAGGGCTATAGGAGCCTCTAGACTCTCATCATCATTGCGGGAGTTTTGAGTGGTCACCTCAAGTGATGAGGTAGTGGTAGTCGAAGAGATCATATAAATGGTGTTGATCTCTCCGGATGAGGATGATGGGGGAGGGTAGATCTCCTCGATGAGGGGAGGAGATATTTCTAAGTCAACGTTATTTAACTCATACAACGCTGCTCTGTAATCTGGGATATCAGGATAGTGATGTGAGTAGTGACCGTAAACACCGCATATGGCACAAGGGTGGTTAGTGCGTAGTGATTTATTGCGAGGCTTGGGATTTGGGTCGAGTTTGACAACTAGGATGTTGGGGTTGTCATCCAACATTTGCATGTGTTCCTATAATGCAGGTAACTGTGGACACTGATGGGTTGGATGGCCTAACTCATCACACAACGAGCATTTGGGAGGAGCACGAAATACGGGAGGAGGTTTAACTACTTTGGGTGGGGGCACTTCAGTGTATGGTTGTGGGAACCTTCCCCCAGTGGGCCTGATGAGAGGAGGGGGATTTGTAGATGACGAAGGAGTCGTGATACCGGGAGGTGGATGGGTTGAAGTGACGATGGGTTGCACCGGCTGCAGGATGACATTTGGTGTCGGTGGGGGAACGGGAGGCGAAATATACCACACGGGTAATCCCAATGTTAACCCGGGGAGACTAAGGGTAGCCATAACCGGAGCGCTTACTACACCCGAAGGAGGGAATAGAAAGGGGATTGTGTGGATTGGTGTAACCCCAATGTGACTAGGTACCAATGGTGGTTTAGGCAACAAGGAGGGTTGATTACCGGGTTGTTGTGAAAGAGTGCAGAGGTTAGCGACGTGGGTCTCCGGTGACGGTGGTGGAATAGCCTGGAATGTAGCAGTCATCGGTGCGTCGGAGTATAGTCCGGGTCCCACTGAGGAAATGAACAAGGTACTTGCACCACAAACAGGTTGTTCAACCATGGGGAGAACATTTTCAGGTGCAGCGGGGGCCATGGGATCGTAATAGGTGAGTTGGTCCACCTTGACCATGCGCTCCTCATGGGGGAACTGCATAGTACGAAAAATGGATGAGGCAACAGCCCACATGGCATACATATAACTATGACCAAGTAAAAGGTTATAGTCAAGTTGTGCATTGATGACCTCAATGTCAATGAGCACGGTTTTACCCGCGAGCTGGATGGGGACATTAGGTAAGAGACCCTGGGGTTGAGCCGAACGGCCGTCGTAGGCTCGCAACGCAGTGGTGGACTGTTGGAGAGTAGGAGATCCCAATTTCTGCCAAACGAATGTGGACATGACACATGTAGAGGCCCCTTCATCGATAATGCACCAATGGATGACAAGATTCCGAATAGAAACGGAAACTTGGAATGCTAAACTAGAAGGCAGTCGTGGCTCGGACTGGTCTGAATCGAATGCGATCAGTTGTGAATCATTGGGGTCAATAGCGCCAATGGCAGAGAGCAAGGTCGTGCACTGCGAAGGATAGTTTTTTAGGACTTCCAAAGCAGACATGGCTGCAGGAGACTGGGCTAAGTCGTCGACAATGCTGTAATTTGACGCAGCGCGAGCATTGGGGTTATTATTGATGCGACAAAGTGGGAAGCGAGGTGCTTTGGGAGCGCCATCAAGTGGAGTTGGGGGTATACGTAACGTCTGATCTGTGGGATTAACGTTAGTTTTCTTGTCGGTGGGAGGGGCTTCAGAGGTGGAGCCGTACTGATTCCGACAGGTTTGGAGGTTGGCATCGGCAGTTGACATCATCAACAAGTGGTGAGTACCTGAATCAAACATGGGTTGATCAGGAGTGGCATAGGTGATCTGTTGTGGTGGCGCGTTGTTCTGAGGGGGAGATAACGGCTGAGTGTTCACTACGCCTTGGGTTGGAAAGGGATTTTGCAACACCAAAGGTTGATGTTGTGGTGGTGGAGGGTTGGGTGGCGGCTGAGGAGCCGCTTGCCCCTGATGATGGGCATCGTCAGTCCAGAGTTGCCGAGCTCGCTCCAAATGTGGGAAAGAATATGTGTAATGACCATAAACCCCGCAAATAGAACAAGGATGGTTTGTTCTAAGGTTATTGTTTTTGGGCTGCCTGGGATTATGATTCGGATTCTGGTTGGGAGGCGCAGCGTTATTATTTTGCGGAGGATTGGGAGGTGGAGGACCTTGCTGATGTTGTTGGTTATTACCGCGGTTACGTCCTCTTCCACGGTTTTGTTGTGCACCTTGGTTGCGCTGGTTGTTTTGGTGCTGGGGCTGGTTGTGCTGTGTGTACACTTGCCCTTGAGCAGTGGGAGGATTTTGGTTCGCCGCAAGTGAGGGAGCAAGTTGTGGTGGATAATACACCGATGGGGTTGGAAGTGGACCAGATACCTATTGGGGTTGTTGGTAACCCTGAGCTATTGGAGGTGTTGGGTTAGCTGTCGGAGCTAGCTGTGGGTAGTACACTGGTTGAGGTGTGGCTGGGGGGGCATATGCGGGTGGTGCATGACCAAAGCACTGAGGTGGACATGAAGGTCCGTGGGTATGGTGGTGATGTGCCATGGGAGCATATGAATTGGTTGCTCCAGATTGGGATGTAGCCCGTGAAAGGTCGAGACCATGGCTAGGATGTGCAATGGAAAAGGGTTGGGGTTGTGAGGTCATACGACCAATGATGCCATCTGCGGCATGGGATGCCCCCGGCGCATTGCGTTGGGATGACTCGCCTCGAGGGGCATCTGGTATAATGGTATACAGATAACCCGACTAGGCGTAAATGAGTTCAAACTGTTGGGCTTTGAGGATGGCCTCTTCTTCAGACTGGGGTCTTTCGGATGCCACATCCTTCGCAATGAGAGGGAGGAGGGATTTTAGAAACCAATCTAGGAAGATCGGTCGTCTAACTTGATTTTGCAGAGGCTTCGGTGTCGACACCACTCATGAATGTGGTCAATGATGTGGGTGGCTATGTTTTGTCTGCAAGACAATAGGATCTCGACGCCCACATCATAGAGGATAGGTAACTGAAAGAACTGCAGGAAGGTCGAGGCAAGGGAGGTAAAGGTGGCATGTGTCCCATGGGGCTGCTCGATATACCACTTAGCTGCAGATCCAGTGAAGGTGCGCTGTAACAGACGAAGGTGGACAGAGTAATCCACTATGGAGTTGGATGAACACCATAGATGGAAGGACATGATATGGTTCTGGGGGTCCTCACCTGCCTTGCCCTCAAACTTAGGGATGTCGGAGGGGAGTTTGGTGGGCATGTGAGGCCACGCAGGATCGTGTCTGATAGGATCATTGGTGAGCCTGGCTAAGTCTGGTAAGTTCAGACTTGCCATGTAAGGTAAGGTAGCATATGTATGCGGCGTGGTGACTGGGACATGACTAGTCATGGTGGTATGATGTAGAGGTCCAGTAGCGCCTAGGGGTATGCTTGGTATTGAAGGTATGTGTCCTCCAATAGGTGTGGTCTGGTATGGGCCAGCGCTTCCAAGTGCAACATGGGTTACACTTGGGTTAGAAATAGTAGCGGTGATTCCTGGAATCTAGGTTGTGGGAATCAAAGGGGGTGTGACCCCTATGTTGGGCATACCCATAACAGGTGGTGGCCCTGTGTTGGGAATTCCTATAACAGGAGGTGGCCCTGTGTTGGGCATTCCTAAAGGTGGAGTGTTTCCCATATTAGGCATACCTATGGGGGTGGGTGTTGCCATGGATGGCACCGCAGTAGAAGGGTCTGTGGATGTCTCTCCTATGGTGTTGGTAAAAAGTGGGTCAAAAGGTGTTCCAGCCATAAGGTTAGTTGGGAATAACAGAGTGGGGTTTTCGGATTCTGCCTCATAATTAGAAGTGAAGTGAGGCATGTCAGAATCAGATGACCGTATGGTTGACCGACGATGTGTCGAGTCAAGGGATAAGGCTCTACGTCGGTGACGTGGAGAGCCAAGTAGACTGAACTCTGGGAGTTCACCCTGTAGACGACGAGAGCGTCTAAAATTCTCAATGGTGAGAAATAAGTTTTTGTGTAAAAATCTGTATGGTGTAAAATGGTAATGTATAAAAAACTCAAAACCCTACTGCAACCAAGGGTGCAAGAAGGGGAGTAAAAATGAAGGCTCTCAGGCCAAAAAATCAACCTCAAAAAGGCACTTATTATAGCAGTTGTGCTATAATAAGTGGAGGGATGCAAAAAATGGTCCGAGTACCAACATGCAAACAGCTTCTAGAAAAAATAGGTGTAACTAGACCAAAGGTGGGTTGAATCATGCAAACACCTAACTAAAAGTATTGTGAATCAACAAACGATATTCTCTGCAAGGTGATGAAATCCAAGTCAGACAATATGAGTGTTGAGTCAACGGCTAGATATCCCCCTACCGAGAGGGACACCGGGTAATCAATCCTAAAGAATGGCTACTAGGATACTCCGTTCATGACACGTCGAGAAAAGGTAAATCTGTCGTTTGGTCCTTTATCGCAATACCCCCATACAGGGATATCCTGAGAACTGCGAATGGTAGCCCTTCGGTTACTGAATGGATTTCGGTATTCCACTCAGGCTTCCGGAACCATCCTCGTGACTTCAACCCTCCTAGGGGAGAGGCCTTCCCACAAACCGGTTGTAACCATGCCAATAAATACTAGGATATTTTGGCTCCCTAATGAACAACTTCTATGTCTCAGATGTAATAACTGAGGGGTGTTATTGGAACACCTATCCCCCCAATACTACCTAGATACAAAGTTCTTTTAGTGTTCCCCAAGTGGGGTTAAAAGTTTGTTGAAGTTAGGGTTTGTTTTAAGGCTCAGTTTAAATTAAGTGTTTGAGTGGGTGCACGTGTGGTATTTTAAACTGAATTTGAAAAAGTAAATGCTTTGCAGAAAATATTCAAAAAACAAAGGATCTTTTGAAATATGAAAAGCCAATAATATGACTTTTTTCAATAAATGGAAATTAAATGCTTTTTAAAGACTATTCAAAAAACAAAGGATCTTTTGAAATATGAAAGCAAATAATATGACTTCTTTAAGAAATAAATGGATTTCTTTTTCAAAATTTGCTATGGGAAAAATATTAAAGAAGTAAACAACAAAAATTTCTAATCTAGATAAAATGCAAAAAATGGATCCTTCTTTCAATTTCTGGAAATTTTTAAAAAGACTTCTTTCAAAGGTGCATTCTAAATAGTAAAACTTTTCTATGGCTGTAAAATATGCAGGATTTCTAATACTGGAAAATGTGATATGTGAGCAGAAAATACAGTAAGAAATTAATTTTTTAAATGATTCGGCCGAATGAAAAAACTAGCATCGCGGGTTTTGACAGAAAAGCCACGATGGACCGCGCGGGTTTCTGTCGCACAGTCGCGATGGGCAGCGCGGGTTTTGACCGCGAAGCCGCGATGTGCAGCGCGGGATTTAGTCACACAGTCACGATGTGCAGCGCGGAAAAGGTCCGCGAAGCCGTGATGTGCAGCGCGCTAATGGGCCGCGAAGCCGCGGTGAACCGCGCAGAAAAAAGCTGCGCAGTTGCGATGAGCCACGCGACTGTTGGGAAAAAAGCCGCGAGGCAAAAGCCGTACGCAGATGTCGAAAAACGACGCCGAAAATTGAAAATTTCGGGCTGTTAATGGCAATGAAATGAGCCAAGATCTAGAATAGAAATGGATCTGCTATCTAGGGTGGCAGATCTATGAACTAAGCTAACAAATACAATCAAAAACTAAGATCTAAAGCAAAAGTGAGATCTAGAAATTCGAAAGCAGCGGAGTCGCCAAAAACTGTTGGCTTGGTTTTGAAACCAAGCTTAGTGCTATGGGCACCTGCTAACTAGTAGCAACAGTTTCAATATAAATCAAAAACAATAAACTAAATCTAAATCTAAGCTACACTAACATGTGCATATCATAAAAAAAATTTGAATTAAAAAAACAAGAACAAGAAAATATAGAAAATAAATTTGTATTGAAAATGGGGGCAAGCAAGTGCTTGCAATAGTAATACCTCCAAATGATGAAGATAGTTGAGAAGCTCCAAGGATGAGCAGCTCCAAACTCCAAAGGGTCCTTTCTCCAAGGTTGCTACAATTGCCAAAAGCTCAAGGGAGATTTTGGCAGCATGAGGATAGGAATATGAATGGATGTGAAATCAGGAGCCCCTACCACCTTTTTATAGGTTTTGGTGGTGGGGAATACCATTTGTGGTTTTGTGGAAACCAATGGTATTGACCAAAATGGTTTAGGTACTTTTACCTCCTTTTCCTTTTTTTGAATATTTTTATTATTTTTATTCCCTTTTTAATATTTTTGGGAATTTTGGACCCTTTTTGAGGGTTTTTAATGTTTTTTTAGGAAAAATAATATTTTTGAGTGGGAAAAGGGGTGTACTAAGGCCTTTTGGTGACCTTTTGTTGGCTTCAGAGGCTTAAATGGTGAAAAAGTGGACAAATGGGTCATGTGAATAGGGAAATGAGCTAGTGAGAACTTTTTGGGTGTTAACAGTGGGTCCGTTGTAGGTGTTGTGAAACTCAATCATAAACTCTCTGACATTGCAATGAATTAGGCTGGGGGTCTTCATCATGCTAAAAAATGTGAGGAATCCAGATTATGCTATGTGAATGACATTGTGCTAGCCATTTTGGAGCTCTTGAAATATCATAAGGTGATTTGTTCGCAAATTACCAATTGCCACATGGGATCAAAATAATGACCTCCTAGAACTTTGCATGAGTATCGCTATTGTGGTGCCTTTGCTACAAATAATTTGGCCAAAATAGTAAAAATGTAAACATACTAGAATTGATCAAAACTCATCTAAGATCTAGATTCATTAATCAAAACTCATTAAGATTTAGATTCATTTAAGAATTAAATTCATGCATGATAAGCCAAATTCAAACTTTTAGATGGTAGAAACTTGAATCCATTCATATTAAAACTAAGAAGAAGTACATCCTTACTAATGATCTTGGTGTGAATCCCTCTTCCATTGTCATGAGCTTCCCTTCCTTCACCCTTGCTTTTGAAGAATTTGAGCTCCTTCTCCTCCTTCAGAATCTCTTCAACATGCCTTTGCTCTTCCTTTGGTGTACCTTACAATGCCTCCCATGCCTTTCTTATATAGCATTGGAAAATGAGCCCTCATGTTTCTCTTTTCAATGTGGGATTATCAATTTTCATCTTTTTTTATTATTTTAGCTCAAAAACCCACTTTTCCATAGTTTTTAGGCTTTTTACACAAACATACTTTAAGTACAATTAATGCACTTTAATGCATTCATATTCACTTATTGATTGGCGTAGCTTAGTTTTAGACCTTTTATGAGTGGTTCAATCACTGAACTTAGTCTTTTTAGGTTCTTACTGCCTTCACCTAATCCTTCCATTTATGGGAGAAGTGATTAGATCAGAGAGTACTTGTATCTGAATGTACTTATGTTTCTATCTTCATATTGCGGGTGCATGCTAAAAATGTGCTTCTTCTGTCACATGATTAGGGTATTAATTTGATTGTTAACAGATGCCCCCTAATGTGTGAGGTCTGAAGCAGAGCTAAGGGCCGAAATACATTACTGAATTTTATACTCTCTATAGTGATACTCTTTATACTGATACTCTTTATCATTCAAAGCAAGGATAAGGGAATTAAAGTTCATGGGCGCAGGATTGAGGATCACACCTGCAAAACATAGCAATTTCTCAAATATATAATATCTTCTTGAGGCAGGCATGCCCATGCTCAATAGTAAACAAGCATGGCCACGAACAATACACAGTGGATCCATGTCAAAAGCAAATTTTTTCTGAAAATGTAAATATGCGCTTTGATGAGAGCGAGAACAAATTCTTTATTGAACTTCTAACATGGCAGTCTAATCTTGTGCCACTCGGGTAGTGCATCGATAGGTGATACAACTATTTTTTCCAAGGTCTTCAATACAAAGTGACGATAGTACGAGTTTATCTCATGCGAATAAGTGATTTGATGTCGAGCATAATAAAACACCATCTGATTACCGATCATTGATGTATACCATTAACAGATGTGAAGAGATCCATCGATAATGATGATGGAATCTAAGGTACTGAGTACAAACTAACAAGTGTGAATACATGTTCTGAAATCGAACACTTGTAGAATCAAACAATCAGGGTTCATTGATGTATATCCACTGTCATTTGCGAGGAAACCTACCACTAATGACTGCAATATCCAAGGTACTCTCGGGCTTCTAGATCCATGTCCTAGATGATGATTTGATGTCGATAGGAATAGATCCGTTGGAAGGAGGGCATTGATGCATCCCACATCAACCGATATGAAACAAAGATCAATAGTCTGATATAATTTGGTAGAAATGCAAGATCCAACAATGTATACTGACACAAAGAAGGCCGACATGATTGGTCAAGAATATTTGAGGAATGGCCGACTTGGTTTGCACTTCCCTCGAACACATAACACGACGCAGAATGGACACTTGGAAACATAGGAATTTTAGTAACCGACCTTAATGAAATCCACTAATGCCAGATACATTAACGAAAGCTCCATTGGTGATGGGAAGGATAACCCATCGGTGGAGATCTATTCAAAATACTGGTAGAATTTCCTAAGTAAAATGTAGATGGTGTGTTGACAGCAGGGACCAAATTATGTGATGTGTTCAAGGGCGACAAGGACTGACTGTTGTCGTTTTCTTCAAGGATTATATAATGAAGTGATTCAAGTCTCTCCCTTTTTTGGATTTTTGTGTTTTTTCATTTTTATGCTTTTTCATTTTTGTAAAAAAGAATAAAGAATGCTATGATACATAGGAAAGAATGCGTGTTGCATGGGCGTACACCTATTTTTCAAGGGCACGGGTTAGGCCAAGGCAAAGATCCATATTGCAAACAAGGGCTTGTTGATGCCTCGGGGGTGCAGGGTAAGTGAAAAGTGCTGGAATGGGTTCCAAGGCACACAACAGGGGATGAAAACCTAGCCAAAGGCTTCAGTTAACCCTATGCAAGAGTTACCCTATCCTCGAGCTGTTTGGTGTGGTAATTACCCACAGATATTTGGCCTCCACTGGCACTCTAAGAGTAAAAGGTTCGATCTTTCAAATATCAGTTCTCCTATTAAGGAAAACGGAATGTGATAGCTGATTAACAAACTTAACCTAACCTAACTAGGGAAAGAATCTATCCTAAGTCAGATCTAACCTAAAGAGGAAAAGTTGATAATGTGCAGATCAGAACTAAAGTATGATAAACAAGTGATTAAGTACCTTAAATAGAAATGTCTTCGGGTTCTTCACTTGTTAATTAATGTTTTATCAATTAAGAAATTAAGTGACAATCCTTCAAAGTGTTTAAGCTCATTCAAATAACTGATCTGTAATCATGGTGTTAGTTGAAAAATTAGCAATTGATTATGCATATTTAATTGCATTGAATCATTTGCAGAAATTTAAAAGTAATAACTGTTCAATCAAAGAAATTTAATAGAACAATCAATAGCTTGGACCTAACCTAAAGAAAAATCAGTATGAAGGCTTTGTGCAGAAATAAATAACCTACAAAAGATTAAATGCATTTAAACCGATGACAATTTGAAACATTTAACTCAGCGATTCTCAAAGAAATTTGAACAACACAAGAAGGTGGAGAAAAGATAACTTTACTGCATATAAAAGTCTTGTACCAAAATTACAATGGCTCGAATAGATAGAGCATCTTCAATCCATACTCCTACTGAATCAAAATTCCAAAATTCCCAACCCTTTACTAAGGGAAACATTCCTCCTTAAATACTAAATTTGCATTAGAGTCCCGAAAGGAGAGATTCTACAAAAAAGGAATTACAAAATCATTTTTCTAATTTAACGATCCAAAAAATCCTGCCATTTTTCATAAATATCTAACAGCTCATCTATATTTGGAAAAACAATTGATTCAAGATACAACTGAGCATTGCATGCGCTGTTCTCCATATCATGCTTTTCCAACTTATGCCAAATGCGCAGGTACATGAGAATCCTTCCTTCCATGATGACTGGTTCTTTAACCAAATGATCCACATCTTGGATGCCGATTTGTTCCAAGTCTCGAATCTTCTGTGCAAATTCTTCACATCTGTTGTCAAGTTCTTCAAGTCTACACTTTGGTGGGAGAGCCTCCAGAAATGGATTCACGAGTGGAAAACCTAAGTCATTTAAGATATTATCAGCGGCGTACCATCGCCTAGTGCAAGTATCCTGAGACTTAGTAATGATCTCATCAATTGATTCATTCAAATTAAGCCATGAGTTCAAGGATGCTTTAACTTTCTTCATCTGGAAAGTATTAAGGATTGGGATGTTCTTTGGAGCATTCTTGATATACAATTTCCATTGACCAATTTGATCTTCAGCTTTAAAGGATTGGAGCCTTTTTTCTTTCTGTTCCTCAAGAGTAGAAGACATCTTAGAAAAATTGATGAAATTTTCCCTGATCTCGTCTAAGGCAATATATAACTTCTTCAGTAATTCATGCTGACTCTGATTCACTTCAAGAGCTAGGTTCTTGAGGTCCCAGGGTCTGAACTTGAGAACATTGGAGGAAGCTGCACTTGCAGTTGCATCTTCCATCTGCTTTGCTAAAGAGGCTATCTTTACAAGACAAGCAGAATGTTGACACTGCAAAAGGTTAAATTCAGTAAGAAGAGTATCATTTTTCTGTTCTAGTTCTTGCACTTTGTCTGCCCAAGTTTTCCTAAGGTCAGCCACATCAACAGAATGCTGATCTTTTGTTTTAGCCAATTCTTCCTTCAGGTTTCTGATTTCTTCCTCCTTGAGGTCAACTTCTTTATCCAAGACCTAGACTGAATCCCAGTTGGCAGAGGCAAAAGCCCCTAAGGCTGCTACTATTTCAACTGCTTCAATTCTTGGGTTATTAGTTTTGGGAGCCCATATCACCTGATCTGGTTCATGTGCTTCCAAAACACCTTGTCCTTGACCCCTCTTCCTTCCTCTTTTAACTATCGCCTTGTCCTCTTGACGAAAGAAGACATATCCAAGAGGAACCACATCTGTGTCTATATACTTAGTACTGGATGGTGTAGGAACAGAGGTGACACTAATTGTGGAAACCAAAGAAGGTGTCTGAGTAACAGGAGAGGTCGGGATAGGTAGAGTAACTTGAGCAGTGGCTAAAGGTGTAATGATGATTTCAAGAGTTGACACACATTTGTCTGGGGAGGGAAGTGAGAACAGTGCCTCAGAAAGTGGAATCTGAACAAGACTACTGACTTCGTGGAGAGGAATTGAACTTTGAACTTTACCAAGTGAGTGTATAGGGGAAGACTCGGAAGATATACCGATGGAGGTTATTACTGAATCAACTGCAAATGATTGTGGAGGGATAGCCACAGAATGGACTTCTGCAATGAGAGAGGGTGAAGTGGATAAAGGAACTAAGTACTCTGGCGATGTAGTAGTGGTGTTGTTGAGGGTGTCATACAAATGGGATAATGAAAATGGAAGTGTCCCTCCTAGAGGCATAGTGGAATTTGACTTCACAAATGGCAACACAATTGCTGATGAAGTGATACTAGGGGCAACATTAAATTCCAACACTGATTGTTCAGGGAAAGACTGGTCCATATCAATTTCGTCCAACAATTCAGTGTCAGTATTAGCATCTCCTGTAACTTCTTTGACTACTGGTACTGGAGAAGAGGAAGTTATTTCTTCATCACAGTCAATTACATCTACACTAGAAACTTGTGATGAGGAAGGCATGACCTTCTGTCTCTTAGCTGGATTAGCCTTGGTTATGATCAATTCATCATCTTTTGGAGTACCCGGAGTAGAGAAGTGATCACCTAGTGTACCCAGTGGCTGAATTTTGTCTGCAAGCCTTGGAGGTTCTAACAACTGAGTCTGTAACATTGATGATAGATGCGCCATTTGTTGTTTGGATTCATGGGTTGTTTCCAGCATGAGTTTAGCTTATTCATAAGTTTTCCTTTTAGATAGTTCCCCTTGAATAGCTTTACCTTTGTCTTCATCATGAGCAGTGGCCAAAGGAGGATTGGTAGACTTCTGAGCTTCTTTCTCTTCCCTGTCCTTTCTTGCTTTTTCAACAAGATTCATCTGCATGGCCCTGTAGCCTAAGATCCTGTCTTTCAGTTGCTTCTGATACTGTATAATATCATGTTGTCCTTGAGAGTCCTTTACTTTGGCCAAGACTTGAGAAAAGGTGTCTACCCCTTGGTATATGGAATCATCAGGGATTGTTTCATGTGTGTATCCATTTTTTTGTGAACTTGCTTTAAGTGTGCATCCAAAAACTTCTTGGGGTCATGTTTCCTTTTCGGGGAAACACCTAATCTCAGAGCATCTATCTGATCACGCAGAACCGTAGCCCAAGTTGAAGTTGGGATGACCAATTGACCCAGATTCAGTGCAAACTTAGGCCAATTCTTCTTCTTAGGTCCCATGAGTTTCTGATACATACCACTAATAACAATCTGAAAGGAAACTTCCTGTATCACCATCCTATCCGGGACTATTCTAGGCAATAAATGAACTGTTTCACTTCCCCAGATTCTGATGTATGTAAAGTATTCACCTACATACCAATCGCACATTGTGTTGATAAAAAATTTAGCATCTTCTGAGAATGTAGGTGGCTGTTGCTGGAAGATCTTGAAATAAATGATGCCCACAAAACAATCACAAATTTCATATATCAAAGGTGTAAAATTTCCCTCCCAAAGTGCCTCATGGTAAATATGTACAGTTGGGTCTGAAGGAGTCCAATTCCAACCTAAATTGGGATACTGGAACTCCGAACAGAAAACGTCCAAAACATATGCTGATAGGAAGAAGGGTGGTTTCTTATGAGCTGGTGCCTTCTGATAATCTTGAATGGCATTTTTCAGTTTCGATGATAGAACAGAGGCACACGGGAAAGATTCACCTGTAAGTAACACATGATGTGCTATGGGTGCCCACTCTGCTTTGGAATGAGAACAATTGGGTTGACCAAAAAGATGGCAAAGCATGGCTGCAAGTAGAGAATAGGGTTCTCTGAACCATATGATAGGAGAAAGGTTATCCAACTTAGGTACAAAGGCATTGGGTTTGAGCATCCAAGACTTAATCATTTTCTCAAAATTATACCATGTTTTGGACAATTGAATGAACTCAGAGGAGAGTATCTGCACATAGGGTTTCAGAGCAAATGCTCGAACAAAAACCTCGGGGCGAAAACTTGTCAATTGGAAACCTGCACTGTCATTAAATGAACAGTTCTTAACATCAGCATTCTCAATTATCCACTTAACTGCATCTGTGTAGGGTAAGATGGCAGGGTGTGCAACAATGGTGTGAATTTGGGAAGCCCTAATTCTCTCGTAGACTGGTCTATCATCCTCGATATGGGAAAAGTTGCCAGTATCAAAAATGGCATATATCTTGGACCAGTCCATTTGGTACGTCTCTGTAACTCCTCCACTGGTGTCAGAAAGAAAACCAAAATTCGGGTCTTTGTTCAGGGGGTCTTTGAGTGACGTTTTAGATCGTGTATTCTTCGACATAGTGGAGGAATTTTACAATATCTAATCAAATGCAGAAAATTAAATAAAATTCAACCCAAAAATAGTAAAATGTAGGCTAGTAGCGTAAGGATAATAGTGGACTTACCTGAAATAGCGAACCAACTGAACAACGACACCTAACACGCAATCCTCAGTAAATCAAGAACTTAACAGTGTATGTTTTTCAGCAGTGAAAATGTAAAACTAAAAAGTAAAATAAAACCCTATTAAATACATTCAGTGAAATAAAACCAACTGCGCGACTATAACAAATGGACGACTGAGATCGACTATGGTGGGACGTGGAATCGGGTTCAGGTATGCTCGTAAAACTCTTTATTCAAAACCCTGCAAGCCGAAACCCAAAAGTACAGATTTGCGGGTTGCGGGTTAGTAAAAATAATGAACAATGAAAAGGACTTCCGAAAGCCGACAATCGACTAGGGGTGGCGGGTTTTAGGAAGTAAAAAATGTCAAAATAAAAACAACTACTCCGAAAGCCGCATTCCACAATGCGGATTGCGGGTCGCAAGAATGCACAGAAAATAATCATGAAGGTACAATCCCGAAAGCCGCATCCCGAAATTACGGGTTGTGGAAGCACGCATTAAGTGGACAAGAGAAGACCATCCCGAAAGTCGAATGGCGTTGTTGCGGGATTCAGGTTTCAGGGTAATGGTTATCCCATCTCATTATAGAGTGATTCCGTAGTCCGCAACCATTGGATTGTGGGTTTCAGAATCATCAAAACCCAACATTAAAAAACAATAGTCCCACAAGTCGCGATTGTTAGATTGCAAATAGCAGGTTCTTCAAACGTCGGGTTTCGGAATGACCTTACCAGTGAACAAAATACTTATAAATTTTGGCTTTTTTGAAACGAAAACACTTTGGAAAAAAATCAAACGGTTGAAACCAAGGAAATCAAAGGCATGGGTGGAGAATTCTAGAGGTAAAATCTAAAATTCTAATATCCATAAAATAACTCACCCAAACATCTTAGTGTTTTATTAAGCTCGAGGCTCCCGTGCTTACTTGAGCATGGGATCTGTTGTGGCCACAACAAATGGCGACTGGCAGGGAAGAACCAGTTATCTCTGTAATGGCAACCCAGTTTAAAGAAGACATTCAAACATGTTAGCCATACACTCTTTCTTCAACCTGAATTTTTCGAAAATGATCACAAGGAACACAGCTAACTATCATGGAACCCAAATTAATAAATACTCATTGTCTGGTCACATTTGAGAATAATGAAAAATTTGATAAAGGGGTTTGAAGAATAACATGAGACCCTTCACCTGTATGCAGTCATGGAAGGATGCTTGCGTTGAACCTAGCCACACTCGAAAATGCTTCTGGCTATCCCAATTACACATAACCTTACTTCTTTGAAACACTATTTACATGCATTTTTTTTTTATATATATTCAAAAATAACTGTGTGTATAAGACCACTTCCCTGACTTGGTGATCAGATATAAGCAGTTCCACTCACAGGCAGAATTCAGAAACTAATCAAGCTAGCTCGATAACGAGACTCCTTGCCTTCCAGTAATTGAACAGTACAAGAACCCAAGTTAGATTCAACTCGTCGTCACAAATGCTTTATTGAAGAGGATCAAAAGGGAGCTCTTACTTATTAAGAAATCATCAAAATTAATCTGTTCTACACCTACTCCTACACTATTCCTGAAATAAACAAACATTAAGTATACTCGAATATCCAATGAATCCAATCAATCAACTTTAAGTCTACAAGAAAAAACAAATGACGAATTAGCAACAAAAATTTTGAAAATGAAAATCCAAAAATAGGAAAAAATAAAGTAAGTTTCTTATTTACAAAGAGATGAAAATGACATGGGAAATTGCTCAAAAATGATTGTTCCAATGATAAATAAATTAAATCATGAAAAGTGTGTTTGAAATTATTAAGATCATGATCTGAAACCTTTTCATCAAAATTGAGAGCAGAGAATACTTCCTTTAACAATATATCAACATTATTGTATTGAAAGGAAGTATCAGATTTCACATCTTGTGACCAATCAACTTCATCTTTTAAATATTCATTCTTTTCAAGTGTGCCAAGTTTATTTGATTTCAAAGCATTTGATCGAAACAACTTTTCATTTGAGATTTGATTTATCGAAAATATCTAACAGCTCATCTATATTTGGAAAAACAACTGATTCGAGAGACAACTGAGCATCGCATGCGTTGTTCTCCATATCATGATTTTCCAACTTATGCCAAATGCACAGGTACATGAGAATCCTTCCTTCCATCGTGACCGGTTCTTTAACCAAACGATCCACATCTTGGATGCTGATTTGTTCCAAGTCTCAAATCTTCTGTGTGAATTCTTCACATCTGTTGTCAAGTTCTTCAAGTTTGCACTTTGGTGGGAGAGCCTCCAGAAAAGGATTCACAAGTGGCAAACCCAAGTCATTTAAGATATTATCAGTGGTGTACCATCACCTAGTGCAAGTATCTTAAGACTTAGTAATGATCTCATCAGCTGATTCATTCAAATCAAGCCACGAGTTCAGGGATGCTTTAACTTTCTTCATCTGGAAAGTATTAAGGATTGGGATGTACTCTGGAGCATTCTCGATAAACAATTGCCATTGACCAATTTGATCTTCAGCTTTACAGGCTTGGATCCTTTTTTCTTTCTATTCCTAAAGAGTAGAAGACATCTTAGAAAAATTGATGAAATTTTCCCTGATCTCGTCTAAGGCAATATATAACTTCTTCAGTAATTCATGCTGACTTTGATTCACTTTAAGAGCTAGGTTCTTGAGGTCCTAGGGTGTGAACTTGAGAACATTAGAGGAAGCTGCACTTGTAGTTGCATCTTCCAGCTGCTTTTATAAAGAGGCTATCTTTACAAGACAAGCAGAATGTTGAGATTGCAAAAGGTTAAATTCAGTAAAAAGAGTAGCATTTTTCTGTTCTAGGTCTTGCACTTTGTCTTCCAAAGTTTTCCTAAGGTCAGCCACATCAACAGAATGTTGATATTTTGTTTTAGCCAATTCTTCCTTCAGGTTTATGATTTCTTTCTCCTTGAGGTCGACTACTTTGTCCAAGACTTGGACCGAATCCCAGTTGGGAGAGGCAAAATACCCTAAGGCTGCTGCTGTTTCAACTGCTTCAATTCTTGGGTTATTAGTTTTGGGAGCCCATATCACCTGATCTGGTTCATGTGCTTCCAAAACACCTTGTCCTTGACCCCTCTTCCTGCCTCTCTTAACTATCGCCTTGTCCTCTTGACAATAGAAGACATCTCCAAGAGGAACCACATCTGTGTATATATACTCAGTAATGGACGGTGTAGGAACAGAGGTGACACTAATTGTGGAAACCAAAGAAGGTGTCTGAGTAATAGGAGAGGTCGGGATAGGTAGAGTGACTTGAGCAGTGGCTAAAGGTGTAATGATGACTTCAAGAGTTGACACACCTTTGTCTGGGGAGGGAAGTGAGACCAGTGCCTCAAAAAGTGGAATCTGAACAGGACTACTGACTTCGTGGAGAGGAAGTGAACTCTGAACTTTACGAGGTGAGTGTATAGGGGGATACTCCGAAGATATACCGATCGAGGTTGTTACTGAATCAACTGCAGATATTTGTGGAGGGATAGCCACAGACTGGACTTCTGCAATGACAGAGGGTGAAGTGGATAAATGAACTAAGTACTCTGGCGATGTAGTAGTGGTGTTGTTGAGGGTATCATACAAATGGGATAATGGAAATGGAAGTGTCCCTCCTATAGGAACAGTGGAATTTGAATTCACATATGGAAACACAGTTGCTGATGAGGTGATACCAGGGGCAGCATTAAATTCCAACACTGATTGTTCAAGGAAATACTGGTCCATATCAATTTCGTCCAACAATTCAGTGTCAGTCTTAGCATCTCCAGTAACTTCTTCCACTACTGGTACTGGAGAAGAGGAAGTTATTTCTATATCACAGTCAATTACATCTATAGTAGAAACTTGTGATGAGGAAGGCATGACCTTCTGTCTCTTAGATGGATTAGCCTTGGTTATGATCAATTCATCATATTCTGGAGTACCTGGAGTAGAAAAGTGATCACCCAGTTTACCCAGTAGCTGAATTTTGTCCACAGGCCTTGGAGGTTCTAACAACTGAGTCTGTAACATTGATGACAACTGCGCCATTTGTTGTTTGGATTCATGGGCTGTTTGCAGCATGAGTTTAGCTTCTTCATTAGTTTTCTTTTTAGATAGTTCCCCTTGAATAGCTTTACCTTTGTCTTCATCATGAGCGGTGGTCAAAGGAGGATTGGTAGACTTCTGAGCTTCTTTCTCTTCCCTGTCCTTTCTTGATTTTTCAACAAGATTCATCTGCATGGCCCTGTAGCTTAAGATCCTATATTTCAGTTGCTTCTGATACTATAGAATATCATGTTGTCCTTGAGAGTCCTTTACTTTGGACAAGACTTGAGAAAAGGTGTCTACCCCTTGGTATATGGAATCATCAGGGATTATTTCATGTGTGTAGTCCATTTTTTTGTGAACTTGCTTTAAGTGTGCATACAAAAACTTATTGGGGTTATGTTTCCTTTTCGAGGAAACACCTAATCTCATAGCATCTATTTGATCACCCAGAACCGTAGCCCAAGTTGAAGTTGGGATGACCAATTGACCCAGATTCAGTGCAAACTTAGGCCAATTCTTCTTCTTAGGTCCGATGAGTTTCTGATACATAGCACTAATAACAGTCTGAAAGGAAACTTCCTATATTACCATCCTGTCCGGGACTATTCTGGGCAAGAAATGAACTGTTTCACTTCCCCAGATTCTGATGTATGTAAAGTATTCACCTACATACCAATCGCCCATTGTGTTGATAAAAAATTTAACATCTTCTGAGAATGCAGGTGGCTGCTATTGGAATATCTTGAAATAAATGGTGCCCAGAAAACAATCACAAATTTCATATATCAAAGGTGTAAAATTTCCCTCCCAAAGTGCCTTATGGTAAAGATGTACAACTGGGTCTGAAGGAGTCCAATGCCAACCTAAATTGGGATACTGGAACTCCAAACAGAAAATGTCCAAAACATATGCTGATAGGAAGAAGGGTGGTTTCTTATGAGCTGGTGCCTTCTGATAATCTTGAATGGTGTTTTTCAGTTCCGATGATAGAACAGAGGCCCATGGGAAAGATTCACCTGTAAGTAACACATGATGTGCTATGGGTGCCCACTCTGCTTTGAAATGAGAACAATTGGGTTGACCGAAAAGCCAGCAAAGCATGGCTGCAAGTAGAGAATAGGGTTCTTTGAACTAGATGATAGGATAAAGGTTATCCGACTTAGGTACAAAGGCATTGGGTTTGACCATCCAAGACTTAATCATTTGCTCAAAATTATACCGGGTTTTGGATGACTGAATGAACTGAGGGGAGAGTATCTGCACATAGGGTTTCAGAGAAAATGCTCGAACAAAAACCTCAGGGTGAAAACTTGTCGATTGCCAACCTACACTGTCATTAAATGAATGGTTCTTAACATCAGCATTCTCAATTATCCACTTAACCGCATCTGTGTAGGGTAAGACGATAGGGCGTGCAACAATGGCGTGAATTTGGGAAGCCCTAATTCTCTCATAGAATGGCCTATCATCCTCGATATGGGAAAAGTATTCATTATAAAAAATGGCATATATCTTGGACCAAACCATTTGGTACGTCTCTGTAACTCCTCCACTGGTTTCAGAAAGAAAACCAAAATTTGGGTCTTTGTTTAGGGGGTCTTTAAGTGACGTTTTAGACCGTGTATTCTTCGACATAGTGGAGGAATTTTACAATATCTGATCAAATGCAGAAAATTAAATAAAATTCAAACCAAAAATAGTAAAATGCAGGCTAGTAGCATAAGGATAATAGTGGACTTACCTGAAATAGCGAACCGACTGAACAATAGCACCTGACACGCAATCTTCAGTAAATCGAGAACGTAACAGCGTATGTTTTTCAGCAGTGAAAATGTAAAACTAAAAAGTAAAATAAAACCCTATTAAATACATTCAGTGAAATAAAACCAACCGTGTGATTATAACAAATGGACGATTGAGATCGACTGTGGCGGGACGCGGAATCGGGTTCAGGTATGCTCATAAAACTCTTTATTCAAAACCCCGCAAGCCAAAACCCGACATTACGGATTTGCGGGTTGCGGGTTGGTAAAAATAATGAACAATGAAAAGGACTTCCGAAACCCGACAACTGATTAGGGGTGGCAGGTTTTGGGAAGTAAAAAATGTCAAAATAAAAACAACTTCTCTGAAAGCCGCATTCCGCAATGTGGATTGCGGGTCGCGGGAACGCACAGAAAATAATCATGAAGATACAATCCCAAAAGCTGCATCCCGAAATTACGGGTTGTGGAAGCACGCACGAAGTGGACAAGAGAAGACCATCCCAAAAGCCAAATGGCGTTGTTGTGGGATTCGGGTTTTGGGGTAACTGTTATCCCATCTCATTACAGAGTGATTTCGTAGTCCGCAACCATTGGATTTTGGGTTTCGAAATCATCAAAACCCAACATTAAAAAACAATAGTCCCGCAAGCCGCGATTGTTAGATTGCGGATAGCGGGTTCTTCAAACGTTGTGTTTTGGGATGACCTTACCAGTGAACAAAATACTCATAAATTTTGGCTTTTTTGAAACTGAAACACTTTGGAAAAAAAATCAAACGATTGAAACGAAGGAAATCAAAGGCATGGGTGGAGAATTCTATAGGTAAAATCTAAAATTCTAATATTTATAAAATAACTCACCCAGACATCTTAGTGTTTTATTAAGCTCGGGGCTCTCATGCTTACTTGAGCATGGGATCTATTGTGGCCACAACAGGGCTAAGCTGGTTGTGCACACTCTTACAGCTATTCCTTCCCGGGGGAGTCTGTTTGAAGCAGGATTATGTGTCGATGGACGATGAAGTAATACCATGTGACTGAAGTTATCTGATCTGGGGAAATGGCCAAGTAGGAATGGTTCAATGAGGTTTAATTTAGGTTAAATCTTATGAAAAATGCCAAAATCATAGATCATCATGAATCATGTTTTGTCTCGACTACCTGAGTCAAATAGTTTGAACTTTCAATGTATTCAAGTCATGAAATCAAAAACCATTTCACTAGCCAACAATTTAGTTAGACACTGGTTCATATGTGCATTTAATATCTAAAAAGATAGCTAAAATTAAGGAATTATGTCTCTTTCTATCATTCAAAAGGATATGGTTTGTACATGTATGAATAAAAGATAAGTAAAAATACTCATGATTTACCATATGTGTTCGTTGTGCATCCGATGTATGAGAGGAAGCATTCCTGTTTAGCTTGAATTCCTAGAAGCTATGAACCTTTAGTCTTTGATCTGCCAGTAGCGGATTAGTTTCGATGTCGAACTAGAAAATTTTGAAACAGTTTCCCATGTTTTCGAGTTTTTCCAAATTTTCATTTTTTTTTTGTATGAACATTTTTTGGGTCTCAACTATAAGAAAAAGGATAAAAAAGGGAAATAGTATTTACACTATTCTTTTTGGTGTGTGCAAAATTTACACACTTTTTGGGTTATGATGTAAGCTAGATTATTTCGGTTTCACTTATGTCCTTAAGGGATGTGTTCAAGTAATTGGCCATGAAATAATTACATGCTTTCTTTTTGGTATGATGTTAAGGACTTAGATGCCAATCAAGTACATAGTTGGCCAAAGAGTTAGCCAAACTATTTAGACTTCTAGGAACGTGTATGTATTCAATAAACTCGAACTGACACTCTAAAAGACATACTCATAGAAATTTTCTAAACTGTGTAGGATGTCGAACTTGATACTGACCATTTAACTGGGATACAACTAATTCTGAATCCAGTTTGACTATTAATCATCGAATGCCAAGGGTGATAGCCTCGACAAGAAGCTCAATGACTGCGCTATATTCTGCAACATTGTTGGTTGCAGATCCGAGAAAAGTGCCTCCTGAACTGAGAAATTCGCTATTAGGTGTGAAAATGACCCATGTAGCGGAAGCAATGTTTTGAGAACTACGGCTGGCGCTGTCTGCATATCCCAAATAAGTGAAGGATTCTTGTGCCATCTGCCAAAGTGACAACGCCAAGAAAGATAAGTGTGTGCCCGAAATAGCTAATGTACAAAAGTTTATACAAAGAATGCAACATAATACAACAAATGGTGTGAGGCATCAATGCCTACGCGAAGTATTTCTTCAGATAGAGATCATTTCTGATCTCTGACATGGGTTCTCCATCAAAATTGACCAATTCATAAGCTCCCTTTTTTAACATAGTTTTGACAACAAGTGGGCCAAACCATTTAGGTACAAATTTTCCTTCTCCTATTTTATCTTGGTCTTGGTCATAAACTAAAACCAGATCACCTTCAGAAAAGACTCGGGGACGAATGGACTTGTCATATTGTGTTTTGACCCTCTTCTTATGTACTTCTATGTTTACAGAGGCTTCTCTTCTAGTTTCATCTAAAGCATGGAGATGGAGAACCCTTTCCTCTTCCGCAGAAGTGTTAGGTAGGAGTTCGAAAGCTATATTTAATGATGGGGTTTCACACTCAAACGGTAACACAGCTTCTTCTCCATAAACCAGTTGGAAAGGAGTGAATCCGGTTGCAGTTTTAGCAGTTGTTTGGTAGACCCAAAGAGTAGTAAACAACATCAAGTGCCAGTTATTCTTGTTTGTATTAATCATCCTTTGTAACATGGTTTTCAAAACCTTGTTGATGGATTCTACTTGTCCATTAGCTTGAGGATAGTATGGAGAGGAGAAGTCCTGTCGCAATCCTAACCGATTTGTAAGTTCATCCATACAGGGATTCCTAAAATGACTTCCGTTGTCGGTAGTGATCTCTTTGGGTACACTAAACCTTGCTATCACATGATTGAATAGAAAGTATGCTACATTTTTACTCATGCAATTGAATGTAGGCATTGCCTCAGCCTACTTGGTGAAGTATCCCACTGCTACAATGATGTAGTGGTGGCCATCGGCTGAAGGTGGGTTGATTGTCAATAATCAATGGCCCATTTTGAAAATGGACCCACAGTTACTACAAGGTGTAAAGGAGCAGGATGTGTGCGCATTTTTCTTGTGTAAATTTGGCAAGGGTGACAATTTTTGACAGCATTTATGCAATCTTTGAAAATTGTCGGCCAAAAGTATCCTGCACGCAAGATTTTCTGAGCAGTCGCTAACCCAGAAAGATGACCACCACATGCTCCAGCATAAAAATCATTCAATACTTGTTCAACTTCCTAGTGTACTAAACAACGTCTTAATATCATGAATATTCCTCGACGGTACAATGTATCCTCGATGATGAGGTATCTTCGAGCACGATGTTGAATATGACGTCATTCAATACTCGAAAGCTGAGGATCGATCCTTTGGGTTTGAAGATATATAATGAATGCTCCATGCCAAGGATCAGAAGGTGCAATGAGGAATACATGTTCATCTGCCCAAGTTTCAACAGATATAGTACCCTCCTTATCTATGGGTGACTCAGACATTAATTCAGCAAATGCCAACAACTTCTTGGCTTTAGCGTTTTTGAATTCGAGGTCAAATTCTTGTAAAATTACTATCCATTTTGAGTATTTGCCACCAATCACATCGCGGGACAAAATATGTCTCATGGGGTTCATTTAGCCACTATGGTTGTTTTCCTTTGAAGTATGTAATGTCTAAGTCATTGGACAACATGGATCGCTGCCAAGGCCAACTTCTCGACCTGGGAATATCTCAATTAGGGACCTGCAAGGCCCTTACTAAGATATTAAATAACATGTTCTTGAGAGGATTCATCTTCTTGTGCTAAGACCATTCCAATTGTGGTAGGATACGCAGCCAAATATAGTAGAAAGTATTGATTATAGTTCAGTGGAATAAGCACCAGGGTAGAGACCAAAGCTTTCTTTATTTCATCAAATGAACGTTGAGCTTGGTCATCCTATGTGAATGCTGCATCTTGTTTTAAGAGATGCATGAAACCTTTAGATTTTTCAGCAAAATTCTTGATAAATCTCCTCAAGTAGTTAGCTTTCCCTTTAAGGCTTTGAAGTTGAGTGATTGTTTTTGGGGAAGGAAAATGAAGGATTGCCTCAACCTTGATGGGATCAACCATGATCCCTTTTTGGGACACTACAAACCCAGCAACCTCCCAGAGTCCACACAAAACATGCATTTATGTGGATTTAACCTAATGGTGTACTTGCGGCAACGCTCAAAGATGGCTTGTAAATATGCGCCATGTTCAACTCTCTTTTTAGATTTAGCCGCTAAATCATCAAGGTAAATCTTGACAATATCCTTAATATCGTGAAATGCATATGACATAGCTCTTTGAAAACTAGCTCTGGCATTTTTTAGGCCGAATGGCATTTTCCGATATGCAAAAGTTCCCCAAGGGCATATAAAATTTGTTTTATGTTGGTCTTCCTTTTTTATCTAGATTTGGTTGTAACCGGAGAAGCCGTCCATAAACGAGAAGATTTCATTCCTGGCGCATTCATCGATGATCTAATCAATGAAGGGTGTGGGATAGTTATCCTTAGTACAAGCTAAGTTTAGATATCTAAATTTGGTACAAACCCAGATAGTTCCTTGTTTTTGGTTAACTGGAACAAGATTGGATACCCAATCAGTCAAAGGAATAGGATAAATGAATCCAACTTTCAAGAGCTTTTCGACTTTTGCTTTAATGGCAGCTGATTTCTTAGGGTTCATTGGATGTAGTTTTTGCCGCACAGGTTTAACATTGGGATAAGTTTTGATCTCATGTTCTACGATGCTAGGATTGATGCTTGGCATTTGTGCATAGGACCATGTGAACACATCACGATACTTTTTAAATAAAGCAGTGTAAAATTTTATTTCCTCAGGAGAACAATTCTCACCTATGTTGATGTGCTCAACATTGCCAGGTTTGATGGATATATCAATTTAGATGGTTTTCGAAATTTTCGCCAAATTACCTTCTGAACTCACATTGTGAATTTGGTCAAGGCATGGGTACTTGCTGATGTCATCACCGAAGTAAAAAATTTCAGGTTTAACTTCTAATGAATTGATCTTAGGAAGAAACGAGGATTTGTGATACATATCGTCCTAGGATCATTCTGAGATGTTCATAGCCTCTAAGATGGCTTCATCTGAAGAGAAAGTATGATCTAGGAAATCATGGTTACTTTGAGAATTCAAGGCCCAAATAGGTGAAGTATAGGGATCATACTCCTCCATCTTGGGAGGGTTTTGATCTGGTTCTACTGAAGCCATTTGAATAACTTGATAAGCAAGCTCCGCGGTAGAAAAGGGAACACTACTCTCCATTTCCTCATGGTGTGCAGCAGTATGTATCTTTCCATCAATATTATCATATAAGGTGTTTTCTTTGGAGTTTCCAACCGATGGGGTGGAACCAACCTCCGAAGTTGAATTAGAAAAGACTCTTAATGGAAGGTATAATTTCGATGTTATGGTGAAAATTGGAGCAATGTTAAGGGTCAATATTGGTGGTGGAAGTGGAAAAGTGCCCAAAAGGGATGAGTCTTTAAACATTCCTACCCCAACATCTTGAATAATCGTCGTTACATCCCCTACATAAGGTACATTCGAATGATTAACCAGTTTCGGGTGAGCAATAATCTAGTTGATCGATTGTAACAATCTTCCCTTGGTGGGGGAACCGAATGACTTTGAATATGGAAGACACTATCGCCGTCATCTTGTGTGTCCAACTGTGTCCCAATAGAAAATTGTAGTCTATGGGTGCATCCACTACCTCAACATCTACTTGAACTATTTTTCCCCCCAGTTTGACTAGGCAAGCCAAGATAAGTCCATGAGGTGGGAAGGAATGTCCATCAAATGCCTTGAGTATTGTGTGGGATAGTACTAAGGTGGGTGATCCCAAAGCTTTCCAACAAGCTAGGGACATGACACAAGTGGAGGCTCCTTCATCCACAATGTGAAGAACCTGCAATAATTAATTAATGCAAATACACGAGATATCATAAATGATAGAACTCAGAATCACTTTTATATTGATCATGGGCCACTTCGAGGGGGCCACCTCCTTTGAGCAAGCTCAATACAATTAACTTCATGGTGCCTTCAATGACCTCAACACACACTTATATACTAAGCCTATGCCCAATACTATGAGTCAAAACCATGGGACATATAATACTACGGGATGACTTACAAAGCATATGCATCCCACAACAATTTACTAACATAGTAAAGAGAAGGGTTGACATGGGTTCCTAACATCCCCTCTCCCTTAGAAAAAGCTTTGTCCTCAAAGCTTTGGTTGGGGAAATTGCTGCAGAATCTGAAGGAGTGGTTCCCCGGTAGCATCCTCGGGTTGCATTTTGGGACACTAATGCCTTTAGAGTGTCAAGGAGGATTGCTTGGAAGGCTGTAGATGAAGAAGAACCCTATCAGCTGTGTGGAAAGTGCGCTGAGAACGGTGCTGATCAGCTTGTTGTTTCAGTCGAATTCTGGCCATGTGAAGATTGTCCTACAGAATTAGAAGAATCTGATCGCGGTTTCGAAGAACCGAGTCAATTTCCTAAACTGGGGAGCTACTAAGGGTGTATGGAAGAAGAACTGGTGGTGTCTGTCCATAGACTGCTTCATATGGTGTCCTATGAGATGTGGTATTGTACCACAAGAGTGCTTCGAGGAAATCCATAGAAATAGTTGGCCAAAACTGTGTAGGGATGGGCAAGGGTTTGAGCAATCCCGAAAGGAGTGTTGTTTCACCCTTGTTGACCTGGAAAGTATCACAGTCAGCCACCATATGTTGAATTGTCATTTTCAATCCCTACCAAAAGAAGTTACATTGTTCCCGGTCATACATTTTGAAGAACCCAGAGTGCCCTGCTGATGAAGAAGCATGGAGTTCATAGAAGAGATAGCCCTGTTGAACATATTGTAACCAATTTGGAACATGCAAAGAAAGAGCTGTCAGAGAAACTGGGTCATCAATTGTGCGAGAAGGAGCATCTGCCACCATATTGTCCATACCCTTCTTGTAAGTGATCACATAGGGATAACCCATTTCAGGTGTGTTGGGGAGGAGACCCATTGTTCCAGAAAATTTTCCAGACTCTGGAGATCAATCTTGATGCAGAAATAATTCCCTAATAGGTATGGCTGCCACTTCTGTACTGCATGCAAAATAGCCATCATTTCATGCTGAGAGGTAGATGCGACTAAATTCTTACCGAAAAGGTCTCATGAAGGTGGCAAGCTCATTGGTTCAGCAACGACACCTGCATATCTATCCAAGGAAGTAGTGGAGACTGTTGATGGGTGCATCTGAATGGAATGGAGCTGAGCGATGACACCATGTGAATTCTTCTTAAGGATTTTTTCCAGGCGATGTGAACTGATGATGCAGAGAGACCCTAGTTGTAAGCCCATTAATTTGTGTTGTGCCCCATTGACTGAATACTGCATCCAAAGTTCAACAAAATGCCATAAGATGGGGCCAAGTGTGCGTAACCATTGAATGCCCAAAACCACATCACATTCTCCTAAGGAAAATGCAAACATGTCAGAGCGCAGATTATAATCTTCCATATAGATACGCACATTGTGACACTTCCCCTTGCAAGGTAAGGTGCCCCCATTGGCAACCATGACTTCAAAGTTGGAGCAAGGATGGACAAAACAATCAGCCTGTTTGGCAATCCGAGGGTCAATGAAGTTATGAGTGCTACCAGAATCAATGAGTATGGTAAGAGGGAACTTCTTGAAGTATCCCCTAACCTTCATTGTTTGTGGGGTTGTGACGCTGGTTATAGCATGGAGAGAGATCGTGGGTGGGTCGTCTTGAGAGGGGGTGTCAACAGGTGGGTGTTGATTGTCAAACTAATCATCTACTGTATCTGGAGCTTCTTCATCAAGTTCAGAGGCAGGCGAAGACTCCAAATCCAAAAGATAGAGATTTTTTTGAACACATCTATGTCCCCGAGTGCATTTATCATCACAATTATAACAAAGCCCTTTTTCTCGGCGTGCCTGCATCTCAGTTTTAGACAAATGCTTGATAGGAGTTGGTCGAGGAGTTGGCAGGATGGGAGGTCGTTGAGAACCCATACTTCAAAAGGGAACAAAAGTGGGTTTGGTGCACTGTTGGGCTCTAATCTTGTCTTCTGCCAACTTAGGCAAACCTAGGACTTCCATCATTGTGTTGGGACAGAACATTTTAACCTCTGACCGGATTTCATCCTTAAGACCACTGATAAAACAACTCCTATAGAATTCATCAAACAATTCTTCTGTGTGATTGGCTAGGTTCTCAAATTTTGTCTGATACTCTCTCACTATGCCGATTTGGTGAAGTTTAGTGAGTGCTCCTGTGAAGTCATCAAAAGCACTAGGACCAAATCGTGGAAAAAGGAGTTGGCAAAAATCTATCCAGTTTGGCTCGGGATGAGCTTTGATGTACCAACGTTACCATTGAAGGGCCTCCTGTTCCAAATGAAAGGATGCAAGTGGAACTTTCTGGACATCAAAAGTATTATGCAAACTAAAATATTGTTCTGCTCGGTATATCCATCCAGTCGGATCAGTACCATTGAAGCGAGGAAAATCAAGCTTCGGCCCATGAAAATTGTTGGAAGAAGAGAACCCGGTGGCTGCAAAAGATTCTGGCTATCGGTTATTGTTCATGGTTGAATGCTGAAGATGGAGGTTGAGAAATTTTTCATCCAGATCTTGGATTTTGGTTTGGATGGCTGCAAGTGCTTCCTCCATGGTTTTTGCTCCTGCGCGGGTGACAACCATAACCAGGAGTTTTTTCCTTTTTTATGGGGGGGGGGAATGGATAGAAAAACACAAACAAAAGTTTATTTAGTAAAGGGAAATTGGGATTTGGGGAAAACTTGGATGGGTAATTGGGGTTTGACTAGGTATTGGACACTTTCTGAGGGACAAGGAAGCAAAAAGTGGGGATTTCAGAAGTGGGGTGAAAGAATGAGAAACTTTGGTAGAGAGGGACAAAGAAGCAGAATTAGGAAAGGAACACGGTGGAAAAATTTGAAGGCGTTTGGGTGGAAATTGAAGGAGTTATGGAAAACCCTAAAAATAGACAAACGTGGGATTTTGGGTCTTAGGAAATGGAATTTGGGATAGAGTCTCCAGGAATGAAATATCCAGAATGGGATTGCAGGGATGTCACTGAAGTTTCAGGGAAAACAGAGTTGAAACAAAGGATATATGGCCGAAATGGATCAGCAACAGCAGCACGGAAGCGATCCGCAACAGATGGATTTGCAATGGCATGGAAGGGATAAAAAACGGTTGGATATGAAATGGTGACTGGATCTAGAACGGCTTTCAGAATAGATCTGAAACAACTAGATCTAGAGCGGAAGTGATCGGCAACAGTTCAGCTAAAAATAGATATGGACCCCAGGTATGTGTGGCTTCCTATCGGTTCAGGGGATTCACTTGGCCACCAATGCTGTCTAACGGCTTGCATATTGGGGTAGTACCCCTCACTCCATGGCTCAGGTAAAACTGATAACCGATTTTCCACAAACGACAGCTCTTGGTTTACCTCACGGGTGGGAACTAGTCAATCAGGTAGGGGTCGTTTCCCTTTTCACTGGCAGGTCCTCTTAATGGGCCAGCTACTTTGGGGTTCCTGTGGTACTCCTCACAATGAGTTTTAGGGCTTATGCCCAAGTACTTCCCATAGTTACGCGGAGAGGGATTATTCCCAAATCTGAAGCTACAACAGATGCGAAAAAAAAAATTGGAAGAAATTTCACCCAGCGAGCCCAAGAAAGTGCTCTGATACCAGATGTGAAGAACCTGCAGTAATTAATTAATGCAAATACATGAGATATCAGAAATAATAGAACTCAGAATCACTTTTATATTGATCATGGGCCACTTCGAGGGGGCAACCTCCTTTGAGAAAGCTCAATACAATTAACTTCATGGTGCCTTCAATGACCTCAACACACACTTATATACTAAGCCTATGCCCAATACTATGAGTCAAAACCATGGGACATATAATACTATGGGACGACTTACAAAGCATATTCGTCCAATACTATGGGTCAATACTATGGGCTAATATAAACTATGGATCAACAAATACTACGGGACGACTTACAAAGCATATGCATCCAACAACAATATACTAACATAGTAAAGAAAAGGGTTGACATGGGTTCCTAACACACAATGGTTCGAAAAATATTCTTCCCATGTGAAGTTACTTTAATTTGGAAAGCAATTTGTGAGGGAAGCCTACGTGTGGGTTGTTCTAAGTCGAATGTGATTAAATTGGTATATGATGGATCAATAGCACTGATGGCAGACAATAGTGCTTTCCGCTGAGTGGGACAACTTTGCAACACCTCCAAGGAAGACATTGCACAAGGGGCTTGAGCTAAATCTTCAACTGCATTATAGTTTTGAGCAGCTCGCACATTGGGGTTGTGTGTTGTTTTGCGGAGGACCCCTTTTGGAGGTCGAGGCACCATGTCTATGGTTGGTTTTTCAATATTTAGAAAACCACTGGGCAGTGATCCAACTGTTTCAACATCTTTTGAAGGTATGTCGTAAGAACGGGCCCTAGTTTGGCTATGGATGTTATGTTCACCAATTGTGAAGATATTCGCGTTGGGTGGATTGCCCCCCTATGGGGGGTTTTCCTGGTTCACTCCTGGTGGAGGTACTAGCGCCACAACAACCATTTGTTGTTGCTAGGGGAAGCGTTGAGTTAGGACAGTAGGTTGTGGTTGTTTCCCTCCTCGTTGTGCTAACATGCGATGAATATCATCCATATGAGGACAAAGATGAGTAGGATGATCCTCTTTGCAAATTTTGCAAGGATACTTGTTTTTCCTATTTTCCTGATTGCCTCCTGTAGGGTTATTCACCTTAGGTGCCTCTCTTGTCCCAGGGTTTGCATTAGGTTTCTTCTTTTGCTTCTTCTTTTTTCCTTTTGGGTCCACAGTTTGAACCGTAAGGACTTCGAAAGTTTGGGCAGGAGTTGCAGATTGCTGATTCACCTGACCAGCTGTGGGTTGCAGGTTTTGAACTGACATTTGTCCCAATTGTTGGGTAATCTGTTCAAGTTGGTTTACAGATCCAATCACACAATTGGTATGAGGTCCTTTTTGTGGCCTAGTTGGATCAGACGCAGGTCTTACAGCATGGGGTATTAAGTCATAAAGTGTGCCCGATTGAGAATATACTAAATCCATATGGTGAGCACTTTGAATGAGTTGTTCTTCAGTCATGGCTCCTGACATGGCTACATCTTTGGCAAGAGTTGGAAATAGTGATTTGATGAACCAATCTTCTAATAATTGATCAGGGATTTCAGCTTTGATAAGCCTTCGACGTCTCCTCCACTTGTGGATATGATCCGAGATGTAAGTAGCGGTGGATTGCCTAAGTGAATTTAAAAGTTCAGTTCCTGTCTCATACTGGATGGGTAATTGAAAATGTGTCAAGAATGCCATAGATAAAGATGAAAATTTTGTGAATGTATTGTAGGGCAACTCAATGTACCATTTCGTAGCATTTCCGATTAGGTTCTGTTGAAACAACCTCAACCTAGTACTATCATCAACTAGGGAATTGGATGAACACCACAAATGGAATGTCATCACATGATTTGATGGATCTTCCCCTAGTTTTCCATCAAACTTGGGTATGTCAAAGGGTAGATTGGTTGGTATAGTTGGCCACCCATTCAAATGTAGAACAAGTTCATTGGTCAGCCGAGATAAATCCGGTAGATTCAATGTAGCTAGAAATGGTGACTTGGATGATGCCAGAGCAAATGCTTGATATCCAGGTGAAGCTTGATGGCTCCACTGTTGTGGTCCTTGGGCTTGAAAAGCATCCCAAATAGGGTTATCTCCTTGTGGAGATTGCATCCAAAAGGGTGGTTTATTTCCTGAATATTGTCCATTCCATTGAGGGATAGGATGCATGTATGATCTCCCCCTTGCAGAGGTATGTTCCATTGAGGTTGGTGACTTGGTGGAACATTGCCACTCCACTGTGGCATAGGATTAATGGGTGGATTGCCCCCTTATGGGGGTATGTTCCATTGATATTAGTTACTTGTTGGAACATTACCACTCCACTGCTGGTTGGGATTCATGGGTGGATTTCCCCCTTGCGGGGGTATGTTCCATTGAGATTGGTTACTTGGTGGAACATTACCACTCCCTTGAGTGTTACCTTGGTTTGGATAAGCATTCCAAGGTTGATTTTCCCCTTGCGGGGGTGGTTCCCAAGAAGATTGGGTACTTCCTGGAACATGCCCACTCCATGGTGGAATGAAGTTGGTGGACGGGTTACCTCCTGGTGTGCTACCTGTTGGGGGTATGGGATTTCCCTGGGATTTGTGCTAGGAAAGTTTGGATAAAGGTTTCCCGAGGCACTTCCACTGACTTTTGGAGTATTACCCCAATTAGCATTAATGTTACATGGTCTATTAAGTCCACTAGTGATGTTGAGATTCCAAGGTGAAGGATTCCCCCCAGGGTTAGGATTTGGAAAAATGTTTGGTATGCCAATAGGATTTTGGTTGACTCCTGAATTATTTTGACCTTGAGTAGCCAAACCATATGGGAAACCCAAGTTTGGTAAGGAAGACCCTCCAGTAGGGATTCCTGTAGGAAAAGTGGATGTACTTCCGGGATTGGGACCTGAAACTATACCAACTGCCACTAAAGTGCTAGTTGAACTTATGGTAGAAGAAGATAAACTAACTGGTGGAGTTGTGGTAGAGGTCAAGTCGGAAGTATTACTACCTCCAGCAACTATTTGAGGTTGTGGTGATGTGGTCCCTTGTGATCCTGATGAATCCATAGGGATGTTGGGAGTATTGCTACCTCCAACACTTGTTTGAGATGGTGTTGATGTGGTCCCTTGTGCTCCTGATGAAGCCATGGGATTAGATGCTGAATTTAGCATGTGTGCCAAGTGTGCCACAAGAGGATTGATGGTGTTCAAATGTTCACTGATGTGGAGTACCACTGGTTCTGAAATATTTTTCATAGGTGGATTTACTGGATTTGCAGTGTTGTCTTTTAATGTTTCAATTGAAATTGGAGCGAGAGGATCAACAATTTCTATGTTTTCCTGGGTAGGTGATGTTGTAGTATTTGTTTGATGTGTCTCTGCTCTACTGTTGATTATTGAAGTGAGAAGTGTGTTGGTTTCAAAGTCAAAGTGTCTTGTATTTTGTAGTCGTCTCCGCAATGTAGCGGGGCCTTCAATTTTTGGTGACTCACCTTGCTCTCGCCATGATTGGCAGGTTGGGAGAGTAGCCACTTTGAAGAATTTTGATAAAAGGATGTATTTGAAAATATTTTGCAAATAGAATCAAACAATCCTATGGTTTTCTAGACTCAACAATAAAAAGTGTCTAGATTGTAAAATTACCTAGATATTTCAAGCAAGCAAACTTACTTTTCCAAAGAACTGAAGCTCAGTGAAAAGCTGGATTGTAGGGCCTTCCGAAACTAGTAGTTGCTGAGGGATTTCATGTCCTCATACAATTGCTAGGAGTGAAAGTGTGAGAAACAGTCACAATAAACTTTAATCGCCAGGGGTACAAGTGTTGGTTCCTGACCACTCACCCTCCCAAGGAGTAAAAGTTCAAAAGTCTGTCTCAGGTATTGCAAGTGTGTCCCACTCACAACAACTTATGTGATATCCTAAGAATAGCCACTAAAGTTACCACTTCACAATCGACGGTGGGGCGGATAGTTGTAAGTCGAGGGCAACTCTTATTACCAGAAACTCTAAAAACAGTGATGTCACCCCGAGGACTTGTCACTAAACATAGAATCCCTTCGATAAGCTCATGTCCCACTAAATAAGCAAGAAGGGGGAACCACCCTTACTTATCCAGATTGACCTCGTGCTTGATGCATGTTTCAAAAGTGCTTTCCCGACAAGCATGTTTTGCTAGTAATGGATTTACTCTCTTTAATCAATGCTAGTTTCAAAGTTTTGCAGCCCAGGAGTGTTAACTCTCCAAACCTAATCCAGGGCACTAACCTAATCTTGTTGGTGATATGAAAATCAAAAGTTTGTCAATTTTATATTAAGCGCCAATTTTAAGTGTAGTTTGCTTAGTTTCAGGAGTCGAAATGAAATTGGTGGTGTTTTGACTCGAAAACAGAAAAATGAACCAAACAATGCAAAATGCTCACTACTCTACCTTTCAATTCGATGAATGTTCTAAATTAAGGAAGAGTGAGAGGTTCATGAGTTTCTTTCAGTCATGCAAAATTTCTAGTAGATTCCGTATATTTATGCACAATTTTTTTGAAATATGGATAATAATTGATGTGTAAAGACCAATGTGACCCAAACAGATATCTCAAGTAAACATGAATCTAATTCTATTACATGGGGTATCCCTATTTTTCATTCACAAGATCACCATAAGGATCAAGTGAAGAGGATACGGTGGCTCAGAAAATTGTATGCAAAAATTAAATCTACTCTATTACAATTGAGATCCATTTTCTCATTCACAAGATCATCATAAGATGCGAGTGAAGAGGATACGGTGGCTTGATATAAGATGCTTTGAAAAGTGAACTCCTAAACTATTACAAGCGAGATACACTTTCTCATTCACAAGGTCATCATAAGATGCGAGTGAAGAGGATACGGTGCCTCATATACAATATATCTCAAGAAAACTGAACTCTAAAGGTGCAACTCTCTCTAATTGTGCATGAAAATCATGAAAATATTCTAACTCCAAAACAAAATGCAACTAATTAAAGTTTAATTATGTTTTTTGGAAAGAAATTAGTTCAAATTATCTGAATCATGTGCTGTTCAAGGTGTTCTTCAAATGCAAATGTGTGTGAAAGGATCTTTCAAGTGTATATGGTGTTTCCAAATGTGTATGGTTTATGTTTGATTAATGTTTCCAATCAACATATTCTATAGGTTTGAAAAATTGAATGTGCCTAAAGTGTTTTGGTGAACAATTTGTTAAGTGTGCTTTAGGAGACTTGCAAACATGTAAAGAGACATAAATGTAGGTTAATATCAGTCCTTAAGCATGTTAAAATAGGGATCTATCATCTCATAAGGTTGTAAGCAAAATAGATCTACTACCAATTGAAAAAGATTTGAAATTAATTACAATTTGGAGCAGATTTAAAGGTTTTTGGAAGTGAATTCCAAGTGTAAATGTCTTGATCCAAATGTTATGAAACTTTTCTAACTTTTCAAGAGGAGTATAAGGATGATATCAAACTGCATATTATGCTCTAAACAAGTGTTTAAATGTCATCCAAAATAGGTCTCCAAACCAATCCAAAAGTTAAAGAGGTCTCAACCAACTAGTGTAAGATTAGAAGCTTGAATTGTTGTGTTTGGAAGGTGTGTATGTGAGATTTTCAATTACTACATTCATAAGACAATTTCACCATGGAATGTTTTAGACAATGAGAGAAGAAGAATAGAGATAATACATTATGGAAAACACTTTGTATCTTATTCACTAATATGATAACAATATATAATACATCCTCCATGGAGAAAATCGAATTGCTTTAAAGTAATATGGAAAGAGCAAAAAGAAAGGCTTAGAAAAGACAATAAACCCCTAGGTGGTAAAAGCAGTTTCAAAAACTATGCTAGAGGCTCATGAATTTGGCAAGTAGGGTATGGTAGCTAATGAGTAAGGTAAATGGAATGTAATGATGGCCTTATAAAGTTAGATATGATGTGGAGGTCGAATTGGTTAAGTGGCAAAAGATTCCAAATAAACTAGCTTTATCTTTTCCACTAGAAAGCAAAAAAAACCGGACAAAGCTAACTAACACTGGATAGTGTCTTTCTAATTCAGGAATAGAATAAAATCAGACAGAATCCAAGGAAATCTTATCCATAATCTATCCAAATTCGTTTTTGTGAATGAGGATAGCATACGTTCAACTAAAAGACAAAACTGGCATATTCTACCTAGTCAAAACTCAGGAAATTAATCATAAATGATTAATTAATTTTATCCTAAGTCTAGAATGACATAGTGGGTTTTTTAAATGTTCCAACACCCCCCCTAAAGCATGAATTTTTGTGATGGGAATTAGAAAAATATCAGAAATATAGGGCCCAAGCAACAAGACATATGGTCACCCCAATACAAAAATAACTAGTCCATGTAAACCAAGGAAACATGGAAAACCTCGTGGGAACAAAACCCTCCCCCAAAAATGGACATGCTTGATGTCTTCATACTGTCATGTTGCTCATTTGAATGAGCTGAATGAGATAAATGAGTTGAATGGGACGCTTCCAAGTAACTGACTTGATGAAGAGATTGTGGATGTCATGGTCATGGATCAGTGCATCGATGTTGTGTAGGCAAGAACCATGTGTTGAAGTTCTATGAAGTTCATCTTCTGATGATGGAGGAGCATCAAATGAATTTTTCTTGCTGCTGTAACATACATAATCAAATATGAAAACATAATCAATGATGGAAAGAATATATATGCATACTCCTTCCCAAGGAGAAACAATGAACTCAACATGATCAATTTTTTTTGTAGCTGCAATGTCGTGTACTAGTTCTTGTACTTTCTTCTCAAACTGATGTAGAAACTTTCTGATATTTAAAATGAGATCATTCAGCTCTGAAATATCAGAATGTAATTCATATGGAGTAGCAACTAGTAAAGATGTGGAGTGTCCATTATCGAACATAATTTCAGTAGAAAACATTTGAGAAACAAGATCACCCGGACAACTCAGCAAGCTTGGAGAGTGTGAGGACTTGACTTTTGAACCATGAGTGATGGGGTCATGTCGAGATGTGTGGAATATCAGTCCAAATAATTCCAAACAAATGGCTGTCCAACCAATGAAAGATATGCAAGACAAAAGTGCAACAGAGGCAAGTGACACAGTGTAGGAAAACATAGAATTGTGTAGTTTCTTAAATGGAGAACTTGGGGTTTGTTGGGTCTTTTGTGCATCCAAAGGTTGGGAATATGATGTGGGATATGTAATGACCTTCATATCATACTGTAAATCATATTCTAAATCAAAATCTAAAAGATTTGAATGATGGTGGAAAGACCTTTCAGAAGACAAGTCAGAAGCTTGTAAAAAATGACTAGTTTTGAGAGTATACTTGGATGAATTGCCTGAATATTGTTCCAAGGAAGAGGTGGAGGTTTCTGATTATGATATATCAAAGACATTAGAATTATATTTCACTCTGTCACTCAAAGCATAAACATTATTACCTTTGGGAGAGGCCTGGAGATAGAGTTCTTGTTCTATAGCAACCTTGCCTCATTCTTTCTTTGCAAAGTCAGGAACATCTATGTTATGCTCTTCAAGCATCTTGGCCATGATGTCTAATTCCTTCTTGAAGCAAGATTTCTCAGGATGAGTGCCTTTGCAGCCATAAGAACACTTGGGCTTCTCCTTCTTCATCTTCTTGGATTTGGAATCTCTATCAGAATCCTCTTCATCTGACAATATCTTATGTTTGGATTTGTCATTCTTGAAACTCTTTCCTCCATGAGCAACAAGTGCAAAGTCTTTGGAGGGTCATTGATCTCTCATTTGGACCAGCTTGTCCTTTTCTTGAGTGAGCGAATCAATGAATATATCTAAGGTTGGCATCTCCCACTTGGGAACTGCAAGTCTTGTAGAATGAAAAGTAGACACAAATACACAGTATTCAGAGCTCAGTTTGGATAGAATGGTAAGGATTAATTGCTCATCCTTCTTCTCTATACCACATTGCTTGAGTTGAAGAACTAGGTTCTTGAATTTTGATATGAACTTCTCCATAGAATCAAAATTACTTGGACTAAGAGAGATTAGCTCAATCTCCAACAAATGACCTCTGAGCTCATCCTGTTTTCCAAAGAGAGACTCTAGCTTTGTCCACACTTCATTTGGAGTTGATAGAGAATCGATATGGAATAGAAGATCTAGAGATATAGAGAGACAAAGTAACCCATAAGCTTCATCAATCCTATTGAACCATTTGGATTTTAATGCAATAGCTCCTGGCTTAGTTTCAAGCCCCATAGTGACTCTATACAATCCTTTGCTCCGAAGCTGGATGATCATATGCGCCTTCCAATCAAAGAAATTGAAGGGAGTGAGAGTCACAGCTTTGGACTGATTTTTATCCATACTGATGCGCTCCTTGTAATGGTAATAACTGCAAAAAACACTCTTGGAAATTGTTTTGAATGAAGCTAGCTTTGATACCATGTGAGATTTTCAATTACTAGGAACTAGATTCATAAGACAATTTCACCATGGAATATTTTAGACAATGAGAGAAGAAGGCTAGAGAGAATAAATTATGGAAAACACTCTATATATTATTCATTGATATGATAACCATATATAATACATACTCCATTGAGAAAATCGAATTGCTTTGAAGCAATATGGAAAGAGCGAAAAGGAAGGCTTAGAAAAGACAAAAAAACCCCTAAGTGACAAAAGCAATTTCCAAAACTGTGTTAGAGGCTCACGAATTTGGAAAGTATGGTATGGAAACACATGAGTGAGGTAAATCAAATGTAATGATGGCTTTAGAAGGTTAGATATGATGTGGAGGTCGAATTGGTCAAGTGGCAAAAGATTCCAAGTAAACTAGCTTTATCTTTTCCACTAGAAAGTAGAGAAAACCGGACAAAGCTAACTAAAACTGGATAGTGTCTTTCAAATTCAGGAATGGAATAAAATCAGATAGAATCCATGAAAATCTTATCCAGAATCTATCCAAATTCGTTTTTGTGAATGAGGATAGCATGCAGCCCACTAAAAGACAAAACTGGCCTATTCTACCTAGTCAAAACTCAGGAAATTAATCATAAATGATTAATTAATTTTATCTTAAGTCTAGAATGACATAATGGGTTTTTTAAATGTTCCTACACCCCCCCTTATGCCTGAATTTATGTGCTGGGAATTAGAAAAATATCATAAATATAGGGCCCAAGCAACAAGGCATATGGTCACCCCAATACAAAAATAACTAGTCCATGTAAACCGAGGAAGCAGGGAAAACCTCGTGGGAACAAAACCCTCCCTAAAAAATGGACATGCTTGATGTCTTCATACTATCATGTTGCTCATTTGGATGAGCTGAATGAGATAAATGAGCTGAAAGGGATGCTTCCAAGTAACTGACTTGATGAATAGATTGTGGATGTCATGATCATGCATCAGTGCATCAATGTTGTGTAGGAAAGAACCATGTGTTGAAGCTCTATGAAGTTCATCTTCTGATGACGGAGGAGCATCAAATGAATTTTTATTGCTGTTGTAACATACATAATCAAATCTGAAAACATAATCAATGATGGAAAGAAGATCTATCCATACTCCTTGCCAAGGAGAAACAATGAACTCAACAGGATTAATTTCTTTTGTAGCTGCAATGTGGTGTACTTGTTCTTGTACTTTCTTCTCAAACTGATGTAGAACCTTTTTTATATTTAAAATGAGATCATTCAACTCTGAAATATCAGAATGTAATTCATATTGAGAAGCAGCCGGTAAAGATGTGGAGTCTCCATGATCGAACATAATTTCAGTAGAAAAAATTTGAGAAACTAGATCACCTGGACAGCTGAGCGAGCCTGGAGAGTGTGACGACTTGACTTTTGAACCATGAGTGATGGGGTTTTGTCCAGATGTGTGGAATATCAGTCCAAATAATTCCAAAACAATGGGTTTCCAACAAATGAAAGATATGCAAGACAAAAGTGCAACAGAGGCAAGTGACACAGTGTAGGAAAACATAGAATTGTGTAGTTTCTTAACTGGAGAACTTGCGGTTTGTAGGGTCTTTTGTGCATTCAAAGGTTGGGAATATGATGTAGGATATGTAATGACCTGCTTATCAGATTGTAAATCATATTCTAAATCAGAATCTAAAAGATTTGAATGATGGTGGAAAGACCTTTCAGAAGACCAGTCAGAAACTAGTAAAAAATGACTAGTTCTGATAGTAGATTTGGATGAACTGACTGAAGATTGTTCCAAGGAAGAGGTGGAGGTTTTTGATTCTGATATATCAGATACATCGCAATTATATTTCACTCTAGCACTCAAAGCATAAACATTATTACCTTTGGGAGAGGCTTGGAGACAGAGTTCTTGTTCTACATCAACCTTGCCTTATTCTTTCTTTCAAAAGTCAGGAACATCTATGTTATGCTCTTCAAGCATCTTGGCCATGATGTCTAATTTCTTCTTGAAGCAAGATTTCTCAGGATGAGTGCCTTTGTAGCAATAAGAACACTTGGTATTCTCCTTCTTCATCTTCTTGGATTTGGAATCTCCATCGGAATCCTCTTCATCTGACAATATCTTATGTTTGGATTTGTCATTCTTGAAACTCTTTGCTCCAGGAGCAACAAGTGCAAGGTCTTTGGAGGGTGATTGATCGCTCATTTGGACCAGATTGTCCTTTTCTTGAGTGAGCGAATCAATGAATGCATCTAAGGTTGGCATCTTCCACTTGGGAACTGCAAGTCTTGTAGAATGAAAAGTAGACACAAATACTGAGTATTCAGAGCTCAGTTTTGATAGAATGGTAAGGATTAATTGCTCATCCTTCTTCTCTATGCCACATTGTTTGAGTTGAAGCACTAGGTTCTTGAATTTTGATATGAACTCCTCCATAGAATCGAAATTACTTGGACTAAGAGAGATCATCTCAATCTCCAACAAATTACCTTTGAGCTCGTCCTGCTTTCCAAAGAGAGACTCTAGCTTTGTCCACACTTCATTTGGAGTTGATAGGGAATCGATATGGAATAGAAGATCTAGATATACAGAGAGACAAAGTAACCCATAAGCTTCATCAATCCTATTCAACCGTTTGGATTTTAATGCAATGGCTCCTGGCTCAGTTTCAAGCCCCAGAGTGACTCTATACAATATTTTGCTCCGAAGCTGGTTGATCTTATGTGCCTTCCAGTCAAAGAAATTGAAGGGAGTGAGAGTCACAGCCTTGGATTGATTTTTCTCCAAACTGATGCGCTCCTGGTAATGGTAATACCTACAAAAAAACTCTTGGAAATTGTTTTGAATCAAGCTAGCTTTGATACCATGTGAGATTTTCATTTACTAGGACCTAGATTCATAAGACAATTTCACCATGGAATGTTTTAGACAATGAGAGAAGAAGAATAGAGAGAATAAATTATGGAAAACACTCTGTATCTTATTCATTGATATGATAAAAATATGTAATACATCCTCCATTGAGAAATTCAAATTGCTTTGAAGCAATATGGAAAGAGAAAAAAGAAAGGCTTAGAAAAGACAAAAAAACCCCTAGGTGACAAAAGCAGTTTCCAAAACTGTGCTAGAGGCTCACGAATTTGGAAAGTATTGTATGGAAGCTCGTGAGTGAGGTAAACCGAATGTAATGATAGCTTTAGAAGGTTAGATATGATGTGGAGGTCGAATTGGTCAAGTGGCAAAAGATTCCAAGTAAACTAGCTTTATCTTTTCCACTAGAAAGTAGAGAAAATAGGACAAAGCTAACTAAAACTGGATAGTGTCTTCCGAATTCAGGAATGGAATAAAATTAGACAGAATCCATGTAAATCTTATCCAGAATCTATCCAAATTCATTTTTTTGAATGATGATAGCATGCAGTCCACTAAAAAACAAAACTGTTCTATTCTACCTAGTCAAAACTCAGGAAATTAATCATAAATGATTAATTAATTTTATCTTAAGTCTAGAATGACATAGTGGGTTTTTTAAATGTTCCTACACCCCCCCTTACGCCTGACTATATGTGATGGGAATTAGAAAAATATCAGAAATATAGGGCCCAAGCAACAAGGCATATGGTCACCCCAATACAAAAATAACTAGTTCATGTAAACCGAGGAAACAGGGAAAACCTCGTGGGAACAAAACCCTCCCTAAAAAATGGACATGCTTATTGTCTTCATACTATCATGTTGCTCATTTGGATGAGCTGAATGAGATAAATGAGCTGAATGGGCTGCTTCCAAGTAACTGACTTGATGAATAGATTGTGGATGTCATGATCATGCATCAGTGGATCAATGTTGTGTAGGCAAGAACCATGTGTTGAAGCTTTATGAAGTTCATCTTCTGATGATGGAGGAACATCAAATGAATTTTTATTTCTACTGTAACATACATTATCAAATCTGAAAACATAATCAATGATGGAAAGAATATCTATGCATACTCCTTCCCAAGGAGAAACAATAAACTCAACAGGATCAATTTCTTTTCTAGCTGCAATGTGGTGTACTAGTTCTTGTACTTTCTTCTCAAACTGATGTAGAACCTTTCTGATATTTAAAATGAGAAATTGGGGTTTGTAGTGTCTTTTGTGCATCCAAAGGTTGGGAATATGATGTAGGATATGTAATGACCTACATATCATACTGTAAATCATCTTCTAAATCAGAATCTAAAAGATTTGAATGATTGTGGAAATACCTTTCAGAAGACAAGTCAGAAACTAGTAAAAAATGACTAGTTCTGAGAGTAGACTTGGATGAGCTCAGTGAAGATTGTTCCAAGGAAGAGGTGGAGGTTTCTGATTCTGATATATCAGAGAGATCAGAATTATATTTCACTGTAGCACTTAAAGCATAAACATTATTACCTTTGGGAGAGGCTTGGAGACAGAGTTCTTGTTCTACAACAACCTTTCCTTGTTCTTTCTTTGCAAAGTCAGGAACATCTATGTTATTCTCTTCAAGAATCTTAGCCATGATGTCTAATTTCTTCTTGAAGAAAGATTTCTCAGGATGAGTGCCTTTGCAACAATAAGAACACTTGGGCTTCTCCTTCTTCATCTTCTTTGATTTGGAATCTCCATCAAAATCCTCTTCATCTGACAATATCTTATGTTTGGATTTGTCATTCTTGAAACTCTTTGCTCCAGGAGCAACAAGTGGAAAGTCTTTGGAGGGTGATTGATCGCTCATTTGGACCAGCTGGTCCTTTTCTTGAGTGAGCGAATCAATGAATGTATCTAAGGTTTGAATCTTCCACTTGGGAACTGCAAGTCTTGTAGAATGAAAAGTAGACACAAATACTGAGTATTCAGAGCTCTGTTTTGATAGAATGGGAAGGATTAATTGCTCATCCTTCTTCTCTATACCACATTGCTTGATTTGAAGCACTAGGTTCTTGAATTTTGACATGAACTCCTCCATAGAATCAAAATTACTTGGACTAAGAGAGATCAGCTCAATCTCCAACAAATTACCTCTGAGCTCGTCCTGTTTTCCAATGAGAGACTCTAGCTTTGTCCACACTTTATTTGGAGTTGATAGAGAATCGATATGGAATAGAAGATCTGAAGATATAGAAATAAAAAGTAACCCATAAGCTTCATCAATCCTATTGAACCATTTGGATTTTAATGCAACAGCTCCTGGCTCAGTTTCAAGCCCCAAAGTGACTCTATACAATCTTTTGCTCCAAAGTTGGATGATCATATGCGCCTTCCAGTCAAATAAATTGAAGGGAGTGAGAGTCACAGCCTTGGATTGATTTTTCTCGATTCTGATGCGCTCCTGGTAATGGTAATACCTACAAAAAACACTCTTGGAAATTGTTTTTAATCAAGCTAGCTCTGATACCATGTGAGATTTTCAATTACCAGGAACTAGATTCATAAGACAATTTCACCATGGAATATTTTAGACAATGAGAGAAGAAGAATAGAGAGAATAAATTATGGAAAACACTCTGTATCTTATTCATTGATATGATAACAATATGTAATACATCCTCCATTGAGAAATTCGAATTGCTTTGAAGCAATATGAAAAGAGCAAAAAGAAAGGCTTAGAAAAGACAATAAACCCCCTAGGTGGCAAAAGCAGTTTCCAAAACTCTGCTAGCGGCTCCTGAATTTGGCAAGTATGGTATGCAGCTCATGAGTGAGGTAAATGGAATGTAATGATGGCTTTAGAAGGTTAGATATGATGTGGAGGTCGAATTGGTCAAGTGGCAAAAGATTCCAAGTAAAATAGCTTTATCTCTTCCACTAGAAAGTAGAAAAAATAGGACAAAGCTAACTAAAACTGGATAGTGTCTTTCTAATTCAGGAATGGAATAAAATTATACAGAATCCAAGGAAATCTTATCCAGAATCTATCCAAATTCTTTTTTGTGAATGAGGATAGCATATGTTCCACTAAAAGACAAAACTGGCCTATTCTACCTAGTCAAAACTCAGGAAATTGATCACAAATGATTAATTAATTTTATCCTAAGTCTAGAATGACATAGTGGGTTTTTTAAATGTTCCAACACCCCCCCTTAAGCCTGACTTTATGTGATGGGAATTAGAAAAATATCATAGATATAGGGCCCAAGAAACAAGCCATATGGTCACCCAAATACAAAAACAAGTAGTCCATGTAAACCTAGGAAACATGGAAAACCTCGTGGGAACAAAACCCTGCCTCAACAATGGACATGCTTGATGTCTTCATACTATCATGTTGCTCATTTGAATGAGCTGAATGATATAAATGAGTTGAATGGGCTGCTTCCGAGTAACTGACTTGATGAAGAGATTGTGGATGTTATGATCATGCATCAGTGCATCAATGTTGTGTAGGCAAGAACCATGTGTTGAAGCTCTATGAAGTTCATCTTCTGATGATGGAGTAGCATCAAATGAATTTTTCTTGTTGCTGTAGCATACATAATAAAATCTGAAAACATAATCAATGATGGAAAGAATATCTATGCATACTCCTTCCCAAGGAGAAACAATGAACTCAACAGGATCAAGTTCTTTTGTAGTCGCAATGTGGTGTACTAGTTCTTGTACTTTCTTCTCAAACTGATGTAGAACCTTTCTAATATTTAAAATGAGATCATGCAGCTCTGAAATATCAGAATGTAATTCATATGGAGCAGCAACCAGTAAAGAAGTAGAGTCTCCATGATCGAACATAATTTCAGTAGAAAAAATTTGATAAACTAGATCACCCGGACAGCTGAGCGAGCCTAGAGAGTGTGAGGACTTGACTTTTGAACAATGAGTGATGGGGTCATGTCTAGATGTGTCGAATATTAGTCCAAATAATGCCAAAACAATGGCTATCCAACCAATGAAAGATATGCAAGACAAAAGTGTGAGGCAAGTGACACAGTGTAGGAAAACATAGAATTGTGTAGTTTCTTAACTGGAGAACTTGGCGTTTGTACTGTCTTTTGTGCATCCAAAGGTTGGGAATATGATGTGGGATATGTAATGTCATGCATATCAGACTGTAAATCATCTTCTAAATCAGAATCTAAAAGATTGAATGATGGTGGAAAGACCTTTCAGAAGACAAGTCAGAAGCTAGTAAAAAATGACTAGTTTTGAGAGTAGACTTGGATGAACTGACTGAAGATTGTTCCAAGGAAGATGTGGAGGTTTCCAATTCTAATATATCAGAGACATCGGAATTATATTTCACTCTAGCACTCAAATCATGAACATTATTACCTTTGGGAGAGGCTTGGAGACAGAGTTCTTGTTCTACAACAATCTTTCCTTGTTCTTTGTTTGCAAAGTCAGGAACATCTATGTTATGCTCTTCAAGCATCTTGGCCATGATGTCTAATTTATTCTTGATTCAATATTTCTCAGGATGAGTGCAATTGCAGCAATAAGAACACTTGGGCTTCTCCTTGTTCATCTTCTTGGATTTGGAATCTCCATCAGAATCCTCTTCATCTGACAATATCTTGTGTTTGGATTTGTCATTATTGAAACTCTTTGTTCCATGAGCAACAAGTGCAAAGTCTTTGGAGGGTGATTAATCCCTCATTTGGACCAGCTTGTCCTTTTCTTGAGTGACCAAATAAATGAATGCATCCAAGGTTGGCATATTCCACTTGGGAACTGCAAGTCTTGTAGAATGAAAAGTAGACACACATACTGAGTATTCAGAGCTCTGTTTTGGTAGAATGGTAAGAATTAATTGCTCATCCTTCATCTCTATACCACATTGCTTGAGTTGAAGCACTAGGTTCTTTAATTATGATATGAACTCTTCCATAGAATCGAAATTACTTGGACTAAGAGAGATCATCTCAATCTCCAACAAATGACCTCTGAGCTCGTCCTGTTTTCCAAAGAGAGACTCTAGCTTTGTCCACACTTCATTTAGAGTTGATAGAGAATCAATATGGAATAAAAGATCTAGAGATATAGAGAGGAAAAGTAACCCATAAGCTTCATCAATCCTATTGAACCATTTGGATTTTAATGCAATAGCTCCTGGCTCAGTTTCAAGCCCCATAGTGACTCTATACAATCCTTTGCTCCGAAGCTGGATGATCATATGCGCCTTCCAGTCAAAGAAATTGAAGGGAGTGAGAGTCACAGCTTTGGCTTGATTTTTTTCCATACTGATGCGCTCCTAGTAATGGTAATACCTGCAAAAAACACTCTTGGAAATTTCTTTGAATCAAGATAGCTCTGATACCATGTGAGATTTTCAATTACTAGGAACTAGATTCATAAGACAATTTCACCATTGAATATTTTAGACAATGAGAGAAGAAGAATAGAGAGAATAAATTATGGAAAAAACTCTCTATATTATTCATTAATATGATAACAATATATAATACATCCTCCATTGAGAAAATCGAATTTCTTTGAAGCAATATGGAAAGAGCAAAATGAAAGGCTTAGAAAAGACAAAAAAAACCCTAGGTGGCAAAAGCAGTTTCCAAAACTCTGCTAGAGGCTCACGAATTTGGCAAGTATGGTATGGCAGCACATGAGTGAGGTAAATGGAATATAATGATGGATTTAGAAGGTTATATATGATGTGAAGGTCGAATTGGTCAAATGGCAAAAGATTCCAAGTAAACTAGCTTTATCTTTTCCACTAGAAAGTAGAAAAAACAGGACAAAGCTAACTAAAACTGGATAGTGTCTTTCTAATTCAGGAATGGAATAAAATCAGATAGAATCCAAGGAAATCTTATCTAGAATCTAGCCAAATTCTTTTTTGTGAATGAGGATAGCATGCATTCCATGAAAAGACAAAACTGGCCTATTCTACCTAGTCAAAACTTAGGAAATTAATCATAAATGATTAATTAATTTTATCCTATGTCTAGAATTACATAGTGGGTTTTTTAAATGTTCCAACACCCCCCCTTAAGCCTGACTTTATGTGATGGGAATTAGAAAAATATTAGAAATATAGGGCCCAAGCAACAAGGCATATGGTCATCCCAATACAAAAATTACTAGTCCATGTAAACCAAGGAAATAGGGAAAACCTTGTGGGAATAAAACGCTCCCTCAAAAATGGACATGCTTGATGTCTTCATTCTGTCATGTTGCTCATTTGAATGAGATGAATGAGATAAATGAGTTGAATGGGATGCTTCCGAGTAACGGACTTGATGAAGAGATTGTGGATGTCATTGTCACATCCCCTCCCATCATACCAATGAAATGGAGAGGATCATGATGCTAAAATTGGGCATCTAGCCCCATGAACTTACTAAATAAGCATTCACATAATATAAAAGAACATATGGACATGTATAATTATAAGAAAACATAGCGGAAGTAATTTGAACAACACATCCATCATACATTCACGATATTCATCAAATAAATAAATGCAAAGTTAACACAAGAGAGTACTTATCTTATAACAAAGTAGTCTCAAGCAACCAGCTATGGATCTGCAACATTCCACCCAACCATAGGCCAGTTGTGCTTATCAACCTCTTGATACAACTGCCACCCCTAAGCTGGGCATGATCTCTACAAGGAACTAGGGAACAACAGACTCACACAAAGCCAAGCATACACCAAGATGAGCCAAGCCAATCTATAATTGTGTTTATCAGGATTCTAGGAAATAGAAAGGAAGAATTGCTAAGCTAGTGAGCTCAAGCACAGAGCCAAGGATACCTCTACAAGATCTATCTAACTTGGCCCCCACAATACCTACACACCCAACAAAAGGAAGAATTCTCTTCACTGCTACATAGTCCCTCAAGCCATACCTTCCTTTCTAATGCTTTCAGGGTGTGCATAGAAAAGTAGCCAAATCCCTCTTGATCTTCTTGAGAGGTTACTCCCTTCACTAGGTTTATCAAGCCAATTCTGTCCACTACCACTCCAAGTTTCTTGCTCACAGATTCAAACCAAAACAATGATGCACATAACAGCAGAACCACAATGATTGGGCATGATACAAACGTTTTAACCATGAGATACCCACAGATGGGGTTTCTACCAGCCCAGAAAAATGTGGGAAGATCCAAAACGAAAATGGCAATTGGGGATTCAACCCTGGAGAACAAAAACCGTTTTCAGAAAAACGCCCATGGGTATTTTGGGGCAAAAACGACCTCCCTCACAGTCCCAAATTGTGGCCCTCGTCTCCCAGCTGTTGTACAATGCAAAAACAAGCTCCTAGGCATGGAAAAATGCAGGAAATTGGTAAAAAACATGATGGGGAAAGACCCAGTAGTTCAAACTTCCTGAGAGAGGAAAGACTATAGGTTCTGAATGGCTTTGGGCACCATTTCGTGGGTGTTTTCATGCCCCAGAAGAAAAATTACTTTTTTCCAGGTTGATGGCTTGCCCATGCACGAAATTGACTGCCATACCTCTTCATTCCCAAGGCATTAACTGCCTCAACCAATTTCTGGAAGAATTAAATGATTGGGTGCATAACCCAAAATGGGTAGTTGGTGGTTTATGGGTTTTCTCATTGACACATGGATTAACACCATTGGCTCAAGGGTTTGAATAATTTCCCTCCCTATTCCATGTAGAATCATGCCCCAATCTCTTTGTTGCATTGCATAGCTAGTTGTGGGTTTTTCATTAAAATTCGTATTTACATGATGTCTTAATTTACATTGTGCCTATCTAGCACAAGAACCGTAGGCATCTATTTTTAATTGTCGATACATAAAATGCTAAATCAATGGTGGGGCCTTGGCCTTGATCTCCTCACCATGATTAGATAACAATATTTACATCATTTATGATTTAATGCGAAGGGGGTCAAAATGGGGACGTGACAGTCATGATCATGCATCAGTGCATCGATGTTGTGTAGGCAAGAACCATGTGTTGAAGCTCTATGAAGTTCATCTTCTTATGATGCAGGAGCATCAAATGAATTTTTCTTGCTGCTATAACATACATAATCAAATATGAAAATATAATCAATGATGGAAAGAAGATCTATGCATACTCCTTCCAAGGAGAAACAATGAACTCAACAGGATCAATTTCTTTTGTAGCTGCAATGTCGTGTACTAGTTCTTGTACTTTCTTCTCAAACTGATGTAGAACCTTTATGATATTTAAAATGAGATCATGCAGCTCTGAAATATCAGAATGTAATTCATATGGAGCAGCAACCAGTAAAGATGTGGGGTCTCCATGATCAAACATAATTTCAGTAGAAAAAATTTGAGAAACTAGATCACCCGGACAGCTGAGCGAGCCTGGAGATTGTGAGGACTTGACTTTTGAACCATGAGCGATGGGGTCATGTCCATATGTGTGGAATATCAGTCCAAATAATTCCAAAACAATGGCTGTCCAACCAATAAAAGATATGCAAGACAAAAGTGCAACAGAGGCAAGTGACACAGTGTAGGAAAACATAGAATTGTGTAGTTTCTTAACTGGAGAACTTGGGGTTTGTTGGGTCTTTTGTGCATCCAAAGGTTGGGAATATGATGTGGGATATGTAATGACCTGTATATCAGACTGTAAATCATCTTCTAAATTAGAATCTAAAAGATTTGAATGATGGTGGAAAGGCCTTTTAAAAGACAAGTCAGAAGCTAGTAAAAAATGACTAGTTTTGAGAGTAGACTTGGATGAACTGACTGAATATTGTTCCAAGGAAGAGGTGGAGGTTTCTGATTCTGATATATCAGAGACATCAGAATTATATTTCACTCTAGCACTCAAAGCATAAACATTATTACCTTTGGGAGAGGCTTGGAGATCGAGTTCTTGTTCTACAACAACCTTTCCTTGTTCTTTCTTTGCAAAGTCAGGAACATCTATGTTATGCTCTTCAAGCATCTTGGTCATGATGTCTAATTTCTTCTTGAAACAATATTTCTTAGGATGAGTGCCTTTGCAGCAATAAGAACACTTGGGCTTCTCCTTCTTCATCTTCTTGGATTTGGAATCTCCATCAGAATCCTCTTCATCTGACAATATCTTCTGTTTGGATTTCTCATTCTTGAAACTCTTTGCTCCATGAGCAACAACTGCAAAGTATTTGGAGGGTGATTGATCCCTCATTTGGACCAGCTTGTCCTTTTCTTGAGTGAGCGAATCAATGAATGCATCCAAGGTTGGCATCTTCCACTTGGGAACTACAATTCTTGTAGAATGAAAAGTAGACGCAAATACTGAATATTCAGAGCTCAGTTTTGACAGAATGGTAAGGATTAATTGATCATCCTTCTTCTCTATACCACATTGCTTGAGTTGAAGCACAAGGTTCTGGAATTTTGATATGAACTCCTCCATAGAATCGAAATTACTTGGACTAAGAGAGATCAGTTCAATCTCCAACAAATGACCTCTGAGCTCGTCCTGTTTTCCAAAGAGACACTCTAGCTTTGTCCATACTTCATTTCGAGTTGATAGAGAATCGATATGGAATAGAAGATCTAGATATACAGAGAGACAAAGTAACCCATAAGCTTCATCAATCCTATTGAACCATTTGGATTCTAATGCAACAGCTCCTGGCTCAGTTTCAAGCCGCATAGTGACTCTATACAATCCTTTGCTCTGAAGCTGGATGATCATATGCGCCTTCCAATCAAAGAAATTGAAGGGAGTGGGAGTCACAGCTTCAACTTGATTTTTATCCATACTGATGCACTCTTGGTAATGGTAATACCTGCAAAAGACACTCTTGGAAATTGTTTTGAATCAAGCTAGCTCTGATACCATGTGATATTTTCAATTACTAGGAACTAGATTCATAAGACAATTTCACCATGGAATATTTTAGACAATGAGAGAAGAAGAATAGAGAGAATAAATTATGGAAAACACTATGTATCTTATTCATTGATATGATAACAATATATAATACATCCTCCATTGAGAAATTCAAATTGCTTTGAAGCAATATGGAAAGAGCAAAAAGAAAGGCTTAGAAAAGACAAAAAAACCCATAGGTGGCAAAAGCAGTTTCCAAAACTGTGCTAGAGGCTCACAAATTTCGCAAGTATGATATGGCAGATAATGAGTGAGGTAAATGGAATGTAATGTTGGCTTTATAAGGTTAGATATGATGTGGAGGTCGAATTTGTCAAGTGGCAAAAGATTCCAAGTAAACTAGCTTTATCTTTTCCACTAGAAAGCAGAAAAAACAGGACAAACCAAACTAAAACTGGATAGTTTCTTTCTAATTTAGGAATGGAATAAAATTAGACAAAATCCAAGCAAATCTTATCCAGAATCTATCCAAATTAGTTTTTGTGAATGAGGATAGCATGCGGTCCACTAAAAGACAAAACTGACCTATTCTACCTAGTCAATAGTCAGGAAATTAATCATAAATGATTAATTAATTTTATCGTAAGTCTAGAATGACATAGTAGGTTTTTTAAATGATCCAACACCTCCCCTTAAGTGTAACTTTATGTGATGGGAATTAGAAAAATATCAAAAATATAGGGCCCAAGCAACAAGGCATATGGTCACCCCAATACAAAAATAACTAGTCCATGTAAACCAAGGAAACAGGGAAAACCTCGTGGGAACAAAACCCTCCCTTAAAACTGGACATGCTTGATGTCTTCATACTGTCATGTTGCTCATTTGAATGAGCTGAATGAGATAAATGAGCTGAATGGGCTGCTTCCGAGTAACTGACTTGATGAAGAGATTGTGGATGTCATGATCATGCATCAGTGCATCGATGTTGTGTAGGCAAGAACCATGTGTTGAAGCTCTATGAAGTTCATATTCTGATAATGGAGGAGCATAAAATGAATTTTTCTTTCTGCTGTAACATACATAATAAAATCTGAAAGCATAATCAATGATGGAAAGAAGATCTATGCATACTTCTTCCCAAGGAGAAACAATGAACTCAATAGGATCAATTTCTTTTGTAGCTGCAATGTGGTGTACTAGTTCTTGTACTTTCTTCTCAAACTGATGTAGAACCTTTCTGATATTTAAAGTGAGATCATGCAGTTCTGAAATATCATAATGTAATTTATATGGAGCAGCAACTAGTAAAGATGTGGAGTCTCCATGATCGAACATAATTTCAGTAGAAAAAATTTTAGAAACTAGATCACTCGGACAGCTGAGCGAGCCTAGAGAGTGTGAGGACTTGACTTTTGAACCATGAGTGATGGGGTCATGTCCAGATGTGTGGAATATCAGTCCAAATTATGCCAAAACAATGGGTGTCCAACGAATGAAAGATATGCAAGACAAAAGTGCAACAGAGGCAAGTGACATAGTGTAGAAAAACATAGAATTGTGTAGTTTCTTAACTCGAGAACTTGGGGTTTGTAGGTTCTTTTATGCATCCAAAGGTTGGGAATATGATGTGGGATATGTAATTACCTACATATCAGACTATAAATCATCCTCTAATTCAGAATCTAAAAGATTCGAATGATGGTGGAAAGACCTCTCAGAAGACAAGTCAGAAGCTAGTAAAAAATGACTAGTTTTGAGACTAGACTTGGATGAAATGACTGGAGATTTTTCAAAGGAAGAGGTGGAGTTTTTTGATTCTGATATATTAGAGACATCAGAATTATATTTCACTCTATCACTTAAAGTGAAAACATTATTACTTTTGGGAGAGGCTTGGAGACAGAGTTCTTGTTCTACAACAACCTTGCCTTGTTCTTTCTTTGCAAAGTCAGTAACATCTATGTTATGCTCTTCAAGAATCTTGGCCATGATGTCTAATTTCTTCTTGAATCAAGATTTCTCAGGATGAGTGCCTTTGCAGCAATAAGAACACTTGGGCTTCTCCTTCTTCATCTTCTTGGATTTGGAATCTCCATCAGAATCCTCATCATCTGACAATATCTTCTGTTTGGATTTGTCATTCTTCAAACTCTTTCCATGAGCAACAACTACAAAGTATTTGGAGGGTGATTGATCCCTCATTTGGACCAGCTTGTCCTTTTCTTGAGTGAGCAAATCAATGAATGCATCCAAGGTTGGCATCTTCCACTTGGGAACTGCAAGTCTTGTAGAATGAAAAGTAGACACAAATACTGAGTATTCAGAGCTCAGTTTTGATAGAATGGTAAGGATTAATTGCTCATCCTTCTTCTCTATTCCACATTGCTTGAGTTAAAGCACTAGGTTCTTGAATTTTGATATGAACTCCTCCATAGAATTGAAATTACTTGCAATAAGAGAGATCAGCTCAATCTCCAACAAATGACCTCTGAGCTCGTCCTGCTTTCCAAAGAGAGACTCTAGCTTTGTCCACACTTCATTTGAAGTTGATAGAGAATCGATATGGAATAGAAGATCTAGAGATACAGAGAGACAAAGTAACCCATAAGATTCATCAATCCTATTGAACCATTTGGATTTTAATGCAACAACTCCTGGCTCAGTTTCAAGCCCCATAGTGACTCTATACAATCCTTTGCTCCGAAGCTGGATGAACATATGTGCCTTCCAATCAAAGAAATTTAAGGTAGTGAGAGTCACAACTTTGGCTTGATTTTTCTCCATACTGATGTGCTCCTGGTAATGGTAATACCTGCAAAAGACACTCTTGAAAATTGTTTTGAATCAAGCTAGCTCTAATACCATGTGAGATTTTCAATTACTAGGAACTAGATTCATAAGACAATTTCACCATGGAATATTTTAGACAATGAGAGAAGAAGACTAGAGAGAATAAATTATGGAAAACACTCTGTATCTTATTCATCGATATGATAACAATATATAATACATACTCCATTGAGAAAATCGAATTGCTTTGAAGCAATATGGAAAGAGCAAAAAGAAAGGCTTAGAAAAGACAAAAAAACCCCTCGGTGACAAAAGCAGTTTCCAAAACTGTGCTAGAGGCTCACGAATTTGGAAAGTATGGTATGGAAGCTCATGAGTGAGGTAAATCGAATGTAATGATGGCTTTAGAAGGTTAGATATGATGTGGAGGTCGAATTGGTCAAGTGGCAAAAGATTCCAAGTAAACTAGCTTTATCTTTTCCACTAGAAAGCAGAGAAAACAGGACAAAGCTAACTAAAACTGGATAGTGTCTTTCGAATTCAGGAATGGAATAAAATCAGATAGAATCCATGAAAATCTTATCTAGAATCTACCCAAATTCGTTTTTGTGAATGAGGATAGCATGCAGTCCACTAAAATACAAAATTGGCCTATTCTACCTAGTCAAAACTCAGGAAATTAATCATAAATGATTAATTAATTTTATCTTATGTCTAGAATGACATAGTGGGTTTTTTAAATGTTCCTACACCTCCCCTTACTCCTGACTTTATGTGATGGGAATTAGAAAAATATCAGAAATATAGGGCCCAAGCAACAAGGAATATGGTCACCCCAAAACAAAAATAACTAGTCCATGTAAACCGAGGAAACAGGGAAAACCTCATGGGAACAAAACCCTCCCTAAAAAATGGACATGCTTGATGTCTTCATACTATCATGTTGCTCATTTGGATGAGCTGAATGAGATAAATGAGCTGAATGGGCTGCTTCTGAGTAACTGACTTGATGAATAGATTGTGGATGTCATGATCATGCATCAGTGCATCGATGTTGTGTAGGAAAGAACCATGTGTTGAAGCTCTATGAAGTTCATCTTCTGATGATGGAGGATCATCAAATGAATTTTTCTTGCCGTTTTAATATACATAATCAAATCTGAAAACATAATCAATGATGGAAAGAGGATCTATGCATACTCCTTCCCAAGGAGAAACAATGAACTCAACAGGATCAATTTCTTTTGTAGCTGCAATGTGGTGTACTAGTTCTTGTACTTTCTTCTCAAACTGATGTAGAACCTTTCTGATATTTAAAATGAGATTATTCAGCTCTGAAATATCAGAATGTAATTCATATCGAGTAGCAACTAGTAAAGATGTGGAGTCTCCATGATCGAACATAATTTGAGTAGAAAAAATTTGAGAAACTAGATCACCCGGACAACTGAGCGAGCTTGGAGAGTGTGATGACTTGACTTTTGAACCATGAGTGATGGGGTTTTGTCCAGATGTGTGGAATATCAGTCCAAATAATTCCAAAACAATGGATTTCCAACAAATGAAATATATACAAGACAAAAGTGCAACAGAGGCAAGTGACACAGTGTAGGAAAACATAGAATTGTGTAGTTTCTTAACTGGAGAACTTGCGGTTTGTAGGGTATTTTTTGCATCCAAAGGTTGGGAATATGATGTGGGATATGTAATGACCTACATATCAGACTGTAAATCATCTTCTAAATCAGAATCTAAAATATTTAAATGATGGTGGAAAGACCTTTCAGAAGACAAGTCAGAAGCTAGTAAAAAATGACTAGTTTTAAGAGTAGACTTGGATGAACTGATTGAAGATTGTTCCAAGGTAGAGGTGGAGGTTTCTGATTCTGATATATCAGAGACATCATAATTATATTTCACTCTAGCACTCAAAGCATAAACATTATTACCTTTGGGAGAGGCTTGGAGACAGAGTTCTTGTTCTACAACAACCTTGCCTTGTTCTTTCTTGGTAAAGTCAGTAACATCTATGTTATGCTCTTCAAGCATCTTGGCCATGATGTCTAATTTCTTCTTGAAGCAAGATTTCTCAAGATGAGTGCCTTTGCAGAAATAAGAACACTTGGGCTTCTCCTTCTTCATCTTCTTGGATTTGGAATCTCCATTAGAATCCTCTTCATCTGACAATATCTTATATTTTGATTTGTCATTCTTGAAACTCTTTGCTCCAGGAGCAACAAGTGAAAAGTCTTTGGAGGGTGATTGATCGCTCATTGGGACCAGCTTGTCCTTTTCTTGAGTGAGCAAATCAATGACTGCATCTAAGGTTGGCATCTTCCACTTGGGAACTGCAAGTCTTGTAGAATGAAATTTAGACACAAATACTGAGTATTCAGAGCTCAGTTTTGATAGAATGGTAAGGATTAATTGCTCATCCTTCTTCTCTATACCACATTGCTTGAGTTGAAGCACTAGGTTCATGAATTTTGATACAAACTCCTCCATAGAATCGAAATTACTTGGACTAAGAGAGATCAGCTCAATCTCCAACAAATTATCTCTGAGCTCAACCTGTTTTCCAAAGAGGGACTCTAGCTTTGTCCACACTTCATTTGTAGTTGATAGAGAATCGATATGGAATAGAAGATCTGGAGATACAGAGAGGCAAAGTAACCCATAAGATTAATCAATCCTTTTGAACCATTTGGATTTTAATGCAACAGCTCCTGGCTCAGTTTCAAGCCCCATAGCGACTCTATACAATCTTTTTCTCCGAAGCTGGATGATCATATGCACCTTCCAGCCAAAGAAATTGAAGGGAGATAGAGTCACAGCCTTGGCTTGATTTTTCTCCATACTAATGCGCTCCTGGTAATGGTAATAACTGCAAAAAACACTCTTGGAAATTGTTTTGAATGAAGCTAGCTCTAATACCATGTGAGATTTTCAATTACTAGGAACTAGATTCATAAGACAATTTCACCATGGAATATTTTAGACAATGAGAGAAGAAGAATAGAGAGAATAAATTATGGAAAACATTCTGTATCTTATTCATTGATATGATAACAATATGTAATACATCCTCCATGGATAAAATCGAATTGCTTTGTAGCAATATGGAAAGAGAAAAAAGAAAGGCTTAGAAAAGACGAAAAACCCCCTAGGTGGCAAAAGTAGTTTCCAAAACTCTGCTAGAGGCTGACGAATTTGGAAAGTATGGTATGGAAGCTCATGAGTGAGGGAAATGGAATGTAATGATGGATTAAGATGGTTAGATATGATGTGGAGGTCGAATTGGTCAAGTGGCAAAAGATTCCAAGTAAACTAGCTTTATCTTTTCCACTAGAAAGCAAGAAAAACATGACAAAGCTAACTAAAACTGGATAGTGTCTTTCTAATTCAGGAATGGAATAAAATCAGACAGAATCCAAGGAAATATTATCCAGAATCTATTCAAATTTGTTTTTGTGAATGAGGATAGCATATGGTCCACTAAAAGACAAAACTAGCCTATTCTACCTACTCAAAACTCAGGAAATTAATTGTAAATTATTAATTAATTTTATCCTAAGTCTAGAATGACATAGTGGGTTTTTTAAATGTTCCAACAGTGTAAAATTTGCAAAGATGTAAAGTAGATCCAAATGAAGTTAAAGATCAGTCATGGATATTTCAAATCAGGGATCTATGAGCGAAGATTCTCTCAAACTAGAAGGTCTATCAGAACTTGAAGAAAAAATTTAAAAGAGAAAGCAAATTTGGAACAATTCATAAAAATTTTGGAAGGTCCTTCCAATGGGAGATATCTTTGATCCAAGTGATGCAAAAAAATTTCAAAGGTTCTAAAAAAGGAGTAATATACTAAGTATGATCAGCAAAAAGATCTTGGGATAAAGAACACATTCAAAGATGTAATAGATCCATCACAATTTGACAAAGAAATTCAAATTTGGGGCAGATTTGAAAGTTATTGGAAGATGAGTCCAAAGGTAAAGATCTAAGCCCAAACAATGCAAAGCATATGAACACTTATCAAATGAATGATAGAATGATCATGAGAAGCAAAAGGAGCTTCCAAAACAGGTTTTCAAATGCACTTTCTAAGCCTTCAAAACATATCTAAAACAAGTCTCTTACAAACTAGTTGGATGAGCTGAAAATTGGAAACATAAGATGTGAATATTTAAAGCCAAGAAACATGAGGAAAGGAGGGATTTAACATGAGTGAGAGGCTGATCATAAGCATCAAAATAAGCTTCTAAAAAGTTCTCCAAACATACATATCAAGCCTTCCAACAGGTTCAAACTTGAAGAGATCTTATCATACATTTCAGCATGTGCCCATTTATGAAGCAAAACAGAATTGAAATTTTCAGCAAATATATGAGCAAAGGAGGGATCTGATTTGATCAAAGGAGGATGGAAATTCAATTTAATCAAATCCTAAACCAAAGAATACAACAACACCACTCCAAAGGAAGCAAAACCAAGCATCAAAGGCTGCAAAAATCCCCAAAAACGAGTTCTAGAATGCACAAACCACTAGTACAAAATGAGAGATAAGTGACCAAGTGACCAAAAAATTTGGTCGCCGCAGTTTTTTTAAGGGAAAAATGACCAAAATTGAGAAATTTTAAGTGAGCTAACTAAAAATATCCAAGATAAATGACCAATTTGGTCATGGTATAAGAACTAAACTAAAAATGACCAAGATAAATGACCAATTTGGTCATGGGATAAAAACTAAACTAAAAATGACCACATAACAATTGGTCATTTATTTGGTCATTTTTAGTTGTGTCACTCCGACAATGGAAAATAACAATTTTGACAATGAATTTGTATAATTTACTAAATTATAACACTGTAGATGGATTCAGAGAAGTTTTGAATCCATATGCAGTGTTGGAATTTAGTAAATTGTAGGCCCCCTCATGTGTCACGACTCAGCATTAATGCACGAAGCATATTTTCACCACTTACATTAATGATGACCTTATACGTAGTCTTCGATTCTTGGAGTAGAAGCAATTTGCTTATAAGCTTTACATTCTTCCCAAGTTATCATAATTAATTTTCAATACATCTATGGTACAAGCATTAATAAAAACCATCCTAAGTTGAGATATCACAAGTACCATATAACAATTGGTCATTTTAAGTTGTGTCATTGTGAAAATGGAAAATTACAATTTTGACAATGAATTTGTACAATTTACTAAATTTTAACACTGCAGATCAATTCAGAGATCCATCTGCAGTGTTAAAATTTAGTAATGGATTCATATAATATCCAGTTCAATGTGCTTATCATGTCCATATCTTATTGCACCAATTATGTTTCAGTATTATCCCTTCAATAGATCCAACAAGTTGCCTCATGTGCATCATCATAGTGTGTTGGTTGAGTTGAGTCGAGTCGAGTCTTGGATATTTGTCATATTTCTACTTACAAATTAAGTATCAAAGCATAGAAATATTACCACCTTCTAACTTTATTTAATATAGTTCATCATCATTATTTAATATTTAAGACAATTTTATATTAATTTTTTTTATTCCTATAAATTTAAATTTATAGTTAAAATAATTATTTTTAAAAATTTCCATTTTGCATTTCATATTATAATTTTATACACCATAGTGAATTATTCTAATGTAAAGCATATAAACTTTTACAATTTTAAATGAAATTTAACATTAATTAAAAATAAATTAATATAAAATAAAATTATATAATATAAATATATAATTAAATGTCAAATAAATATCGACCTATAACCAAATCGTTACAGAAGAAGGATAGATATAGAATAGTGTCTTCAACACCTTTCTCATAAAAAAGCCAAAATTAATGATCAATTTGATCACATTGATAATCTAGCATCAAAACCTCCTAGATTAGGATTTGATCACATTGTAAGAGTGGAAACCCACCAATAAAATGCCATTTGGCAGGTTTTACTACCCAGAACAAATGGTTGTTTGAGGATTTCTTTACTAAATTTTCCAATTTTCCTTGGAAGAAAGAGTTTGTAAATATGAGCTTCGATGTGACTTGGATTATTGCTGCTCATCTGGATGCATTTGCGCTTCATTCCTTGATCCAATGCTAAACTATTATGCATCTGTTAGTCACTAGTTGTTTTGCTCGTAGGTTGTCCGAGCTAAATCTCAATCTTCATAGATTCTTTCGTTACATGAGCAAATAAAGGAACACACAACATGTAAACTCATTCTCATCCTTACATTCTAATATTATTGCTTCTCTTCCTCCTTGTAAATGCTCATGAACCACTTGTATGGGAGACTAAACACTCGGTACATATAGCTAAGATTGATCTTGATCATACACCAAGTGATCAAGCATAAAACCATATTTAATTGGGTAGACATCATATCTAACAACCTTGCTCGATGCATTTGAGAATCCAAAACCCCCTGAGATGGTAGTGTGCCTAAGTTTAACATGGCATCCTACCTTATGAGTTGCATGTGTGCTTTCTTAAACGCATCTATATTTAATCCCATTTTCTAGTCTACCTTTGCGCCAATGCACACCTACTTTCAAGGCTTATGTATAAGAATATATCCCTAAGAATACTCCACCAATATATGTGGCTTTGTTCTTGTCCCCTTTTATGAGAGGATCCATGGAAATAAGTTCATGTGTTTCTCAAGGGAGGATATTAAGGTGTTAAGGTAAATTGGCTACTGGTACTTTTTGGAAATAAGTAACTACATAAGAGTATACAAGGTGTCCATTGCTCCTCACACTTTTCCCAAGCATGTGCTAGTTCCACTACTAATCCAAGAGATTGCCTTTCAAACTAGATTACATGGGGTGGCAATGACATTTAAAAAGAGAAAAAAAACTATATCCTAAGTTACCTATAAAGATAGTACTAATCAAATATTTTACTTAACACACGAGGATAAATTATCCCCAGAGTTCAAGACATACAATTTCCACTTAGAGCTAATTAAGTCGATGACACTCATCAAGTAGTTTAGAAGTTATTTATATCTCAATCCTTGGTTTGAGGTCATGTTAGTAGAAGAATGAATATGAATAATTATACAAAAGAGATTCAGATCACATGGAGGTGGAAATGGGAAGGATTAAGTGCATAGAAGTGCTCACATCTCCACCCCTAGTAGATCCAGGGCCATAAATTGAGCCCCCTATGACATTTGGAACCTTACTTATTATGACCATTAAGAAGCTGAGGCAAAGATTAAATATCATAAAGGAAGTTCCAACAGTCAATATACCAATAGATGTTCTAGGAACTAGTGCCACAAGGGAAATTAAACCATAAAACATTCAAATCCTTGAAGAATTTGGATGCTCAATTCCCAAGGAAGTTTCAAAGGAGAATAATTTGGTCACAAGCCACAATGACCATCTTCAATTATGTGATGGGAAAATCATAGCCGAGGGTTGAATCAATAGGAATTAAGATGAAGGTGCCATAGTGGAAGCAACAAACAATGCAATGAGGTTGGCATAGTGGTTCACAGAGGAGCTAATTAATCCTTAGCTAGATATAGAAGTTGAATTCCAAGTTGATACCTTTGAGTTTGAATTCATGCGCCAAGATTTTAAAAGGGTGTGCTTTTATAGGAACCAAAATGAAAGGTAGAAAATGGAGGTCTAGGTAACTAAAGAATATATCTTGAATGTGGATGATGCACATCCTCTAGCCATAGGGGCATAAGGGGTAATCTTTACCCAATTGTTTGAGGTGAAATTAAAGAAGATGCACATTGACCTCTTAAAGATGAGTAAATAAAATTTTGATTTGAAAGAACAACTCAAGGACCAAAAATATCATACAAAGTGAAAGGCATCACTTATAAGGAAATCCACGAGGATGCAAGATGGTCTTATCCCTTTGGTGAATGATTATTTCACCAAGCTCATCGGCATATGCTTCCTTCAATATTAAATGACACAATTCATCTATCAGGTTAGTGAGAAGCTAGTAAACACCTAGCAGTAGCAATCCCAATTAGTACAATGCATTCAATGGCATGATCAATATGTAGTGATCTTGACCCATATTCATGTATTAAGTTCACCTAAAGTTGCCAAACTGTGTGCACACATGGATTATGAAGATCAATGTGGGAAAGCTTCACAAAGTAAAGCACTTAGCTTCCTTAATTAAATGCTTAATTTTTTGGTAAACTCTCAAGTAATAAAAGGTTTACTAGTGGATTCTTTCAATTGCCGTGATGAATAAAACCTCGTGCATCAATAAAAAAAAAGTAATTAAAAAATTTAATGTTGGCTCATAATAAAAAAATTAAAAACTGCATAGATCCATCTTAAACCTAGATCTGAAATTGCATCCTTCTCGGTACTTAATAGAGCTAGGTTTAAGATGGATATACAATAGTATGAAGACAATAGGCATAAACATTAAAAATCATATTTTCGAAAATGGAGGGAGAGAGCATTCGTTCGTTCGTTTGAATTTTAGAACTGGGGTTTCAATTTAAAAAACAATCTTCCCCTTCCAAAAATCCTATCACTTTGATCATTTGGTCCTCTCCCGCTATTTGTTTACCATCGAGTAAACAATGGAAAGAGTGAAGCAGAGGGATAGGCAGAGGGAAGCACAATCTTATCTCCCAGGCCTGTATTTCTAAAGGTAAGGTTTTGATTCTCTGAAGCTCTCATATGTGTATCAGTGGAGGGATCTGTGTCTTCCTTTTGAATAATGATTTTGCTTTGAAATCGTCCCAACGAAATTGATCACAGTAAGTGTTTGTAACAGAGTCCCTTGTCTTGTATTTCACCATGGGTAACAATTTTTTTGGCACTTGATACATGTGGTAATATTGGTTGACGTTTCATGACACGGTGGACTCGCTGTCATATTCATTTTGGTTGTAAGATGTTTCATTCCGTGGAATTACTTTTGTTGGGATTTTATGTGTGTCTTTTGGTTTATGTGAATGCAGGGGATCAAATCCTTGGGTCTCTATATTACTGATATAAAAGGTCAAGAGGACAAATGGCTCTTTCCCCAGGTCAGAAAGTAAGGAAGAGTCCTCGGTTAGGCACTGGTAGCTCTAAAATGATCTCGTCATCAAACTCTCTAAGTCGTAAATTTTTTTTTAATGAGAATCCCTCAACTCCCCTCTCAAAGAAGAAACTTTCCTTGCCCAGAAATGAAAACCCTTGTTAATTTTGGTAGCTTGGACAACTGTTTTTCCTCACCCAGAAATAGCAGCATTAGTTATGGGTAGTTGGGATAGTTGTTCGTCCTGGCCTAGAATTTAGAAAATGGTTGTTTTTGTCAAACAAATATTGTTGGGATAAAAACAATTGTTATTTAATAGTGACTCTTTTAGGTGACACCTCATAAACAAGTTTGTTAGTGGTTATTGAGTTGTGTTAATCTCAGCCGTTCATTTGTATTAATCTCGACTGTTGATTTGTATTAATCTCGACCATTGATTTTTCAACGAGAGTAGTATAAAAAGTGGTCATTGGGTCATTTGTGTAGAACAACTTGGAGAATCGTTTGCAGTGATAGAAAACAAGTCTTGTAGTCTTAGCAAGAGGTGCAGTGATAGCGTTGGGGATAGTAGTGGAGGAATATCAGCAGGAGGAATTGAGAGATTGTCTGAGTTCTACCAGTGAGAGATAAGGAATTTTGTATCTCTTAATTTGCTGAAGTTTAATATATTTCTCATCTGTAGTACTGGTTTTCCCCTCAGGGTTTTTCCAGGGACAATTGTCCAAAATATTGTGTTGATTGTGTTGCGTATTTCTTTCCGCGTATTTTTATTGGTGAAGTTGCAGTTGTGTTATTTTTCAATATTAGCTATGAATTTATTTTCGGCAGTTAAATAATCTTCATAAGATAGGAGATTAATAATCAGTGACTGCAATAGAATATTGACATGGTATCAAAGCTAGGTTGAGGGTAGAAAAGGTTTACCCTAGGAAGGAAAGAAATCAAGGGTTTATAAAACCTAGGGGTTGAGAGAGAGAGAGAGAGAGAAAGTATCGGATGTGAAAGAGTGAGAGAGAGTATCGGATGTGAAAGAGTGTGAAGTCTTGAAAGAAAAGATGTAGAAGCTCACCAATATCTACTATGAAGTTTTGGATGCCCCAAATATAGAGAGAGAGATTGAGGATTAGGGGTTCATACAGAGAGATATTTTGGGTTATAGGTTGAGAGAGAGAGAGTATCGATTGTGAAAGAGTGTGAAGTCTTGAAGAAAAAGATGCAGAAGTTGACCAATATCTACTGTGAAGTGTTGGATGTCTCGAATATATATATATATATATATATCGAGAGAGAGAGAGAGAGAGAGAGAGAGAGAGAGAGAGAGAGAGAGAGAGATTGTGGGTTAGGGGTTGAGGGAGAGTGATATTGGGGCTTACAGGTTTAGAGTGAGAGAGAGAGAGTATTAGATGTGAAATAGGGTAAAGTCTTGAAGGAAAAGTTGCATAAGAAGAAAAATATATACTATGAAGTTTTGGATGCCTCCAATATATATATATATATAGAGAGAGAGAGAGAGAGAGAGTATTGGATGTGAATGAGTGTGAAGTCTTGAAGGAAAAGATGTAGAAGCTTACCAATATCTACTATAAAGTTTTAGAGGCCCCGTATATATATATATATATATATATATATATATATATATATATATATATATATATCGATCGATCGATCGATCGAGAGAGAGAGAGAGATAAATATTGTGGGTTAGGGGTTGAGGGAGAGAGATATTTCGGGATTACAGGTTTAGAGTGAGAGAGATATAGAGTATTGAATGTGAAATAGTGTGGTCTTGAAGGAAAAGATGCATAAGTTGAACAATATCTACTATGGAGTTTTGGATGCCCCATATATATATATATAGATAGATAGAGAGAGAGAGAGAGAGAGAGAGAGAGAGAGATTGTGATTGTGGGTTAGGGGTTGAGGGAGAGTGATATTGGGGTTTATAGTTTTATAGTGAGATAGATAGAGAGAGAGAGTATCAGATGTGAAAGAGTTTCAAGTATTGAAGGAAAATATGCAAAAGCTAACTGATATCTACTATGAAGTTTTGGATGCCCTGCACACACACACACACACACACACATATATAGAGATATATTGTGGGTTATGGGTTGAGGGAGAGACACATTGGGGTTTATGGGTTTAAAGTGTGTGAGAGAGAGTATCAGATGTGAAAGAGTGTGAAGAATTGAAGGAAAAGATGCATAATTTGACCAATATATACTGTGAAGTTTTGGATTCCCTTAACACTCACACTCACACACACCCATAGAGATAGAGGGAGAGATAATGTATTGGTAAATCCATCCTACGGATAGTTAAATCTACTCAAAGATCCAATCAAGTTCAATCTAAGACATAATTAAAACAAATGGTGATCTACTCTCCTATATTTAAAACATTACAAAAATATTTTGGATGTTAAGAAGGGAGAAAATGATAAGACTCACATCAGATCTATTGGTTTTCCTTGCTCCAACTCCAACTTGATCTCCAAGGATTGAACCTGTTTGAGAAAAACAAGAAACAATACTTCCAAACAAAAAACGTAAAGGTTAATATCTAATTCATATAAAATATGTTATGTATCCAAATATATGAGAAACACACATAGGAGAATAGGCCAAGTTATATTAATGAGAGCTCAATAAGATAAAAACAAAGTTACCCTTATTGTCCAAGCAACAAATCCTCCTTCCAAGATCCTCCTCTTTCTATCTCTACAAATACTCTAGGACCATAACTTTGATGCCTCAAAATGTTCCCTCCTTTAGATCATGGATGGCATCCTTCTTATAGGATTTGGGAGACCAACCACATAGAGAGGAAGGTGGATCTAGGTGAGTGAATAGTGGATCAAGAGGTTGAACCAAGCCAAAGAGCGAGGATGAGTTAGGATTCGAGAGGAACCCTAATCCCAAGAAAATATCTTCGAGGACAAGATCCACTTTCCAAGACAATAGGTAGTTAAGGGATTTTCGCGCCCCATGCACAAAGCAAGGCACGAAAATGTTGTTATTTTCGCACCCCTATAGGTATGTAGAGCACGAAAATGAGGGTTTTTCTTGCCTTGCACCACTAGTAGGGCGCGAGAATAATGGTAAAGTGTGGTAAAATGAGGTGACACTTGGCTCAATGAGTTGGCATTTGGCTGAGGTGAGTTGGATTTGTCTCCAAGGACTCCAAATAAGGCCAAGGAGGGGACCAACAAGGTTTAACACTTGTTAGGAGGTTGTACCATTAGGTTTTGCATGGTGATATGACATGAAGACATGAAATGGTGCTCAAAGTGAGACTGTGAGGTATAACAGATGGCCCCTAAAGTGTGAGGTTAGAAGACACTGAAGGCCGAAAAACTTTACAAATAAATGATTCCATAGAGGTAGAAGAAAGGAGGTTGGAGAGGAGCTGCAAGGAATATGTCAAATAACTCTGAGATGGGCATACCCATGCTCGAAGCGACTGACGTAACTAACTCAAAGCATGGCTGTTGACCAATACATTGAAGATACATGACAATATTGACATGATATAGACTAAAGACAGATCATGGCTACTAAGAATAAACATATATCCATGATCAGACAATAACACATCCATGACCAATATAACAATAGTGGATCTGTGTGACAGTACATCAATGAGGTCACTGCCATGATATCTATGTGGGGGCCAACTCAAAATTCTCCATAGCAACTTGGACATGAAAGAAACATCAAATCCATCCAGGGTCTTCTACCCGATCTCGAAACGATACGAATCTGACCATGTGATTACAAGGTGTTGAAGTCAAACATGGTAGAGACTACTTGATTACCGACTAATGATGTAGACCATTAACAAGTACGAGGGTAATAACCAATGATGACAATGATCCCCAAGGTATCTCTGGTATAGCCCAACAAATGTCAATAAATATTTTTGGAATTCGAACATTCGAGGGATTATTCGATCAATGGTCAATAATGGAAACCCACTATTGAATATGAGGAAACCTGTCATTAAGGCATGCAAGTACCAAGGTACTACTGTTTGTTCCTAAGCCTAATTCTTGGATAACGAGTTGGCATCAACAGGAATAGACTCGTCAAAGGAGGGCCATAATGAATACCACATCATCAACACGAAACCGATATAGGAAAGAGGTGTCGAGTAAAGGATCAAATGAGTACGAACTGACACAAAAGGAATAGGTTGACAATATTGTAGAAGGTTGACTTAGGTTAACAGTGATCCTTTGAACATATAACAACATCAGATGTGACCTGGAAACAAGGATTAACAATGCAAACAACCACAAGGTGAGCTGGCTCAAATTAAGTGGAAGATGACTCATGACTGTAGTTATGACTCAAATATAGACTGAATACCCAAGGAAGACAAGGTGTGGATGCATGCCATGTTCAAAGGTAACGACTCATAAGCTGCCAAAGAATAGACTCAGATTATTCCCCCATTTTTCCTCATCATGGTTGACGAGCACCCCTTTGTTTTTTAACGAGCTTGAGGAGGATAACCGATGCTAGATATAGCTCAATATAGTTAAATCTAATCAAAGATCAAATCAAGTTCAATCTAAGACAGAATTGAAACAAATGGTGATTTACTCTCCTAGATTTAACACATTAAAAAAATATTATGGATGTTAAGAAGGGAGAAAATGATAAGACTCACCTCAAATATGTTGGTTTCCCTTGCTCCAGCTCCAACTTTATCTCCAAGGATTGAACCTATTTGAGAAAAACAAGAAACAATACTTCCAAACAAAAAATGTAAAGGTTAAGATCTAATTCATATAAAATATGTCATGTATCCAAATATATGAGAAACACACATAGGAGAATAGGCCAAGTTATATTAATGAGAGATCAAGAAGATCAAAACAAAGTTACCCTTGAAGTCCAGGAAACAACTCCTCCTTCCAAGCTCCTCCTCTTGTTATTTCTTCAAATTCTCTAGGACCATAAGTTTGATGCCTCAAAATGTTCCCTCCTTTGGCTCATGGATGGCCTCCTTCTTATAGGATTTGGGAGACTAACCACTTAGAGAGGAAGGTGGATCTAGGTGAGTGAATAGTGGATCAAGAGGTTTAACCAAGCCAAAGAGGGAGGATGAGTTAGGATTTGAGAGGAACCCTAATCCTAAGAAAATCTCTTCGAGGATAAGATCCACTTTCCAATCCAAGAGGCAATTAAGGGATTTTCGCGCCCCATGCATTGAGCAAGGTGCCAAAATGTTGTGATTTTTGCGCCCCTGCAGGTATGCAGAGCTAAAAAATGAGGGATTTTTGTGCCTTGCACCACTACCAAGGCACGTAAATAATGGTAAAGTGTGGTAAAATGAGGTGACACTTGGCTCAATGAGTTGGCATTCGGCTGAGGTGAGTTGGATTTGTCTCCAAGGACTCCAAATAAGGCCAAGGAGGGGACCAACAAGGTTGAACAATTGTTAGGAGGTTGTACCATTAGGTTCTGCATGGTGATACGACATGAAGACATGAACTGGCGCTCAAAGTGAGACTTTGAGGTATAAGAGAGAGAGAGAGAGAGAGAGAGAGAGAGAGAGAGAGAGAGAGAGAGAGAGATTGTGGGTAAGGTGTTGATGTATATGTAACTTCAGAATTTATTTCATATATATATTTATTGAACTCCTATAGACATGTATTATCCCTCTATATGGAAGTGTCGTCATTTGTATTGATAAGTGTCGCAAGTGTGTTAACTTGTCAATGGGTTATTAGACCACCTTGTATGGGGTCGACCCTGATTAATGTAACATGAGGTTATTGTGCTAAGCTAGACAAGTCAGCCCCTAAATTTATTGGGCAATTAGGACAAGTATAAATAGAGATCTCCTGATCTCTATTTTGATCACTTCAAAACTCACTCTTCCTTCACTCGGAAAGTGGCACACATGTGAGGAGGAGGATCAGGTGCTAGGAGGAGTCTATCTTTGTGTACTTTGGTTGTATCATTGCTCTATCTATCTCTAAGGAAGTTGTGCGGTTTTTCACCTTAGGGTTTTCCCCACGAAAACTCTATGTGTCTATTGTCTCTTATGTTTGCTTCTTGTGATGATTGACATGCTTGCTATTATTGATATGCATTGATATACTGTACATGCTATTCTCTCAATAAAGATCCTAAATTATATTGAAATAATGCTAACAAATTAACATGGTATCAAAGCTTACATGAGAAGAAGACATTGTGTAGTGACAGAAACCAGGGTTTCTTGTTTATTGGGTTTCTCTCCACATATTTTGGAAAAGTAATATGATAGATTGACTCTCCTCAGCAAGGTGAATATATCTGTCTAATAATAATTCAATTCTGAGAACTTTCAGTTTTTTCCCTAAATATTAGTGTTTCCTAAAAACTAGGAATTTATTAAATCTGAAGACACAGTTGGAAACTCACTGGGAAGACTAAAAGGCACTTCTGAAGGGTGAAACTTTGCAGAAATCAAATTCTGAGTATACTAGGCTGATCGGCTCATCAAGGCGCATCTTTCTATCCTTTCAAAATGTTGAAATTCACATTTTGAATTTTTAGGGTTTCTCTAACAAACCCTAATCCGAGACTAGATCTAGTTTTCAGCAAATCAAGTGGTAAGAACTAAATATTTTCTATTTCCATTTGAAGTACTCTTTAAAGATGTCTCACCACACCAAGCTTGAAGGGGCTGATAAATTCCGAGCTTGGAAGTATAGAATTGGGTTAATCCTAGAAGAGAATGAGTTGGACTCATATATAAAAGAAGAGATCCCTATCCCAGAGGATGAAGAGGCTAAGATATTGCATAGAATAACTTGGTCAAGGCAAAAGTAATCATTGCTGATTCTATCAAAGACCATCTCATACCACATGTGTCATCTCTGAAGACACCCAAGGAGATGTTTGACTCTTTAACCAAGGTATTTGAAGGGAAGAACATAAATCGGAAGATGACTCCGTGGAATCAATTGAAAGGGGCTAAGCTATTGAATGGAGAGACCATTCAATCATACTTCTCCAAGGTCTCTCAGATCAAGGAAGAACTTGAAGCTGTGGATGAAGTAGTAGACAATGGTGAAGTTGTTATGACCACTCTGAATGGCCTACCTAGGTCATGGGACTCTTTTATTCAAGGAATCTATGCAAGAAATAAATTGATCTCTTTCAGTAGACTATGGGAGGAATGCTCTCAAGAAGAATCTAGGCTCGTGGCTTAAGAAGAAAAGATGGGAAATGAAGATCAAGCTCTCATTGCTCACACCAAGAATGGAAGCAAGTTCAAGGGGGAGCATTCTCATTTTAAGAGACCTTATCACCACTCTAAAAATAGGAAACATCTAAGATGTTTCACATGTAATGAGAAAGGGCACTTTGCCTCAGATTGTCCCAAGAACAAGAAGGACAACAATAACAACTTCAACAAAAAGAAGAAGGGCAACAAAAGAAAATATTATTCTCATGCTGCTGAGGATGATGAACCTCCAAAGAAGAAGGCTAGATCTGAAAGTGATGATGATGACTCATCACGTGAAGAAGAGTATGTTCTAATCTTTGCTCTCACAGGTACTATCTCTCATGGTTGTAATGATTGGCTTATTGACAGTGGCGCTTCCAAACACATGACCGGGTTTAAAGAATATTTTGTAAATCTATCTAAACATGAATCACCCCATAAGGTGAAACTTGGGGATGATTATCAATACCCTATCAAAGGAAGTGGGGAAGCCTCCTACAACCTAGATTCTGGAAAGTCTTTGAAGATGAAAGCAGTTCTTTATGTACTTGGGCTCAAGAAGAACCTACTCTCCATATCCACATTAGATGCAAAGGTATGAGGGTTTCATTTGGGGATGGCCAAGTTCTAATGTGGCAAAAGGGAAAAACCATAGATGATGCAGTGGTGATTGGAGAGCAAGAGGGAGGATTGTATAAATTGAAGGGACAACCTGAACATGTGTTGACCAACATGACCTCGGTCGACAGGGATTCACCTCAATATCGACACATACCACAATCTCCCTAGGCACCGGCCCGGGCATGTTTGAGCCCGCCCAGCAACACCCGAAGAGCAGATGAGGTCTCACTTGAGGCGTCCAGGAAGAGCAGATGGAACCATGTTTCTGTCAAGGGAGGAGGAAAGTTGTGGCTGCATGGGCTAACTCTATTGCGGTACTTAAACAAAAACTTTAAACATTCGGCAAGGAGTTATAACATATTACTTCATCGCAGCATTTATCATCACATTCATCATAGAACACATTACTTAATCACAACATTTATCATTATAGCAAAAGTAAGCAGTCATTGCATCGAACAACATTCATACATCGCAACATTGCACAAAGTTCGTACAAAAACATCATTATATTACTGTCGCGATCATATACTAGAAGCAAAACATAGATCTTTGTACATAATCATTCTCTCTCTCTATTCTCTGCTTCCCTCGCTTCTTCTCCTATCATATCTCCTCTCTAACACTTACAGCTCTTATCTATTTATAGGCTTCCGCCATTACAATATTTTTCCACTTACAACTGACTTCCTAACCAACACTATGGACAATTGACCCAACATCTAATTGACTTGGTCCAAATGATCCCAAAAACCCACATACCGCGGTACAACTAACTCACTATTACATAATATATGGTCCAAGTGACCCAAAACCCACCAACTGCGGTATTCTTTAGCACAAAATACTCCTTTCGTGCCCTCATCCGATGTGTCATAGCGTCAGCGGTACTGCGACATTTCCCCATCAAACCATCTGCCAACAGGCCCCCAACACAATCTTGTGGCTCGCCCTCGAGCCACGTCAACTGCTGGACAGAGTGCACGAACTGAACTATGTTACGGTAACTATTCTTGTTGTCTGGATCACGTGGTGTTGTCCCACTCCTTTTGCTACATTGATCATCGTCTGTATGTTTAACCCAAAACTGTCATCGCCCGACTTACTGTCATGTACTTTTCAAACTCATCCTCGAGTCTCTTGGAAAGGTACTGACGGGAAGAAAAAGAGGACGAATAGTACCAAGGTGCGAAATTAGCAGATTAATCTGGCACATCTATTTCGCACCAACAACTGGTTCCTACTGTGGGCGGGTAGCTACCAGCCCAACCCGTTCAGGGGTCGAGAAGAGCACAATACTTCGAACAACTACTGCATACTTAACCATGCTGGATCGGCCCTCGGCTCGGGAATACCATAGTGTAAGTGCACCAACCATATCAAGGCACTCAGGGTCACTTGTCGTTTGGGCTCACAGGGCCCCTAGGGTGCTGCCACAGGAAACAAAGTAAAGCATTTCCACAGCCTCCTTGGAATTCCTCACAACTAAACCCGCAAACTGATCAACCAGCATAACCACTCTATTTCAGAACAACTTCATTGTAGCAAACTACGAGCCGCCTTGGCTACTTATAGCCAAACCGTTCCCAGGTCATGAGGGTGGGAATGATGTCCCACTACCTCTCATCTGTGTGTGTGAACCCATCAACTGACACAACCGGGGGGTTGACCATACTGTCATCGAAGATCCTACATGCCAATGTGTGAGCAATCTCCTCAGATCATGCTGATTGTACTGGCCTAGCGTGGCATGTGCAAAACATGCCATTTTCTTGTGGTAGTCTAACCGAATCTGTGAGGTGCAATCATGTATAGGGATGATGGGCAGTGGTGACATGATATTAGTGGAATAGTAGTCACAACACTAACCCGTGCCTCCCAAATCCTCCGTAATCATCACAAAAATCCTTCAACAAAAGATGTCGTCAGTCCTGGTAGGAATATTGCCACGAGTCTTGAAACTTGTCGCCCAAGTCTCCCTGCTTTCGCATACCTTCTTCTGTTGGTGTGCCATCTGCCACCCAGCAACCTGCAACACCCATTTTTTTTTATTTTTATACGACTCAGACATTGCACTGCTCCAAGTCCGAGTGATAGGGCTTCAACCTGTGACCGTTTACCAGCTTGGGGAGCATCGCCCCATCCAACCACTACAACTAAACCACTCCTACTGAAGTAATAATATTGATGCGATAGGGACCTAGCCAATGCATATGCAACTTTCCTAGATGTTTCATAAACTTGCTGTCATATAATAACACTAAGTCGCCTTGCTGAAACTATTTACTTTTGATGTGGCGATCATGCCATGCCTTCTGGTGGTCCTTCTCCACCTCTTGGTGAAAGCCATCGATAAATCAATTCTCTTCTAGGTCTACCAATTGTGCTAGACGTTCATCTAATGCTGCAACATCATCCATGCTCATAACAGCTGCAATTTGTAGACTTGGAACAATGTACTCCATAGGCATAATTGCTTCCTTCCCATATACCATCTTGAAAGGTGTCTGACGAGTCAACCTTTTACATGTCGTGCGATAGGCCCACAACACTGCTAGGATTTTTAGATCCCAGTCTTCACAGTTCGCATTGCATACTTTCGTCAACGCATTCTCCAACACCTTGTTAAACGCCTCCACCGTTCCATTCGCCTGTGGGAGATAGGGTGTACTCTTCTTATGCTGTATCTCCAACTCATCCGTCAATGCGCTGATAGTGCGATTAAGAAAGTGGTTTCCTTGATCACTCAGCAATATCTTGGGGCAACCAAAATGAGTGATAATGTGATCAAACAAAAATCGAGCAGCCATTGCGGAGGAGCAATCAACTACGGGTGCTGCCTCATCCCATCGAGTCAAGTACTTTATCGCCGTGACAATATATTGCGCACCTGTGCGTTTCCTTGGTGGATGGATCGGTCCTACGAAATCCACGGCCCATTTTTCGAATGGTTGCAATGTCACTTGAGGTAGCAGTGGCATCTCGTCACGTCTGGACGGCTTGCTAGTTCGCTGACAAACATCACAAGACCGCGCATAGTCTCTCGCATCATTATATAATGTGGGCCACCAAAGTCCTGCAGGTAGTACTTTCCGGGCAGTCGCTCGACCACCATAATGTCCTCCCACTACTCCTCCATGTGCCTCAACCAATATCTGTGCTTGCTCATGCGACAAGACACATCTACGCAATATCTCATCAGTGCCCAATTTATACAACTCTCCCGCGATTAGCTGAAGTTCAGCAACCTTGACAACCAATTGCTTCTTCTGAGTAGTGGTAAAGTCAGCGGGCGCGGTGCCGGTCACCAGAAACTGAAGGATGTCATCAAAATATTGATCAGCAGCGGCAACGTGAAATAGTTGGATATTCGGCAACCCATCATCGATATTAGTCGGTTCCTCCCCTGTATCAATCTGTGACAAATGATCTGGTCCAGCATTCAACCACCTCGATTTCACAATGACTTCGAAATCAAACTCCTGGAACAAAAGTAGCCAACGACAGATCTTCCCCCCCAACACAGGCTTATTGACCAAGTATTTCAATGCAGAATGATCAGTGAACATTTTAAAGTGGCCACCCAATAAATAATTCCTGAATTTCTGCAGCACGTAAACCATGGCCAGACCTTCTCATTCCGTGGTAGTGTAATTTTGTTCTACAGAGGATAGATTCCGACTGGAAAAAGCAATGGGATGATCAAGGTTGCCTTCTCCAGGTTCAGCCAACACAACACCTAGTGCAACCGATGAAGCATCAACATGGACATGGAATTCCTTACTCCAGTCCGGAAAGACCAAGATTGGGGCCGATACCATCTTCGCTTTGAGCATTTCAAAACTATCCTGACATTCCGGGCTCCACTGGAATGCCGCTTCCTTCTTCAACAACTTTTCCATAGGGGCAGTAATTGTAGCATACCCCCTAATGAACTTGCGATAATATCCTATGTGACCCAAGGTCGCGCGCAACTGCTTAATGGTGGTCGGCGGTTGCAACCCCAAAATGAGCGCAATTTTGGCTGGAACAACCAGTAATCCCTGCTTACACACGATATGACACAGTAATATCCCAAACGGTGCACAGAAAATACATTTCTTCAAGTTCAGCGATATCTGGTCCTGTCGGCATCGCTCAAGCATTAACCGCAGATTGGCCAGATGATCACGAATCAATCCATTAACGGTCCAATCATCCATATATACCTATAAAAACTTCTGAATAAAATCTTTGAAAGCGGAAACAACGACCCAGGAGAATATCGCAGGTGCATTCTTCAAACCAAACGGCATTACTGTGTACTGAAAGCAACCCCATTCAGTAACAAAATTTGTCTTATGGCGATATTCCTTGGAAATGTGAATCTGATGGTAGCCAGAGAATCCATCAGTGAAAGAGTACATCTCTTGGCCACCCACTCCTTCAAGTACTTCATTAGTAAATGGGGTCGAAAAAGGGTCATGCAAGCAGGCATCGTTCAACTTTCGCAAGTCGACGCAAATACGCACTTCACCTATTTTCTTGTCCTGCACCACCATAGGACTGATCCATTTGGACTCTTCCATAGGTTCGATAATACTAGCATCCAACATGTGATCAAGTTCCACCTTGACCTTTTCTTTATGTCGTGAATTCAGCCGATAAGGGCGCTGTTGGACTAGCTTAGCATCTGGTTTCAACGGAATCTTCACCTCTCCTAAATCACCTAGGATTCCATTCATTTCGGAAAACTTCATGGGAAACACATCTTGAAACTCATGAAGTAACTCAGCAACCTTACTCATCATCTCATCGTCCCAATAATCCCCAACATTATCAAACTTGGGAGTAGCCTCGGTGCCGATATTCATCTTGCAAAGATGCAATGGTTGATTAAACGGATTATTTGGCACAATAGGTGGGACCACATCATGACTTCCTTCAGATTCGGGAATGTTAACATTCTGGGGATCATCATCGTCCTCCGGGCCACCACTGATGTTGAAACACTCCATGAGAGAGTGCATCTAACATTGTGTGTGTAGGTCGACAGGGTATGCCACCAAAACAACCTGAAATACAATGTTGCAGATGAACTATAGGGTGTTATGGACATCAGGGTTGGCATCCGCAAAAGTGAACGTATGGGTGAAACAGATTGTCAACTCCCCCATGTTGTAATGTCTCGGCGCAACTCGGCTGCAGTGTACCACGAGCGCAGTATCTCATCCAAAGTATGGACAAAAGCATAGACCCACTCATCTCTGGGTCACGCTACCCATAAGTGTTGGCACTCCATCACATGATCGCTGGGATTAGTCCGGCCATCATACTTTCCAGTGTGATAAACCTCAGTATCGTCGAACCAAACCATCATCAACCTTCGACATTGTGACCAACCTTTAATGAATTTCTTATGTGTCGCCCACCATTGTGCTGGAGCAGCCTTCAGTGCTTCCTCTAAGGCCAGCAATTGCTATGGTTCTGTGATGCGGTCTTAAAACTTTGCTAAAGAGGTGTTTAGGCCAGAAAATCCATTGTAGATAGGCAATGTGATCATTTCTGTCGCAACATGACATAAGGATTGCGTAACTAAACCACATTTCCAGACTGATACTTCAGGCATTCGATTCTGCCAATGTTCCAATGCATCATTAGAGTCGGAAGATGCAGAGCTCTCGCTGCGCCACTCCAACTCACCGTAGGCGGTAGGAATCTTCAAAAATATTAAATGCATGATCCCATCTAATCGGATCATCATCTTTTACAGGCTCCACGTAGCAACATCCTTCAGCCGGATCTGGGGCTATGACTCTGAAATCGCGATTTTCAAAGGTCATCATGCGCTTCTTGAAGTTAATTACAGCTCCACTATCGTTAGCCCATCCGATCCCCAAGAGCACCGGATAAGAGCTTCCTCCCTCAACCACTTCAATAACATCAAAGTTAGCATAAGTCTTCATGCCCTCAATATCAATCGTGAGCAGCGGAAATTGCCCAATGGGTGTTACTTTCGCATGGTTAGCCATCCAGAGCTATACAAGAGACCAGCCCAATGGGGGAGTCCCCATCTTCTGCCATGCCTACTTGGTTAAGATGTTAACATCCGAACCAAGGTCAAGAATCACAGAGTCAACATCATAGTCACCAATCTAAATATTCATTCGCATTTCCTTGCAAGTCTTCTGTTACTATAGGGAGTTTACTGCTGACTCCTGCTATCCTTTTGAAAATCACTGCAACCATCCCTCAATCTCAACTAGGAAAATCGGGTCTCGTGCCAATGACAAAAAGCTTTCAAGGAACTTTTTCAATGTCCCCAGTGGTGGTGGTCGATCAGCATTTGATGTAGTATCAAAGACAGGTGGCATATCTCAAACAACAGCCTTACCGTGGTCTTTCTCCAAAGTGCAACGTGTCTCCAGGAATGTCTCTCCCTCCATATCAATGTCGAAGGGTACCATCTTCTGAACAGCCAACTGAATCAGTGGTCGCGAACCATATTCCCCATTCGTCTTTCCTCCACGAGTGACAATAGCCACCGAAGCATCTTATGGTCGTGGTTCGACATAAATGGTTGCAATATTTGCACCCTACATCTGGTTCTGCTGCAAATTCCCTAGTTGATTGACATTTTGATTGGCATTTAGTGGTGGTCACGGGGGCTAGTTCTGTATTAGTTGCTGTGGTTGGGCCTGATTCTGTAGTTGCAGAGCATTCCCAACCTGACATCGTGCAATCAACTGTGGACAATTCGCAACTGTATGATCATTACCAAAACAAAACGTACATTGATTCTGTAGTAGTGGGCAGTCACGCTGATAATGCCCCCATACCACATAGTGGTAACATTGAACAGGTCCACAACTACCTCGGCCTCCTCCTCCATGACCAAATCCGCCACCATGTTCGCCCCTGTATCCTCCTTGGTAGCCGCCCTGCTACTAGTATTGTTGCTGCATTGGTTCCGGTGGAATCCCTTGCCCTTGTGGTGCACACTGCGGTTGCTGTACATATTGTGGTTGTGGGGGAGTCATCTGCATCGGAGTGTACTGCGGCATGAACTGCTGCGGTTGTTGTTGCTGTGGTGCAAACTATATCTGTGGCTGCAGTAGTGGCTGGGATACCTGTGGTTGCAGTTGTGGTTGTTGCACTGCGTGCTGATCATCCTTGACATAGAATGCATCACACATCCTCTCCTATAGTAACCCATATGCACGGTAATCCTTGTCATCGTGACCCACCGACTTGTAGAATGTGTAGTAAAGATTTTGCGGGGTTGTGACCATTTTTTACATATATGGGAAATTATTGTGACTGTGCCCAAACACGTGACAAACGCGACACCACGGCATACTTTCGCCATTCAAAGGGTTTGGCACACCTGACACCAGATAATTATGGAAATCCAGGAAATTATCCTTTGTATTCCCTTCTCCTCGGCATCGCGTACACCATACCTCATTGCACTGTTCCTTGTTCTTTTTCAAATCTTACAACTCTATAGTCAGGTTAGCGAGCTGTGTTTGTATCTGCGACATCCCAGCTGCATTATCTCCAATCGGTGACGCTTCCAAGCGCATTGCAATCTCTAGAGCTTCACTAGGCGTCGATATGTTTTGCTGCATCAACGGCAGCAGAATGTGGGGTAACAGTGCTGTAATGAACAATTCTTTATGTTGGACGACGCTCATATCGAAACTAACCTTTGCCATCATCATCTTGAATCGCTGGTCGAAATCCCATACTGTCTCATTGGGATACTGCTTAATTTCCTTCAATTCAGTAATGTATTGAGCCTCCGACTTAGGCCGTCTAAATTCAACAATCAGCCCATCCCGAATCTCATCCAGTGACTTCTCTGGGGCCCCCATAGGGACTAAAATAAACTTCATGAACTAATCTAATGCACCACCTCGCAGAGTTGTGGCTAACTATCCTTTCTTAGCATTAGCATCAGTGATTTGTTCCATGGTCCAGACCGCTTCACATAAAAACCAATACTGTTCTGGGTTGTCTTTCGCACTTTCATGGAACAACGATAACTTAGCATCATCGCCCGCCATCCTAGGCTTCCTTCCTCCTGTCACTGTGCTACTACCAATTAACTTCTGCGATATTGACAAACTTGGTGGTGTCGAAGTAGTATTTCTTATTGTTTGAGAGTCAGTGAGTGGAGGAGTCGGTACGTTGGTGCTAGGGTTTGGTCCTGCCTCTATCCTGGGCATAGCCTGGTCATCCCTATTAGGACTGTGAGGTTGCTTTGTCCCGTGTGGTCTTCCTTCGTGGTTTTGCGGTTCGATCGCAGCAGGACCTTCTTTCGTCCTCTGCCTCTTGTCCTGTCGAAACCTCGCTCCTCCTCTTGTAAGACCACTTTCTTCCTCGGCTTTGCTCATAGTCTCCTCATGGTCTGCACCCATCTACCCCTTTACCATTCCCCAGCAGTTGCGGTACCCACGGCCTCCGCCCACCAGGCTGTCTACTAATCAAGGTGCATCTTTAATATACCCTTTTCGCAGATTAACATCTTGATCGACAGTTGGAGCGACAGCATAAACCTTCCCCTCGGTCCTCGGAAGAAGTATCTTTGAGCTTCACTATAGGATTTCTTTGTGTCGACCACAAATTTAGTGATATATCCTTCCAAGATGCTATCAAGCCAAACTTTGACAACCCGCGGTGCCTTATTATCGACTTCCTGTAGCTCCTGAATCAATTCCGGGGTCCAAACCATCGGTTCACCACCCTAGAAGTTCCTCTTCTGGAAGGTCAGCTTTGACAACCATTCAAACAAAATGACCAAGAATTCACAAAAAAACCATTCGTGCAGACCGTCATGAATATATCTTCCCAGCCAGTGATCTACTGTCAGTCATGTGTTCCAGCTTTCTTCTTTAGCAAACTCCTGCAACTTCTAATCGAACCATTTCTGTATCTTTGACTTCATTGGATGCCACAGCATGACCTCCTTCTACTCTGCACATGGTCCCGGCAATGAAACCATTTGTTGACCAATGCGACCTCAGTCGACAAGGGTTCACCTCACTGTCAATACATACGGTAGTCTCCCTGGGCACCAGCCCGGGCAGGTTTGAGCCCACCCAACAACACCCGCAGAGCGGATGAGGTCTCACCCAAGGTGTCCAGGAAGAGCAGACGGAACCATGTTTCTGCCGAGGGAGGAGGAAAGTTGTGGCTGCATGGGCTAACTGTATTGCGGTACTTAAACAGAAACTTTAAACATTTCACAAGGAGTTATAACATATTACTTCATCGCAGCATTTATCATCACATTCAGCATGGAACACATTACTTAATCACAACATTTATCATTATAGCAATAGTAAGCAGACATTGCATCGAACAACATTCATACATCGCAACATTGCACAAAGTTCATACCAAAACATCATTATATTACTATCGTGATAATATACCAAAAGCAAAACATAGATATTCGTACATAATCATTCTTCTCTCTCTATTCTCCTCTTCCCTCGCTTCTTCTCCTATCATATCTCCTCTCTAACACTTACAATTCTTATCTATTTATAGGCTTCCGCCATTACAATATTTGTTCACTTACAACTAACTTCCTAACCAGAACTATGGACAATTGACCCAACATCTAACTGACTTGGTCCAAATGACCCCAAAAACCTGCATACCGCGGTACAACTAACTCACTATTACATAATATATGGTCCAAGTGACCCAAAACCCACAAACTGCGGCATTCTTTAGCACAAAATACTCCTTTCGCGCCCTCATCTGATGTGTCGTAGCGTTGGTGGTACTGCGACATTTCCCCATTAAACCGCCTGCCAACAACATGCCATGGTGCATGATTCCATGGAGCCAAGTGAACTTTGGCATAGAAGACTTGCTCATATGCACTATAGGGCACTTCCAATTGCAAGCAAGGCTATAGAGGGTCTTCCTGAAATAAAGACAAAGCATGAAGGTGTTTGCAAAGGATGTACAAAAAGAAAGAACATAAAGAAAGCATTTCCAAGCAGTGAAATCAAAGCTAAAGGAATCTTGGAAATCATCCACTCAGATGTATGCAATCCGATGTCATCCAGTTCTCTAAGTGGGTATGTTTACTATGTCTCTTTCATTGATGACTTCTCCAGAAAGAGTTGGGTTTACTTCTTGAAGAACAAAGATGAAGTGTTTGATAAGTTCAAGGAATCTAAAACCTTGATGGAGAACCAAATTGATAAGAATATAAAAACATTAAGATCCGACAATGGTGGAGAATTCACTTCATGTGACTTCAAGAAGTTATGGAGTGATTCAGGGATTAAGAGGGAGTTGAATGCTCCTTACAATCCACAACAGAATGGAGTTGTATAAAGAAAGAATCAAACAATGCATCTATGGGCAGAAGCAGCTAGGAGAGCTATATTTGTGCATAACAGAACACCCCACAAGATATTGGACAACAAGACACCAGAAGAGTTCTTCTCTAGTAAGAAACCTAAAGTCAACGATCTCAGAATATTTGGTTGTCTATTATACACTCATGTCCTAAAGGAAAAGAGGACCAAGCTAGATCCTTCAGGAGAGAAGGGTATCTTTGTGGGTTACAGTGAAAGCTCGAAGGCTTACAGAATATACTTTCCAGGGTTCAAGAAGAATGATGTCAGCAGGGATGTGACATTTGATGAAAACTCTGCATTAATCAAATCAAGGAAGACACCTATTGAATATTATGAAGAACCTAAGGAAACTAGATTTCAAGACACTACTATGACTAAAGCAATTCCAGATGCAGATCGTGAAATTGAAGATCCGCAAGAACCCATAGATCCACCCCATGATAATAACTCTGACAGGAGGAAACCTACATGGGCTAGAGAGCTCATTCAAGATGAAGAAAGATATGGCATTCCAGAAGAAGAACACAGAGCAAATAAGAGAACTAGATCTCATACCAGCTATGTTGCTTTACTCTGTGATATCATGAACAAAGAACCTTCCAATTATGAAGAAGCAGTGGAAAAGAAAGAATGGAAGGATGCCATGGTCGAAGAATACCAATCAATAATGAATAATGATGTTTGGGATGTTGTCCCAAGACCTGAAGGGAAGTCTGTTGTGACTTCCAAATGGATCTACAAAATTAAGCACGCTGCAGATGGTAGCATAGAGAAATACAAGGCAAGATTCGTAGCTCGTGACTTCTCTCAGAAAGAGGGAATAGATTATGAAGAAATTTTTTCTCTTGTAGCCAGGTATACTTCCATTTGAGCATGGTTGTAGATGTGTTCTCCCATGGCTGCAATATAAGTGCTGTGCCATTCCGACATGGTGGTAGGTTAGTCCTCCCATGGTCGTTGATGTAAGTGTTGTGAGCTTTTCACGGATGGTTTTAGGTTGGTCCTCCCATGGCGGTGAGTGTAAGTGTTGTGTGTGTGCATCTAGGTTGTGCTTCGTGACACTCTGTGGCCATGGGCAGGTTGTGCAGTAGCATGTAAAAAGTCATGGGAGATCCGATAGGTTGAGCTGTGTGCTCGTAATCAGTCCTGGGATGCTCTTTCGAGGTTTTGTGAAGCATGCAATAAGTCCTGAGGATTCGACAATATGGCCATTGATGATGAAGACCTGCAGATGGTGGGCCTACATATAGTATGAAAAAGGACTAGCTCTGTAGAAATTCCTATGACAAGTAGATTCAGAGATTGATTGAGATAGCAGCAACAATGATGATGACGATGATTCGAGGATGATGATTAGCTGATGATGATCCAGAGAACAAGACTTGTGATAGCAAATCTGTGTCGAGAAATACCTTCCTAGTTAAGAGGGAGTGTTGATGTATATGTAACTTCGAAATGTATTTCATATATATATTTATTGTACTCCTATAGAGATGTATTATTCCTCTATACGGAAGTGTCGTCATTTGTATTGACAAGTGTGCCAAGTGTGTTATTTTGCCGATGGGTTATTAGACCACCTTGCAAGGGGTCAGCCTAGATTAATGTAACATGAGGTTATTGTGCTAAGCTAGACAAGTCGGCCCCATAAGTTTATTGGGCAGTTAGGACAAGTATAAATAGAGATCTCCCGATCTCTATTTTGATCACTTCAGAACTCACTCTTCCTTCACTCGGAAAGTGGTGCACATGTGAGGAGGAGGATTAGCTGCTAGGAGGAGTCTATCTCTGTGTACTTTGGTTGCACTTTGGTTGTATCATTTCTCTATCTATCTCTAAGGAAGTTGTGGGGTTTTTCAGCTTAGGGTTTTCCCCACGGAAACTCTGTGTGTCTATTGTCTCTTATGTTTTCTTCTTGTGATGATTGACATGCTTGCTATGATTGATATGCATTGATATATTGTACATGTTATTCTATCAGTAAAGATCCTAGAGTATTCTTGAAATAATGCTAAAAAATTAACATAAGGGGTTAAGGGAGAGTGATATCAGGGTTTATGGGTTTAGAGTGTGTGAGAGAGAGAGACTATAGAATGTGAAGAGTGTGAAGTCTTGGAGCAAAGGATGTAGAAGCTAACCAATATCTACTATGAAGTTTTGGATGCCTGTTAGGGGTTGAGGGAGAGTCATATTGGGGTTTACGAGTTTCGAGTGAGCGAGAGGGAGAGTGTCAGGTGTGAAAGAGTGTAAAGTATTGAAGGAAAAGATGCAGAAGGTGACCAATATCTGCTATTAAGTTTTTTGGATGCCCTAGAGAGAGAGAGAGAGAGAGAATATCAAATGCAAAAGGGAGTTAGAGATTGGGGGTTAGGGATTAGAGAGAGAAAAAGAAAGAGAGAGATTGGGAGTTAGGGATTTAGAGAGAGAGAGAGAGAGAGAGAGAGAGATATTGGGGGTTAGGGGTTTAGAGGGAGAGAGAGAGCCATATGTGAAAGGGTGTGAAGTAGTGAAAGGGTTGAGAGAGAGAGTTTTTGAGATAGAGATAGAGAGAGGTTTAGGGTTCTAGAGAGATCTATAGAGAGGGATATTGTGGGTAAGAGAGAGGGAGAGAGTATTAGTGTTAAGTTTAAACCAAATAGACTAGCAAGATCACTGAAAGAAGCATAATCACAAGATAGACACGGAATTTACCCTGGGAAACCCTCATGGGGTAGAAAACCCAGCAAAGATTTCCTCAATAAGATGATCAACCAAAATACAAGATGTGATCCCTCCTTCTTTGTCTCCTTAGCAAATCTCCCAGACAAGTGCACTACTTTTCTCAAGTGAGTGACTGTGTCTAATGAGGAGTTCACCTCCTCTATTTATACTAACTCCCGACTGACCAAAATGACTAATGGGGCCGACCTCTCCTAGAGAAGTCTAATAACCCCTAAAATATGACATCAGGGCCGACCCCCACAAGGTGGGTCTAATAACCCTAGTTAACACAAACCCCTGGAGGAATAAACATCTCCAGATACATAATAGGGTTACCTCGAAGGGATAAAACATCTCCGGAATAATAAAGTACAAATATAATATTCTTAGAAGTTACAATATTCAACACTCCCCCTTAACGAGAAGGATATTATAATAACATCTGCAGGAGCAAGGAGTCATCATACATGATACATCTATATATCATCGGAAGCTTTCTTCAATTCATCTTCACCAGTAACTCAATCAACGTCAACAGTGTCAATATCATTTGATCATCAGCATCGTCATCTCACGATCATCAACATCGTCATCACGATCATCAGCATCATCGTCACACGATCATCAACATCGTCATCATCGTCATCAGCATCATCATCACACGATCATCAACATCATCATCACACAATCATCAACATCATCATCATACGATCATCAGCATCATCATCAGCATCGTCATCACGATCATCATATAGGGTGATCAGTCTTTCTCTCTTTAGGACATAAGTCCATTGACAATACAATCCAGATAGAGTTCCAGGATGATCAGTCCTTATCACTTTAAGACAAGTCTCATGTCTAGGGACGATGCAATCCCCTCTGTACATTTAGGACGATGTCCAAGGATGACTTAATCCTTAACCGTACATTTAGGACCCTGTCCAAGGATGACTTAATCCTCAACTGTACATTTAGGACCATGTCCAAGGATGACTCAATCCTCAACTGTACATTTAGGACCACGTCCAAGGATGACTCAATCCTCAACCGTACATTTAGGACCCCATCCAAGGATGACTCAATCCTCAACGTACATTTAGGACCATGTCCAAGGATGACTCAATCCTCAACCGTACATTTAGGACCACGTCCAAGGATGACTCAATCCTCAACTGTACATTTAGGACCACGTCCAAGGATGACTTAATCCTCAATCGTACATTTAGGACCATGTCCAAGGATGACTTAATCCTCAACCCTACATTTAGGACCACGTCCAAGGATGACTTAATCCTCAACGGACCACGTCCAAGGATGAATCAATCCTCAACCGTACATTTAGGACCACGTCCAAGGATGAATCAATCCTCAACCGTACATTTAGGACCACCTCCAAGGATGACTCAATCCTCAACCGTACATTCAGGACCCCGTCCAAGGATGACTCAATCCTCAACCGTACATTTAGGACCCCATCCAAGGATGACTTAATCCTTACATGTATTCTCATCAATACATCTATCATGTATACATCTAACATCGAAAGCATGTATTCTCTATCATTAAAAGCATGTATACATCTAACATCAAAAGCATGTATTCTCTATCATCAAAAGCATGTATACATCTAACATCAAAAGCATGTATTCTCACTAATACATCTATCATCAAAAGCATGTATACATCTAACATCAAAAGCATGTATTCTCACTAATACATCTATCAACAAAAACATGTATACATCTAACATCAAAAGCATGTATAAGTAAAAACTAAGTATTCTAAGTATAAGAGTCCTAAATCTAAATATTTCTAAGTAGCTAGGTGTAGTGAGTCGGTAACCTCATCATCGACTTTGAGTTTGATGAGGCAATCTCATCATTAGTGACTATACTACTCCCTCTTTCGAGGAGGGTCCTTTTGAACTACACCAAGCTTGTCTCGGAAGTATTCAAATTTCACTCGAGACAAAGGTTTGGTCAAGATATCAACAATTTGGTCCTCAGTGCTTATATACTCGAGCTTGATAGCTCCTCTCTGCACCATATCTCGTATATAAAAGTATCGGATCTCTATGTGTTTTGACTTATCATGGAATACAGGATTTTCTGTCATCTTAATGCAGCTTTGATTGTCACACATAATCACAGTGGGATCCATTTCTAAGTCAAACACTCCTGATAATAGCTTCCGAAGCCATACTGCTTCACAGCTAGCAGAGCAGGCTTCTATATATTCTGCTTCAGCAGTACTGAGGGCCACGCTAGATTGTTTCTTGCTGAACCATGAGATCATGGCAGATCCAAGACCATAACATCCACCTGATGTACTCTTTCTGTCTGAGACACTGCCTGCCCAATCAGAATCTGAGTAACCATGTAACCTGAGTTCATGACCTCCAAGATAATATAGACCAAAATCCAATGTACCTTTTAGGTACCTCATCACATGCTTTGCAACTTTTAAATGAACCTTTCTAGGTTCTACTAGATACTGACTTAGAGTATTTACAACAAAGCATATATCTGGCCTAGTATTTGTTAAATACATTAATGACCCAATTATTTGTCTGTATAGAGTTAGGTCCACTAGTTCCGATGAGTCATTAACTAATAGCTTCAGGTTGGAGTCCATGGGAGTGGCCATGGGTTTACATTCCAACATATCAAACCTTTTTAGAATCTCCACAGCATACTTACCTTGATTCAGAAAGATTCCTTTTGGTTCTTGCCAAACTTCTAGACCCAAGAAGTAGTGCATTAATCCGAGATCTGTCATCTCGAATTCTGAAGAAAGCTTCTTCTTGCTTTCAATAATTTGTTTCTCATTTCCGGATAGAAATAGATCGTCTACATATAACAACAATATAACTGGTTCATCATCCATCACTTTGAGGTAAAGATTAGGGTCAGCTTTACTCTTGGTAAAGCCCATGCTTGTTAAGAAATTGTCAATCCTTCCGTACCAAGCCCTGGGAGCTTGCTTTAATCCATATAATGCATTTTTCAGTTTGAATACATGAGTCCTTCCGTCTTTAACATCAAACCCTTGTGGTTGTTCTATGTATGCTTCTTCTTCAATTACACCATTTAGAAAAACTGTCTTAACATCCATTTGATGTAATTTCCACTTCATCATGGATGCAAGTGCCATGATAGTTCTAATTGAAGTATACCTAGCAACTGGTGCAAATGTTTATTCATAGTCAATTCCCTCCTTCTGAGAGAATCCTCTGGCTACAAATCTTGCCTTGTATTTTTCAATGCTTCCATCTGCAGCATGTTTTATCTTGAAGATCCATTTGGAAGAAACCACACTTTTATCTTTTGGTTTGGGAACTATATCCCAAACATCATTTTTTATTATTGACTGATATTCTTCTGTCATTGTTTCTACCCATTCTTTCTTCTGAGCTGCCTCTTCATAGCTAGTAGGTAGTTGATCCACAAGATCACACATCAAGGTGATATAGTTGGATACTAGCTTTGGTTTCTTTCTTTCTCTGGTGGAGCCTTCAGGAGCTCCATATCTTTCAGCTCCTTGAATAATGTCTCTAGCCCATGTTGGCCTTCTTTTTCTAGATAAGTCTGAAATAGGGGGTTCTTGAGGTTCTATCATGTCATGATCTTCTAGAGTATCATCTTCAGGTATGTGTACTGCTTCTGTGATTCTAGGAGGTGTATCTTCTTCATAGATTTCTTCAAGTTGACACTTCTTGGATTTCTTGAGAGCTTCTTCTTCATCAAATGTTACATCTCTACTTATTTCCATAGGATGAAACCTTGGTATGTAGATTTTGAAAGCTTTGGATGATTCACAGTATCCAACAAAAATTCCCTTCTTACTAGAAGGATCCAACTTTGTTCTCTTTTCTTTTGGAATGTGAATGTACACAGGACAACCAAATATTTTGAGATGACTTACCTCAGGCTTCTTTCCTGTGAACACTTCTTCTGGAGTTTTGAATTCAAGAGCACTATGGGAAAGTCTATTTTGCACATAGACTGCTGTCCTAGCTGCTTCAGCCCATAAATACATAAGTAGATCTTGATCATGTATCATGGTTTTTACAACTTCCATTATGGTTCTATTCTTTCTTTCAGCCACCCCATTTTGTTGGGGATTGTAGGGAGTGGTTAGTTCCCTCTTGATTCCAGCTTCCTTACAAAAGTCTTCAAAGTCCTTTGAAGTATATTCTCCCCCATTTTCTGTTCTGAGAATCTTGATTTTCTTTTCTGAGAGATTTTCTATTAAGGCCTTGAACTCTTTCAATTTTCTGAAAACCTCATTCTTTCCTTTTAGAAAGTATATCCATGTCTTTCTTGAATAGTCATCAATGAATGAAAGATAGTATTCAAAACCACTTAGGGAAGTGGTGGGCATTGGTCCACATACATATGAATGTATTATCCCTAAGATGTTCTTAGTCTTTGTTTCACTTTTTGGAAAAGGGTTCTTGACATTCTTCCCTTTTTCACATCCTTTGCATGAGCCATTATGATCAACCTTTAAGTCTGGTAGACCTATCACCACCTTGCTTACATAGGGTAGGGCTTTATAGTTAATGTGGGATAATCTTCTGTGCCATAGCTCACTTGGGATAGATGCTTCATGAGCAAGGGCAACTTCTGGATGTCCTTTGAGCTTATAGAGGCCTCCTTCCTCTTCACCAATGACAATTGCATCTTCAATGGATTTTCCCTTTGGCCACATGAGTACTTGACCATCTATGAAGGCAACTCTAAAACCTTTCTTATCTAGTACTGAGATAGAGAGTAGGTTTTTTCTTTAATCCTGGCACATGTAAGATTTCTTTCATCTTCAAGGGTGATCCAGAATCTAGCTTATAACTTGCTTCACCAATCCCCTTGATGGGATATTGGTAATCATCTCCTAGAGATACCTTTTGTGAAGAATATTTTTCTTCAAGCTTTGAGAAAGTCTTTATTTGACATGACATGTGCTTAGAGGCACCACTATCAATGAGCCATGTATCTTCTCCAGGGGATACATATCCAGAGAGTGCAGAGAATAGGACATATTCTTCTGGATCTTCTTTCTTTACTTTGGATCTTTTCTTTCGAGGCCTTTCTTCCTCTTCTTCTTCTTCTTCTTCTTCTTCACTATCATCTTCTGCCATATGAGCATGGTGTCTTTTTGTGTATAAAATTCTTCTTCCTTTGTGAAGAACAAAATCTGGCAATGTGTCCAAGTTTAAGGCAATTGTAGCACTGGACTGTGGAGAGATCCCTTACTTGATTGGGTGCTTTATTCCTTTTGAATTTAGAGAAGTGTTGAGATCCCTTGTGGTCAACTTTCTTGAAGTGACCCATTCTTTTCTTGGTGTGAGTTTCCAAGGCTTGATCATCCTCTTTGAGAAGTGCTTCTCTGTTGGCTACCCTAGCCTCTTCTTGAACACAATCTTCCCATACTACATCAAACTTCATACTTTCCTTTCTGGCACACATAGTTTGTATAAATGATTCCCAAGATCTAGTGAGGCCATTTAGAGCAGTCATCACAAGTTCATCTTCATCAAGAGTATCACCAATGGCATCTAGTTGTTCCTTGATTTGGGAGACCCTTGAGAAGTAGTCTTGAATGGACTCCCCTTTGTTCATCTTGGTACTCTTCAACTGAGTTCTTAGGTTCATCTTTCTATTGATGTTCTTTCCTTCATACATTCTTCCTAGGGCATCATACATCTCCTTTGGAGTTTTCTTGGAAGCCACTTGGGGAATCAAGTGGTCTTTAATAGAATCAGCTATGATTCTCTTTTCCCTAATCAAATCCTTCCTATGCTTCTCTTTGGCTTCATCTCCTTCTGGTTCTGCAACTTCATCTTTGATATAATGAGCAAGATCATTCTCTTCAAGAATGAGACCAATTCTGTATTTCCATGCTCAGATATTTTCTATGCCTTCTAGCTTGTCTTCAAGCTTAGTGTTTGGAGGCATCTTCTCTTGGGGGAGTCTAAGAGACAGAATAGTACTTACCTGGAAATATTTACCTTTTACCTTTCCAGATTTTGGAACATAATTTCTGGATGATCGCACTTTTGGTAAAACTAGGGTTTGGATTTCTCAGAGTTCTACCTAACCAAAAAGTTCGATCTAGGGCTCAAAAGATAGGTATTGAGAAGGCCTATCCAGCCATGTAATCAGAATTCAAAAATGCCAACCTTTTTTTGAAACCAATTTCTGACTTATCGCACGTTTGGTAAAACTAGGGTTTGGATTTTCTGGAGTTCTACCCAACCAAAATGTTCGATCTAGGGCTCAAACGATAGGTATTGAGAAGGGCTATCCAGCCATGTAACCAGAATTCAATAATACCAACGTTTTGCTGAAACCCTAATTTTTACCGGAGAGAGAGAGAGAGATATTCTTACCTTGTGAAAAATGTTCTATTCAGTCTAGCTCTGATACCATGTTAATTTTAAACCAAATAGACTAGCAAGATCACTGAAAGAAGCATAATCACAAGATAGACACAGAATTTACCCTGGGAAACCCTCATGGGGTAGAAAACCCAACAAAGCTTTCCTCAATAAGATGATCAACCAAAATACAAAATGTGCTCCCTCCTTCTTTGTCTCCTTAGCAAATCTCCCAAACAAGTGCGCTACTTTTCTCAAGTGAGTGAGTGTGTCTAATGAGGATTTCACCTCCTCTATTTATACTAACTCCCGACTGACCAAAATGACTAATGGGGCCGACCTCTCCTAGAGAAGTCTAATAACCCCTAAAATATGACATCAGGGCCGACCCCCACAAGGTGGGTCTAATAACCCTAGTTAACACAAACCCCTTGAGGAATAAACATCTCTAGATACATAATAGGGTTACCTCAGAGGGATAAAACATCTCCAGAATAATAAAGTACAAATATAATATTCTTAGAAGTTACAATATTCAACAATTAGACATTAAAGAGTACAAATTCTTGAACAATAGTACAAAATAGGTGATAAGTGACAAAACAAATGACTAAAAATGGGTGATAAATGACTAAATTTGATCACGTGACCTTTGGTCATAAATTAGCAGTCACTTATCACCCGACCAAATTGGCCATTTATCACTTAGTCATACATTTCTTGAATTGCTTCATGAGTTGATCATATATTTAGTCATTTATGTGGTCATTAATTGTTTCTATTTGGTCATTAATAGTTTCTATTTGGTCATTTCTCTGATCATTAATTTTCATTTGTTTAGTCATTGATTGTTGTTAACTGGTCATTTATTTAGTCATTGATTGTTGTTAACTAGTCATGTATTTAGTCATTGATTGCAGTTAAATGGTCATTTATTTAGTTATTAAGTGGAGTTAACTAGTCATTTATTTGGTCATTGATTGATGTTAACTAGTCATTTATTTAGTCATTGATTGTTGTTAATTGGCCATTTCTTTAGTCATTGATTGATTTTAACTGGTAATTTAATTAGTCATTGATTTCAACAGATAGGGAAGGGAGGAATTGAACCACCAACCTCCTTCCTATAAGGTAGGTGATCTTCCATTGAGCTAGTACCCTTTATTAGAACTTGTGATGTAATAAACAACAATGTAATTTCAATTTATTCGAACTTGTGATGTAATAAACAACAATGTTGGTTGGAGTATTACAAAACCAATAAAAGATTTGGACAACATATTCCAAATGATCTATGGGAGTGGAAATGAAATGGAAGGTTAGGCATGTCCACCCTATCTCATAATGAAAAAATATGTGCAATCAATGGTGGGATCAAAAGTAATATTACAAAATTGAAAAACTATTTTATCCACCTATAAACAACTACAAAGATTTTGTAGTAACACAAGCAAGTTTGGTGCTTTTCCTAACATAGGAGGAAATGTATGAAAAGTGCACCAACTAGAGAGGGGCTTCTCTCCTTTTGAATTATTTAACAAGAGAGAAGAGATAGAAAGGAAAGTGCTCAGTCCAATCCAAAAGGAGATCCTAGTGAAGACATACAAATTATGTTGCTAATAAAAATATATACCTGGGGATCCATATCTCAAATAGGGTCAATTGAGAGTCTTACCATAGGACAAATCCTATAGTGAGACTCTCACAAGCTTGCCTTTGGACAAATCCTATAAGTTAGTAGTTGACCAAATCTTAAAAACTGTGGTATATAAGAATTTATCATCTTTGTTGTATAAAAATATGAGATCATTGTGGTTCTATATAGACCCACATTAACACTATTAATCTTTATAACCTAACTCATCAAAAATCTCTTTTAGATTCTTATTTATAATAAATTACATAAGCAATGATCATCATTATAAAACAAATTTCAAAATGGAATGTCATCATCAATATTTTCTAAAATCACTTTCAAAACTCTTATCTAAATAATAATTATTAATATATTTTCTAAAGACTGCAATATTTTCCCCCCAAAAAAAAAAATTTCATCACATCTAGTTCATGGAAAGACTAGCCCTCCCATCCAAATCAAGTGTCTTTGAATATGAGCTAGAGTGATAGCCTTTCTCTATTCGACATCAAGTTATCCAACAACAACTCTTCTTTTAGGTGCAACTTTCCATTGGCATTTTAACAAATTATTTTTATTTACATATGAAAAAATCACTCCCTAACATGGCCCTGTTTATCTCTCTAAGATTTACTTTCCATGAAAAATCTTGTCCACCCATTTATTGCCTACCCAACTAACACTCAATGACCCTTGTTTCCATTGACAGTTTGTACACTTTACTCTTTACTAAATCATACAGTTCACCTCATTAATTATCATATAGACATGTACCCCCAAAATTATACTCGAAACACCTCACTGCATAAAATATTGATACCCCTTATTGCTTGCATTATCAAATTCATTGATGACCTCTATAACCTACATCACTTGTATGCCTAGTTCTCTAGTTTTGACAGTACCCTTTACTCAAAATCATGACGACCACATTGTCAAAATGGGCCATTGTATAGCTAAATATGAAAATCCACTACTCACTCACCACCCTCACACCCTGGTCTCTAGTACATATTATTCCACTTGTACGGTCCACAAGCATCACAACTCCTCAGATACTTCTCTTGTGTGCCACTCAAAGCACCATCCACGGCCTCTGAAATTGGTGCCACCCAGCTTAACCTATTCAAATATACGATACTGATAACAACATCTCTTCTACCTAGATTGCAAATGAAGGACACGATTTTTTTTTGTTTTTATTCCTTCCACTTCATCTCAGGCACAACTTATAGTTCTAAATACTTACATTCGGGTGCACCTGGTGCAATGTCCCGCCCAGTTAAGTACTCTGGTGCAATATCCTCCAGTAATTTGATATTTAATTTACTTCCCAAGAAGAAAAAATTCCTTGGCACTCATCAAGTTCATAACTAACCTCTTTACTATTCTGATACAGAGCCAGTGAATTATACCATAAATCTTCTAGCAACGAATGGAGATGAAAATATAATTGCAGGGGCAAATGCATTAGAGGTCAATTCAATTGTTAAAAGGGCACATTTTAAACACCATGAATTCATCCCCTTAAAGACTTTATACAAAATTGCCCTTCCTTTCTTCTCCAACAAGAGAAGTGCTTAACGATTTGGGTCTTCAAGGTCCGACTACAAATTGATCCAATTGTAGGGTGAATTCCAACGAAGAAGTAGTCTTCCCCTCTGTTAGGACCACATTTCAGGAGCTAGTACTATAAGACAGGATTTAGATACTACATGACAGACTTATTTATGTGTCTCACCTGTATCATATTTACGTTTGACTTTTACGGGAGCTTGGGCTTATTTTCTGGGGCCTGTCAAGGTGACCCCCTGTTTGTGCTGCAGGGGGTCTGGTCTTCTGAAATGATGCTTATGTAATAAAGTTTCAAGCTGGTCTATGCTCAGAGGAACCTTGAATTCTATCAATTATAGTAGCAAGTTGGCAACATAATCATCTATTTGGTGTGTTAATAACAAATCATTGCCTATTTTCCAATCTCATGTTGCGAAGAGAAGTTTAATTATGGATTACAGTGGATGTTCTTACCCGAAAGCTGAAACTAAAGCCTTATCAAATTAAAATGTTTGAAAGGTTTGAATCTTCCCCATATCGATATGTCTGTGCAAAATCTCTCCCAATCGAGTAAGAAAATATTAAGGAAGATTCTGTTCGATTCATGCATGAAGTCTGAAGCAGCTCAAACATTGTTAAATATTTCTACTAATTGGGGAAATTGGTAAATTGTGTGTTCGTGAATTAGGATAATTGAAGAAATTGGTTGATTTTATAATGGATTGTATACGTGAATTTGTGAATTGTGAATCTTTAAAATATTGGAAAAGCATGGATATTATTTCACCTGAAATTTTAAAATAAAAACACTTATACCTATAATAAAAAAAATTAAAAAATAAAATAAAATATATTTAATGTTTAACCATTAAAGTTAAAAAAAATAACGATTTTGACAATGAATAGTGAATACAAACGTTTTACAGTTTTCTTCGTTTTTCTTAACGGTTAGTGTGAAATGTAAGCCGTATTTGACGGGCCCGTCAAATTCCAGCCCTCGGAAGGATACTATTTTTCCATCCGCTTGTCAACAATATAAGCATTTTAAGTATTGATGTGAAACATAATCTTTGTAAAAATTCAGAAATTAAATAACTTGAAATAACGAGTAAGATGAACCAGGGAAGGAGCCTAACCACTGTCAGATTCAAACGTGGCTGTGATGAGATTCAAACGTGGCTGTGATGAGTTTTCCTCTGGTTCGTCCAACTTCCGTAGAGAAAAAAAAATCCCAGTTCTCAGGAAAAATCTCGCCACAAAACAACAATAGATAATGCAGACAACATCTGAGGAATAAAAAGGGAAGGTATGCCCGCTGGTGTTGCCGACCAGATGGCCTTGAAACCCTACAAGGTTCGGCCAAAAGGGTCGCACAATAAGAGTATCGTAATGGAAGTTATCTTATCAGTCCCATTGCGATAGGAGCAGAGGATCTTAATAGTTCTCTTGCCCTGTTTCTTTTCACCAAACCATCCAACGGAATAAGTATCACAGACAACTGGTTCGATCTCGAGACCTCTGCTTTTGAGTGAACGTATGAATGGAGGGTAGCTGAGAATCAACTCAGAAGCGGTATCCTGTTCTTCCGAGGTAAATATGGGGTACCCAAATCCATGATACACTTTGTCATATACAATAGAATCTGAAGTAAGATCTACAAGAAGACGACCCCGGGGATTCTTGCAATTACAAATGCCTGTCTGGAAGGCAGAGGAGACGACCCATCCTTCCATTGATAGACAGCCTCTTTCTGGGGTGCTTGTAGACCCACATATTGGAAGCTCAAGTTCTTGCGGGAGCCGAGTTTAGAGTTGAGGACAAGCTGACGAATATGGCTGAATTCAGACTTGGCGAGTGGATCCAGAGGATGATGGTGTTGATGATCAGCAGCAGCAGAAATAATGAAAGCATACAAGCTTAGTAGCAGAGAAACGACTAACAAAGCGTTCTTTCTCATTTTTGAATTTTCGAGAAGTTCTTAGATAACAATAATGTCTACAATATGCAGACAGGCTTGCTCCGTTATGGGACAGTGCAGTATGCAGAGGAGGATATAATTTGAATCTAATTCTGGAGGATCGATTGAATGAATGACTGTGATTGATCTGCTTGTTGAAAAATGGGCTTCAACTACTACAAGCGCCGGCTTAATTCAGTTACACGCAATTTTCGTTGTGAGGTTGTTGATTCGGCCACTCAATGTACTCAGCCAATGATGTTGTTTCGGACGAATTCCACAAAGCAATTTGATCGAATTTTGTTGTTTCAATGAAATTGTTTGATCGAATTTTCAAAGTAGATCGTTTTCAATGACAACGTCCTTTAATAGGAAACCTGCATTGGCCCTCCGTTTGATAAAAAAAATCAAAGCAATATCGTACTCCGCTTAGAAAAAGACAAAATATAATTCAAAGTAGTACCAACCATCCTATGGGCAAAACGACAGAACAAAGGTTTTCCATAGAAACTTTTTTGTCGTACGTATGCAGCCCACGTTTTTTCAAAAAGTAGTTCAATGGTATTTAGCTTTCTTCATGGGAATAAATTGTATTTCGGAAAGAGAGAAAACGTTTTGTAGGCGGCTTATTTATTCACGTCTCAATTCTGAGATGATATATGTAAATTTTGAGTAGTATTAATATAGTGTTGAAATGTTATATTTAAATATCATATAAATTTTGAGATTTTAAAAAACATATAATTTTTACACTATTTCTCTCCAATGTGATGTTACATTTAAAACAACATTTTATTATTATTATTTTTTATTAAAAAAAATAATTTTAACATAATTTTTTCTTATCTAAAATGTTGTATATATTTTCAACATAATTTTTAATATATAAGTTATTATGAGAAATTGTTTATTCATTCTAAAATGAAATTATAATATATACTTTATTTTGTTTACTTTCATATTTATTAGTAACAACCACATTTTTAAATTAATGTTGAATTTGGAATTGACTCTGAATCCGATGAATACTCCACCATTTAACGTACCTACCGCACACAAATACACAGTAGGATTATGCTTTATCTCGTTTCACCATTATAACGTCTAAGTATAAATTTGTTCACTCTAAACGTCACCAACCGTTAATAAATAAACTATTGCACTACTTAGTTGTCCGGATGTTCGGCATGTTCGGCATCTAAAATCATAAAATCACATTATCAATTCCCACTTTAAATACATGTATACCTAGAGATGTTGCATTCACGCCTGTGTGTTTACACTTTCAGTACTTAGCTCCACGATTTGCAATCACGCCTGTGTGTTATACTTAGCTCCAGGATTTGCAGTCACGCCTGTGTGTTATACTTAGGTGTTATACAGTATATTTTCAAAGTAGGATTAACAAAGTTAAAAATGTGTGATTATATGCAGAAGTCCGTCGTCTCATTGATATCCGCCGATTGTTTATTCTTGCAGGGTTCTAACAAACAACAATGAATTCTGATTCCATCAGTCTCTCTGTAATCCTAGCACAAAAAATGGAAAGATTTCTGCCGAAGATATCAAGCAGAGAAAGAGAGCCGGGCAATATAAACCTACCATACTTACTTCTTGCCTGACTTTCTTTCTCTGCTTTGAATGCTTGAATTCTTTGATAGAAATATTTGAATTCTTCGACATAAATATTTCGATTCTCTATGTCAGGATTACAGAGATTGGAGAAATCAGAAATCATTATTTTTTATTAGAAACCTGGAAGAACAAACAATCGAATATCAGTGAGAGAACAGACTTCTGCATATCACACACGTTTGAATGTGAATATTGCAACATCTTAGATCCCGAACATCCCACTACCACATTTCGGAAGATTGTATAACCAAAGAGGCTCCATCTCACCCATAGAACCCAACATTAATACTTATTTGTAGTGATAAGCCTCGATAATAGAGCGTGGCAAAAATGAAAAACCAAATATGCGTTTTGAGGCTCCAATCTCAGCAGATTTTACATAGATTTGTTTCTGAACCAACGATGAGCTATATATAAAAATAGGACATCTCCGTAAGAAAAAGAAATTAACTCCATACTACGATGAAAGAGTTGTTAATAAACATTTAACACATGAAAACACTTACCATCACAAGATATAAGGCTAAGGTTTATATTAGCCATGCCACTGCTAATTATAATTAGGTAAAAGCTTTTTTAATATCCAGGATACATAAACAATAATGAAAATACTAGAAACCAAAAAATGTTTTCTATATAATTACAGGAATAAAAAAAATGTTTTTTACATAACTATAATTCTCTTTTATAAGCATATTCATAATCCGAATTTTAGCTTTTTACTATCCCATCAATTTTATTTACTATTAAAATTTAACTATTTATTTAATATCTTCCACTTTTCAAAATTCAACTTAACTATTTATTTAATATTTTCCACTTTTCCACATTCTCTCAGTAGGAGGGTTAAAATTTGACATCTTATCTTCTATTCAAGAAATTTTTATATGACATTTTAATTTAACATTGCATTTCATTTCACTTTAAATCTTAATTTTATTCATTATAATAAAATTGATAATTTTTTACATAACATTGATATTAACTATATGAAACATTGAATTCTCATATCTTGAATCATACAATACAAAAAGAAATAAAAAATAAAAAACATAATAAACATAATGATTAAACCAATCATACACAATGACAAAGAAGGTCTATCCTATAAACCTTTAAATAGACTTCTTCAAAAACAATGTTGATATGTGTACCATTTGGTTTAAGAAGTTCACTAGAGAATGTTGATATGTGTACCATTTGGTTTAAGAAGTTCACTAGAGAATGTTACAAGTTGTAGTCTAATTAAGAATTTGGATTTTTTCTAAAATATGCATTATAAAAAACAATTTTAACAATCTAAAATTGCAATTTTGACAACAATTAAATAGAAAAATTCCTTTTATAATAAAATGGGAAAACTCAAATTCTTAGAACATTTAACCTTATCAATATGATATCATGAAATGAGACAAAACCGCAATAATAATATTGTGATCGATTAGTCATATAAGGATTCTCACATCCTTGTGAATGCATAACTAGTGAGGAGCACATGTCCAAGATACCTTGCTCAATCCAAATAACAAAGTAACAATGCTTTTGAGTTGATAAGTGTTGAAAACCATTGTCAAAGAAGCATTGCTATGTCAAACTAACAATTATGGATCTCAACAAAATTAGACTATAATGAACTTGTTCATAAGAACTATCTACAATTTTCATCAAACTAGCAAGTAATCCCATAGGGGCATTAGAACCTAACCACAATAGGGTTGTCTCGAGTGTGATGTTCAATGTTAAGCCCTAAATATGGGCACATTCCTCCTATATTGTGGTTCATTACATTAGTTTTGATGTCAGATTTGGTCCATTAGAGGTAATTGTCATTAGTATGGTTTTATTAGTTATGTCGGTTTGGGTCAGTTAGTTGGGATTGTACCCCGTAGTCTCTTATATATAGGAAGGAGACATTCCATTTGGAGTATCTTGTCTTGTCTTGTCTTGTGTACTTATTCCATTGTGTAAGGAGGTTTCCCCCTCGAAGAGGCTTGTTATTCAACTATTTTCTTCAATCAAGTCATAGAGTACTCTCTCTGATCTATTTATACTATTTTCATACTATTTTTGGAATTTGTTGCATAACATTGCGTATCAGAGCCCTTTCCTTGGGACTAGTTTCTTCAAAACGCGCCATATTGGCATTTTCGCTATAAATTTGTTTTTACAGGGGTTCAAAGAGAGAGGCTTAAAACCCATATAGGAAAAAGGCCGAGCTAATTGTGGTCGAATTTTTAGATCCTGAATCAATACAAGTTCAAAGATATTTGCTCTAGAATCTAGGGCTTCCACTAGTAAGAAAACTAGTCTAAAACATGTGTTATGAGCAAAAAGGTCATATCTGGGGCATCGAATATCCAAATTGAGTGATACCTATTTCATATGAAAGAAGATAGACCAAATTATCTATGGTAGGGTTCCCAATCTTAGATTCAAAATATTAGACATGTGGCATACAATACAAGTTCGCTATTATGGAAATACCAAAAATAAGAACTTTTGGGATATTCACAATAAATTATTATTGGTAACTCCAAATTAGATCAGACCTCTGACATTAGAAATAGGACACATCAGGATACAATAGTGCGAAGTATCAGACCTAGAGGAGCAGAAATTTAAAATTTACATCAGTTTCAAGTCGACCTTAAAGCTGTCTTCCAATTAGGGTTTGAAAATGTACGCCATTTTTAATTTTGATTAACTTTGAGAAGAATGATCTAACTGTGGTGACACATAAGGTATGATATATATTCATATTATTCAAAATTCCACCAGAAGGAAGTGTAAAGACCTACACTCCTTCCAAACCCCCAAAGGATCCATCCTTGACACATGATGAAAGGGAAGACCTCTCTTTTTGAGTGTCCTAGTTGGAAGATATGATTAAAGGGTCTATGAGAAAACTTGATTTGGATAATTTAGAGGATAAGTTAAATAAAATTGAAGAAAATATGAAAGGTTCAGTGAGAACAGTTGATTTACTCAATATAGAGGAGAAGTTGATGGGGAATATCACAAATATTGTTAATCTCATACAAAAATCAAGGTATACTATTCCTACAGGTGATGATGTGTTCCGGGATACTCAGGAGGATAAAGAGAATTCTCATGTTGAGAAACCTTCCATGAATAAGAATATTCCAAGGGGAAATGATTTTGGTAATGGAAGTCATTAGGGATGGTCACCAAGGGGTACCCAACTTCCCAAGATTGTCATGAGAAATTTTGATGGCAATCGTCCAATAACATGGATATTCCAAATGGAGCAATTCTTTGATCTACACCAGGTTCCAACTTTTCAAAACGTAACTATTGCATCATTATATTTAGATCCTGATCAATTTGTATGGTACCAATGGATTTCCGACCGTAAAAATGACTCTATTATATCTTGGTTTATATTCACCGAAGAATTGATTACACATTATGGGGACATTAATAGCAATACCTTCTTTAGCGAATTGATAAATATCAAGCAAAAAGGTCTAGTTGCAGAGAAAATCAAATAGTTTTAGAAGGTAAGTATTAGAGTGAAGAACATTCCATAAGATAATATGTTGGATCTCTTCATTGGAACCTTGAAGGATAACATTCAACGTGAGTTGCATCTCTTTGAACCACCATCCTTGGAGAAGGCCTTCATGATGGCAAGGAAGACTGAAAGTAAAAATATGACGATGGATACTAGAAAGAGCACTTCCAACACATACAGAGAGAATATTGTTACTTATTCTAACCCACCTCAAAGGTTGACACCCCAACAAATAGAGGAAAGAAGAACAAAAGGCCCATGTTTTAATTGTGACAGCAAGTATAGTAAGGGACATAAGTGTGGTGGGAAGAAATTATTTTACATAGAATGTGAAGAGGAAGAACCAAAAGAACAAGAAACATCTCGAGATGAAGAAATAGAAGATACTACTTCAGAAGAGATTACGCCCACCATATCATGTCATGCATACGCTGGAATTAGCACTCCTCACTCAAAATCGAAGGATTTATCAAAAAGAAAAAGGTAATAGTGTTGATTGATTCTGATAGCACTCATAATTTCATTCACTATAAATTAGCAAAATCTCGTAATTGCTTTGTATATCCAACACCATATTTTCAAGTAATGATTGCAGATGGAGGAACTATCAATTGCTCAGGAAAATGCCATTAAATAAAGCTTACTATGGGAGAATATGTATTGAATAGTCGAATGATTTCTATTCCAATGGGTGGTGTTGATGTTGTCTTAGGAGTTCAATGGTTACAATCTTTGGGAACTGTGGATTTTAATTTTCAGAAGCTTTTCATGAAATTTTTATGGAAAGGAAAGGAATATGAATTACAGGGTATTCACAATTATGCTCATTAGATGTTCAAACATATAAGCCTCCTATTTTCCAAGATATTCAAACGGTCACTAATAAGCATGCCAAGGTATTTGAAGATATTCCAAAAGGTATTCCACCTGGCCGAGATTTTGATCATGCTATTCACTTAATCACAGGAAGTGTTCCTCCTAACATTAGACCTTATAGATACCCCTATGGATAGAAGAGTGAAATTGAGCGTATGGTTGAAGAAATGTTAGAGGATGGAATAATTAGGCCTAGACAAAGTTCTTACTCTGCACCAATGGTAATGGTACACAATCCGATGGATCACGGCATATGTGTCCATATTATAGAGAGGTCAACAAGATCACCATTAACGATAAGTTTCCCATTCCTGTAATTGATTAATTGCTAGATGAATTACATGGAGAAATTTTATTCACAAAGTTGGATCTTCGTTCTGGTATCATCAAATTAGAATGAACGATGAAGACATCACAAAAAAAACATTCATAACTCATGTAGGTCATTATGAATTTCTTGACATGCCATTTGGTCTCGCGAATGCACCTTCCACATTTCAGGGTTTGATGAATTCTATTTTCAATCCTTTTCTTAGAAAATGTGTGCTCGTATTCTTTGATGATATACTAATATATATCAAGTCTTTGGAAGAACATGTTCCACATGTTGACATGGTACTACAACTACTATAGAAGAAAAAACTATAAGAAAAACCTTCCAAATGTTTCTTTGGGGTGAAGGAGGTAGAGTATTTGGGTCATATTGTATCTCATGATCGTGTCAAGGTAGACTCTAACAAAATTAAAGCCATGATAGACTGGACAATTCCCAAAAACATGAAGAATCTTCAAGGATTCTTATGTCTAACAGGGTACTACCGCAAGTTTGTTTGAAATTATAGAAGAATAACAACACCTCTAACAACATTATTGAAGAAAGATGCATTTTCTTGGACTCCGGAGGCAACTCAAGCTTTTGAACAACTTAAACAGGTAATGTGCACAGCTCCTGTATTGGCCAGATGAGACTTCACAAAAACCTTTATTGTGGAATGTGATGCTTCGGGAAATGGCATTGGCTCTGTTATAATGCAAGAAGGACACCCACTTGCTTTCACAAGTAATCCAATCAAGGGAAAGAACTTGCAAAAGCACATTTATGAGAAGGCAATGTTGGAAATACTACATGCTCTTAAGAAATGGTGTCCTTATCTAATAGGGAGGCACTTCAAGTTCAAAACAGATCATAACAGTCTAAAATACTTCTTGGAACAAAGACTATCTTGAGAAGAGAAACAAAAGTGGGTTACCAAGGTGTTGGGATATGAATTTGAAATCATCTATAGAAAAGGGAAACATAATGTGGTGGCAGATGCACTCTCTAGAAAAGATGAAGATGTTGGGGTATTACTTTGTTCCATTTCCATTCTACAACCAGATTGGATAGTAGCAGCAAGAGAAGAATGGAAAAAAGACTTATTTGTGTGGATGCTCATTCAAAATATACATAATGATCCCAGTGTATCAGATACTTTTGTGTGGAAAACTGGTTCACTATGGTATAAGTATCGCTTATATTTATGCAAAAACTACCAACTCAAGAAGAAGGTCCTTTTTGAATTACATGCCTCTCCTATAGGTTGGCACTCAGGATTCCTAAAAACTTACCATAGGGTCAAGCAAGGATTTTTTTGGGAAGGTCTTAAATCTGATGTTCAAAGGTTCTTGGATGAATGCTTGGTTTGAAACAGAATAAGGCGGAAATAGTTAAGACCCCAGGACTTCTACAACCGTTAGACATGCGTTGCCAGCGCTGGGAGGAAGTCTCCATAGATTTTATCACAGGTCTACCCAAGTTCGAAGGAAAGAATGTTATTATGGTGGTTGTTTATAGACTCATGAAGTATGCACACTTTTGTGCACTCACTCACCATTTTAATATAAGAACAATATCTGTAGCCTCTTTGGAAACTATTGAGAAGTTACATGGAAATCCAAAGATTATTGTAAGTGATAGAGATCCAATTTTCACTGTAAAATTTTGGACTGAATTATTTTCCTTTTTGGGTACTCAATTGGCTCACAGTTCATTTCACCACCCTCAATCTGATGGTAAAACTAAGATCGTGAACAAGTGTTTGGAATGCTATCTTTGTTGCTTTGCATTTGATAAACAAACGTAGTGGGTGAAATGGTTGTCCTTGGAAGAATGGTGGTACAATACTTCCTTCCATACACCATAAAAAATGTCTCCATTTATAGAATTGTATGGGTACCGGCCTCCATCTATAAAATCTCCCTTAAAAGGAAAATCTAAAGTTCAAGCCATGGAAAATCACATATAGCACTAGCAAGAAGTTCTCCAGATACTTAAGGACAATCTGACTATGTCAAAAAATGGGATGAAACAACAAGCTGATCAACATCGTAGTGAAAGGTGTTTTGAAGAAGGGGATTGGGTATTTCTGAGGCTACAACCTTACAAGAAGATGTCTCTCAAGCTATTAAAGAAGGACAATAAATTAGAACCCAAGTATTATGGTCCCTATAAAGTGTTGCAAAATATTGGTAGTATCGCTTACAAGTTGGAGCTCCCTTAATCTTCAAGAGTACATCCAGTTTTCCATGTTTCTTGTTTAAAGAAGGTAATAGGAGACAAGATCCCAATTCAAACAATCTTTCTAGAGATTGATGAAGAAGGAAAATTCATTTTTGAACCTGAACAAATCATTGAAACAAGGACTAAATAGCTACAGAATTGGGTTATTACTGAGTACCTCATAAAGTGGAAGAACTTACCAGTTAAAGATTCGACATGGGAAGATGATTCCTTCATACAGAGGCATCCACAACTAATCAACCATTGAGGACAACACTTATATGAAGGGGAGGGGCATGTTAAGCCCTAAATATGGGCACATTTCCCCCTATATTGTGTTTCATTACATTAGTTTTGATGTCGGCTTTGGTCCATTAGTGGTAATTGTCATTAGTATGGTTATATTAGTTATGTCGGCTTGGGTCAGTTAATTGGGATTGTACCCCATAGCCTCCTATATATAGGAAGGAGACATTTCATTTGGAGTATCTTGCCTTGTCTTGTCTTGTGTACTTATTACATTGTGTAAGAGGTTGCCCCCTCAAAGAGGCTTGCTATTCAACTATTTTCTTCAATCAAGTTGTGGAGTACTCTTTCTGATCTACTTATGATATTTTCATACTATTTTGGGAATTTGTTGCATAACATTCAAGCAATCAAATTTTGACAAAGGAGAGAAAAACATAACAACTGCTTGAACCATGGGGCCAATGTTATTGCACCGAGTGTAAACGAGGTGCTTACAACCCAGTATGGGGGAGATCCTGTAATGAATGTCACATGTCACATGTCACATGTAACGTTTTCAAAAGTAATAAAATGTAAAAAGTAATAGTATGGGGGAGATCCTGTAACGGATGTCACATGTCACACGTAACATTTGTCACGTTTGTCACGTTATGTTACAACCCAGTATGGGGGAGATGTTGTAACATTTGTCACATTTGTCATGTTTTTCATGTTACGTTACAACCCAGTATGGGGGAGATGTTGTAACGTTTGTCACATTTGTCACATTTGTCATGCTTTTCACGTTTGTCACGTTTGTCACGTTGCGTTTCCATGTCGGATCATAACTTATAAAAAATAAAAAGTAATTAAAAATTTCATGTTTGCTCATAACTTATCAAAAATAAAAAAAATAATTAAAAAATTAAAAGAGAGGGATCCAATTTCTTGAGGGGTAATTTTTTTCTTAATGTGTAAAAATTTAAGATAAAACAAAAAAAATTACACCTCAAGAAATCGGATCCCTCTCGGTGCTTGATAGATCTGGGTTTGAGATGGATTTACGCTGGTGATAACCAACATCTTCATAGTATACTTTTTTATCAATGTCCAAGTGGGTGATTAAGAGTAGGTTGTACCTAGATAAATATATGGTTAGTGTAAGAATTGAATTGTTATAAATGAATGTTCAAGTTGATATATTAAATACTTCTACAATATTGTAACAATAAATCTATTTGTATTTTGATTAATGTTTATCCATGTGACTAAGAGTAGGTTGTACCTAGATAAATATATGGTTAGTGTAAGAGTTGAATTGTTATAAACGAATGTTCAAGTTGATATATTAAATAGTTCTGCAATATTGTAACAATAAATCTATTTGTGTTCTCATTAAGGTGAGAAAAATATATATTTGTTTTCAAATTTTGGAATATCAATATAATAATTTTATTATTTTTTTAAAAGAAAATATTCATAAAACTTATGATAGTATCAAGTGGGTGCACATAATGAAGAATATGGATACACTTCTCTACTAGAGCAATGAGGGGACGCAGAATCTTGGCCAGAAAAAAATCAAATAAAATGTTGTCTTGTCTTTAACATAGGGACCTTTATAATGTCTTGGTTTTCCATCGATGTCTTGTGACTTAGCAATCACATGTGTGTGTGCCACCAAAATTAGATATAGTATGCTAAATGTTTTATTTCCTAGTTGGAATTGTTGAAATTACAGATGCAGTTTGTTGGAATTGCATAATTCGAGTGCTTAGGGTTATTCGAGGCTGCTGAATCCATTTTTGTGATAAAAAATTCAATTTCAATAATGAAAATCATAATTTTTACAAATATTTTATCACTAGATTTCAACAAAAATGACTAGAAAAGTCCAAAATGTAGAAGGTATAACCAACTCAAAATTAGATTACAGTTTGTCGGCTGAGACCTTTTTCCACATGTAGTTGTGTCTGCAAGCATTAAGACCTCACCCAGATATCTCACTTGTGGTGCATTGACTAACGTACTTGTATTTGATGGTGCATAGAGGGGAATTATGTGTAGCACACTAAAGATCGTGCAAGTGGTTGGAATGTTGGTAAGAGGGCACATAACCCTAAATGGATAAATGAACCCTCCTGATCCTACCCATAGTATGCCCTGGTAGGAGAGAAACACATCAAAGCGTGAGATGGTGTTATAATCACAAAAATGAGTGAATCTAGTTGGTTTAGTAGTCATGGTTCTGTATTGAATGATGTGCAAAAGGATACTCTAGTAGCTGAGAGAGAAGAAGAATTGTTCACCCAGAGAATCACTTCACTATACATGGGAAGCATATTGCAGGAGAGGTTATAGAAGAGGTTTCTAGTGTTATAAGATTGGAAAAAATTATCAAAAGAACCATACAATTTACTTTAGTATCACCATACGATATGTCGTATTTAGTTTGTTCACTCCATTTTCCCCCCAACCAATGGTTACACTCTTTATAGTTAATTGAAGAAATTTTCATATTATCAACCACTTCTCTCACTTCTATGAAGGGAAGTCATGAGCCTCACAATTACCAACATGTCTTTTCCTATTTTTTCAACATAGGCTAGTCAATTACAATATATTCTTTATACTCACTAGCAAGATCCTCATATTGTAATTCTCCTTAGCTCTCATCAAATTTAGCACAAGACATTATAATAGTTAGTTTGATAGTGGTTGTAACTTGGTTACCCTTTGAGCATCAATGAAGGGTTAGTATAAGAATGAAAAGAGAGTCATCAATGTTCTTTCCTTAGTAGCTCCCCTATCCTTGACATCAACTTCTTTATCACATCAAGGGGAGTGATGTGTTCTAGTATTTGCATCATTCCTGGTTGTGATTGAAGACTATTAGAATTTAAAATTGTTTAGTTCCCTCCCAACACCTTCATCATTATTTAATCCTCCTACCCCCATGGGTTATCCTACATCATATGAAATTCACCACCTTTGGTCTTCATTCCCATCACATCAAGATACCATGCACATCTACTCTAGTCAAGATTGAAGCCAACTTTGATATTTCCACAATTATTCATAGAGATGACCTTTCGATCTCATATCATTGTAATTTACATAGAAAGAATTTCATGAGCATAGGGATTACTATCTCATTTGTATAAAATCGTTCTCTATATCATACCTATGAGTTTGTTCTTTCAAATGTCATCATCATCATGGTCTCATAGGTTATCTGTTATTCTCGACATTTACTCTCTCACTATCACAATTATGTAATATCATCTTTAGGGAAATAAACATTGATGTATTTCAGCTATGCAAGTCCCTCCTAACCTCATAAATCAAGGGGAATCTATTATCACCAAAATTTCACACAATTGAGACATTTCAACATTCATTACAGAAATACATCATTGACATATAGAGTGCATCTCACAAAGATGCATTTTAATCAAACTTCAACATGTAGAATGGAATTTTTTGGCACATCCAAACTTTTGTTGATTTATGTGGATTCATAAAAAAGGATTTCATGTGACATCACATGGAAACTCCTTCAAATATCATGCAGCTATGCATACATACATACCCAAAAATTCTATGGTGCATCCAAATCCTTGAGCCCAAACTACATTTTGCGTGCTAAAGACGTTCGAATTGGCTTCTAAGAGGTATTTGCACATTTAATAGCCCCATCTTTGTACCTAGAAAGCACTTCATGGAGAAGAGCATTCATATCTTGGAACAATTCTTAGAAGTCCTTGAAATTGGCTATAAAATAAAGCCATGGGCTTGCATTCCATAAGAAAAATTTATATCAAGATTAAGCTACAATAATTTGCTTGGAAAACACCTTTTCCATCCACATTCTTACCATCCATTCACATTTCAAGCTCCCTTTACATATTCTTGAAGAAGAAATTATTTTGCTCCATCATTCCAAGTTAGTTAGAGATATATTAGGGAGAACTCAAAGAAGCCCTCCAAAGGGAGTATTGAATGCCCTTTAGAAGGTTTATTTCTCAAGGTTATACTATTTTATTCAAATACTTTACACTGGACAATATTCATTTGGTTGAAGCACATATCTTTGATTTGTTTCCATATCATTTTGGAAATTTTAATGTTAGAAGTATCTCTTTTATTTCTTGTTATTTATTTTATAGCTTTAATGCCATAGTATTTGTCATACTAACCCACTCATGTACTAACCGTCTCATAAATAAAGTGAAAATGTATGATATAGAAACGAAGATGACATTATTAAGATTTCACAATTCAAAAGAGTTAACTTTTAATGATATGGCAAAGCATTTTATGTGGAAGATACTTTTAAGGATGGGAGAGGAAGTGTTGCATCCTCTATATTTTTTGAAATCCAATCCTTTGTATTTATGCCCTTGTTCAAATTGATAATTATAATTATGATTGCATGGATTTGCGAGTTAAGAGAAAAAAAGGTTCATGTATAGCATTCCATGAGCAAAAAAATGATCCCTATTATTTTCTTGACCAATTTAATGGGTGAGTAATCAATCAAAGGAAGGAATTGTAATGCCTTATTTTTGTGTTACCTTGCAGACTTGATATATTTGTGACCTATTATTATTTGAGGGCATTCAGTGATGAATGACCCGGTTGTGCATATGTATTTGTCATAGACTATGTGGTGTTATTTTGAGGACATTCGATTTTGAATCCTCCAGATAGATATATGTGTGGTATACATGTGTGTTGTTGTTTATTAAATTTCAATGACGAGACTATTATTTTCAGTTAAATATTAAATTTTATGTTATTGATGACGATGGATATGATGTGAATTTAGCGATTTTTGTTCTATATGACTCATGTGTTAAGAATTCATGCGTTATGATGCGATAACATAGTTAGTCAAATCTTTACATGTGTTGATTATAATTTCTATGGGGAAGTGATATTGTTATGGTTCACATATAAATTTTTTTTGAATGGTTACTTCATACATGGATCATGCACTCTAATGCATTGTTGAGTATGACTCGTAGAGCAGGTACAAGTGCTAGCTGGCATGTTGTGTCGTTGCCCCGAATGAGCCATAATTGAATACAGGTGTTGGCAACCTGATGTGTATGAATGTAATTAATCAAATCCAGGTAAAAGGATCTTACGTACATGTGTATATGGACTCAGAATGAGTCATTACATTGACAGGTGACATCAATTTATAGTTTTTATTACATCTAATTTATGTGAATTTAATGCATAGCATTGATGTGCAGGTATTGGTAGTGGTTTGCCAATCGACCCATATCAGGAGACGGGGCTGATGATGACACCAGTCAAGTCTAGCCAATGTCGGCGTGATGAGTTGTCATGAGCGAGAGAGGCTCCAACTCATCAGGTGTGTGCTGCTGTGAGGGTAGGCCGTTGTATGGTCACTCACGAGGTATATAAATAAATGGGGGGCGTGCAATGAGGGCTCGACCTTATTCCTTAGGAACCACTAAACCATGTCAGGGTAGACGGGTTGAGTTAACGATGTTTCAACCGTCGTAGTGTATCCCCACCTAAGAGATCATCGAAGGACATGTGATAAGCATAAATCCTTGATGTCTCTAGTAGCAAAGGAAATGCAATGGTTAAATTAATAAAGAATAGATGGGATGAAAAATAATAAAATAAAATAAATAAAGACAATGATTAAGCTTAAATTAATTAACTTAACTTAAATTAAATGATGATGATAATAAATGAATCATAAAATAATAATTAGGATTAAATACTAATATGCTAAACAATTAAAAAAAATACTAATTTGAGAAAAGTAAAATATAATAGAAAGAACAAAACAAAAGAAAGAGGAAAGAGAATAAAAGTTCAAATTAGAAATCTTAAAAAAAAAAAGGAAAAAGAATAAAAGTTCAAATTAAGGAAAAGAAGAAAACAAGGAAACATAAAGCAATCAAAAATAAGAAAGAAAGAAAGAAAAAGCAGAATGAAAAATAATAAAAAAGGAAGGACACACAATTTGTGGGGGGTTGGTTCTTTTGGGGAATGGGGGAGAAATTTTGAGGATTTTTATGAGAAAAGTGTCTGAGAAGGTGTGGTTCACTACAAAGGTTGAAGTGGGATCTTCATGGACATGATGCCGACTTAGTAGTTCATTGGCTAGCAGAGAGTGTTGGCAGCCCCGTCGTGCTCGGATATGGTTGGGAGGAAACCGGTGGATCTTGTGAGATTGGCAATCAAGCACTGAGAACGGAAAGGAGCATCCTCAACTTCGGCTACAAATCTGTCCGAACTCATCAAATCTCAAGTGCACATCAGGTAATCCTATAGCTTTTGATCATTGAATAATTAGTTTGAATGGAAAAATAAGTCAATCCAGCAATCGATACAAATTATAGATAATGCTTTCCTGTATAGATTTCAGAACTAATTTATTTATGATGTTCATGAGGAAATTTCTATTAGCTGTGTAATAATAAGTGTTGCTTACTCATGCTATCGCAGTCATGCCGGATCTGTAAGACAATCTGGACTAGGATGTTGTTGTCATATTTTCTGTGATACCCTCCGCATTTAATTTAAAGATACTTCCTCCTGGTTTCCTAATCCGTCCAGTATAGGGGAGTAGTGCACAGCTCTGCCGCATTAGCAACTTATGATTATATATACATCATTTATCAATCTTTTGCATTCCATAATTCCATAATTTTAATTGTTAGGTGACACCCAATAAAGAAAGCGTAGCGCCCAACCTGCTGAAGGTAACCAGAGATTCAATCACAATTAATTTAAAAAAATTGATACAGAGTTGCATTCTGTCTTAGCTCAGAAGGTTTATAATTGTTAATTGATCACTCAAATATGGTAAACCAAACATATATTAGGTCTTAAACTTTTAACGATTGTTGTTGGGCTGGCCGGACTCTAGTTTTCATAGACTGTACTGGGCAGGACATTGAATTGTAATGCCCAGCATTTTCACCCAACTTGGTAGTTTTTGTTAAAAGGAATTTAGGTATTCGATTAAATCATTTCTACACCGGCTGGTGTATATCCTTAAAATTAAACAAGCTTTATGTCATTACGTGTCTTAAAGCCATTCATATGAGAGAAGCTCGCATGTTTGCCTGATTTGTAATTGCTTATATGTTCAAGTTTCTAAATATATATATAAAACCCAGGCTTCTGTAATTTCTTTTTATATCCAAGTTTGTGCAGAAAAGTAATTTGAGAAAAAAGAAATAATGTAATTATATTTTTGGAAATGTAATTCCTCTATGTATTTACGTTTTGCAGGAAGTAGTATATATAAAACCCAGGCTTCTGTAATTTCTTTTTTATATCCAAGTTTGTGCATTTTTATATCCAAGTTTGTGCAGAAAAATAGTTTGAGAAAGAAAGAAATAATGTAATTATATTTTATGAAATGTAATTCCTCTATGTATTTACGTTTTGCAGGAAGTAGTATATATAAAACCCAGGCTTCTGTAATTGCTTTTTATATCCAAGTTTGTGCAGAAAAATAGTTTGAGAAAGAAGGAAATAATGTAATTATATTTTGGGAATGTAATTCCTCTATGTATTTACGTGTTGCATGAAGTAGCTTGAGTAATGGAATAATATAACTATATTTTGGAAATGTAATTCCTCTATATATCTACGTTTTGCTTAGTTCGAGTAATGGAATATTATAATTATATTTTTGGAAATGTAATTCCTTTATTTATTTATGTTTTTGCAAAACATAGTTTGAGTAAATCGAATAATGTAATTATATTATTTGAAAATATAATTACTTTATGTAATTATGTCTTTGCATAACTTAGTTTGAGTAAATTGAATAATAAAATTAGATTAGTTGGAAATGTAAATGTTTTATCAATTTATGTTTTTGAAAGTAGTTTGAGTAAATGGAAAGATGTAATTATTTTATTTGGAAAAGAAGTAATCATCTTGATTGGTTAGACAATTTATATTTAGATAATAGTTAGGTAATACTTAGTAATTTTATGAATTCTATTTAATTTAAATTGTTATGGATACTGATCATTATCTTTAGATAATAGTTAAAGTAATATGTTGCAATCTTATTAAATTACATTTAGTTTAAGTTATTTATTTTCATATTCATAAGTTATATATATATATATAGAAATAGAAAAAGAAACTATTTGGCTTATTGTGTGTCATTTTATATAATGATTAATAATACATATGGGTTATTAATATATACGTATAAATAGCCGAATTGAATTTAGTTTATGGTAACCCATTGACTTACTTATTGTTTTGGAACTTAAAGAAAGTTTCTTATTGTTTGGAACTTAAAACAAAGTTTCTTAGTCTAGTAAATTGTTGACGTACATTAAACTAATAATGTAATTAATTATAGAGGTATGAGGACATCATTGTACGTTAATTTTGTGCCCTTCAAGTTTGTTTTTAGTAAAATTGTGTTGAGTAATAAGTCATGGGATAATTGTTAATAATGTCATAATTAACTAATTTAACAAATTGATTGAGTAGTTAAGTTGTTTAGTTTAACTTATAAATATATAATTACTTTTGGCAAAATAAATTGTCATGGAGTGGTGTATGATAAAAGCTAAGTACAATACTTAAGATATTCATGTTTTGTAGATTGGGCTCAACATTTCTTTAGTTCATGATTTCTTACCTAGGAAGGGCAACAACAAATGAAAAACGACATGTCCATGAATACGTCAGGTTGATGTGGCCTTGTAACAATAGATGTCATGGAACACGTTGCATTGTGATGGGAAGTGTTGTCAATCCTTTGAGTTAAACATAGAGATGAGGTTAATGTTAAAAAAAAAAAATGGTCTACTGGGGATGTTACAGGAATATCCAGTCAATCTAGAGTAAGATGAGAATATTTCCAATTTTCATTGTCCTACTAAACCCATCAAATTTTCACATCGATGTAAAACCTATGAAGGTACCTGTGGCTTTCTATAACTTCATTCTCCCATCTATCTCCCTCTCTGTTTGAGAGTTTAACTCTAGTTCTTTGTATTCATTCTTAAGAACCTCTAGATTATCCTTGTCTTCCAATGTTGGTTATGTTCCCTTGACCACCAATAGTTGTTCCACCATGTATGTGAGAGTGGTTAATATTTTCTCTAGTCATTCCAACCTAACTTTATGATATTGTTCTACTTCTTCCCCATTATGACCCCCTATGATGTTCATAAATTTGCTTCTTTGAATGCCTATAAATTATTTGTTTCTAATATTTATGCAGTGATTACAATTGCTTAGCATATAGGTCCCACCAAATATATTTGAACTTGAGCCATGATATCATATGATTTATTGATTTTGTTTAATCTCTCAGTAATCATTGTAGTTGTTTAGCATATAGGTCTCACCAAGAACTTGAGCCATGATATCATATGATTCATAAATGGTAGGATTATAGTCTATCTATTTCACCGTCATTAATATTAAATTCTTGACAAAGTGTTAGTTGAAGAAAAAAAAACACAAATAACTATTAAAGGGATGCATAGTTGGTGACTATTCATAATGGCTCAACTCATTCTCACTCACCCATAAAGATAGAAAACTTGCATACTTTCACATTCATTATTTTTTCTCAGTTAATCCCTCCACTAAATTTTGAAAACTACTAAGTTATCCAATGCTCAACACTCCACTATGGATGGGGTTTAGAATGTATAAAGCATTTGAAGGTAGAAAAATCTATCCAATGTTCAACTATTCATATTTTATGGGCTTGAAAATTTATAATAGTGTTTGGAAGACACAAAAGTTAGCAAATGCTCAATCATGAACCAAAGCTTAACAAATAGAGCATACAAACAAACAAAAAAGGTAAACAATATAGAAGGATAAAATGATCTCTTCTATAGGAGGTAAGGTCTACTAATGTAGGAAATAATTATAGGTAGGATCCATTAAGAATTTGAAGAGAAAACACTGAAAAAATAGGGTGTGTACGGTCCCTTGGAGAGACAAATCAGCCAACAAAAGTCAAAATTAAGACCATGAGATCATATAATCTCTTCGTCGATGGGATATGACCATAAGGGGTTAAAAATATCAATTATTGTGTGAATAGCACAACAAAAAACTGAAATTCAACAATATGGAGGGTGTATGAGTTTGGGAAAAGAGGAAAAATGCCCTCCAAAAGTCTCTTTATCCAACAGACTGATAATCCTTTCATATCCTCTATAGCAACCCCCTCAATTATTGCAACAACTCTCAAATGGAAACCATAGATATCTAGGATTGGATCGCATTTGATAGTAGAGTATAAGTAGTTTTCAGTACCTATAATGGAAGAGCAAAGTAAGAAAGTGCAATATTTGTACATCTCTAACTACAAACTCCTCTCAGATACACTCTCAGTGTTCACTAATAGCCATTAAAACACAGATTATCTCTTTATTAACAAAGTAAACAAGATAACATAGTAGATCATACCAACGCACACAACATTTCATATGACACATTCTTTACTCTAGAATCTTAAATGGGAACACAACATTTCATATGACACATTCTTTACTCTAGAATCTTAAATGGGAAAACCAATATTTAAACACTTCATCCTGGTTCTTTATTTTGTGGAAATACATAGGAAGGTTATAGTACTCTTTAACTCTCTTGTTCCTCATCTCTTATTTTCATGGGCACTTGTTGGCACCCCAACAACTTGCCCTTAATTTTTCAAAATCAAGGGCCCCCCCATGTAAATTTTGTAAATATTTTGTTTTTGGTTTTCTTTTATCTTATCTTCCTTGCTTTGGTAGGTGGTTTATTGGCTTTCTTTCTTCGATCCTTCGCTTTTTGCGGTGCTTGTTCTTTGGCTTGGATTTCATTGAATAAGGATTTGGTGACGTGGATATCTTTTGTCGTTGGCATCTTTTGGCCCTTTAGTTGATGAAAAACACCTACTTAGTCTTACTTGAGCTTATTTTAGCTAATCATATCCTTCGGTTTGGCTTGGTTGGTTTTATATGATGCTTCAACAATTGTAACAAATTTTGGTTTGTCGATGCATTTGCGAATGAATGGCCATTTTGATAAATCATATATAATTAACTAAAATCTCAATTGTAATAATTCTGATTTGTAATAATTAACTAAAATATCAAATAACGGGACCATACTCTTACTTCTGAATTTGAATGATCCATTGACTTTTACAAGCCTTTAACATTTGATTACAATTATTACCTTTAATGGAATTGAGATTTGACGATCTGTTTTATCATTACCGCATTGGTCTTCTGGCCTCGTGATGACTTAATGATGCTTCCATGTCCTTATTTGAGGTTATTCATGTACCTTAATCCTTCTATAGTCTTGCAAAACTTTCGATTCATAATGTATCAATGAATAATTGTATAATTTGATGGATTTTAATAATTCAATTAAGCACTCAATTTTATACTTTCAATCCTCGTCTTACAAATTTTCATTTTAAAGAAATATAACTTTAACCTTGGTTTCAATTTTGAAAGGATTATTGAATGTTATTAGCTTTAAATTTTTTATTAAAACTTGTCATTTTGTGAGATGTTATAATTTTAGGACAAAGTCTAAATATTTTACTTAAAGCTTATTTTATAAATATATTATATCCTAGAGAACATGTATGGAAACTATGGAAGGATTCAATGATTCTCATGCATGAAGTGAAGTATTATTTTGCACAAAAAATAATTAACTCTCCTGGTTGGAACTAATTTTGATTCTTATTTAGATGGCTTATTAATGTCTATATATATGGAAGTATTTTATTTCTTCGAGTCATCTAATTCTGATCCAAAAGTAATATAATGTTCATGCAATATCTTTTGAAAATTCAATATTTGTTAATTATTATTATTGCTTATTCAAAGGCAATATTAATGGTTTATTTATTTAATTGATTTTGATATAATAAAAATAAGGCACTATTTACAATGTTAATGCACAATAGTTGCACAAAAACCTTAATTTGTTATTTCTGTCTCGTCAATGATGAATTAAAAGATGGATCGACCACCTGTTAGATAGATGTTTTTGCATGGAGTGTTGTGAGAAAACTATGTGGAATTAGCTAAAACGGTTGAAAACACGCTTCCCAAATGGGCTTCTTTACCACTAAATGTGGGCAGTTTTGGAAATATCTCAACAGTTTGGGAGAAAAGCGTTGCCTAACAGAGGTGAATTTTCCAGAAATTCGTTGCGGTCGGTTTGACATCCAATTGAATGAATCGGACACTTGGGGATTTGATGCCATCCTTCCCACTGCTCTTCACTTCTATAAATTCGACCTCAGAGGTTTGATAGATGGGAGGAGGGTCTCTAGATACTAGAGGATGAATTTTATCTTCTTTGTATTTTCTTTTATAAATTTTCTTTCAAAGAAGTCAACATGGAAGCACTTTCAGCCAACAATTGGTAGATCAACATGTTTATGAAGAAATGATGCTCCAGATGTATTTGCAAAACTGTTTTGTAAGATTTGTACAAGTTTTATTTTACAAAGCAATGAAAATTAACTGTTTCTATTTGGTTATCATTATTTCTCAATAAAATTAAGTTAATTGTTGGAACTTAGTTTTTGGTACGCTTACTTTTCCTAAAGACCATAATCTCTTGAAGTTTATTATGGAAATTATGATTACTTTATCATTTGATCTATTGACAGAAAGCAGATTTAGATTTGCATACCTAAAAGCTTCTTTTAATTTCTCATGATTTAATTCTGCTCATTTTCAGAAGTTTTTAAGTTATTGAATATGTGATAATTTGATTGTAAGATTTGTCTTCAATTTCTTTCATCATATGCTTAAATTCCAAACGCAAACTAATTTTATGATTGGCTTTAAGCTTGATCATGTAGGATATGATACAAATAGATTAGTTGAATTTTAGTTTCAAATTAAAATTTTAGTGTTATTTTAATAATTGCAAGCTACAATCTAATAGCTATCAAATCTGTGTAATTTAGCAGCTCGTGTGTATTTACAATTATTGAAATTTGCATTACATATTAGTTATATATTTCATATTAATTACTTTTCATTATTAGGGTTCTAGTTTCAATTTTCATAACTCATATGATTAAACAATGAGACTCTCCTTAAGAGAGCAAAACATAGATTAGATATAGATAACTAGTTTTGATTTATTAGTTATTAAATATAAATTTCATTTTAAATAGATTAGAGTAGACTGTAGATAAATATATAGCTTTGATTTAGTAGTTTTCATTTGAAATTAGTTTAGCTTTTGAATTTGTTAGTTAGTTTGGGATATATTTTTTCTAAGTTTAAGTAGTAGGACTCTCCTTAAGAGAGTAAAACTTAGATGGTATCAAGACCATAACCTGAGGGAATTAGCCATACCAAACATACTGGGGGCTACATTAAGCACCTTTTGTGGGTTGGTTCCCCTTAGTTGACCTTAGTCATAAAATCCAACCAACCAAACTTGAACAATAACACTGTCGTTCTCTACCAAATAACCCTTGTGTACAAATTGGGAAATGTTAAATAAGAGGATGGCTAAAGTGGAGAATAGGTGGAAGGCCTAGAATCCCCAATAATGGAACTTCCTCAACCCTTTGATCTCCTTGTCATTTCTCTTTTCATCACATTAGAGGGTAATACCATTCTTTCTTGTTTATTCTGATCTTTAAAAAATTACTAAGGTATTTTTAAAATACATGCTATGTTCATTCAACTATTACATTTTTCATTAATCCTTGGAGTATTATTGAGATTGCGGAATAGAAACCAATAATAATGTCATGCATCCCTTCACAGCACTAACTATATCTCCCACATTGTCCATAGCTATGAATATTTCTTAAGCCAAACATTTTTGAGTGTACATCTAAATCCATTTTTGTTTCAAAAACAATTTCATATTAGGCCTAGTGCTCTCAAATAGTATACTTCAATACAAAAAACAACAAGTAAACCATGACTAAATTTTAGCACAAGTATTTGTTTCAGATATTTGATGTGAACTTGGAGGTAGATCTTATTGAATACTTCAATAAAATATTGGATAATATGTTCTAGAGATTAACATATTTTCAATCACCTACATATTGGGTTAGATATAAAAACTAGAGGATAAAAATTCCTTCTCAAAGATGGTAACAAAAAGTCCCATGTAGTGATTGGGCCGAGTGGCCCTTTCTACAACCCAAAGTGGATGAGATGTGTCACATTTGTCACATGTCGGCTCAAAATTCAAATTGGCTAGATTGTAAAATACATTTATATAAATATACATTGAATTTCAATTTCAATTTCCAGTCATGCATCCTCATATTTTAGATAATATTTTTCATAAATAGTTGTACAAGACTAACTATTTTACTTCGTAATAAAGGGATGAGCTCAATTTTTACATTTTTGTAGGGTTTATATCTGTTACTCTTTAGTATCCCAAATTGGAATAGTTGGAAAGTGGATGAATACATTGGATTATGTATTTTTAAGCAAATAATAGAACAATAAGTAAGATACTAGTTTTGTGATAATTGCAAATTAACCAATAATTAAGTAAATTGAAAGCATTTTACTTCATAATTAATTAATGAATGCAGCTTTTGTGTATTCGTAGGATTTGTATGTTATAATTTACAACATGAAATAGTTGGCACTTGGACGATAAAATTTGGGTAAATAACTATTTTAATTCATAACCAATGAATGGATGCAATTTTTGTCTATTTGTAGGATTGATGTGTTATACTTTAGACCATGTAATAGTTGACACTTTCACCATTAAATTTGGGTGAATAACTATTTTATTTCATAATTAATTAATCAATGAAATTTTTGCTTATTTGTAGTATTTATGTGTTAGTATTTAGAACATTTACGACATGATTCCAAATTGGAATAGTTGGTGGTTAGATATTAGTTTTGGATCTATTTTATTTCATAATTAATTAATGCAACTTTGGGCTATTTGTAAGATATCCAAATTGGAATAATTGGTTCTTGAATGATTATAAAATAAAATATATTAGATTTAATGTATTTTTAAGTTGACAATAAAAAAAATTTGAAGAGATTTGATCCCTATCTGCCTTTGATAGAGCCAGAGTTAAGATAGATCTATGCTAGTGTAGGTAGAAGTGCTATTCGCATCCTTTCCTTATTTATATCTACATATACCTCAACAAAAATTTCATAAGACTACCACCAATCATAAGAGAGTTAATCTAAATAGTTACTTTTGAGAATCAAGAACTACTCTTTGGCCATATCTAGGTCCCTGGAGAGAGAGCCCTAGATATTAACATATTTTCAGTTACCTGTTTATTAGGTTAGATATATAACCTAGAGTATAAAAATTACTTCTCAAAGATGGTCACAAGAAGTCGCACGTTCACATTATTAAAAATCCAAAATTCAAAAGAGTTAACTTTTAACTCTAAGTTAGAGCACTTAATTTGAAAGAAACAAAGGATGAGAGAGAATATTAAAAAGGAAAGTTATGTTATTGCTTGCAAGTTGGGGCCTCTAATCCGAAGCTTTACGTGGTATATTGGAGCTAGGTGATTGCAAAAAATGTGCATCAGTGTCGTCCATTTTTATGAAAATAAATGTACATGCAATTTTTGTAAGTCTTACATTATAGTTATTAGAAGCTACCATTATAGTTATGTTTCAATCAACTTTAATATCGTCTTAATATTATTTAGATAGTTTTCATTGCATCAACATGGATCTTAGTTTATATGGCCAACCTCATTGCAGGTGTATTGATAATTTGGTGCAGTATTTCAGAAGGGTTAATTTCTCTCATATCTACAAAGAACAGAATGAGAAGGCTGATGGTTTTTCAAAAGATGGACTTATGGAAAATGTAGGCTAATGCAAAATTACTTTAAATAGTTAAGATCAACAGGAAATAAATAGGAATACTCTGGATTTTTTAATGTAAAGTTCTTTTCAGTTAGCTCCTGGAATGTAATATTTTTTGAGTCATTTGTAAATGCAGCAAGGGATCTAATAGTGCTGGAACAGTACCTGAACTTTATTTTCATTTTTGCAAGCTTCATAGCTAAAAACATGTAAAGCTGTTATCTTTCATATAGTACTAAGGCAGCACCGGAGGAATGTATTCGAATTCTCTATGAATTAAAGAATATGATTTTTTTTTTTCTGGAAAAAAAAATGACCGACTCATTCTTAATTTTAAGTGAGATAAAAGGATATTCAAAGTAAATGAATATCAAATTTATTTTAATATAGAAGTTATTAATCTTCAACAAGCTTTTGCATGTGATAACTTTTTTTAAGTTGCTACAATATACATTCTACGCATTATGTTTGCATAAATAATGTGGCCTTTAAACATAGATAAGTATAAAAATTCAAAAATAATTTGGATTTTTTTCATACTTTATTTGTAGGAAGATTATTATTTCATTATAATGCATCGTTAAGTTGTATGTTATTTTCCACTTACATAGATAAGTATAAAAATTCAAAAATAATTTGCATTTTTTTCATACTTTATTTGTAGGAAGATTATTACTTGATTATAATGCATCGTTAAGTGGTATGTTTTTTATCTTGTTTTCTTCTCCACATTTCAAGAATCAATTTTAGTGTAGTTATTTTGAGTGATAAGTTGTATATTATCTTGTATTTTGTTTTCTTCCCTCACATTTCAAGAATCAATGTTAATGTAGTTATTTGGAAGGATAGGTCTAGAATATCTATAACTTTATGTCCTTTATACTTTAAATCCCAAACTTCAATTAGCTAATCTCATTTTCTTAATAAATACATACTAAAAATTTGAACAACGCCTTCCGTAAATGATCATCAAATTATTCATAACTCATCACTATAATAAATATTAAATATTGCATTCTGACACTATTAAAAATAATCTATTTTGAACAATATTAATTCTATTATAATTATTTAGATTTAATAAAATGTTTTAAGAAAATTATATCAAAATATATATTATCCATGTTTATAAATTAAAATAATAATAAAATATAAATTTATTTAATTTTAAAGATATTAAATATTTACATATTAACAAATTAACATACATACATATATTTATATTAATTTTATTTTATTAATAATATTTAAAAATTCTATATATTAAATTTTTAATCAAATATGATTAACTTCTAGTGAGACGAATTTTGATCTATACACATATACATTAATATAAATACATACTAATATAATTTTTCTTTATTTTTTTAAATATATTTATAATTATCTTCAATATTTATGTATATAATATAAGTTCATTATCAATTCTTATATATAAATATTAATTTATTTCCATTTTAATTTCATTTGTTTTTAAATTAAAATATTTTAAAAACCACTAAATATACATATTAAGTTAATCCCTCTACTAACTTTTGAAAACCACTAAATTACCCAGTGCTCAACACTTCACTATGCATGGGGTTTGGAATGTATAAATCCTTTGAAGGTAGCAAAATCTATCCAATGCTCAACTATTCACATTTTATGGGAATGAAAATATATAATAGTGTTTGGAAGACATCAAAGTTAGCAAATCCTCAATCATGAACCAAAGCTTAACAATTAGAGCATACAAACAAACAAAAAAGGTAAACAATACATAAGGATAAAATGATGTGTTCTATATGAGGTAAGGTCTAGTAATGATAGGAAATAATTATAAGTAGGATCCATTAAGAATTTGAAGAAAAAACACCGAAAAAAGAGGGTGTGTATGGTCCCTTAGAGAGACAAATCAACCAACAAAAGTCCAAATGAAGACCATGAGATTATATAATCTATTAGTTAATGGGATATGACTAGGAAGGGTTAAAAATATCAATTATTGTGTGAATAACACATCAAACAACTGAAATTCAACAATATGGATGGCGTATGAGTTTAGGGAAAGAGGAAAAATGCCCTCTGAAAGTCTCTTTATCCAATAGACTGATAATCCTTTCATATCCTCTATAAAAAACCCCTCAATTATCACAACAGCTCTCAAATGGACACCATCAATATCTAGTATTGGATCGCATTCGATCATAGAGGATAAGTAGTTTTTAGTACCTCTAATGGATGAGGAAAGCAAGAAAGTGCAATATTTGTAAATCTCTAACTACAAACTCCTCTCAAATACACTCTGAGTGTTCAATAATATCCATTAAAATATAGAGTATCTCTTTATCCACAAAGTAAAAAGATAACATAGTAGATCAAACCAATACACACAACATTGCGTATGACACATTGTTTACTATAGAACCTTAAATGGGAAAACCAATATTCAATTACTTCATCCCGGTTCTTTATTTTATGGAAATATATATGAAGGTTACAATACTCTTTGGCTCTCTTGTTCCTCCTCTCTTGTCCATAGCTATGAATATATCTTAAGCCAAACATTGTTGAGTCTACATCTAAATCCATTTTTGTTTCAAATACAATTTCATATTAGGCATGGTGCTTGCTGTGAATATTTATTTAATATTATTATTTATAAATTAATAGATTATTAGGTTACTAGTGAAAGGGCGTAACCCTTCACAATGTTGGATGAAGCCCTATAAAAGGTGATCTTATTGTAATTTATCATCATCTATCTATAATAATATCATTTTATCATCCAATATGAGAGTCATATTCGACTATTAACATCCAACCAGATACGGTTGCTGCATTTGGTATCAGAGCTTTCGCTGCTCCCCTCAGAACTCAGATTCGGTTCTTCCACCACTATTGTCACTTTCTGCTGCTCATACCACGTCCATCATTCCCCCTCTATCCACCCTTCACTTGCACCACTAGACCACTTCATTCTCCATGCATTTCCTCCATTGCTCCATTGGTCCACAACCTCCACCATCCGCGTCTGCGTCCTTCCACTCACTCGTCACTTCTGCCACCTTCTGTGTCCCGCTCTGTGTACAACACCCACACTTGCTCCCGCTCTTCCTCCCTTCACTCCCTCGTCCACACCCTTACCTCCTTCCTCGCGTGCTGCTTCCACTCCACACAGCTCCCTCCATTTTTTTGCACACCTGCTTCTCCGCTGCCTTCCCCCACCATCGCTTGCATCTCCCTCATGCCCTTCTACCACTGCTCCAACACCCCGAAATACTGCCCACTCACCACCACTCCATTCCCATTTCCCCCGCTCCCCTTCATCTCCCTCACGTCCTACGTCCTACGCATCCTCTCCCTCGCCCTCTCCCCATGCCTACCCTCCAATCCATGCACCTGTGCCAACTCCATCTCCTCCCCCATCCTGTCACAACCTCCACACCCATTTATGTTCATTCACCCCCACGCAGCTTCATGCCACCTCCATATCCATCATCTCCGCTCTCCTCTTCCTCGGCCTCTCCTCTTCCTGCCCTCACACCCCCTACGCTCTCCACCCCCATCTTCCTTCCCCACTCCATTCCATCTCCACTCCCAATTCCTCGTGTCTCTCGCAGCCCGTGTCCTTTCCTCGCCATCCTCTCCCGCCATATCTTGGCTCCCTCTCCTTCATTCCCTGCGCACTATCCTCTTACTGTGCCTTCCCTCAGTACCCTCCTCCTCACACCCTTCCACTATTGCTTCTCCTCCTCACACCCTCCTACCCCCGCTCGTTCACTCCCACGCCGATTCTTGTTACGCCTTCCCTCAACACCCTCCTCCTCACACCCTTCCGCCATTGCTCCTCCTCTTCCAGCCACCACCTCCCATCTCTTATTCATGTAGCCCTACACAAAACAAAAAAAAACAAAAAACAATATTAATTAAATATTATTATATAATATTTAATTTTTATTAAAACCTTATTGCTCCATAATAATAATTTTATAATTATTATTATAAAATTTAAATTTAAGTGGAAACTATTAGTTCCTATTATTAATTAAGTTTCAAACTTTTAACCATGAAGTGGTTCAATAATGAAGACGAAATCTATGAAGAGAAGAGACTTAAAGCCATCATCTCTCATGGAATTGGATCAAGTAAATGTGACATTGTTCACAATACCGAGGATAGTCAAACCGGTGTTGCTAATAAGTATCGAAAAGATTGGCCCGCTCTATGTGACGACGATGACAGTTTTGAGGAAAAAATATTTAAAACCTATGTGTCCCATGGAATTGGCATGTATACAGATGACATTGATAAGAGCCAAGCCATTGTTGATAAATATACAAAAGAGGACATATACACAGAAGATGAGGAAGATAGAATAAGAAAACCTATTGTAGAAATTGAAGAAAAAGATGACATCAAAGTGACAAAGCATGTATGTGCATTAGATCAACATCCACCAGTTGTGGATCATGAAGTTGTAGATTATAGGTCTACAATAGCAAGTGACATTTCAAATGCAATTGTTCTTGTTGAGCAGGAGAAGACACTTGAACATTGTTCCCAATTAGTTTTATTAGATAAATCTATTGATCTGATTGATGAAGTTCGAAGCCATGGAAGTAGTGAATGTCTACTTAAACATGTTGGAAGAACTAATGATGGTTCTACAAACACAAGTGTAGATAGTTATGTAGAAATTGTTTCTTTTCCCAATGTCACTTACATTCCAAATGATGGTGAATATGATAATCGGCCTAATGTCGGTAAGCTAGAGGACATAAAAGGTATTTCATCCACGTCGTTAGGAATCCCTGTGGAGCAGGTTACTACAGATGAACAACATTTATGTTGTTCTAGAATTAGAACCTTGGACACAGTCATATGGAAATCAAGAATGAAGGTCCTTAAAGTTCCTTCCAATAAAGAAGCCATGAAGGCTACGATTCAGAGGAAACTAGTACAAGACCTAAAGATTTCTAATCAGATTGATGTCAGTTTAGATGTGCATATTTCTTGTGAAAACCACCACATTTCTTAGAAATTGTTGGAATTTAAGTGCATAGATACTAAGAATGTAAGATGGAATCCTCTACAATAATATGGCTCCAAGAAATTGAGAAGACTCATTTGGAGATTTTCAAACTTCAAAGTCTTAAAGATGACCATTGTCCTAATTTCAAAGATCGAAGAACATCTTTTAAAAATACCTCCATCATTATGACATTCAATGTTGGAACCACGACCAATGCAAAAAGTGGAAGTAATGAAGGTCCACAAGTGTTCATACATGAAATCCAAAAGGCGATATGGAGGACAAATAATTAAAAATTGTATTGTTTCAAAAACTCACCACTCAAGCAGAAAGGATTACAACACAAATTCAAGATAAAGTTGATACTAGAAAAAATAGCTTTGAGGACAAAGCTCCTTAAAAAGGAGTGGCAATGCTATGAATATTTGTTTAATATTATTATTTATAAATTAATAGATTATTAGGTTACTAGTGAAAGGGCGTAACCCTTCACAATGTTGGATCAAGCCCCATAAAAGGAGATCTTATTGTAATTTATCATCATCTATCTATAATATTATCATTTTATCATCCAATATGAGAGTCGGATTCGACTATTAACATACAACCGGATACGGTTGCTGCATCCAATTGGATACGGTTGTTGCAGTGCTCTCAAATAGTATTACTTCAATACAAAAACAATAAGCAAACCATGATTGAATTTGAGCACAAGCATTTGTTTCAGATATTTGATGTGAACTTGGAGGTAGATCTTGTTGAAGAATTCAATAAAATATTGGATAATGTGTCCTAGAGATTAACATATTTTCAATCACTTGCATATTGGGTTAGATATAAAAACTAGAGGATAAAAATGCCTTCTCAAAGATGGTCGCAAAAATTCCCATGTAGTGTTGTAGGTAGGAGTGCTATTGGCATCCTTTCCTCATTTATCTCTACATATACCTCAACAATATTTTTGTAAAACTACCACCAATCATGAGAGATTTAATCTAAATGCTTACTTGGAAGAATCGAGAACTACTCTTTGGTCATATCCAAGTATGTGGAGAGAGAGTCCTAGAGCTTAACATATTTTCAATCACCTACATATTGGGTTAGATATATAACCTAGAGGATAAAAATTCCTTCTCAAAGATGGTCACAAGAAGTCCCATGCTCACATTATAAAAACTCCAAAATTTTGAAGAGTTAACTTTTAATTCTATGTTAAAGCATTTAATTTGAAAGAAACAAAGGATGATAGAGAATATTGAAAAGGCAAGTTATGTTAAATTGCTTGCAAGTTGGGGCCTCTAATTCGAATATCTACATGGTATATTTGAGTTAGGTGATTGCGAGCAATTCACATGGGGAAGTGGAAGTTAATGCTGGCCACTCATGATGCGTTAGTTGCAATGGACTTCTGGAAAAACATAAATCTAAACGTCAAAAAGCAATATTAGAGCTACCTACACAACTTTTTGGAATATGGCATCAGAAGATGAAATGTAGACACTTGGATTACATTCCAGAAATATAACTATTATTTATGGAAATTAAGTATAACTCCCAAAAAATGGGGTTCTCTTAAGGTTAGTATGTTATTTTTTTAAGAAAACATAATGAATATGTTTGTGTTGGGCCCTGTGTTTGGTATACAAATGGTGGGTTTTTGTGAAAAAACTTATATACAATCGTAGATAACAGGATGTTCTAGTGCAACACTATTTGTCCATATTTATTTATGTTAATTTATTTTTTTTAAATTAAGGAAGTCATCCAAGCCCTAAAATGACTAGGTCGAGCGTTGGGCCCTGAAATCATGGTCTTAACATAATAAATGAACTTTTTTTTTAGGATGTAGGTCTTTGTGTGTACTTTTGCGGGTTCTTTTCCGTTTTCAAAATAGGTGATCCAATCAAAAGTTATAGACAGAAGAAATAACCTACTTTTTGTGTAAGATTGACGTTAGTGCAATTAAAATTAAATAAAAATATAAAAAATTAATATATTTAATAAAAAATCACATATTCAGAATCTGCACACATAGTTCTACAAGTGTAGCATATGCATATTCATGCTCGAAATAGAAGAAGTTATAGAATACAATGTATTTTCTTCTAACACAGTCCAAGCTACTTGGTTTGGCAATCCGAACCTAAAACCAAAGAGGCCAAGTCATCCACCACGTTTGTGGGAAAGAAATTTCCTGTGGAAATTTATAAATTTAAATAGTGCGTAAGCACTGAAAGCTCGTATGCACAAAAAGTGCTTACGCACTAAAAACACACATACGCACTAAAAGTGCATACTCACAAAAAGCACCTATGGATTAAATAGTGCGTGCATGCAATTTAGTGCATACGTGCTAATAATGCGTGTGTTCATTTCTTTACTAATCCTAAATGTAGTTTTGTTTTCATCTTCATCTATCTAAAACCCCCCTACCACCCCTCTCCCTAAGTCTAATCCTCCTCGTCTCCTTTGTATGTCCCTATCCCTCCCTAACCCTCCTTCCATCCACCCCATCTCAACCCCTCTCTCTCTCTCTCTCTCTCTCTCTCACTCTCACTCTCTTCCACTTCAATCCTCTTCTATCTCCCTATCTACTTGAACTTCATCTTCTTCTCCCTCTCCCTCCCCTCTACCTAAACTTCCTCTCCTTCTCGCTCTCCCTCCTATCTCCATCTCTCTAACCATAACCATCATCCTCTCTCTCTCTCACTCATCCAATCTCTTCCTAAGCCCCCTTCCGTCCCTCCCGTCCCTCCCCCCTCTCTCACTATATCCTTAACCATGCTCCCCTCCTCCCCTAACACTCATCTTCTCTCTCTCCCTCTATAAAAATATCTCTCTCTATATGTCCCCATTGAAATAAATCTCAAGAATAGAAAATTCCACCAATCTACTAGTTTCCTAGGTTGGGGTGGAAACATTAGATTTGGAATAGGGAGACTATAAAACCCCAAATGCACATTAGCTTGAAAAAATATATTAAATGGGTAATAAATAAATATTTAATATAGGAAAATAAGGTGGCACTTGGTCATGAGGGCAGATTGGAGGGGGGGGGGGCTAGGAATGGAGGGACAAGTGACACACAATGGAATCTCTTCCCAATTTGAGTTGGCATGAAGCTCATGGATGGAATTACAGTTAAGGAATCCTTTGGAAGTTTGTAAAAATCAAGAACAAAAAAGGAGATGAGCTTTTAATCATTTCTCATTTTGCAAATTGGAGAGCATAGCTTATCCATGCTAGTGGAGTGTTTACTCTACTTGCCTTAGTACCAATTTCGAGGGTGAAAGATTCCCATCATAATTGGAAATCGGAGAGGCCATTCAGACCTTTCATTTGGAGATATAATGGAGTCATTTATTTCAGGTTGAAGCTATAGGGTTGCTCATGACATTCTCTTCTTCAACTTGTTTCCACACCTTTCTCACTTTTCTCTTCATATTTTGGCTCTTGGAGGAAGGGCGCACTTGGTGAGATGTTGTTCTCTTTAGGGAATATTTTGTGGCCCCATTTATTTGTAATATGATGTATTTACTCTGTATTTTCTTCTCATAAGATACTCAAGTTAAAATACTAATTGAAACTATGTCAAAATACAAAACAATGTGTAAATGGTGCCATTTTCCTCATATCTTGCTATGAAAGCTTGAAGTTGCTTTATTTCGACTTGTATAAGCTCATATCTATGATTTTTATGATGTATGGATATCAATTAATGTCTTGAAAAAGTTTGATATACATTGAATAATCCTTTGGAACATAAATCTCGAATTTCATGGAAAATGGTAAAGTTTCCTATCATTTCCCCCTATGTGAAGACATCTCCACAAACCTATGATTATGGGAGTTGAAAAAGCCTTTAGAAAATTATTGATGATGCATTTTGGATCCCACTGAAGTCCTTTAACATTAACATGTCTCTGTTCTAAAATTTGGGAAGTTTTTACAACATTTGGAAATCCATCTTTGTCCACTACCCTTGGGGGTTTTGAACCTCGATTTGACTAGTAAATTTCCCTGTCTTTCCCTGATTGTAATTTAATGTTGCAGAAGTATTTTGAGAGTTTCTGAGCATACATAAGCCTAATTTTTATGTCTTAACACCTTCCAAAGACATTCATACCCAATTCGAAATCATTTGAGTCATTACTAGTCTAAGGGTCGGATTGGCCAAAATTTCAAAATTTTCCTAATTTTTACAAATTCATTAAAAGGGACACTAAAGTATCTCTCTATACTTTACCCTCCTCCCCGTTTTCTCCCCCATATGTCCCTATATATCTCTCTCTTTCTCTTTAATTAATATTCCTCTCTCTCACACAAACACTACAAGGGAAAGACCTTGTAGTGTAGGTTGCCCATAAATTGGCTTTTTATACTGCCCCTAAACCAATGCTCATGGATTTACTAAGAAGTGTAGGGAGGAGGAGGATGACTTGGACTATGAGAAACCTTAGGGTATTATCGATAGAGAAGACAAATACAGGAAAAGGAGGCTTAACAGAGCTAATTTCACTGACATAAATTATTCCTTTGCCATGGGTGACAACACTCCTAATGCCGCTATCCGGACTTATTTTGATATCATGCAGTAGAGGCCCTCAAGAGGGAAAAGAAAGAAACACTAAGGCTAGTTGTGAAGAAGCACCAAGAATAAGATGAACATAAGGTGAAGGATAAAGATGGGGTCACTCAGGCCCCAGTGGCGCAACTTTCCTGGAAGTGAAGGAATCGATGGGACCAAGCTTAGGATTAAAACAATGTTGTGAAGAAGGAAGAGGTTTTGTTGGACTGAGATGCCACCAATGCCACTCATTCGATTAGAAGGTGGGATGGTACACCTACTATATGAAGAATGAACAATGATGTGACTTTGGGAATTGATTGGTGTAGCATATTAGCAGGTGGTATGATACACCTGCTCAGGAAGGGTTAACAGTGATACGACTCCTAAGTATCTACCAAGTGATTAACTACTCAATTAGAAGATGAAACGGTTCCTTGGTAAGAACGTAAGCCTAACACACTTGAAGCTGAATGGTCTTGCTATCTGTTGGCATTCCTGTAACCATGTGAAATATGTAAATGTTGTATGCAAGGAGGGATAGGAGGAAGAAACCATAGAATGGATTAAAGCAGGAGCAGCGTAAAGATGGGAATTAGAGCCATAGCGGTGACATCTGGTTCTCAATTATGCCAATGTATAGTTTGGGATTGAAGTAGTATTTCATGGCCCTATTAATGTAATTTGCAGCATCATCAGTAATGAATAAAAATTTTCATACATTTCCTTATTAACGTTAGTTGAAAAATGTTTGTATTTATTGTGCGTCTCTATGCTCGTATATATTGAATTGGTTGTTGGTTCAATGGTAGTTTTGTTGTCCATCTTTGTAGCATCTTATTTTCTACGTTACCCCCATTCTCTCTCTCCTTTACCATCTCTTTCTCTCTCTCTCACAGACACACACACAGAACATGTCACCCTACCTCGTCCATAACGTTCAAGCAACTTGTACCACAACCGACCACAGAGAGGGTGAGAGAATTCGTTGTATGCTTTTCAGTAAGGATATAATTTTTGGTTAGAATCTCTCTCTCTCTCTCTCTCTCTCTCTCCATCTCTCTCCTTAACCTTCCCCGCCTCTCTCTCTAACCCTCATATCCCATCTCACTCTTTATCATTATTTGGTAAACCTTCTCTCTCTATATTGCACAAAAACCTACAAAGAACTCATACAAGGGAATCATGTGTTGGTTCAAGGACTTATTGAAGGATATTACACATTAGAAGATTCAACAATATCATGATGTATTTCATTACTTGGCCATGTTTGAGGCCCTATGCCCATCTTTGGTGTGAAAAACACATGTATTCAAATTTGATGCTAAAGAATTCTTACAGAGTGTTTGTGTTGCAGGTTACACGAACTGCTCATGGTGATTGAGCCTGATAAGTGGTGTTTATGGCCTAAGTACCAAATGATGTCGCTTTGTCCCACCCATCTATCTCTCTCCTTAACCCTCATCTCTCTCTCTCTCTCTCTCTCTCTCTCTCTCTCACACACACACACACACACACACACACAAACAGAACACCTAACCATACCTCGCCCATAAAGATCGAGCAACTTGTATGTCAATCAACCATAGAGAGGGTGAGGGAATCCATTGTATTCTTTTCAGCAAGTATAGTAATTTCGACCAGTCTCTCTCACTCTCTCTGACACACACAAACACAGAGACTCTCTCTCTCTCCCCTTAAAATTCCTCCCCCTCTTGCTCTAACCCTCTTCTTCCATATCACTCTATCATTATTTGGGAAACCTCCTCTATCTGTAGTGCATAGATCCCCACTGATGACACCCATATCCCATTTAAAGGCCTATAAAGAACTCATACAAGGGGCATACCAGTTGATCTATCCATTGTCCCATGTCATTGTCTAAGGATGTGCTCATGGTGCTTAAACTTGAGAATCTATGCTTAGGGACCAAGGTTGTTGTTTGCCTCCCCCAACCATGCTAAACGGATAAAGGATCTTGTTCCATTACCACAACCATATTTAAGACATGAAGACCCATCCACAGTGCACAAACCTTCTTAATGGAACCCATATCTAAATCCCAGGACAAATACTCCCTAATGAGGGATCATGTGGTTTTAGGTGGTTTTTATGCTTCACGAATTCAAAAAGGTTCAATTAATGTTTAAACCCCATGTTTCACCATTCACCATGTTTAGGTGTAAACACCCATTTCTAGTGCACAGTACTTACACATGGCCATTATATCCCACTTGGATTCCTACAAAGAACCCTTACAAAAGACTCTTGTGTTGGTCCATGGAATTAAAGAAACTAAGTCGAAGAAGTTCAACAATATCTCGAGGCACTTAAAGTTTCCTTCCTTGACCATGGTCAAGGGACCACGACCCATCCTTTTTAATAAAAACCTTCTAATGGCATCCATATAAAACTTTGATTGTAAAGACCCCTTAGAGAGGGTCCATGCCATTATTTGCACATGTTGTTGATGGCTATTTAACCTAAGAGACTATGTTTAAGCCCCGAGGATGAAGTGTTTTCCTCCCCAAACCATGGCACTTGATCTTGAAAAGGTTAATTTATGGTTGAATCCCTTTGTTCCCCCTAGGCATGTTTAGGCCTATAGACCCATTCTCAATTCATGAAACCTACTCATGTTCAATGTATCCCACTAACATGCTAAGCAACACTATCCATGGCTTCGAAAAACATTCTCCGCATGGTTCAAAGACATAATCTTGTTTAAGGAATGCGATGTAGCCTAATCACAGTATATGTATCCTTCTACATTTGCTAGAGATACCCCATAAGGGTTAAGTGTGGTGGTTTGAAGATGCATTCAATATCATTTCCTAATAATCTTCTTGAGTTGTAGGTTTTGTTCATGGTCCTTGAGCCTGAGAAGATTCCTTTAAGGCATGAGGATCTTCTTGTTGTCCCTATACCTTGGTCATATCTTGACACCCATTTTTGGTTCAAAACTAAAATATTCATGGCACATATAAAACACTTGAATTTGACTAATACCCTATAGATTTTGTATGTGGTGGTTCAGGGACTCATTCATGGTGTTTGTTCCTAAGAAGCAAGAGTTAGTATTGGAAGCTCTTGTTTCCCTCCACTATCCATGGTTAAGGAGCCAAGATAAATCCTTGATTCCCAAGACATCATAATGGAAGCCATATTCAATTCATATGAAAAAGACTCCTTGTAGAGGGATGGTGTCATGGCTTCTATGTGGTATTGACGACGCTTGAGGTCAAGAAGTTTCAATTAAGGATCAAGTGGAATTAAATTGAGCTCAGTATGGTTCAATAAGATCTCAAGGAACCTTTTTTCATTCTTTGATGATGTTCAAGGCCTTGCAACATGTCCATGGATTTGCATGGTAGTATGAGGATGAATTCATTGAATTTGATCTTGAAAAAATATGTTTTGGGTCTAATATTGTTATTTCCCTCCATAAACCATGGCAAAAGGCTTGAGGCTATTGATTTTCTACCAAAAATAGGGTTAAGGGCCCAAGAACCATACAGAGTGAATAAAGCATGTTCGGGATAATCTATATTGGACAACTAATGGTTTCCATATTGCCAAGAAGAAAATATTATCGATAAAGACTCTTTTTTAATACTCGTACATGATTCCCAAGACATTGTAATGCCACTCGCATTCAACTTTGATTCCAAAGACACCTTATAGAGGGCTCACGTTTTGGCCCCTTACAAATTTTTTTGAAAGGTGGACTTACGAGAGGGTTTTTTTTTGTATTATTTCCATACTTGGCCATGTTTGAGGCCCTATGGGCTGCCTTTGGTGTGAAAAACACCAATATCCATATGATTTAGGCCCCAAGGCCCAAATAATTTCATCCCCATATCATAGTTCCTGAGATATGAAACGTTCATTTAGGTCTCAATCCTCTTCTTTCACCCTCTAAGCATGTTTAAATTTCAAATCCCATGTGGCATTGCATCGCTTGTGACCCTCGTAGATATGACGTGGGATGATACTGCTCCCTCCTTAACCCCTTGTAGGTATGACGTGGGATGATACTTCTCCCCCCTTCAACCTGTAATCCAGCAACCCTAACTCCTAAACAACCTAACCCATAATCCTTAAAGTCCAAATACCTAAGACCTTAAACCTTAACTCCTAAACCCTTAAATCCCTAGAATCCTTAAACCCCATCTCTTTAGCCATTCATTTATCCACTTTTGAAGTATAGTCCAATGTATGAAAATATTCTTGAAGTATTGAACGTTTGGCATTAAATGGTGTAAATGTTGGTGAATTAATGGTGTAAATGTTATGCAAGGGCGCGTGCGCATTTTTTAGCGTGTACATGATAATGACGTGTACACGCTACAAACATGTGTGCGCACTTATAAACACGCATGCGCACTCTTGCTGCTAGTTAAAAAAATAGAGTTTTCTGTTCCTTGGAATTATAACAAAAAACACAAGATTTTCACTTAGTTCGTGGGTTTAAGATCTTGCAAGTTGCTTATGGGCTCACATTCATTGATCTTTTGGCTACTCATTTATCTATTAGACACAAAATAACTCTTCGAATCTAACAAACATATTGAGTGGTCTTGTAATATTTTTGTAGTCGAGGGGATTGCATTGTTACCAGTGATACATATTATATTATAAGAAAACAGACACACGATGCAGATACAAGAGACAAGAAGATGGAGAGAACAAAAGCGTTTTATTACTCAGCAAGATGCAGAACAATACATAAGAACAGATCTAAGTTAACCCAATACATTGGATCACTAGCCTATATATATGTTTTACATATAGTTATGTAACCGCTTGTCGGTTTAACTTACCGACCCGACCTATACTGGTCGACACAACTGTCGACATGTTTTACAACCGGTCAGGCGGAGGACCTAGTCGACATGACGAATTAGGATTCTCCAACATCTCCCCCACCACAAAATATTTCTTTGTCCTGAAGAAATGAGGAGATGGAAAGATAACTGTGCAAAAACATAATTTTGGTGATCACGTCGATGATTGACTGGAAATGGAAACTGCTTGTTTCTGGACGCATACCTCAGCAATGTCTTGTCGATACCTATTGTGTCGTTGGTCATCTGTCGATCTCTTTTCACTGCAGCTTCGATCATTGCTTTTTCCAGGATTGTTCTTCCAGTCTCTCATCATTATGTATTTGATATGATTTGTTGTTTGAAAATTTCTTATAATGGTTCTCTCTAAGGTTAGTTATAGCTATTTTCTCTTTGGAGAGAACACAAGCCTTTTATTACTCAACAAGATGTAGAACAATACATAAGAACAGATCTAAGTTAACCCAATACATTGGCTCACTATCCTATATATACACGTTTTACCTATAGTTATGTAACCGATTGTCGGTTTAACCGATCGACCCAACCTATACTGGTCGACACAAATGTCGACATGTTTTACAATTGGTCAAGCGGAGGACCTAGTCGACAGGCCAACTTAGGCTCCTCCAACATCTCCCAACAGAATCAATGTTGTAGTTGAAGGGCTTGCATTGTTACCAGTGATACATATTATATTATAAGCAAACAGACACACGATGTAGATACAAGAGACAAGAAGATGGAGGGAACACAAGCCTTTTATTACTCAGCAAGATGCATAACAGTACATAAGAACAGATCTCAGTTAACCCAATACATCAGCTCATCAGCCTATATATACGTTTTACATACAGTTATGTAACCGCTCGTTGGTTTAGTGACGGACCGACCGGAACTATACTAGTCTACACAACTCTCGACATGTTTTACAAGTGGTCGGGTGGAGGACCTAGTCGACATGCCGACTTAGGTTCCTTCAACAAATATAGTGGATACATTCAAGCTGCTAGTTTCCATTGCAAGTGGAGATAATTTCAATATGTATGGTGAATTGTAAATAATTATTTTCATTCAAAATATTTGAGATTCTCCTTCCTTGGGTGAATTTACAACTTCCTCATTGTGTAATTACTAAAATTATTCTCTTTATATTATTTTATATAGAAAAAATATCAAACTATTTCCAAGACATCCCTAGGCATCTCTATTGTAGGGTGTTATTACCAAAATTTTTATGAATTCATGGCTAGGAAAGACACTAGTTTCTCCATTCTACACTTGACCAATCATCATCTATATTTATCGGAATCGTAAGGGATAATTATGTTTATCTGATGAGTTAGATGGGAACTAAATTTAGAGATATAACCAAGCACCATGTTGTGTCTGACCTCATAGGTAATGCACCTTATTACGTGTAATGTCATCTAATCCTAGGGTGTTCGAAAGGAATAATATTTCAGTCCTCTTCTTGTGACTTCCACTACTTTTTGAACACAAAGGAATTCATTTTATTCTTGAGCCTCAATTATGTTCTTAAATGATTGTTGAAATATTTTTAGTCTTATAACCTAGGAGATAGTGCTATTCCTATAACTATAATACCTGCAAACACATGAATACTCTATTGAGTTCTCAACTTGGTCTAGACACTTGAGTTCATCACTTGGATTAGACGTGCTTGAGTTCTCAACTCGTAAAATAGTTTGATTTGATTTTGCATGGGAGACTTGATTTAGGTAACTTGAAAACTCAAAATTCACGTGACGTCAACTTTGCATGGCTTACGTAACTCACTAGATCATTTCAATATACATAATTTGATAAGGAAGGTAGTTTGTCTTTATGTCTCTTTGATAGTTTGTTTCTTTTATAATTATGAAACCCCTAGGATATCGTATTATTTCGATATGAGCACTATCCTAGGATAATTTACCTATTCTTAGCATACTACACCCTGACTCTTGCCTTAGATATGTGGTCTAACACAAATAAACCATCATAGTTTGTAGTTGTATGTGTTAATTTGTAAAGTGGTAAGTTATGTTGGAATGTGTCAAGTTTATTGTATAATGGAACTAATATCTTTTTTTTGTTTCTTTTGAAGAGGTAGACCTCATAGTTTTGTTAAATAGACTTTTGGAGATGGGAAACTCATGTAATAGAGCAAAAAAATCTAGAAGGAATCTCCCTATTGAAAAGGTCAATGACATAAGAGAAAAGGCCAGTTTGGAAATGGAAAGAGTGAGACATGGTCCACTCATTGCTACTAATCATGCCACTGATCCTAGCATAGTTGTTGACATGAAAACATCTAGTTTAGAACCAAAGGTAAAGTGATTGCGTCCAATAGATCCAAATCAAATTCCAACATCAACACAATCTCCAACCAACAATCCATCAACGAGTGATGCTAAGGTTTCTCAACACGCAGGTATATTGGGAGATTCTGCGTGTGTAGAGATGTACATACAAGCAATGATTCTGCGTGTGAAGATTGCATGTGAAGATACCATGAAATTGATGAGTGGATGGCATGCTGGATCCGTCCATCCATGAGAAACAATACTCACACAATTTCAGATACGTCCGCCCATTTTGAGCGAGTTTAGTTTCAGAGAGTAAAACATGCATGGATGAATTCAATCTCAGCATCAAGCCTCTCCTCCTCTATGTGAATATCTTGGATGGTACAACCACCCCTACATACTCCTAATCCACTGGATCAATAATGTTGACATTCATCCTGATCGCAAGAGGAAATAGAACCTAATCTAGCTTATAGAACCTGATCTAGCCCTAGAAACCACACAAAAATAAATGTATCCCTGGAAATCCTAATGTGAACTTACAACCCTGGAGACCTAATTGAGAATACTTATCTATCCATAGAGACATAACTTGGCCCCAAAGACCTAATATTTCCCTATAGAATCTAATCTAGCTTATAGACCCTGATCTAGCTCTATAAACCAAACAAAAACAAATGTATCCATGGAAAGCATAATGTGGACCTACAACCCCGGAGACCTAATCTGGAGACCTAGAGACCCAAGACTAATGTGGAGCTATAAATTGGCTTCTAGAATCCATCGAAATCGATAGATTCATGATCATAGTCGTAGTTTTGGTGCTACAGGCATTTTGTTCATGCACCATGGGGTCATTCAGGGACACTTTAAGGATTTTATCTGGGGACACAGAAACCAAAATGGAGAGCTAACCTCAGTTTCATCAGCTCCCACAAGTGTGTATGGCCATTGTGAACCTGTTCATGATGGCCACGGACGCTTGGGAGCCTTCGGATGAGAAAATCCCCCCTTTAGCGAAATTGGAATGGCATTCACTAAGAAAAAACCTAGCTCCAGAGATGGCACATTGGAACTATTTCTGAGCATTGGAGGCATGGTGTGGGTATCCCCCGAGCTAGATCCTAGCATATGGAATCCATCGAAATCAACGGATTCGCGATCAGATTCACGATTTTGCTGCTATGGGCATTTTCGTTAGACACCCCAGGGACATTCAGGGACACTTTGAGGATTTTCTCTGAGGGCACAGAACCAAAACCAGAGAGCGGAATTGGATTCTTTCAGATCCCACACATGCATATGGCCATTGTGGATGTGTTTAGGATCGCCACGCTCTCCCGTGAGCCTTCGGATCATAAATGACCGTCTTGACCAACATTAACATGGCCTTCACTAAGCAAAACCATAGCTCTGGATATGGCACATTGGAACCGTTTCTGTGAGTTGGAGGAATGATGTGGGGGGTCCCATAGCTATATCCCGAAGACTGTAATCCATGAGAATCGACGGATTCACGGTCGAATGCACGATATTGTAGCTACAGGAATTTTGGTCAGGCACCCTGGGGCCATTCGGGGAAACTTTGAGGATTTTCTACGGGGCAACGGAACCCAAAACTACAAGCGGGCATGGGTTCCTTTAGCTCCCACACATGTGTATGGCCATTGTGGACTTGTTCATCGTGGCCACACATCCTCGGTTTCCTTCAGATGAGAAATGGCCCCCTTGAGTGAAATGGGAATGGCCTTCACTTAGCAAAACCTTAGCTCCGGAGATGGAACATTGGCACCTCTTTTGGGATTTGGAGGCACAGTGTGGGGGGTGGGGGGGCAACTAGATCCCGACATTCACAATCCATTGGAATCGACGGATTCACGATCAAAGTCATGGTTTTTGTGCTACTGTCATTTTTGTCTGGAAACTCGGGGCCATTCAAGGACACTTTGAGGATTTGCTACAGGGCCATGGAACCCAAACCGACAAGCGAACCTAGAATTTGTTAGGTCCCACAAGTACGTATCGACATTGTGGACTTGCTCACGGTGGCCATGCACACCTGGTAGCATTCGGATGAGAAATGGCCCCCTTTAGCAAAATTGGAATGGCCTTCACTTAGCAAAACCCTAGCTCTGGAGATGGCACATTGCCACTTTTTTTTAGAGTTGGAGGCATGGTGTGGGGGGTCCCCCAGCTATTTACTGACGTTCAAAATCCATCAGAATTGACAGATTCACGATCGAAGTCACGGTTTTAGTGCTACAGGAATTTTGGTCAGGCACCCCGGGGCCATTCAGGACACTTCGAGGATTTTCTTCAGGGACACGAAACCCAAACTAGTGAGCGAATCTGGGTTCCATCAGCTCCCACACGTGCGTATGGCCATTGTAGAGTTGTTCACAGTGGCCACGCACACCTAGGATTCTTTGCATGAGAAATGGCCCCCTTGAGAAAAATTGGAATGGCCTTCACTGAGCAAAACCCTAGATCTCGATATGGAACATTTGCATCATTTCTGGGTGTTGGAGGCATGGTGTGGGGGGTCCCCAACTATTTCCTAGCATCCGAAATCCATCGGAATCGAAGGACTCATGATCAGATTCATGGTATTGGTGCTACAGGTATTTTGGTCAAGCACCCCGAAGTCATTCAGGGACACTTTGAGGATTTACTCTGGGGCCACGGAACCCAAACCGACGAGCAGACCTGGGTTTGCTCAGCTCCCACATGTGCATATTTCCATTATGGAATTATTCACGGTTTCCATGCATGCTCAGTAGCCTTTGGATGAGAAATGGCCTGCTTGAGCGAAATTGGAATGGTCTTCACTAAGAAAAACCCTAGATCTGGAGATGGCACACTAGCACCGATTCTGGTTGTTGGAGGCATGGTGTGGGGGGTCCCCTAGCTAGGTCCCGGCATCCAAAATCTATCAGAATCAACGGATTCACAATCGGAGTTACGGTTTTGTTGCTCCAGGAATTTTGGTCAAGAACCCTGGGGCCATTCAGGGACACTTTAAGTATTTGCTCTGGGGCCAAGGAACCCAAACCAGCTAGTTGACCTGGGCTCTGTCAGCTCCCACACCTTTTTATTGCCATTTTGGACTTGTTCACGGTAGCCACACATGCCTAGGATCCTTCGGATGAGAAATGGCCTTCACTGAGCAAAACCCTTGCTCTAAAGATGTCACATTAGCACCAATTCTAGGAATTGGAGGCATGGTGTGGGGGGTCCCCTAGCTAGATCCCAACGTCTGGAATCCATGAGAATCGATGGATTCACGATCAAAGTCATGGTTATGGTGCTATGGAAATTTTGGTGAAGCACCCTGGGTCCATTCAAGGACAGTTTGAGGATTTGCTCCGGGGCAATGGAAACCAAATGGGTGAGCAAACGTAGGTTTCGTTAGCTCCCACAGGTGTGTATGGCCATTTTGGACTTGTTCACAGTGGCCATGCATGCCTGAGAGCTTTTGGATGATAAATTTCCCCCTTAAGCAAAATTGGAATGGCCTTCACTAAGCAAAACCCTAGCTCCAGAGATGGCACAATGGCACCGTTTCCGGGCATTGGAGGCACAGTGTTAGGGTTCCCCCAGCTAGATCCTGGCGTCTGAAATCCATTAGAATTGAAGGATTCACGAGTGGAGACAAAATTTTGGTGCTACGGGAATTTTGGTCAGGCGCCCTAGGGCCATTCATGGACACTTTGAAGATTTTCTCTGGGGGAATGAAACCAAAACTGAAGAGCAGAAATTGATTCTTTCAGCTACCACAGGTGTGTATGGCCATTTTGTATGTGTTCAGGATCTCCACTCTCTCCTGGGAGCCTTTGGATCATAAATGACCCTCTTGACAAATATTGGCATGGCCTTCACTGAGAAAATCCTAGCTCCAGAGATGGAAAATTGGCACCGTTTCTGGGCATTGGAGGCACGGTGTGGGGGTTCCCCCAGATAGATCCTGGGTCCGAAATCCATCGAAATCGATGGATTCGCGAGCAGAGTCACGGTTTTTGTGCTACTGGAATTTTGGTCAAGAACCCAAGGGCCATTGAGGGACACTTTGAGGATTTTCTTTGCTGCCACGGAACCCAAACCAACGAGTGGACTTGGGTTCCGTCTACCACACATTCATATGGTGATTTTTTACTTGTTCACTGTGGCCACACACGCCCGAGAGCCTTCAAATGAGAAATATCCCCCTTGAGCGAAATTGGAATGCCCTTCACTGAGAAAAACCCTAGCTCCAGAGATGGAACATTGGCACCATTTTAAGGCATTGAAGGCATGGTGTGGGGGGTCCCCCAGCTAGATCCTGCGTGTGAAGATACCATGAAATTGATGAGTGGATGGAATGCTGGATCCGTCCATCCATGAGAAACAATACTCACACAATTTCAGATACGTCCGCCCGAGCACACTCCCAATATGGCCCAATGTGTGAACAAAGCACCACAAAAAACAATCTCTTGTATTTGTGTCTCATGTCCACCTTCCCTGCCTCGATTGTCCAGTGCAAGAAGAAGAACTCCTAGATGTATTCATGTGGATGAAAGTGCTCTATCAGGCCTTGAAGGTAATTTTCCATAACGCACTATTGAATGGAAATGCAACAAAATTGTCAAGGAATATTTTGAATCCAAAGGTGATGCAAGTAAATGTTAATTATTGCGATGTTTGTTAAAGTCGCATTGTTTAGTTGTTGTTAGGAGAATTTTGGGCATAAAGATAGTTAAAATTTTAGAGGCTAGCAGTCATATTGGAAGAAATCTCCAATCTGCATTTAATGCAATTGGGAAGACGTCTCGTACAAAAGATCTATGTGTGGCTCTTCGTGTGTTAATAGAATCAGTTGTAAGGAATTCCACAAGTGAACATCGCTTGCTATCACACACTTCTGACATACTTAAATTAAATAGAAAAACTATTAAAAAGTACTCTGCTATAAGAGAAAATATTGACACTCAGGGTGGAAAATATGGTTGGGATTTTGTTAGTAGATTTCCTCATGGAGATAGGAAGCTAATTGATGTTGTTAAGGAGTTAGCACAAAAGATTTGGCATGATCATACCATACCTTCATCAAACCAAAGAGACGTGCTAAAGATGAGAAAAATATTCTATTGAACATGAACCCCATGTTAAACACTTTCTTGACACCACAAAGACTGAACTCTATGAAATATTCAGGAATGAGCACACACAATTGAACCTGGGCAAAAGGTCCTTTGAGAAATGAAATCCATGGTACATTCGTATATGCATTGATCACAACACCTATTGTCGTAGATACCACGTAGAATATGAATATTATTATGACACATATAAACATATATTTTGTGATTTGCATACTAACATTGTGCAGGGTTGCAATCAATCCATACTACCACTAATTTCATCGAGAAAATTTATCCACAGCATCATGTGTCCAAGGCCTGAAGGAAAAAAATATTATGAAAAATCGTGTCTATATGGGACGTGTTTTAGATGCAGTGGGTTTTCTCTTTTGAACCGTTGCATTCATGAAAGCGAGGAGCACGAATTTGGTAAGATGGTCGTGGAGATGCAGATATTCAAGTATGTAACCTATCAATTAGACAGTGCCAAGTAAAGTAAAAATATTGCATTGGTGAAGTCGCAGGTATAAATGAATATTGCATATTTTTCATATCACATGTTCAATTTATGACATATACATTTCTCAAAAGGCCACATTGTAATATTTCCCTTGTTTTCATGGGAACATGAACGGGTATGTGACTTCTTGACGGAGTTCTACAATAAAACTGAGTAGTATGTTCAACATGTGCATGTAACATGATGGTAAGATGAGTAATACATAAAATATGAGTGTATGACACAGTTCATTGTCTGTGATGATTTGTACACAAGAATCAACACCTACTTCTTCAATGGTTTTGATCAATAACTAAGCCATATACTGTGCATCCCTGTATTTCCCAAGAGCATCCACCATTTTCGAAAACAATGGTCCATTTTGGGAAGATACCATGAAATTGATGAGTGGATGGCATGCTGGATCCATCCATCCATGAGAAACAATACTCACACAATTTCAGATACGTCCGCCCATTTTGAGCGAGTTTAGTTTCAGAGAGTAAAACATGCATGGATGAATTCAATCTCAGCATCAAGCCTCTCCTCCTCTACGTGAATATCTTGGATGGTACAACCACCCCTACATACTCCTAATCCACTGGATCAATAATGTTGACATTCATCCTGATCACAAGAGGAAATAGAACCTAATCTAGCTTATAGAACCTGATCTAGCCCTAGAAACCACAAAAAAATAAATGTATCCCTGGAAATCCTAATGTGAACTTACAACCCTGGAGACCTAATTGAGAATACTTATCTATCCATAGAGACATAACTTGGCCCCAAAGACCTAATCTTTCCCTATAGAATCTAATCTAGCTTATAGACCCTGATCTAGCTCTATAAACCAAACAAAAACAAATGTATCCATGGAAAGCATAATGTGGACCTACAACCCCGGAGACCTAATCTGGAGACCTGGAGACCCAAGACTAATGTGGAGCTATAAATTGGCTTCTAGAATCCATCGGAATCGATAGATTCACGATCATAGTCGCAGTTTTGGTGCTACAGGCATTTTGTTCATGCACCATGGGGTCATTCAGGGACACTTTGAGGATTTTATCTGGGGACACAGAAACCAAAATGGAGAGCTAACCTCAGTTTCATCAGCTCCCACAAGTGTGTATGGCCATTGTGAACCTGTTCATGATGGCCACGGACGCTTGGGAGCCTTCGGATGAGAAAATCCCCCCTTTAGCGAAATTGGAATGGCATTCACTAAGAAAAAACCTAGCTCCAGAGATGGCACATTGGAACTATTTCTGAGCATTGGAGGCATGGTGTGGGTATCCCCCCAGCTAGATCCTAGCATCTGGAATCCATCGAAATCAACTGATTCGTGATCAGATTCACGATTTTGCTGCTATGGGCATTTTCGTCAGACACCCCAGGGACATTCAGGGACACTTTGAAAATTTTCTGTGAGGGCACAGAACCAAAACCAGAGAGCGGAATTGGATTCTTTCAGATCCCACACATGCATATGGCCATTGTGGATGTGTTTAGGATCGCCACGCTCTCCCGTGAGCCTTCGGATCATAAATGACCGTCTTGACCAACATTAACATGGCCTTCACTAAGCAAAACCATAGCTCTCGATATGGCACATTGGAACCGTTTCTGTGAGTTGGAGGAATGATGTGGGGGGTCCCATAGCTATATCCCGAAGACTGTAATCCATGAGAATCGACGGATTCATGGTCGAATGCACGATTTTGTAGCTACAGGAATTTTGGTCAGGCACCCTGGGGCCATTCGGGGAAACTTTGAGGATTTTCTACGGGGCAACGGAACCCAAAACTACAAGCGGGCATGGGTTCCTTTAGCTCCCACACATGCGTATGGCCATTGTGGACTTGTTCACAGTGGCCACACATCCTCGGTTTCCTTCAGATGAGAAATGGCCCCCTTGAGTGAAATGGGAATGGCTTTCACTTAGCAAAACCTTAGCTCCGGAGATGGAACATTGGCACCTCTTTTGGGATTTGGAGGCACAGTGTGGGGGGTGGGGGGGAAACTAGATCCCGACATTCACAATCCATTGGAATCGACAGATTCACGATCAAAGTCACGGTTTTTGTGCTACTGTCATTTTTGTCTGGAAACTCGGGGCCATTCAAGGACACTTTGAGGATTTGCTACAGGGCCATGGAACCCAAACCGACAAGCGAACCTAGAATCTGTTAGGTCCCACAAGTACGTATCGACATTGTGGACTTGCTCATGGTGGCCATGCACACCTGGTAGCATTCGGATGAGAAATGGCCCCCTTTAGCAAAATTGGAATGGCCTTCACTTAGCAAAACCCTAGCTCCGGAGATGGCACATTGCCACTTTTTTTTAGAGTTGGAGGCATGGTGTGGGGGGTCCCCCAGCTATTTACTGACGTTCGAAATCCATCAGAATTGACAGATTCACGATCGAAGTCACGGTTTTAGTGCTACAGGAATTTTGGTCAGGCACCCCGGGCCATTCAGGACACTTCGAGGATTTTCTCCAGGGACACGAAACCCAAACTAGTGAGCGAATCTGGGTTCCATCAGCTCCCACACGTGCGTATGGCCATTGTAGAGTTGTTCACAGTGGCCACGCACACCTAGGATTCTTTGCATGAGAAATGGCCCCCTTGAGAAAAATTGGAATGGCCTTCACTGAGCAAAACCCTAGATCTCGAGATGGAACATTTGCATCATTTCCGGGTGTTGGAGGCACGGTGTGGGGGGTCCCCAACTATTTCCTAGCATCCAAAATCCATCGGAATCGAAGGACTCATGATCAGATTCATGGTATTGGTGCTATAGGTATTTTGGTCAAGCACCCCGAAGTCATTCAGGGACACTTTGAGGATTTACTCTGGGGCCACGGAACCCAAACCGACGAGCAGACCTGGGTTTGCTCAGCTCCCACATGTGCATATTTCCATTTTGGAATTATTCACGGTTTCCATGCATGCTCGGTAGCCTTTGGATGAGAAATGGCCTGCTTGAGCGAAATTGGAATGGTCTTCACTAAGAAAAACCCTAGATCTGGAGATGGCACACTGGCACCGTTTCTGGTTGTTGGAGGCATGGTGTGGGGGGTCCCCTAGCTAGGTCCCGGCATCCAAAATCTATCAGAATCAACGGATTCACAATCGGAGTTACGGTTTTGTTGCTCCAGGAATTTTGGTCAAGAACCCTGGGGCCATTCAGGGACACTTTAAGTATTTGCTCTGGGGCCAAGGAACCCAAACCAACTAGTTGACCTGGGCTCTGTCAGCTCCCACACCTTTTTTTTGCCATTTTGGACTTGTTCATGGTAGCCACACATGCCTAGGATCCTTCGGATGAGAAATGGCCTTCACTGAGCAAAACCCTTGCTCTAAAGATGTCACATTAGCACCAATTCTAGGAATTGGAGGCATGGTGTGGGGGGTCCCCTAGCTAGATCCCGACGTCTGGAATCCATGAGAATCGATGGATTCACGATCAAAGTCATGGTTATGGTGCTATGGAAATTTTGGTCAAGCACCCTGGGTCCATTCAGGGACAGTTTGAGGATTTGCTCCGGGGCAATGGAAACCAAATGGGTGAGCAAACGTAGGTTTCGTTAGCTCCCACAGGTGTGTATGGCCATTTTGGACTTGTTCACAGTGGCCATGCATGCTTGAGAGCTTTTGGATGATAAATTTCCCCCTTAAGCAAAATTGGAATGGCCTTCACTAAGCAAAACCCTAGCTCCAGAGATGGCACAATGGCACCGTTTCCGGGCATTGGAGGCACAGTGTTAGGGTTCCCCCAGCTAGATCCTGGCGTCTGAAATCCATTAGAATTGAAGGATTCACGAGCGGAGACAAAATTTTGGTGCTACGGGAATTTTGGTCAGGCGCCCTAGGGCCATTCATGGACACTTTGAAGATTTTCTCTGGGGGAATGAAACCAAAACTGAAGAGCAGAAATTGATTCTTTCAGCTACTACAGGTGTGTATGGCCATTTTGTATGTGTTCAGGATCTCCACTCTCTCCTGGGAGCCTTTGGATCATAAATGACCCTCTTGACAAATATTGGCATGGCCTTCACTGAGAAAATCCTAGCTCCAGAGATGGAAAATTGGCACCGTTTCTGGGCATTGGAGGCACGGTGTGGGGGTTCCCCCAGATAGATCCTGGGTTCGAAATCCATCAAAATCGATGGATTCGCGAGCAGAGTCACGGTTTTTGTGCTACTGGAATTTTGGTCAAGAACCCAAGGGCCATTGAGGGACACTTTGAGGATTTTCTTTGCTGCCACGGAACCCAAACCAACGAGCGGACTTGGGTTCCGTCTACCACACGTGCATATGGTGATTTTTTACTTGTTCACTGTGGCCACACACGCCCGAGAGCCTTCAAATGAGAAATATCCCCCTTGAGCGAAATTGGAATGCCCTTCACTGAGAAAAACCCTAGCTCCAGAGATGGAACATTGGCACCATTTTAAGGCATTGAAGGCATGGTGTGGGGGGTCCCCCAGCTAGATCCCGATGTCTAGAATCCATTGGAATCGATGGTTCATTATTGGAGTCACGGTTTTGGTGCTACGGGCATTTCGATCAGTCACCCCGAGGCCATTCAGGGACATTTTGAGGATTTGCTCTGAGGGCACGGAACCCAAACCTACGAGCGGACCTGGGTTCCGTTAGCTCCCACATGTGCATATGGCTATTGTGGAATTTTTCATGGTGGCCATGCATTCCCTACAACCTTCGAATCATAAATGACCCTCTTGAGCAAGATTGGCATTGCCTTCACTCAGAAAACCCCTAGCTCCATAGACGGCACATTGGCACCATTTTTGGGTGTTGGAGGCACGGTGTGGGGGGTCCCCCAGCTAGATTCTAGTGTCCGAAATCCATCGAAATCGACAGATTTGCGATCAGAGTCATGGTTTTGGTGGTATTGGAATTTTTCTTAGGCACCCTGGGGCCAGTGAGGGACACTTTGAGGATTTGGTTAGGGGGCATGGAACCCAAACTGGTGAGTGGAATTGGATTCTTCATCTCCCACATGTGCGTATGGCCATTTTGGATGGGTTTAGGATGGCATTGCACACCCAAGAGGCTTCAGATGAGAAATGCCCCCCTTGAACAAAATTGGAATGGCCTTCACTGAGCAAAACCGTATCTCCAGAGATGGCACATTAGCACCATTTTTCGGGCATTGGAGACATGGTGTGGTGGGTTCCCTAGCTGAAACCAAGCATCCCAAATCCATCGGAATCGATGTATTTGTGACTGGATTAACAATTTTTGTGCTACGGGCATTTTTTCCAAGCAACCCGTGGCCATTTAGGGACACTTTGAGGATTTAGTCCGTGGCCACGGAACCCAAACCGATGAGCGGACTTGGGTTCCATAATCTCCCACACGTGCGTATGACCATTGTGGACATGTTCACGATGGCCACGCATGCTGAGGAGACTTCCTATAAGAAATGACCCCCTTTAGCAAAATTGGCATGGCCTTCACTAAGCAAAACCCTAGCTCTGAAGATGGCACATTAGCACCTATTATGTGCTTTAGAGGCATAGTGTGGGGGTGCCCCTAGATTAAACCCGACGTCCAAAATACATCCAAATCGACAGATTTGCAACCAAAGTCACTTTTTTGGTGCTATGGGCATTTTTTCCAAGCACCCCGTGGTCGTTCAGGGACACTTTGAGGATTTTCTCTAGGGCCACAGAACCCAAACCAACAAGCGGAGTTGGGTTCTGTCAGCTCCCACACATGCGTATGGCCATTTTGGACGTGTTCATGATTTCCATGCATGCCCGAGATACCTTGGATGGGAAATGACCCCCTTGAGTGAAATTAGCATGGCCTTCATTGAGAATAAACCTAGCTCTGTAGATGGCACATTAGCACTATTTCTGGGCAACGGAGGCATGGTGTTGGGGGGCCCTATATAAAACTCGGCATCTCGAATCCATTGGAATTGACGGATTTGTGACCGGAGTCATAATTTTGGTGCTATGAACATTTTTTCCAAGCACCCCATGGCCATTCAACGACACTTTGAGGATTTCATCTGGGGCCACGAAACCCAAACCAGCGAGCGGAGTTGGGTTCCGTCAGCTCCCACACATGCATATGGCGATTGTGGATATCTTCACAATTCCCATGCATGCCTAGGAGCCTTCGAATGAGAAATGGCACCCTTAAGCAAAATTGCAATGGCCTTCACTGAGAAAAACCCTAGCTGAAATGTGGAATCCCGAATCCATTTGAATCGACAGATTATATACTGGAGTCACGGTTGTTCTGCTACGGAAATTTTTTCCAGTCACCCCATGGCCATTCTTGAATACTTTGAGGATTTGCTCTGAGAGCATGGAACCCAAACTGGTGAGCAGACTTGGATTTTTTCAGCTCCCACACTTGCATATGGCCATTAGGGATGTGTTTAGGATGGTCATGCATTCCTGGGAGCCTTCAGATGAGAAGTGGCACCCTTGAGAAAAATTGTAATGGCCTTCATTGAGAGAAACGCTAGCTCCAGAGATGGCACATTAGCAACATTTCTGAGCGTTTGAGTCACAGTGTGGGGGGGCGGCTAGCTGAAACCCAACATCCTGAATCCATCGGAATCGACAGATTCACTACCGGAGTCACGATTTTGGTTCTACGATATTTTTTTCCAGGAACCCCATGGCCATTCAGGGACACTTTGAGGATTTGCTCCAGGGGCACGGAACTAAAAACAACGAGTAGACCTGGGTTCCATCAGCTCCCACAGGTGTGTATGGCCATTGTGGATATGTTCACGATGTCCACACATGCTTAGGAGAATTCGGATGAGAAATGGCCCCCTTAAGCGAAATTGGAATGGCCTTCACTACGCAAAACCCTAGATCTGGAGAAGGCACATTAGCACCATTTCCTGGAATTGGAGGCATGGCGTGGCGGCTTTCCTAGCTTAAACCCGACGTCCTGAATCCATCAAGATCGACGGATTCATGACCGAACTCATGGTTTTGGTGCTACGTGCATTTTTTCCAGGTGCCCCGTGGCCATTCAAGGACCCTTTCAGGATTTGCTTCGGGGGCACAGAACCCAAATCGACGAGAGGAACTAGGTTTCATCAGCTCCCACATGTGTGTATGGCCATTGTGGACATGTTCATAGTCGCCATGCATGTCCGGGAGCCTTCGGATGAGAAATGGCCCCCTTGAGCAAAATTGGAATGGCCTTTACTAAGAAAAACCATAGCTCCGGAGATGACACATTAGCATCGTTTTCAGGTGTTGGAGGCATCATGTGGGGGATCCCCTAGCTGAAAACCGGTGTCTAGAATCCATTGGTATCGACAGATTTTCCACCGTAGTCACGGTTTTGGTGCTACGGGAATTCTTTCCAGGCGCCCTGTGGCCAATTAGGGACACTTTGAGGATTTGCTCAGGGGACACGGAACCCAAACCGAATAATTGTGTTTCGTCAACTTCCACACGTGTGTATGGCCATTGTGGACGTGTTCACGATGTCCATGGATGCCCGGTATCCTTCGGATGGGAAATGGACCCCTTGAGAGATATTGGCATGGCCTTCTGCAAGCTAGGGTTTATTTATTGTGTATGTGCATGGTCATATGTGTGTATGTATGTGTAGATATTTGTATATGTGCATGTTGTTTATGTACAAATTAAAGTGGTCAAACTGTTGTTCTTCATTGCATCAATTACCCATCAAAACTCTACAAAACATGAAGAGACAATTGTTAAAAACATTGGAAAATTTGTATTGGGGCCATAGTGTTTATGAGAGATGATTCTATAAGAGACAAGTAAGTGTTGGTTTGCATAAAATAAGGTTGGTTTGCCTTTTTTTTATGGTTAGAAGAATTTGTATGCATTAATAACTGAGTTTAGAAGGCTAATTTGAATTGACATTTTGAATTAAATGTTAAAATACATATATTGGTGACACTTTCATTGTTTAAACACATTGAATCTTCTACACTTGGATGATTTTGATTTGTTTATGAGCATGTCATTTTTCTTATGTGATCTTTGTATATTGGATGTGAATTTGCTTGATGTTTGTATGTTGGATGTGTATGTTGGATGTTGTGTGTATGTGCATATGTGAATTTTCTTGATCTGTGTATGTTGTATGTGAACACAATTTACTGAACAAATACTATTATTACATTCTCAGTGTATCCCCATAGAACGTGTAGTATAAATCATTGTATGGAGACCCATTCAAATACAAGGGACTCATATTGAGGTCACTTGGTGTCTAGAAATAACATCTGTATGTATGTGAAAACTTTTCCATAACATTGTTATTGAAGACAAAATCATGTATGCAAAAATGTAATCAAAGACAAAGTCCTATAGACAACTGCAGATCCATCTATTAATATGCAAAAATGATGCAATGATGTACACTTTTTGGAAAATTGGAACATTGGTCCCAATGTCTATATAATGACAACTTGTGCCCTATACAAAATATGGAAACTAGTGCCCAAAATGCCACATTGTGGCTAGTGTACATAGGAGGATCTCTCAATCCTCCTGCCCACCCTAGGGGCTCCCAGGTGCATCTCCAAAATCAATCTTCCTCTTCTTCCAACTAAAGGAAGCTAGGTCCTTCTGCCAACTTGGACCATGTCCCCCTAGGCCCTGAAATGACAACAATAATATGTCAACTTTTACTTGCAATTATACAAGTATCAAACACAGTTTAAAAATAAATATAGTTTTCAAATATTAAATAACTCACCGTATGAGAGACTGTAAGTTGTGAGGAGGTTTCTCTCCTCCATGCTCCAAGTCTCTCAACAATGCCACCCTGCAACATTTAGAACAATTTTATAAATTATTAAATTAGATGCATATAGTATTTTTTCATTAAAATTGAACAATATTTTCGTAAACTAGTCAATCCCACTGTGAACACAACCGGATGGTCTTTAGGGCTGGTGAGTGGAGCATTCGGTTGGACGACCTGCTCCGATGCTAGGGTAAATTGTATAGGTGCGGATGTAGCTACATCGATAATGGCTACACCACTAGGGGGCATAGTGGAAGATAGAGAGGTGTAATATGGAAGCGTGGACTGGCGTGGGCGAAGTGGAGATGCATGTCTAGGGAAATAAACCCCAACTGGCTATAATATGGATGCGGGCATCGTGGAAGGGGAAGCGAGGGTAGTCGAGGAATGTGGGGGGGAATAGGTCTGTGTATCGGTGGAGGGATGGGTGAATGCTTATGGGTGATATATCGTGTTCGGAGGGGGGAGGGTGGAAAAATTGGAAATTGTAAGGGAGGTGGTGAAAGGGTTGGGGTCGGGTGATGGAACAAAGGATATGAAATGAAAGGGGGAGTTGGATGTAAGTGTGGTGCTAGATGGGAGGGGGGATTGGATGGAAGGGGGTGGGGAAGGATGCATGGAAGGGGGCATGTATGCCAGGGGATACAATTGGCATATATGGTGGCCGAAAGGCCGGGGAGGGAGGGATAGTGGCATTGGCAGGGCAAGGTGCTCGCACCTGCATACACATTTGTAACATCATAGTTTAATATAGAAAAATATAAATATACATAGAAAAGTCATCATATTTGAAATTAAATTTATACTTTAATACACATGGAGATCTATTGATCCCCAGTGGGGATGGCTGGTCGCTGGAGCCTACAGAAACTTGTGCGAACACTACAAGATTTAGATTGAATCTATAAAAACAGTAGTAACAATATTAAACATAATGGAAATGAGAATGAAAACGATAGTACTTTGAAAACATGACTGTAATTACTTTAGATTCAAGTTAGATGATTACTAGAGACGAAAAATTACTTCCATAATAACAGTAAAAGTATAGGATCCAACAATAGGGAGTAGATGATCACATAAGCTAATGATTACCTTGTTATGAGAGTTATGTGCGATTGTCTTATAGGTTTAAATGTTAATCCAAATTTGATATTATAATACCAGCAGTAGAAATATCACCTCAAGTTTTGTTTTGGATTGAAGTAAGTGTGTTTTTGGTATGCAGGAAGCTGAGTAAAGTTGTAGTGAAAGATTATGGTATGGCTTTAGGCTTGATGGTATAGGGACAACTCAGATATGATATACATTTGCACCAAGTGATATGGTTTGTTTAGGCTAGAAGTGTGCCAAGTATACCAATTTGGTAGGGTAGGTAGACTTAGGAGATGAAATGGCAAGGTGATTTAGGTGTAAGCAGAGAGTATTCTTGGTGAATTAGTGATTGATTTGTTGATTTTAGTATCACTATGAATACCTTGTAAGAGTAGCAATATAAATTGGATTACAGCCCAAATATAGTAAGCGAATTAACATTGTGATATGAGGCAACTAGGAGAGAGATGGAAAAATTTATTGAAAGTAGAGTCCCGTGTTCTTATTTTGTTGGTTTTATCCTTGAGAATTTTCCAAGGTATGTCTTGGTTAAACTATGAATGTGCCATTGTTTTATTTTTATTTGTCTTAAAAATATGGTAGAGTTAATTTTTTTTCTTAGGCTTATCAATTATTTCTTCTATTCAAAAACTAGGTTCCACCAACCTACAAATGAGATCAATGACTCAAGAATCCACACTAAAACACAGAATAATTAGAGTTTTAAATCAATCGCCACATAACAACAATAGAGATAATCACACAGGGGAAATAAGTGCACGGGGGTATCTTCAACCACGAAGTAAAACAAGAACTATCCTTCACTTAGGGACTAGGAGCATAAATAGAAATCAAGAGTTCTCGCCTTGTATCAAGGAAGGGTCATTTTGAAGAATTTAGAGATTAGGAATGTGTTGATTTTTGGTGACTCTTCTCTCATCATTGGTCAACTAAGAATGAAAGATTTTGGAAATTTCTCTCCCATTTCTATAATCATTAGAGGTATTAATGGTATAGCTATAAAGTTTAAATTTATTGAATATTTTCATATTCTTTGTTCATGTGATAACAAATTTATATAAACCATGGTTAATGTGATGGTTAAATTGGAAAAAGGAGTGTTATAACTCACTTAATTCCTTCATGAAATACATTAGCAATCACACTTAGTGGTATTTATGTGATAAATGACAATGGATGTGGTCGAGGAAATCACTTTTAAGTCCTCCTCTTTTGAAAGTAATCAATGCACACTTGAACTTGGATTATTCTGTAGTGGGAGTTCTAATTTGGTTTGGATGGAAAATCTTGGTGCATGTAGGATATCTCTAACTATCAATGCGAATAAACTTCATCATATGGTAAGTTGGGTTGAGCCAAAATTTGGTTTTGGGTTCATAATTTGTAAGGGTGGTGGTGAATGTTGTTGGGTAATGAATAGGATGGGGATACTTTTTTTTGGTTTGTTTCTTTGTTAACAATTGGACTATGGCATGATTATATTAATTGGCAATGTTGGTTTGTGGATGAAAACATGAACTCTTGTTTTTTAGGAAATCCTCTTTTGGTTTATTATCTAGGTGATATCAATGGGGACTTAGGCAATTTCATTGCAATTTAGGTTATTTATCCAAGCACCCTTTCTCTTGTACTTTATGTTGGTACTATGGAAGAAAAAAAGCAACATGATGAGTGTGTTCATTATGGATTTATAGAGCTTCACAACGTCTTGAGGTGCTTATCACCACAGATGAACACCTTACAAGAGGTAATTTTGCATATTAATCAAAGTATATGTAGTCACCATGAAAACCAATTGGATAGGCTTTTGGATATGGAAAAGAGAATGGTAGCATAGAGTGAAAGGTTAGAGAATTTGGCTACAGATTTAGAAATGCCTCGTAACATTACACCCTATAATTTCCATAGGTTCAGTGAATAGTGCTCGTCCAAAATACTTTGCAGTTCAACGGGGTTGTGGTGATTGTGAAGACATAGAATAAGCACAAGTAGAATCATAAATGAAAGAAGTTGAAAATGAAGAAGCAAAGGATTCCTAAAGTTAACATGAGCACATCTCTAGTTTTCTTAGGTTTTCATGTTTTATAAGGTTTCATTTTTGTTTGGCTATATTATATGAATTTAGAGCTCTCAAGAATTTAGACAATATGATAAATACAACTATAAAATCCAATGATAATATGATAGACATGTTTTGTGAGAATTATTCATTTTGATTTTAGTTTTAAACGATGATAATAACAAAATGGTTACTCAGTGCTAACTAATTTGTGTGTGAAAGGAAGACAAGATGCAAGAATAGGGATAAAGATATTTAATTATTGAACACAAATTAATCATAAATGGATCTAATTATTCAATGTAAATAGGTTACCTGTGTGCATGGTGCCACAATCTCCTCTACTACTACCATGGCTCGGTCTAGGTCGAAGGAACCAATGTCCTCCCACCTGGAGGATTGAGACTCGACCCTGAATAGATGTAGATTAAAACAAATAAAGTCAACTATGTGTAATTCAAAGTTAAATATATTAAAAAATACGATATTGAATAACATACAATAAATAAAACAATAGCTAACATGGTCCATGTAGCTCTTTGTGGCATGCTGCTGCATAATACCATGGAAATAATGACCATAGTGAGAACAATGATGTGTCGCTGTTCTAGTCGAACTAGATGGCCCTGCCTGGTTTCCACCTATACCTAGTCTGTCCCAGCCACCACCCATAGGCCATGCAGTAGTGTGTGTCTCATTGTTTTCCCCCGGACTCTATGAAGACATAGCCACAAATGTGGTATGTCTAAGAAAATGATGTGTGGCGTGTCTAACAGAGTCATCAATATCATCTAGGCCGCTACCAAACCTAGGTGGCCAAGGAGGGGGTTTGTCTCTCTCCTGGGTGCAGGTGGTCCTCTCAGAGGGTTGCAGTGGGCTTGAGGTCAATCTTGGGTAGAGCCAAGACCGACAGCTTGAAACTCAGTGATGTCCAAATAATTGACATGGTAGCCTAGCTCAAACTCAGCCCACAATTTTCTAAGAAAATACTACGAGACCTCCAAATTATTGCATCGGGGTCTTTCAAACACCATAAACCATATCTTTCTCTAGTTATCTCTCCTTAGCTGGTAATTACACCAGTCCATGCAAACCCGTCTCATCCTTACATATGGTCGCTGCCTTTTCCTAGGATCTATGAATTTTATGTACAATTGTGCTTTCATGATGAGTGAGGTCTTTAATTTATTCTGTTGATATCCCAGTGGAATAGTGTTCCCTCATTCGATCCCTATATTGGCTCAGATTAGTGATCTCATTGTGGGAAATGTTGATACATTTAATGGTGTTTTGCAATGATGTAGCCATGGAAACCCGAGAGGGTTCCTTGGTGCTCTTCAAATCATTGCTTAAGACCCTTACTTGGTTTAAATATTGATGTAATTCATCCTTGAGGTTTTCAAATGGTTCATCATGAGGTTCATTGTCCATTCCAATGTTAATCTTATCCTTTGACGATTTGGTTTTGTTGGTTTTCTTTGATGGTTGTGGCGTGTTTCTCATTTTGTTAGGTGTAAATTATCTACAATGACAATTTGTTGGTTTTTTAATTTATTGTAATTTTTTTTAATTTAAAATTGTAATGAAAAACAAAACAAAAAAACATAAAAAAAATGAATGGTTGAGCACCAACCTGGAGGCACTAGCAACTACAGAGTGGAGGTTGAGTTTGATATTGAGTGGGAGGACGTTGGGTGCTCCAACATGCACTGACGGGGATCATATTTATTCACTGCTTGCTCACGGGACTTTTTTTTTTATAAAAATGCAAAAGGACGTGCATACATTACCAACGTGTGCATGCCTAGTTTTGCATACGTGTTAATAACGCATGCGGACACCTGGTGTCCACATCAACTCAACAACATGGATGATCGAGATTGCTGAAGCAGAGATGTGTACGCGTGCTTAAAGGAGCATGTGCGTCTTTGTTTTTTTTCCGCTTGCATGCTTCCATTGTAACCTTTTTAGGTACCAACTTCATGTGGGTACCCACATCACTGTCATACATTTTTATGAAAAAAATGTACTTACAAATTTTGTTATAAAAATCCTTGCAACAATTGTTACAATATCTAACTAAGGTGCACCATTATTCGAAAGTAACATTATAGTTATTTTTCAATCAACTTTAATATCGTCTTAATATTATTTAGATGGTTTTCATTGCATCAACGTGGATCTTAGTTTATATTTCCTATCTAATGGCGTCAACACGGATCTTAGTTTATATTCTTAACATTGTTCTCATCTCACGATCTAAATAACATTCTTAATTTTAGGTGAGATAATATCTAATTTCGTCAACACGGATCTTAGTTTATATTCTTAACATTGTTCTCATCTCACGATCTAAATAACATTCTTAATTTTAGGTGAGATAAAATATATTTAAAGTAAATGAATCTCATATTTATTTTAATATAAATGTTATTAATCTTCACCAGCTTATGTATGTGATAATTTTTTTTAAGTTGTTAGAGTATACGTTCTACCCATTATGTTTGCATAAATAATGTGGCATTTAAACTTGGATAAGTATACAAATTAAAATACAATCAAATTTAAAATAATTTGGGTTTTTTCATACCTTATTTGCAGGAAGATTATTACTTCACTATAATGCAGCGTTAAGGTGTATATTATTCTCCACAATACTGTTTGTATCTTGTTTTCTTCTCAACATTTCAAAAATCCATGTTATTGTAGTTATTTTGAATGATAAGTTGTATGTTATTTTCCACATCACTTTTTGTGTCTGGTTTTCTTCCCAATATTTCAGTAATCAATATTAATGTAGTTATTTCAAATGATAGATCTAAAATATCTACAACTTTATATCCTTTCTTCTTTAAATCCAAAACTCAATAAGCCAATCTCATTTTCTTAATGAACACATAAAATTTCAACACTTTCCGAGAATGGTGATCCTTTTATGAAAATTATAATTTATTCATAACTCATCATTATAAAAAATATTAAATATTACATTTTTACAATAATAGAACTTATCTATTTTTATCAATATTAATTTTATATAATTGTTTATATTTAATAAAATATTTTAAGGAAATTATAGCTAATTATATATTATCCATGTTTATAAATTAAAATAATAATAAAATATAACTTTATTTAATTTTAAATATACTAAATATTTATACTTTCACAAAATTAACATGCTTACATAATTTTATTTTATTAATAATATTTTAAAGATCCAAAATTTTTATATATTAAATTTGTAATCTAGTGAGATCAATTTTGATCTATATAAATTAACATATACATTAATATAGGTGGGTTATAGTTGGAATAGGGTAATTTTTGTTTTGGTAAAATCCAAATTTCTTTGGGTTTAAATTGTATTTTTGAATTCACAAATAGATTCACAACAATCTTTCCTCCCAACCATCCAAATTATAACCAATGGACAATTACTTTTAATATATATATATAATACAAATTCATCATCAATTTTTATATATACTATGAATTTATTTCTATTTTAATTTCATTTTTTAAGGTTAAAATATTTCTTTAATTCAAGAAAATATTTCAACATTCTTTTTAATTCAACTTTTAAAAACTATATCAATTGAGTTAAGCTGGAAAATTTGATAACGATCTTAATTTGTTTTTAAGACTTCTAAATATTTAGTTTTAGTTTTTTAAAATTTAAAAAAATTGCATTATTTTTTAGAATTTGGTATCAGTTTAACTTTATCAACTTTTAATTAAGTTAAAAACTCATTATATAAACAATATTTTATTATTTATATATATATATATATATATATATATATATATATATATATAATAGAAATAGTTAAGGAGCTTTTATATAAAATGAAAAATAGCGATTACAAAGTTCTAAAAAATAGACTATTCCCAAAGGAGGACTACATTCATGACTTCTTGTTCATCTTTTACTAGTCTATACTTATCATGATACTTTCCTATATTATAGAGACTGTATCTCCTACAACCTTCCAAAGAAGGAAAGTATAAAAGCAAAATATTGTAAAAAGAGAATGACTTGTCTTATTGTCCAAAAGGATTTATGGGCTACATCTATTATTAGCAAAACCAAAATTGCTCCTCAACTATACTTATGATAAACTTGAGACACTACCATTGCTTCATAACCGGAAGGGACTAAAATACTTATACAAATGGGGACCATTACAAAAATACCAGAAAAAGCAAAGACCAAAACCGAATAACTAACGCTAGCGATGAGACTCATTATGCTTGTATAGAGTATCGACCTGAGACTCCTCATTTCTTCCAGCCATTCCACCTTTTCCTTCTTACAGGTCCAAGGTGCTTTTCCTAATTTCAGCTCTCATGCTGTCGTTTTTTGCTTCCACGTCCATTACACTTCTATGAACAATAGTAATTTCCAAATCAAAATTGACAGAACCAGGAAAAACCTTATTAACGGTTTCATCCAGACTGGCCACCTTCCTATTTATCTGACTGCTAAAATTTATGACCTATGAATGCGTGGCTTGAGCAATGGAATAGAGGCGACTGATATCCCTCTTGATTTTGAAGTTCTCATTGCAAAGCAAACGTATCTGGTCCTCCATGCCCTTCATATAGATTTTAACCTCAACCAAGAGACTGTCGAACACCTACAAAGAGCCATTGCTTCCACCATCTTCCCTGGCTAAAGGAAAAACAAAATTATTTTCCATTCCCAGAAAATCAGACTTTCAAGGTTCATGGACAGCAAGGAAAGCACTTATCGAACCTTCCTGAGTTGGCACCTGGAAGTTATCCTTCACGGAGAGGACATTCAGGGTTTCCAAACTTGCAGTTCCTCCTAAGTTTGTTAAGGGCCTCCTACAACGTAGACATTGAGACAAGGATGGGTCCAGAGTGAAATCAAAAGGTTGTACATAGTCATCCATCTCACAGCTTGAAGCTCCCACTCTGTTCTTTTGCAAATGCCTCTGAACCAAACTCCCAAAACAATAATTAATACAACCGCAACCAACATTAAATCCTTTTCTAAACCGACAATACATCATATTGAAGTTCTACATGGAGACCACGTGTGTCATTCGTGTGGCCTACCCCCTTTCATAGCTTGGGGTGTGGTAGAAGTTCTATATTTGATAGTCAACCTTGGCTTTATCCATTAGATTACATCGGGTAAAGTTCATAGTTGATACTTGAAAGAAGATGACATTATGGGAAATCCAATCCAAGGAGGTGAACCTCCTCTTATCCCATGAATTTTTAGATCCATCAACACCATTAGCAAGAAGAACAAAGTTATGGTACCCTGTTTTTCTCATAGGCCTTTCGATCGAAAACTAATACGCCAAAGTTGAGACCAACTCCTTTATTGGCCATTGTGCCTGCTTGCTGGTTATTTGCTCTCAACATGTGGAGGATGTTGATAGCTTTGTATTCATTTACAATGCATTTTAGGAGATGATTCATCTTGGTAGCTGGGTTCCTCGCTTCCCTTACGAACATAATCAAGTCTCCAAATACCACCAATTCCTCAATGTTGTCATTCCTTGCTAGCTCAAAACCTATGAGAGTGTTAGACATTTTGCACCATTATTTGTCCTCCTTCCAATTTCCCAAGCGTACTCTTTCAACTTGTTTCCCTCAGGGTCGAAGAAGAATCCACCTACAACTGCCAGCCCAAGGTTTCCTTTCGAGGCTCCCTCAAAGAACAAAGAACTGCAACCAAGTTTCTCCCACCAAATTTGAAAATCTTCAGAGCTCATTCTTAGTTTCCAATTCTATGATATGGGTCTTTTGGAGGACTGGATCCATGAGAGAGAGTGAAAGGGGACCTGAAAATAGGAATCCTAAACTTTTTCCTCTACTTTCAAGGGCTCATTGTTGATATTAAGCATTCCCCTCATGGATAAAACCTCCACTCAGAGTGCCTTTGCAGAGGAAAGAACTTTGCTTGGGCTAGCTCTTTTTTCATCGAATATTTCTTTATTTCTTGTTGTCCATATCTTCTAGGAGATGTATTTTGGGAGAGCTTCCCATGCTCTTATAAAATCAGGTTTGTTATAAAGGGATCCATTGTAGTAGTATTTCCAACAAGTGAAAAGATCATTCCACTTTGTTGGTAGAGTCAAATCAAAATGCAGATCTTGATAAGCTTGATGCCATACATCTTGAGAAAACTTACACTCTAGAAAGAGAAAACTCACTATGGCTTGGGGTGTACCACAACATACAGATGACTACCAAAAATCAACTCAATTCTCAGAACTATGCTATATAAATGACAATGCTAAGATAAGGAAGAAGATAACCAACCTTGATCCAAATGTTTGATGTAGATCCCCGTTGGAGCTTTCCAATCCATGTAATTGAAATAGAAAATTAGTCTTAACAACCAATATATGACAAGTACATATAATATATAAACGGCATTAACATCATCAATAGAAATGGCCCATGATATAACAAGTAAATGCAACCCAATGTAAGATAAACAACATTTACAACATTAATGGATGAGAATATGAGTATATCTATTAATAAACAAGAAGAAGTACAAAGTGATACGACCTCTTTCCGGCAACCAATATGAACCAAGATCTGAATCAATCCACTTGTGCCTCCACCACTTCAATCCTCCATGAATGGCAAACTCAAACTAGATAGGAGTTTGGAAGGTGAGCATAAAGGGTTCACAACTACAAGGATCAATGAGTGTAGTCTCAAGATAGGGAAAAAATACACTAGAGTTCTCTTGCTCTTCTTTATCCTCCCGTCCATAAGCCATATCTGTTCAATATATAGTCCTCTCAAAGGTAGGTGAAAGGACACATCAAGGCGTTACTTGGGCATATGGGGAGCCAAAGGTCAACCAATGACCACTTTATGGAAGTAAAAAGTAATAAACTTATGATTTTTACCATTTTACTTGATACCCACGGGCTATAGTGATGTAACTCCCAAGTACACCTGCTATAGTGATGCAACAAGCGGGTAGGAATAAAAATAGGGCAAAATAGGGCTGAAGGATATAAAGTGAATCTAAGTCAGTGAAATGGATCCTAAAGGCCAAAGAATGTTGATGCTCATAGGGTGGAAGATTACGTTGTAACAGATTCCCCCTAATGTGTGAGGTCAGAGACTGATGCTACGATGGTCGAAATACATTATAAAACTTAGAAGTGGAGTGATGGAGACACAAGTGGAAAGAGCAGCTCACTCGTCATGATACAATAGTATCCCTGAATACATGTTGGTAGTATAACAATCTAATACAATGGCCATGAATAGGCAGTACATAAATGGATATATGACATAAGTGATCATAGCCATGATCCCTCTACAGTAAGATATGGTCTCCTGCTGAAAAGGAAACAACTGGTGCAAACTGGAGGTACAAACTGCTAATATCTGAGAGGTGATATCTCAAATCTAAAGTCAAAGTCATAAGTAGCATATTGAATGCCACTAGCGCCTGGGGTCTTCTATAGAAGTCTTTGACGGTGCAAGTCCCATCAAGTGAATAAAAGGAGCTGGGGTTCGAACCTGATGTGACATCGTCTGATTACTGGTCAGTGATGTATACCATTAACAGACATGAGATAGCCCACCAATAATGAAAATGGGCATCAAGGAACATAGTACAATCATCAGAGTCTGAATAAATGAGTTGAAGTCGAACACTAGGATCAATCCATCAATCAGGGGACATTGATGTATTCCCAAAACTGTCAAGGGTGAGAGAACCTGCCACTAATGACTGCAAGCCTCAAGGTACTCAACCAAACTCTAAGCCTCAAGTCCCGGAATAAATGGGTTGAAGTTGACAGAACGAGACTCGCTAGAAGGAGGGAATTAAGGCATCCCCTGTCAACCAGCATGAGGTACCAGCTATGCTAAAATATTTGGAAGAACTCAGGTAAAACGGGCTGACTCAATAAGGATGGCCAACATGCAATGGTCAAGAAATCTGAGGAGTGGCCCACACTAGTTCAGGACTTCCTTTAAACAAGAGCATGAGCAAATGGATAGACTTAGGCAGCATAGACTTGGCATAAACTATGCAATGCAGGAGGCATTACAGAGGGCTCCATAATGACTGAAAGATTAACCAATCGGTGGAGAAAACTAAGAAACAAGTACAACTCCTAAAATCCAACTATAGTCTCGACTCATAATGTACGGAGTGGAATGAATGATCTGTTCAAAGGTGACACAATAGATGCCAACAAGAAATAGTAACCATAATCCCATCCGGATTTTTGGAATATTTGATTTTTTTGGTCTTTTTCATATTTGGGAAAAGCTTGAAAAAGAATAAAATTGCTTATAGTACAACAAGTGAGGGAACGAGTGTCAAATAGCGAGAAGACTAGTTCAAAGCAGTGGAAGATACCTATGATAAATGCAAGGAAGTGCATGCAGGATTTGGACACTCGGGGGAAATGTTCCCTCGGGGTCGAAAGGTGATCAAATTGTGAAGGGAAAATATATCAGCTCTGCAAGGCTCGACAGGGAAAAGTGCTCAGGAACCAAGCTAACAATTGAGTAAGCAGGAGACGGCACAAGGCTCAAGCGGCAAGCAGGATGATGCAATGCAATCACAACATGATATAACTGAGGGGAGTTTTCAAGGGAGATGGCCAGCATAAGGCAAAGTAGAGTATGAGTCTTTATCGCAATGTCATGGCGTAACTACGAAGGACTCCCAAACCTAAGGACAAACAACGGCATGGGAACCAGAATGCACAAAGGGGTTCTAACTAGGGTACCCATGTTCAGAAAAGCTCCACAGCCGCATAACGACACTTCTATAGTAGTGTGAAGGTTCAGTGTCAGTTACGAAGCGGGGTCGCACCTAGGGTTTATGAAAATGGTCAATAGGTCAAATGCATAATGCACATGGAAAGGGAATCTAACCTATATGCCAAGTGTGAAACGTACCTACCATAGGTGTGAAAAGGTCCAGAACGACTCTCGCTGAAGAAATATGATTAAAAAATACTACTCCAAGACATTATATTAGTCCATAACAGCACAAAATGGCAAAAACTATAAACAAGTGGGTCCTGAAAATTATAAATAGTAATAAAAAATTACAATTCACAATTCATTTTTACTATTCACCACATTTGGAGCTTTTGGTTAGTTTTCACCTGAAAGTTCAGTTATCGATTCTGGGAGCTAGGATCGACCATTCATCGAACCGTCCGGCGCAGGTTGGTAGTCATTTCCATACCTTTCATTTCAATGCTTTCATTTTAGTTTTCAGTGGTGGATTTTTTAGTTTGGCCAAGCCCTAGATGGCTTCAGCGCTACCCGTGGGCTATAACTATGCGGGTCACGGATAGAGCACCAAATGCGCAGTCAAAAAATAGACTACCCATGGGTACCCGCACGTGTATACAAATTAGCCCGTGGGTACGGCCGTGAAGAAATTCTTACACAAGAAACTGACCAAAACTTGATGGTTTCTCTATCTAGGATGGTTCTAGAGTGGAGGGAGAGAGAGCATGGCCAAGTTGATGAGGCCGGTGCGCAATGATGTGCAAGCACAACAGGCATTGCAAGCATGTGGGTTGTACAAGTTCTGGAGTATAGGGGGTTTAAGGGACCAAAAACTATTACTCCGTCACCTGATAGACTACTGGGATGTGGACGCACAAAACTTCATCCTCAATGGGAAAACCCTCACACTGGATGTGGAAGACATCTACTTCATTACCGGTTTGTCCCATAGAGGTGAGGTGGCCAGTCTTCGGTCTCGGATCGTGGGTGGTGGGATCACTGTTGAGGACTACATAGCGCTGTATTTTCCTGCAAACACATGAGCGGTGGGAATTCAAGTGCCCGTCAACGCCATAGTAGATCTGAGCACAAAGATCATTGTGGCTACCTTGGTGCGGATCACTGGATCCAAAGATCTGCACTAGGCATCTCGGCCGGTGATGTTCTATGCATCACAATGCATGCAACCTACGGTATTCGACTGGTGTACTACACTACTGGTGTCTATGAAGACACAATTGACAGAATCCAAAGAGGGGAAGGCCAAAAACTTCAGGTGTGGTAGTATCCTATGCAGCTTTTTCTTTGACAGGGTTTCGAGGCTTAGTCCGAGGGTGGATGTCCCTCCTCATAGCCTTCGTGATCTAGCCCTGACCCGATGGGCTGAGATCTTGACACAACAGGGTGGTGGCCCTCTGGCGTGACCATACACGAAGGAGTTCTTTTTCTGCTAGAACCGAAAGGTGGTGTCTATAGAGGACTATCCCTATGCGGGGATATACTTTAAACAGGATTGGGACATGCCACTCGCACCAGGCGCAACATTGAGAGAGATTGGTGAGTGCTCTTTTTAGTGTTTTTGTGTTTATTAAATTTTAATGGATTTTTTATTATAGTTGAAATGCAAAAATCTGTTTGGTGGTAGTATCAATTTCTAAAGTTTGATTGTTTGCTCATAGAAAAAGGCCCAGTGAGACCCGAGGGATTCTCGAGACATGGTTGTCGGGGTAGAGGTGATGAGGCAGGAGATGCTGCAGCAGGGCGCACTCTACAGACATTACGGCATAACATATCATGGATGGTTTCTTGGGTACTATAGATAGAGGTGGCCCGACTACTTAAGGCCCTGCCCTGCAGTGCCAAGTAGTGGGTGTTCCTGGTGAGTGGGTGCGGCTACTATAGCGGGTAGCCAATGCAGTACCGTATTTCTACAAGACACATCCCATCGAGGTGGCAGCTAATCCTTCTTGGAGGGAATAGATTTCCCAGGATCTCATTTTTTGTATCGATATGTATACTTTTGAGGGCTACGGGCTCCAATTTTGTATAACACTACCATTTTTGGACATATTTATATATATAAATACTTTGGTTCTCAGTTCTACTATACGTGTGTATGTACAAATGTATGAATATCTTCTTATATTTGCGTGCTTCATGATGAATGTGACAAATTGCAATCTAATACATCATTAGTGTATGCATCATATATATGATTAACACTTCTCTGAACATGTATGTATCTAATTGAAACAAAATATCGTTCCAAGAGTCTTACCCTTAGGAATTTCCGTAATAGCGTAGGATCTCGCACACTGTACTGCCCATTCAGCTGAGACACAACTAGTTGTGAATCCAGGTGGACTTCTAAAGACTGGACTCCATGGGAAATGGAATCCTGAAGTAGCTCAGTGAAGGTACTATACTCAGCCACATTGTTGGATGTGGGACCAAGACAAACACCTCCTGAGGACACAATTAGGTGGTCAGGTGAGAAAATAACCCAGGCAGTAGAAGCAAGCTGCTGCGTATGATGGCTAACACCATTCATGAATCCTAAGAATGTAGGAAACTCTACTGACATCTAGCAATCAAATGGAAGCTAATCAGCAGACCCAAAAACCAAAATAAATCTAAACTATGTATAGAAGCAACTATACAATAGTATACAAAAGTATCAGCTTGAGCCAAAGGTTCAAGCGTAATACCGCTTGAGGTAGAGCCCATTTCTAGGCTCCTTCAAGATAGTCCCCTCATAGAATTCTAATTCATAGGCTCCTTTTTCCAGGACACTCCTCACGATGTAAGGACAGTGCCACATGGGATTGAACTTGCCTGTCCCCAGGGGTTCCTTAGCTTAGTCATATAAGAGGACCAAGTCACCTTCAACATACTGCCGGGGAAGGATAGACCTATCATATTGAACCTTAACACAATGTTTTTTGGCATCTATGGCCACAGCGGCATCTTGACGCTGCTCATCAAGTTGCTCAAGGTGGATTAAACGTTGCTCAAGACCCATCGTATCAAGGATGATCTCTATGGCCAGTTTAAGTGAAGGGATCTTGCATTCAATCGGTAAAAGTGACTCCACACCATGAACTAGCTGAAACGGTGAGAACCTGGGTGGCAGTCTTGACTGTGGTTCGATATGCCCACAAAGTAGGATATAACATGATGTGCCAATTGGTCTTGCTTTGTTGGATGGTACGTTGGAGAATGGTCTTCAAAGACTTATTGACTGCTTCTACTTGACCATTCGCTTGGGGATAATAAGAAGATGAGTGTTCTTGATGAAACCCAAGCTTGAGGGACAAATCCTCCATCATCGTTTTTTGAAAGTGATTGCCATGGTCAATGACAATCTCTTTCCGAATACTGAACTGAGTTATAATCTGATTGAATACGAACTGGGCTGCTGTAGCACCATCGGATTTAATGGTAGGCATGGCCTCAGTGCATTTGGAAAAATAGTCCATGGCCACTATGATATGGTGATGCCCCCCAGCTGAAGCTAGTTTGCAATCCATGAAATCCACCCCCCACTTGGTGAAGGGATCGACTATGACGACTAGATGAAGGGGCACTAGATGCGAGTGTATGTTCCAAGAAAACACCTGGAAAGGCTGACATCTCTTCATAGCATTAACAAAATCCTTAAAGATGGAAGGCCAGAAATAACCGGCTCGCATAATACGCTAGGCTATAGCAAGCCCGGATAAGTAACCGCCACATGCCCCAGCATGGAAATCATTAAGCACCTGCTTCGCTTCTTCATGAGTTAAGCAACAACGAAGGATAGAATCCTTTCCTCAGTGATAGTGCAGAGGAAACTTCAAAGTTTGGAGATATACAATGACATCCCCATACCAAGGTCCCTCTTATGAGATAAGAAATAAGTTCTCATCCACAAAGGAATCTTCGTGAATGGCATCCTCATAAAGTCTCGGAAGGTCCGACATAAGCTCAACAAATACCAATGATTTCACCAACTTTGCTGAAGCAAAATCGAGATCAAATTCCTAAAGGATAACAATCCATTTATTATATTCCCCCCCGATAAGGCGTTGTTATAGCACAAACTGAAACGGATTGATATGCACGACAACTATGGTGGTCCTAAGCAAAATGTAATTTCGTAACCGCTGGATTGAATGAACAGTTGCAAGAGCCAGCTTTTCCACATGAGTATATCTTAGCTCAACATCTACTAGATTTTGACTAAGGTAATAGATGACATGCTCGACAAGCGCATCATCCACCTGAACCAAGACCATGCCAATCGTCTCTTGGGACGCGGCCACATAAAGGATAAAATATCATGCGAATTCCAGTGGACTAAGCACAGGGGCCGATACCAAAGCTTCCTTAAGGGCGTCGAAAGACTGCTAGGCTCGCTCATCCCAGATAAAAGGTGTGTCCTTCTTCAATAAGCACGCGAAACCTTTGGTAAGACTAGCATAATTGACTACAAAATGGCGTAGAAAAGTGGCTCTCCCTTGGAGGCTTTGAAGTTGTAACAAATTAGACGGAGGAGGCAACTGAAGTATTGCCTCAACTTTAAGACGATCGAATCTAATACCCTCTTTTGAAACTATGAAGCCCAGAAGGCGACCTGTCCTGACAGCAAAGATGCATTTGTTAGGATTCAATCGAATCTTGTATCGTATACATCATTCGAGAATCATGTGGAGGTGCTTGGGGTGGTCCATTCTCTTGCGAGAATGGCTGACAAGATCATCCAAGAAAACCTCCATAATCTTTTTAAGATCATGAAAGGTGTAGGTCATGGCGTGCTGAAATGTAGCTCCGGCGTTTTTAAGGCCGAAGGGAATTTTCCGATATTCAAATGTTCCCCAAGGACAAATAAAAGTTGTCTTATGTTGATCCTCAAGTTTGATTTGAATCTGGTTATATCCAGAAAATCTGTCCATGAAGGAAAAAATCTCACTCCCGGCGCAAGCATCCAAGATTTGATCTATGAATGGTGTGGGGAAGTTGTCTTTCGAACATGCACGGTTCAAATCTATAAATTCGGTGGATACACGGATCGTTCCCTACTTCTTATCCATAGGAATGGGGTTTGAAACCCATTTGGTAAGGGGAACGGGGTAGATGAAACCAACTTTGAGCAGTTTCTCCACCTCTGCCTTGATAGCGGCTGCCTTTATAGGGTTCACAGCACGTAAACGTTGTTGAACTTGTTTAGCATTGGGATACGTTCTAATCTCATGTTCAACAATGCGGGGGTCTATTCCTAGCATCTCCTCATATGACTAGGCGAAAGCTTCCCAGAGCTCTATAAACAATTCAGTGTAAATAGCAATCTCTTCAGGAGTGAAATCGTCACCAATGTAAACATTCTCAACTATTCCGGGAGTATGAGAGATATTGATCGACATAGTTGGGGAAATATTAGCCATATTCCCTTTCACGAAAACATCATGTGATTCCAAAAGAGCCATGGGGTGACCAACCATCTCTGCTAGAGTCATCCTAAACTCTTCTCATTCAGCGAGCTCAAGTTTGGGAAGTAAATAAGAGCGATGGTGCATATCTTCCCAAGGTCTCTCACTACCACACATGGCCTCCATAATAGCTTCATCGGAAGGTAAAGTATCATCAAGGAAATCGTGGGAACAAGACGAGTTGGCTGCCCAAACTGGTAGTGTAACGGGATCTTCTTCAACTATCTGGGAAGAAGAGAGATCCGGTTCTGCAGTGGCTTATTGAATATGCTAGTAATCAAGCTCAGCTACAGACAGTGGCATAGACATCTCAACATGCGAAATGTTTCCAAATGTGGAACTCATGGACGGTAAAGTCCATGGATCATCAAAATAAGAAGTCTGGAATGTAATATTGTACGAAGGAGGAGACGCATCATCAATAATGGTTCCAATAAAATTCACAGGTGTGGAAAAATCATAAGTTCCCATCGATGAAGGGTACATGCCAACACTCATGTTCCCAGTTACAAACTGAGAATGAGTAACCTGCGGGACTATAGATCCCATGGATGCTATGGAAGAGGAGTTAATGTAATCCAGCTGATCGATGGTCACGATCTTGCCTTCGCGAGGAAAGCAGATAACTCTGAATACAGTGGACATGAAATCTTTCATGGCATACATCCAATTCTAACCCAGTAAAAGGTTGTAGTCGATGGGCGCATCAACCACCTCGACTCCAATAGGCACAAACTTACCCCAAGGACACAAGAAGGGAAGGGATAATTCCATGCGGCTTAAATGAATGACCATTGAATGCAGTGAGAGTGGTTCTAGATGCGAGTAGGGGAGGAGAGCCATGAGCTTTCCAAAAATCTAACGATATTATTGATGCAGAAGAACCTTTGTCAACCATAGTACATTTGACAAAACTCTGAAGGCACATCACCTGGATTTGAAAAGCCACGTGGAAGGGTAAGTGAGGTTGAACATCAGTAGTATCGAACTTGATGACAATGGGACTTCACCCATCCTGAACTCCTAACGCACTCAAAAGAGCATGCTTCTGAGAAGGACAGGCTTGCAAAACTTCAAGAGCCGACATGGGACACAGAGTTTGGCCCAAATCTTCTATGATGGAGTAATTGTGGGCAGCTCGAGCACTAGGATTATGTGTAGAGCGCTTAAGAACACCTTTCAGTATCCACGGCATAATAGAGGGCTTCTCGATATGCAAGGAATTGTCAAGAGGAGGGGGAGGCTCACTCCCCAAATTGGGTTGTAGTGCATCATAATTTCGCTAACGAGTGGCAACACTAACCTGTAACTGAACCATGTTCACACATCCATAACCACTAGTATTGGAAGAGGACGTTGCCATCTCAGTAGGTCCATAACTGGTGGTGGGAGCATGCGAAGCCATGTTTTGGTGATGAGGTAGGGGATCCTTCAACACAGCTGAGCTCTGTGCCAAGTGCTTCGATGCTTATTCAATACGAGGACATAAGCGAGTAAGGTGGTCTTCCCCACAAAGCTTGCATGGAAACTTCACCTTATGCCTAGGTTTACGATCCTCTCCAGGATTTCCGCCTTCCCGAGGAGGGTTGGCATTGTCCTTACGGGGGGTATTGAGATTACTATTACTATTGTTATTCCCATTGTTTCCACCCTTATGATTATTTCTCCCATTTTTCTTACCACCAGGTTTCTGGTTACCTGACTGGTTTGTTGTTTGCACACTATGTAAATTGGATGATGGGGTGGAAGTAGACAAGGTGTGAATCTGTCCAGGAGTAGACTAGTTTAGCGACAAATTCTGCATTTGATTAGATACCAAATCTATGAGTCGAGTGTTAGTAGATCCAATGATGCCATCAACATGCAGTCCAGGAACTGACGTGGGCTCATGACGTGTACGCGGTGTGTTAGGGATGATGTCATACAAAATGCCAGATTGAGAGTATAATGAGTCTAACTTCTAGACTTTCAAGACAGCTTGTTCCTCAGTCACAATTTCGGACATCGAAATATCCTTAGCAATGTATGGGAGTAGAGACTTGAGAAACCATTCCAACAGGAACTCTGGAGGAATGTTGGCTTTCACTAACCTCTTCCGCCGATGCCACTGTTGAACGTGGTCAGAAATATCTGTGGCCTTATTCTGACGGAAGGTGGACACCAACTCAGTACTAGTATCATAATGATTCGGTAATTGGAAATGGTCTAAGAAAACAAAATCAATCTCGTCGAATCCCTTATAGGTGTTTCTAGGCAACTCCTCATACCACTTCGTAGGTGCCCCCATGAGGGTGCGTTGAAATAGTCGTAATCTAATGGAATCATGATTCAAAGAGTTGGAGGAGCACCATGTTGATGTATATGTAACTTCGGAATGTATTTCACATATTTTTATATTGTATTCCTATAGAGATGTTATTATTCCTCTATACGGAAGTGTCGTTATTTATATTGTAAGTGTCGTAACTTATACTTGATGGGTTATTAGACCACCTTGTTTGGGGTTGGCCCTGTATAAGTCATGTGGGTCAAAGGGTTATTAGACCACCCTATTGGGGGTCGGCCCAGTCAGCATTATATTATGTGGTTAAGTTCGAGCCTACATGAGTTAAGTAAAAAGGCAAGTCAAGTCAAGTATAAATAGAGTGCGGGAGGCACTCTATTTGCTCACTCACTTCGCACACATGCACTCAAGGAGGAGTGGCGCACTTATGGAGGAGGAGGATATGGCTATCTCTCTTGGTTGGTTGTATCATTGCTCTATCTATCTTTGAGGAAGTTATTGGGCTTTTTCACCTTTATGGTTTTCCCCAAGTAAATCTTTGTGTCTCTTGTGTGCTTGCATTATTGTCTCCATGATTGATATGCTGTAGATATGCTGTACATGTTGTTCTCTCAGTTAAGATCCTATATCATATTGAAGTAAATTCAAAAAATTTAACATGGTATCAGAGCTAGCCTGAAAGAAGGCATGATATGGCATGTATGACACTTGTTGCACTTACGATGCTAGGGCTTGATATAGCAAAAACCAGTCATCGTAGAAATTTCACTATAAATCTGTTTTGGCGAAGTTTTCGGACCTGAAATTGTTACATGATGAAGCTAAGACCTCCAGGTACCTTGTGTCCAAAGGACAACCTCTAATTCGTTGTACTTTGTGATTTATGATCTGTGCAATATAGGGTTTCTGCCTCTTCCAGATCTGAGTCAAAATCAGGTGACCTTGGGAAAAAGGTCATAACTTGGGCTAGGAAGCTCCAAATGAAATTTCGTAAACATTTACAGGTAGTACACAGACTGTACTATCTCAGAAAACTTTTTCAGAGGCCGAAGGTGAACCAGTGACACCTGGAACGCCGTACAAGTTCGCTCTCCCGTATTATCCCATAAACAGGTCACGTTGCGACACTTGGCATAACTCTCTCTCAGAGAGTCCAATTGAGGTAAGACCTGTCAGGATGGAAAGATAACAGGCCGAGATATCTTAGAAAAATTTTTTAGAGGCCGAAGTTCAAACAGTGACACGTGGCACGCCGTACAAGTTCACACTCCTGTATTATCCCAAAACAGGTCACGTTGCGACATTTGGCATAACTCTCTCTCAGAGAATCCAATTGAGGTCAGACCTGTTAGGATGGAAATACAACAGGTCAGGCTATCTCAGGAAACCTTTTCAGACCTTGTGGATCAAAAATTTTGGAGTTACACTAGAAACAATTAGGTACATATTTCTGTCAAAACAGAATTATTTTTTGGTACCTTCATTCATGGCTTCCGGAAATTAGGGCTTTGGAGAAAGTTGGAATTTTTGTAATGGGAGACCATGGCTGAATGCTACTCATCAAAAGAAAAATTTAGATATGAAGATCAGAATTTTTGGTTGGGCAGAAGGCCGGGCTTGATCAGACCCTAGTTCAGGACTTTGATCAGGAAAGTGGAAAATTAGGGCTTCTGTAAAAATGGGAATTTTTGAAATCTGTGACCACGGCTGGAAGCTCCTCAGAAAATTAGAAGCTTAGAGCTTTGGATCAAACCTTTTGATTGGGTTGAAGATTGGGCTTCATCAAACCCCAGTTCAGGGTCACGTCCAGTGAATCCAGAAGTTTCAAAGGAAAAATTGAGGAGTGAAACTTTGCAGTTTTCAAATTCTGAATATACCAGTTTGATCAGCTCATCAAGGCGCATATTTCTATTCTTTCGGAAGTTTGAAATTAAAAGTTTGAATTTTTGGGGTTTCTCTGACAAACCCATATCCAGCTCCAGGTCTAGTTCTTGCAAATCAAGTGGATAGGGTTAATCCTAGAAGAAGATGGATTGGTCACCTGCATAAGTGAAGGAGTTCCTGTTTCAGAGGGAGATGAGGCTAAGGCCTTACATAAGAAGATTACAATCGATCTTGACAGGTATGACTCATCGAGGTATGTTTTGAGATTTGTTCATGATTAAGTTTATGGTATGTTTGTCTTCATGTTATTACGGTTAGTACAATCTTGTTTTTAGATTTGTCGTATCACCTTAACAAAATTATGAATGCATGATAGAAGATATTCATTGGTTAGGGTGTTGACACTTATGATTGTACTAATGCATTATGGTGTTGTATGAGGTTTATGTTGTCTACTAACATGAAAGGTACACCAAGAAAGACAAATCATGTTCCAGTTCAAGAACATATGATCATGATGACATAAGGATAAAGACTCATCCATTGTCATGGATCTCATAGAAGATCCATTTACGAGGTATGTATAACTTGGTTTTATGATGGCTAACCTATGAGATATACAGGTTACTAGCACAAGTCATTGAAGAAGAACAAGAAGACATCATGTGAGTATGTTAGACATAACTAACTAGCATGCTAATCCAGGTATGTTTTTCCTATATCAAGCTAGAATCCTACCTTGGGTTAGGATCTTATACTGTTGTGTTGTTGATAATGATTATTCATGAAGTCATAAGTTTGAATAATCATGGTTGTATGCATATTATGTTTCTTACCATAATTGATGATATGACTAACCAGAAGAATCATGGAGGTATAGGTTTGAATAATCACAGGTTTTATGCATATTATATCTCTTATCTTGATTGATGATTCAACTAACTTGAAGAGTCATAGGTTTGAGTAATTACAGGTTTAGACATGTTATGTTTATTATGATTTGAATAACCATAAGAATCCCACATAAACCTTGAATGCTAATGCTTATTATTCTGTTTGAAATGATCGTGACTATACATGCTTGAGTTTATTGTGTATACTAATGAATGTATGATTTTATATGAGATCACAAGGATAACACAATCATGATACTAATAAGCATGCATAGGGACCAAGGATGAATATGAATTCAAGAACAGGTAATTCAGGAAGCAAAGATCAAGAGGGAGCACACTCCAGTTGCTCCTGCAAGAAAGCAAAGGAGAACACTCCAGTTGTTCTTGCAAGAAAGCAAAGGATCACACTTCAGTAGTTTCTGCAAGGATGAAGATATTCAGAGGGAGTTGACCATCTTTCTACATTCCACAACAGAAAGGTGTAAAAGAAGCTACTTCAAATTAGGACTCCAGCATCTCCTGCAAGGAAGCAAAGACTCAGAGGGAGTCCACCCAACGAACAAACAAAGATAAGTATTTTAATTATCATTTCTTGCATATTTGTTTGTTTAAGTAAAATTGTTCAATGATGTATATGATCATGTTCCTAGACTTAGGATATGTATTGTGCATATTAGAATAGTTGCATTGATGAACAGTATACTACTAATATACATGGGTAAGTGGCCTATGGCACTGTACAACATTCCATTGCTACTTATCTAGAATGAAACCTCTTTGCTGACATGTTGGGAGTTGTGCACACTCTTAACAATGTTCTGGTAGAGATTGGAAGGCATCTAGAAAATTACGGGATATGGATAAATGTTGTATTGAAGCATTGGCTAAGATAATTGCATGACTGTATGACATATTTCTTTATGTGTAAGAATTTGTTCTAAAAATTATGAGATGTTTCTAATCATGCAATTTAACCTGTTTTGTAGGAAAGATCGTATATCTTCACCTACAAAAGGACTACAACATTTGTTCCAGCAACAAAGATATATATTGAAAATATTGAAGATATTGAAGTTCCCAGGATCTGGGATGAAGAAATGGAATGCCATGATCCGTCGATCATGAAGAATGTTGTTTGGGATGTAGTCCCACGACCTGAAGGGAAGTTTGTTATGACTTCCATATGGAACTATCAGATCAAGCATGTTGTAGATGGCAGCATTAAGAAATATAAAAGTGATGAAATAGAAGATACACCAGATGGATTCAAGATAGCTTCCTTGAATGGTGTAGTTGAAGAAGAAGTGTATGTAGAGCAGCCACTTAGTTCTGAGACACATGATAGGAAATCATATATGTGCAGAACTTGGTATGGTGAAGATAGATTGATTGCCGACACGCAGCGGAAGCTTACTACCGAGTTCGAGATGAAGAACTTGGGGATGATGCACTATTTGTTTTTGGCATGGAGGTGTGGCAGAGTGCAGATAGAATCTTCCTTGGACAAGGGAAGTATGCAGTAGAGATCCCAAAGAGGTTCGGGATGATGGATTGCAAGGCCATGGCCACACCTATCGCATCAAATCTGAAGCTTCTATGTGATGCTTCATCTGAGCCGATTGATGTCTCTATGTATCGCCAGATGATTGGGTCCTTGATGTACTTGACGAACACGAGACCATACATTTGCTTTGCTATGAACACATTGAGCCAGTTCCTGACGGATCCGAGGAGTGTTCACCTGGTTGCTGTAAAGCATATTCTGAGGTACCTGAAGGGTACAGTGGATTATGGGCTCAGATATGAGGTGAATCAAAAGTTTAACCTGTAGGTTTATGTTGATTCAGATTGGGCTGGCAGTGCTGCAGACAGGAAGAGCACATCTGGGTGTTGCTTCAGTATGGGATCAAGTGTGATCTCTTGGTTTAGCAGGAAGCAGTCCTGCGTAGCACTGAGTACAGCTAAGGCAGAGTATGTTGCAGCCTGTTCAGCTAGTTGTGAGGCAGTATGGCTACAGAAGCTACTGTCTGAGTTATTTGATCTCCCGTTGGAGGCTACTGGTATCTTCTGTGATAACCAGAGTTGTGTGAAGCTTTTCGAGAACCCAGTGTTTCATGACAGGTCGAAACACATAGAGATCAAATATCACTATATCAGGGATATGGTGTAGAGAGGATCTGTGAAGCTCCTGTATGTTGTGACAGACGAGCAGATTGCAGATGTGCTGACGAAGCCACTAGCCAGAGTGAAGTTCGAGTACTTCAGAGAGAGGCTTGGCGTTCTTCAGATCGAGGACACTTCGAGGAAGAAGTGATGGACACATTTGCTGAAGCCATTCCAAGCATGTTGGAAGGAGGATCCTTCACATGGCTGTGGATGTAAGCGCTGGATGATGAGCATTAGGATGATGTTCTAGTTTCTGCTGGATATGATCAGTTGGATCATTTTTATGTATGTATGTACGCATCATGTGGATGCTGGATATGATCAGTTGGATCATTTTTATGTAAGTATGTACGCATCATGTGGATGCTGGATATGATCAGTTGGATCATTTTATGTATGTATGCATCATGTTAGATGCTTGGACCATGTATCTGTATATGTATCAGGTGGATACATTGTATGATCAGGTGGATCATGTATGGTGATATGTATCATGTATTTGTATCAGGTGGATACATTGTATGATCAGGAGGATCATGTATGATGATATGTATCAGGTAGATACTTGGTATGCATCAGGTAGATGCATTGATGATCAGGATGATCATGGATGATGAGCTTCAGGATGTTGCTCCAGATGACATGCAGCAAGATGTTGCAGTGATGATCAGGATGATCATAGATGACGAGCTTCAGGATGTTGCTCCAGATGACATGCAGCAGGATGTTGCAGTGATGATCAGGATGATCATGGATGACGAGCTTTAGGATGTTGCTCCAGATGACATGCAGCAGGATGTTGCAGTGATGATCAGGATGATCATGGATGACGAGCTTCAGGTTGTTGCTCCATATGACATGCAGCAGGACGTCGCAGTGATGATGATCAGGATGATCATGGATACATCAGGATGATGTATGGTGAGTATCAGGTTGATACTCTATGGCCGTGGATCAAGTTGTGCAGATGAGCATGTAATAGCGCCCTGGGAGATTTGCAGATGGTATTTCGAGGTTTTGCCTATGGCATGTAATATCGGTGCCCTGGGACATCTGGCAAATGCTCTTTCGAGGTTTCGTTCTGGGAGGACATGTAATAGTGCCCTGGGAGATCTGCAGATAGTCTTTCGAGGTTTTTCCTATGGCATGTAATAGCGCCCTGGGATATCTGGCAGATGCTCTTGCGAGGTTTTGTCCTATGGCATGTAATAGCGCCCTGGGAGATCCGAGAGGTTGGGCTGTGTGCCCGTAATCAGTCCTGGGATGCTCTTGCGAGGTTTTGCCATGACCACATGTAATAGCGCCCTGGGATATTTCAGGTCGGAGTTGTGTACCCGTAACATCCTGAGATGCTCTTGCGAGGTTTTGTGGTGGACCACATGTAATAGCGCCCTGGGAGATTTCAGGTCGGAGTTGTGTACCTGTAACATCCTGAGATGCTCTTGCGAGGTTTTGTGGTGGGGTCACATGTAATAGCGCCCTGGGAGATCCTATAGGTAGAGCTGTGTGCTCGTAACAGCCTGGGATGCTCTTTCGAGGTTTTGTGACGCACGTAATAAGTCCTGAGGATTCCACAGTATGGCCAGTGATGACGAAGACCTGCAGGTGGTGGGCCTACATCCAGTATGAAAAAGGACTAGCTCTGTAGAACTTCCTATGACGAGTAGATTCAGAGATTGATTGAGATAGCAGCAGCAGTGATGATGATGATGACTAGATGACGATTATCTAGTGATGATGATCCAGAGAAGATGACTTGTGCTAGAAGAACTGTGCTGAGAAATACCTTCCTAGTTAAGAGGGAGTGTTGATGTATATGTAACTTCGGAATGTATTTCACATATTTTTATATTGTATTCCTATAGAGATGTTATTATTCCTCTATATGGAAGTGTCGTTATTTATATTGTAAGTGTCGTAACTTATACTTGATGGGTTATTAGACCACCTTGTTTGGGGTCGGCCCTGTATAAGTCATGTGGGTCAAAGGGTTATTAGACCACCCTATTGGGGGTCGGCCCAGTCAGCATTATATTATGTGGTTAAGTTCGAGCCTACATGAGTTAAGTAAAAAGGAAAGTCAAGTCAAGTATAAATAGAGTGCGGGAGGCACTCTATTTGCTCACTCACTTCTCACACATGCACTCAAGGAGGAGTGGCGCACTTATGGAGGAGGAGGATCTGCTGCTAGGTTATGGCTATCTCTCTTGGTTGGTTGTATCATTGCTCTATCTATCTTTGAGGAAGTTATTGGGGTTTTTCACCTTTATGGTTTTCCCCAAGTAAATCTTTGTGTCTCTTGTGTGCTTGCATTATTGTCTCCATGATTGATATGCTGTAGATATGCTGTACATGTTGTTCTCTCAGTTAAGATCCTAGATCATATTGAAGTAAATTCAAAAAATTTAACACACCAAAGGTGAAACGTCGTGACATGATCTCCCCGGTCCTCACCACATTTCCCCTCAAACTTCGGAATGTCCGAAGGGAGCTTGGTAGGGACCAGGGGCCAAGTAGGTTTTTGACACACCAGATCATTCGTGAGCTTCAAAAGATCTAGAAGATTTAAGCGTGCAAGGAACGGGAGCTAAGGCTGGAAGGCTTGATTATAAGCCCCCATAAAAGGTTGGTTAAATAGAACCGTGTTATAAGATGGACCAAAAGCTTGACCATGAGGGTTAAACTACTGATAATAAGGACCTAATGGACCATAAGCTTTCCCATGCCCATAAGATTGATAACATCGTCCTTCCTGACCCATTTGAGAGTAAGCAGGTATATGCATGTTTTGGGCACCATATTGGTGTGGTGGGTTATACTGGTGGCCAGCACCGACTATGTTGTAGTAAGGGTTGCCACCATGAGTATGGGGCATGTATGTGCTATTCATAGTGGGAACCATGTTGTAATGACCGCAATGGTATGGTATGTTCCCATCCCCAGCATTAGGATTAGCTTGGGCAGTCGTGTGGTGACCAGAAGCGTGAGAAGTATTCCCAACTCCAATATTGGTGTGACTAGTAGCAGGGATGGTGGCGTGATGTCCATGCGGATAGGAAATATTCCCACCTCCTACATTAGCATTACTAGTGGCGGCAATGGATGCAAAAGTATGCGGTATGTGTCCACCCCCGTGGTTGGGAGGAACATTATTATTCATAAAAGTAGTCCTGGGTTGATGAGTAGCGGCACGTGTATTAGGTGGTGGATGGCAAGTTGTATTTCGAACAACATTCTGATTAGGTTGGGCAATCCTAGGAGGTGGTCGTCTACCAGCATTAACATTGTTAGGAGGAACATGACCAGTCCCCATACTATGTGTGTGGGTGGACAACGTAGTGCCCCCAGTGGGTATAGTATGGCTAACACTTTGACTAGTTCCAGTGTGACTACCTACCACAGTGGAAGGTTCTAATGGTACTATGACTAGGCATACCAAAAGAGAGTGTTGTCAGGTTGATTGTAGGGCTAGTGTCATCATGTAACTCTGGCATCCCGTGTCTATAATTGCATGGAAACGAAGGAATGAACATGCCGTCCTATTCTTCATCCTCAGGTAAGGTTGGCATTCTGTAAAGATAATTTTCTGGATTTTAAGGATCGAACGGATCTCGTTCAAGTGGATTAGGTCAAATAGAACCAGGTTGAGTCTCAGGTGGATCACCTCCCCACTCCTCACGGGGAGTATGGGGATGGGAAGTATGGTCAAATCTACCCGATGGAGTCAAAAGTTTTTCCTCAATATTGGAATGTGTAGTAGTCATGATGTCCTCGACGTAAGTCTCGTAAGAATCCAAAGACTTAGAGGGAGCCCTCTGGTGCCCTCTAGCAACATGGCGTGAAAGATCCACCGGACGAGAATATTAGTATTTCTATTAATAAACAAGAAGAAGTACAAAGTGATATGACCTCTTGCCAAAAACCAATCTGAACCAAGATCTGGATCAATCCACTTCTGCCTCCACTACTTCATTCCTCCATGAATGGCAAACTAAAAATAGATAGGTGTTTGGAAGGTGAACATAAGGGGTTCACAACTACAAGGATCAATGAGTGTAGACTCAAGATAGGGAAAAAATCCACTAGAGTTCTCTTTCTCTTCTTTCTCCTCCCGTCCATAATCCATATGTGCTCAATATATAGTCCTCTTAGAGGTAGGTGAAAGGACACATCGAGGCGTTACTTGGGCAGATGGAGAGCCAAAGGTCACCCAATGACCGCTTTCTGGGAGCAGAAAGTAATAAACTAGTTATTTTTACCATTTTACTTGATACCCGTGGGATATAGTGATCCAACTCGCGGGTACACCTGCTATAGTGATGCAACAAGAGGGTAGGAATACAAATAGGGAAAAATAGGGCTAAAGGATATAAAGTGGATTTGAGTCAGTGAAATAGATCCTACAGGCTAAAGAATGTTGATGCTCATAGGGTGGAAGATTACGTTGTAACAAAACTTACACTCTAGAAAGAGATGTTCAAGTGATTCTTCATATTATTTACAAATAATACATCTCAAGGGTCCTCAATGCCTCTTTTCCTCAAGTTCTCTATGGTTATCATTTTGTAGTGAGCAAGAGTCCGAAAGAAGGCACTGATTTTTGGAAGTGTATCCTTGCACCAAACTTTATTCCATTTTTTGCCCTTGTTTCTATTGTTTTTGGAGCTGTCTACTACGCGATATCACTCCTTTACAAAGTAAGAGCCTGAATTTCCCCAGACTCTTCTATCATTCAGGTTATGATGTAAATGAGCTGACCCATGAAGCATAGAAAGAAAGGAGTTGTAGTCTGGGAGTAGGTGATCCGGGATCTCTAGGTCAATTCAGTCGGCCCATATTCCATGATTTTTCCAAAATGAGAGGTCATATAAGGTGGAGATATTTAAATGATCCATCCATTGCTTAAGTTCTGGGAATTCCTGCAAGAAATTTGTAGGGGAAGTGGGTCCTAAATTGTCTTACCAAACCTTTATTTGTTTTCTAGTTCGTGGGATCCAGTAGAGATGACCTTGGATAATGTATGCTTCCCTCTTGCGTAAATCCCAAATTGGAGTTCATTTTCTGTCCTGATCAATCTCATCCACGCATCTTCTTCTAGTTCCATTCATATATTTTTTTTGAAGAATCTTCTTCCATCAAACATTTTTCCCAGAGACAATTCTCCATAGGATTTTGGCTCCCAATGCTAAATTCATTATATTTGGATCTCTTACTTTAACACCTCCATATATTTTTGGCCTGTAAATTGTTTCCCAATTCACCAAGTGAATTTTTTTAATTTATTGGATTTTCCTCCTTGCCATAAGAATGTTCTGATTTCTCTAGTAACGTCTTTCATTACTTTTTTAGGAGCTAAAGAGACCGAGCATGCATAGATGGGGTAGTCTGAAAGAATGGAGTTAACGAGAACAATATTTCTAGCTGGATTAAGCTACCTTGTCCCCCAAGAGGTGATTTTATTTTTGATCTTCTCGACCAACCCTTTCCAGTCAACTGCCCTTTTTTTCCCTTTGAAGATTGGGATCCCGAGGTAACTAAAAGAGTTCCAAGTTACGTTTCCTTCGAACCCGAGGGTCCTTGCTATCCTTTCCAAAGTCATCCATAAAATTTTGACTTAGAGGAATTCATTTTACCGCCAGAGACTTTTAGGAATGTGGATAAGGCACAATTAAATCTCTCAGCAATGATAGAAGACGCACCCCAAGCAGAATGGTGCCGTCAGCAAACTGCGCATGATTGACAACTTTGACTCCTCTAGTTATATTCAATCCTTTTAAGTCACCAGACTCTTGCAAATGTTGAAACTTCCTAGTCATTGATTCTTCCACCAAAAGGTAAAGGAAAGGGGACATGGGGAAACCTTTCCGTAGACGTCTGGTAGCTTGGAAGAACTTAGTAGGTCTTCCATTAACTAATAGAGTGATCCAAGGAATGCTGATACAGGATTTAACCCCTCTAACAAATCTTTTGGAGAACCCAAATTTGGACATGATATGAAAGAGACAAAAATGATTTACTCTATCAAATGAATTGGCCATGTCCAGTTTAATAACCATAACTTGTTGATTTATTTCCATACTAGAGTGTATAACTTCTTGAACAATTATAATATTGTCAAGTATATGATGCCCAGCTACAAAACCTCCTTGCAAGTATGAGATGAGACAACCCATGATGCTTTTCATTCTAGTGGCCAAGATTTTCGAGAGGATCTTATATGAGGTGTTACATAAGGAAATTGGCCTGAATCGATCAAGCGATAGAGGGTTTTTTTCTTTTGGAATTAAGGCCAAGAAGGATGAGTTAGTGGCCTTACTAATCTTCTCTTTTTTTCTTGTCCAATTTAACATTCTTTTCAGTTCTTCTTTTATAATATCCCACGCTTCTTTGTAGAAGTTTATGGTAAAACCATCTGGTCCGGGCGCTTTATCAGTGTGAAGGGACCATATTGCATTTTTTATCTCATATTCCATAATTGGTTTTTATAGCTCTCTATTTTTTAGATTGGTGATTAGATAGGGTATTCCAGAAAGGAGGTCGGCTTGTGCTTACAGATCAATCTCATCATTTTCATAATAGAGCTCTCGAAAATGATTGAAGGCATGGTTCTTGATTTCCTCTTGACCATCAATCTTATTCCCATTTTTATCTTTCATCTTTTTGATAGCACTGTAGCTAAGTCGATCCTTGGTTTGCTTATGGAAATACTCAGTGTTGTTATCTCCTCCTTTTAGACACATCTTTCTAGACTTAAATCTCCATACTTCTTCCTCCTGCCTAGCAGCATCCTGGATCAGAAATGTGGAAGTCACCTCTTCTTTCTCCATACTGGAATTGAGAGTGACAAGCTCGGATTGAATTTTAATTTTGAGATAACAAGGATTCTTAAAAATGGATTTGGCCCAGCTCTTAAGAGCACAACACACTAATCTGAGTTTTGATTCCCAAATAAAGTTGGGCGATCCGAAGCAATGAAGGTTCCAAGCGTTTTGAATTAAATAAACAAAAAATCACCTTGCAACCAAATCGAATTGAAGCAAAAAGGAATGGGCCCAATATTGTCCAGGGGGGGGATATGGTCAAGGAGATAGGCTTGTGATCGGATACTGCTGAAGGGAGGGAAATAGAGGTTGGGAGTATATCTTTTTGAAGGAAGGTAGAACTAACCATAAATCTATCCAATCTTTCCGCAATATGACCTATTCCAATTCTTTTGTTGCTCAAGGTGTACTTCCCATTATTCATAGGAATATCTAGAATGTCCAAATCTGAAATCAAATCCTCCATCTCCTCACCAAAAGGATCCCTAACCTTTTTTCCTCCATGTTTCTCCAACTATGACTTAGTGGTATTGAATTCCCCTGCAATAATAAGGTCTTTTCCACGCAGATCCTCTTCTAACTTGGAAATATCTTCCCAAAATATTATCTTGTCCCTATAATGCATTGTCCCATATACATTACAGATATAAAGTGAATTTGAATTATCCTTTTCCTGAATTTATATTAGGAGTCAGTGATGGCTTTCCTATGATCAAATAAGAATATGTATGAGTAAAAGAAGACTTCCCTGAAACCTTGAATACTAATGTTTATTATCTGTGTTTGAAATGATCCTGACTATACATGCTTGAGATTGTTGTGTTTTGATAGTATTAAAATTATACTAATAAATGTGTGGTTATGTATGAGACCTCATGGATAACACAATGATGATACTAATAAGCATGCATAGTGATTAAGGATGGATGTAAGTTCAAGGATAGGTAATCCAGGAAGCAAAGTTCAAGAGGGATCACACTCCAATTGTTCCTGCAAGAAAGAAAAGGAGCACACTTCAGTAGTTTCTGCAAGGATGCAGATATTCAGAGGGAGTTGACCACTTCTCACAATCCACATCAGAATGGAGTCCACCTAGCAACCAAACAAAGATAAGTATTTGAATTGTCATTTCTTACATACTGTTATTCAATGATGTATATGCTTATGTTCCTAGAATTAGGTTGTGTATTATGCATATTAGAATAGTTGCATTGATGAACAATATACTACTAATATACATGGGTAAGTGGCCTATGGAACTGTACAACATTGCATTGCTACTCATCTAGAATGAAACCTCTTTGCTGACATGTTAGGAGTTGTGCACACTCTTAACAATGTTCTAGTAGAGATTGGAAGGCATCTAGAAAGTTACGGGATATGGATAAATGTTGTATTGAAGCATTGGCTAAGATAATTGCATGACTGTATGACATATTTCTTTATGTGTAAGAATTTGTTCTGAAAACTATGAGATGTTTTCTAATCATGCAATTTAACTTGTTGTGTAGGAAATATCGTATACCATCACCTACAAAAGAAGGACTACAACATTTGTTCAACAACAAAGTTATCTATTGAAAATATTGAAGATATTGAAGTTCCCAGGATATGGGAAGAATGCCATGATCCATCGATCATGAAGAACGATGTTTGGGATGTGGTCCCAAGAGCTGAAGGGAAGTCTGTTGTGACTTCCAAATGGAACTATCAGATCAAGCATGTTGTAGGTGGCAGCATAGAGAAATATAAAAGGGATGAAATAGAAGATACACCAGATGGATTTCAAGACAGCCTTCTTGAATGGTGTAGTCATATATGTGTGCAGAACTTGGTAGGATAGACAGCTTTCTATCCAGTTTGGGCTTTACAAAGAGTGAAGCGGATTCCAACCTTGACTACAAGGTTGAGGAAGGGAATCCTGTGATTCTACTCCTATATGTGGATGACCTGTTTGTAACAGGGGATGACAGATTGATTGCCGACACACAACGGAAGCTTGTTGCCGAGTTAGAGATGAAGATCTTGGGTATGATGCATTACTTTCTTGGTATGGAGGTGTGGCAGAGTGCAGATGGAATCTTCCTTGGATAAGGGAAGTATGTAGTAGAGATCCTGAAGAGGTTCAGGATGATGGACTGCAAGGGTATGGCCACACCTATGGCATCAAACCTGAAGCTTCTGTGCGATGCTTCATCTGATCCGGTCGATGTCATGATGTATTGTTAGATGATTGGGTCCTCTATGTACTTGATGAACACGAGACCAGATATTTTCTTTTTGGTGAACACATTGAGCCAGTTCCTGATAGATCCGAGAGATGTTCACCTGGTTTCTATAAATCATATTCTAAGATTGGGCAGGTTGTGCTGCAGATAGGAAGAGCACTTCTGGGTGCTGCCTCAATATGGGATCAGGTGTGATCTCTTGGTTTAGCAGGAAGCAGTCCTGCGTAGCACTAAGTACAACCAAAGCAGAGTATGTTGCAACGGATGAGTAAGTTGCAGATGTATTGACCAAGCCGTTGGCCAGAATGCAGTTTGAGTACTTCAAGATAGGCTTGGTGCACTTCAGATCGAGGTTCATTCCAAAGGAAAGTGATGAGTCCGAAAGATGCAGATGCACATGAGCTTTTCTCACATGGTGGTAGATGTGCTCTCCCATGGTGAAAAAGTACGGGCTGGAGCCTTCCCCGAATGGTGGTAGATGTGTTCTCTCATGTCGGTGGTGTAAGTACTGGATGACGTGCATCTGGGCTGTGCTTTGTGGACGATGAGATGATCTGAAGAAGATGATGCTATGATGATCAGGAGGATCATGGATGATGAGCATCAGGATGATGCTCCAATTACTTCTCTATATGTATATGTACACATCATGTTGGATGCTGGATATGATTAGTTAGATCATTTATATGTATATGTATATGTACGCATCATGTTTGATGCTGGATATGATCAGTTGGATCATTTGTATGTATTTTGTATATGCATCATGTTGGATGCTTGGACCATGTATCTATATATGTATTAGGTGGATACATTGTATGATCAGGTAGATCATGTATGTTGATATGTATCAGGTATGATCAGGTGGATCATGTATTTGTATTTGTATCAGGTGGGTACATTGTATGATCAGGTGGATCATGTATTTGTATTTGTATGAGGTGGATACACTGTATGATCAGGTGGATCATGTATGATGATATGTATCAGGTAGATACTTGGTATGCATCAGGTGGATGCATTGTATGATCAGGATGATCATGATGATGAGCTTCAAAATGTTGCTCCAGATGATATGTATTGGGATGGTACAGTGATGATGATCAGTGTGATCATGAGCATCAGGATGATGCTTTGTGCGATGATGATCCATTGGATCATGAGTATCGGGTTGATACTTGGAGGTCAAAGATGATATGTGGCAGGTTGTGCAAATAGCATGTAATCAGTGCTGGGAGATCTTTCTAGTCATGATGCGGCACATAAATGATCCTGGGATACTCTTTCCGGTATTGCTATGTAGTATGTAATCAGTCCTCAGATATCCGATAGGTTGAGCTGTGTGCTCATAATCAGTCTTGGGATGAGGTATTACTACGGAGACATGTAATCAGTCCTAAAGATCCAAGAGGTTGAGCTCTGTGCTCGTAATTAGTCCTGGGATGCTCTTTAGAGATATTGTCGGTCGTGCTGGTGCACATAATGTTCTTGGGATGCTCTTTAAAGGTTTTGTCTATCCATATGTAATCAGTCCTAGAGATCCGAGAGGTTGAGCTGTGTGCTCGTAATAAGTCCTAGGATGCTCTTTAGAGATCTTGCCGGTCGTGCTGCTGCACATAAATGTTCCTGGGATGCTCTTTAAAGGTATTGTGGAGGAGATGCATGTAATCAGTCCTGGGAGATCTTTCCGGTCATGCTTAGGCACATAAATGTTCTTGGGATACTCTTTCCGGTATTGCATCCGCACATAAAATTAGTCCTGAGAGGCCACCTCTATCAGACCGTTCGCACAGATGATGAAGACCTGCAGGTGGTGGGCCTGCATCCAGTATGAGAAAGGACTGGCTCTGTAGAACTTCCTATGACGAGTAGATTCAGATATTGATTGAGATAGCAGCAGCAGTGGCGATGATGATGACTCGATGACGATTATCCAGTGACGATGATCCAGAGAAGATGACTTGTGCTAGAATACCTGTGTCGAGAATTACCTTCCTAGTTAAGAGGGAGTGTTGATGTATATGTAACTTCGGAATGTATTTCATATATATGTATATTGTATTCCTATAGAGATGTTATTATTCGTCTATACGGAAGTGTTTGTATTCCTATAGAGATGTTATTATTCCTCTATACGGAAGTATCATCATTTATATTGTAAGTGTCGTAACTTATACTTGATGGGTTATTAGACCACCTTGTTGGGGTCGGCCCTATATAAGTCATGTGGGTCAAAGGGTTATTAGACCACCCTAGTGGGGGTTGGCCCAGTCAGCATTATGTTAAGTGGTTAAGTTGAGGCCGACCTAGTTGAGTAAAGATCAAATCAAGTTAGTGTATATATAGACAGTGTGTCTCTCTCGTTTTACACATTCTATTATCTCACTCACACTTGGGAGAGTGGCGCACTTGTGGAGGAGGAGGCTCTGCTGCTAGGAGAAGACTATCTCTTGTATTCTAGTTGTATCATTGCTCTATCTATCTCTCAGGAAGTTATTGGGGTTTTCACCTTTATGGTTTTCCCCAAGTAAACTCGGTGTCTCTTGTGTGCTTGCATTATTGTGTCCATGGTTGATATGTTGTAGATTTGCTGTACATGTTGTTCTCTCAGTTAAGATCCTAGATGAGATTGAAGTAAACTCTGAAAATTTAACATTTTGTAGAAGTATCATTTAATTCCACATTTTAGTTATTGAAAATTTATTACTAAGCACACTACCTATGAGCTTCATGTGGTTAAAAGTATAGTTTTTTAATATACTCGAAAAGAAGTAAGTCTGTTAATTAGAGGAAGTCACATGAACATCTTTAATTACAAATAACGGTATTCTAGTTAGTGTTGCATATTTGTTATGACAGTTTCATAAAAAGTTACATCGAAAAATGTTGTACCCGTAAATATTTTGATACAAGAGAGAAAGAAATTATAGTTACATATTGTTAATTAGGTGCACTCTTTGAACATCATTTTATTTGGTTTTGGTAGTTTCAAAATATATGTCGACTCTATTTCGTTTGCTTCCGTGGAACCAATCGTATGGAACTACCTAAGTAGTTGTTACCCTTGAGTATTAATAGACAAAATGAAATTTAAATACTAGGTCACCAGTTATGAACCAATTCATGCGGCTGATACGTTTGAATAGTACTTGTGCTTATGTCATTTTATTACTTAAAACTAAATTGTATTTCATTTAGAGCTTCTTATTATTATTTGAGTTTGAAGGATAAAACTGAGTATTAACATTTGCAAGCAATGTTCCTAGGGGTTAAATTAACCTTATTTTAGGAATTCATTATGATAGACCCCTATAGAGTAAGTAATATTTTATAACAAGGATTAATGAGTATCTTGTTGATAGTTTGAAGAAAATAATTCTAATCTTGTTGATGGAGCATGGAATCTTTAAAAAAAATCTTTTGATGATAAGTATCAATTCGAAGTGAATCTATATGTAACTAAATACTAACATGTTTTCAGTAGGTTTGATCTCAGACTCACATTGAGGAAGTTGAAGAGTTTACATCGGAATGAAGTGAAGATGAGGCACAAGTAAATTGAGTGAGCATGCGTATAATGCTATGGAACCAATGTGTCCAGTAGTTGAACAATTGAATCAAATAATTTTTTTTTATATACTAACATTTTAGGAAGGGATCTTAATATCGATTGATAACATGATAAAAAGGGAACATTGATTATAAAAGCAGTTATACAGATGAGTTGATATGAATCGCTCAAAAGTAAGTAATAAATTACTTTCAATGGTAAGACTTATGACTAATGATGTGAAAATATTTTAAATATATTGTTGTTATTATTATGTTGCATATGGCATACAAGAAATAATAAATGTTTGTTACCAAGAAATATTTCTTGGACTCAAACGAGAAGGTTTGAGGGGAAAAAGAGTGATTTTCTGGACTCAGGCAGAGGAGACAGCATCATGAACTCAGTAACTAGCTTGCTGTTATGGGACAACTTACCCTTATTTGTTGTCATGTTCCCCATGGAAGTGGAGAAGAGCAGGTGGGTAGCTCATTGAATGTTATACTGACCCAAAAGTCCTAGGAAAACTTTATATCCATCGAACTGAGCAGAGGAAGGGCTCACAATGTTTCCTTGTGTTATTAGAATTGAGCATACAAGATGTTCTCTGAGGAAACTTAAATTTTTCCCTGTGGTGTTAGAATTGATCCCACAAGAAGATTCGATGAGGGGAAGCTATGTTATGAGTTGTATTGTAAGACTGTCATGCTTCGCTGAACTATTCCTGATGAGTTTGCAGAAGGCTCATGTTTTGTACGCAAGTCTCCATGATTGCTGAAGATCAAAAGAGTTTGATGATCAAACAAAGTTCTGTTGAAAGAATTGTTTTATGATAAAATCAAGTATTTGTCTTGCAACTAGATTATGAGATGTATTTATGCATGAATGATATGAATGCTAGAATAGGAAAATATCCCCTCAAGGATGGGGGAGAATGATGAACATTTAGTGTTTTGAAATTTTGTATACTTATGTTATACTGAAGAATATTGAAAAATCTTGTACGAGTTGTACAATGTGCAGGTTATAAGTGGAAAGAAGTTGCGGAAATTGCCAAAAATGAGGAGACGACAGAAGCATAAGAACAAAAGTAAACGAAGGATTGTGAATGAATGCAAAATACAAACCGTTGAACACCGAGGACGTTGTTATTTTTAAGGGGTGGAATATGTAACATCCCTCCTTTTTGACCCAATGAATTATATGAATGTCAATAAGTATTGTAATTGTTTCTGGTGAGGAGATCAAGGCCAAGGCCCCACCAGTAAACGTTGTATCTATGGTGTTTATTTTCTTAAAATATTTAGACCTAGGTCACTAGACGTGATGATGCAACTACACGGCGAAGAAAATAAAATGCACTAGGGAGATAGGTCGACAATGACCTATCTCATCTTGGTACCCATTGCTGATTGGGATAAAATGAACTAGTAATGATCAATCGTTAAACATACTAAGAATGCCACCTACGTAAAGACAAACATAAACTAAGGATCTAGGTGGATGTTATACAATCAATAGTTATGTTAAACTATTTATTACATACTTATATATATATATATATAGTTGTGGATACTGTGTACATTTACATGTATGTATTATATATATATATGATTAATTAATAGTTGAGAATACAATTAAGAGAATGTTATGTACAAATTAAACTAATAGTTGCAATAACTTATTAGATATATATATTTTCAAAGGTTACTAAAATGTGACTACATACGAGAAAAAGAATGACACTTAGCGTTGTAGTAGGACCCAATTATTTGGGAAAGTTTTATTAAATGGTGATTAAGAAGATAATTTAACTTCTAGATATTCTTATATATATTAGGAGGAGTATTATATGACATAATTAACATGACATGAGAGGGACATGTTCATATGACTTATTACGATTTATACATTGTTTACACAGTAACACTACTTTTTGAAGAAGCTAGAACCCTTTCCTAATTTTTTTACTTAGGACTATTTAAAAGGAATAAAGTATTTCTTGTAATAAAGTTTTAGCTTGTTAATTGACTTACTAGTATACTCATTATTATATTTCCTATGAGATATTAGTAATTCTACTATATAAATTATTGAATCTATTACACAGTTTATGAACTATTTTTACGAGTATGCATATTATGAAGAAATGGTAAGACATAAATGGATATATTATATAAACATACTATTTTTAAGAAGTTTTATATATAATTAAGGATTTAGTTGGGGTTGAGATCTCGTGAAAAGTTTGTTTGATTAATGGAAAAACCCAGCTTCACTTCTTGGCCTGCCACTTACCAACTTTCCTTAATGAAGGAACCGTTTTAATGAGTTGGTCACTAACACAAAAAACTTCCACATAGTGATGGAGGACAACTTTTAGGGATTAGAAGATCTCTATTCGAAAGTTTATCTTTTAAAGGTTAAGCCCCTCATTTGCGAACCTAAACCTATCTCTCGTATATTTTCATCGAAGTTTAACACATCAGACCTTTTCCAACAAACCTTGTCGGCCTCTCTCTCCATTAAGTAGACAAGCCATCAAAGCTTTCACTGGAATAAGGCATATTTTACCTAAGTTATGACAAATGTCGAGGGTATTTCAGTTGGGGTGCAGGGAAAATTGAGTATTATCACCGTTTGGGGGGAATCAAGAAGAGGTTAAGTATTCCAATGAAGACAATATGCAGACACCATCGATTCGGGGATGATTGGAAATGGTTACAGTTATCGATGGGGAAAAATAATTATACTCCATTTCTAGGCTACGAGGAGAGTTTTTTTTTGGTGGAATTCCTCACAAAAGATGATCGTTGTGTATTGGAGGAGGAGACAGTTTTCCTTTTCCTATAGGACAAGAATCTATGAGTACGTTTTGGGATCTAGCAGTTCACCATTTTCTTTGCATGGAGAAAGGAGAGTCCAGATCGCCATTCTGCATAGGAAGGAGATATTGGAACTTGGTGAAAAGGAGAGTTACCATGCCGGTAGAGGGAGATATTTTTTTCTCCCTGCGATGGGAAGAGAAAAATGGATCTTCTGCATTTTGGGGATTATTACCTCATGAGAGATGGGATGATAGGGCGTTTGGGGAAAGGGCAGTAATCTCTGCAAAAAAAAAAGGACAATTGGGAGCAAGCCGGTACAATAGGAAGGAGGACGCAATCTCGAGGTAATATTATTATCTTAACCTTACTCAAATAGTTTATGTGTAGATGGTCTCAACTCTTTGATAGAATGATTTTTCGTTGTGAGAATCGAAAGTGTTCTCCAGATTGTTGTCTTGATTGTTGAGCTTTTGTTCTCTTTTAAAGATTGATATATGTGTGTTGTTGTGCTGAGGGTGTAACATACACTTTTTGATGGAAAAACATTTTTATGTTAGAAAACATTATGATAACTTTTATTGTAAAGTTTGATATTGGAAAGGTGTCCAAGGATGACTATAATTTGCACATTATATTATTATTAAATAAATAAAATAGGAGACAAACACCTAAGAGGATTGTTGAAAGAGTGGTTACTGATCCACTAGGTGGAATGGAATCTGGGGTAGAAGGCAATGGACAAGTGGCAGCATCATGATGAAACTAACTAGCTGTTGGTATGGGACATCCCTTGAAATGTGCTCATAGTGCCCTAAAAGATGGGACTAGAGCTTGAGGCTCATTTATTCCAAACTGAACACTAAAGACCTAGGCAGTCTATATAATATCCATCAAATTTTAAAGTGAGGTTCATCACTTTTCCTGACGAGGAAATTTACCTTGGGGTTTTGCTGTGTTTGCGCCCAAGAGATTTGATGAGGGGATATGCTATGTTTTTTATCATTTTGTGAGTCTACCAAACTCTTATTGAGTTCAGGAGGTTGATGCCGAGTGGAGAAGGCATGTTATTTAAGGAGGTTGATGCTGAGTGCAGAAGGCATTTTTTAGTGCCTTGCTTCTACGCAAATTCCACCTACTTATTGGTTCAGTAATCAGGCTCGGGGTTTCAAATGAAGCTAGCAGTGGAGCTGCTTATTCTAGAATAGGTTGGGAGGAACATGCCTCCTTGGGTGTTTTTCGACCCTATCTTCATCTACAGGTTCTATTTGTTTAATCTGTCTAAATTGCAAGTATTTAATTTTAGTTACAGTATGTGTTCAAGTTTACTTATCTCTACTTTTAGTTTTCTGAAGCAAGTCAAAAATCAGAATAGAAATGATGAATGAAATAAATAATCTTTGCATTTTTCCACATGCCATAGGAATTGCATTGTACTCTAGTACAGAGACAGACTAAGATAGATAGATATGATAGGAAATTTTCCAAGATAATGAAAAGAATATCTCTGTATAAATTTGTTAATTTCCTACTGTTAGTAATTAATATTGATTATTGTATTTTGCTATTGTACTGTTTTTATTTCATCAAATCGAAGTTTACTGTCTTACAGATTATTACTGTGATTTATATTTAGTATTGAAACCATTGTTGTTATAGAAATTAAAGAAAATTGCATAATCTCATTGTAGAGAACTAAAATGTCATTTTCAAGTTTCAATTTCAAGGTTAGAGTTTCCATAGTTTTCCCTTTTAAAAATTACTATAGTCTACTATTATTTTCACTACTGTACATATAAGATAAACAAGCAAACAGTGTTTATTTTTATTCTGTAAATGTTTTCCAAGTATACAATAGAAAAAAAACCTAAACCCTAACATTACATTTACAACCCTCATAACACAGAAGCAATAGAATCTATTTACAATCATCATTCTGGTCAATGACCAAGGGCAATACACTTTCAAACAACCATTCTAGAATTATTCCTAATTTTCCAAACTATCGCACATTTCATCAAACATTTACAAATTCATTTCTTTTATAAACATAAACAGTGTTACCAACTCTCAGCAGACAGTTAATGTTCTTCAAACATTTCAACTCATGACAAACCATATGACATTCACCTTAAACTAAACATAGAATACCACTTTATTCATTTCCATAACTCGACATAGTCGAAGTCTTGGCATCATAATGATGACCAAAATCAAAGCCAAACAATTACACCATAATGTTTCCTGTAGGTCGAATAGTTAAATTCACATTATCGTCTTCAATATTTCTTACTAAATGTCTGTAGGATATTTCCAAACAGAATAACAAACACTAGTTTGATGATGAGAACATATCATAGGACATCACCAAAACTATACATCCCAAAACAAAGACAAACCCTAAACCTTGGGAAATTTCATAAGTTTTAAACGCAGCAACATTTGTTACAAATCAACAAATTGCATAACAGGATGCAAGCCTTCCAAAGATACAAACATCTACCCATTAGCAACAGTCTTCTGATTTGTATAAACTTCATGCGATTTTATCCCATCGTTTTACATTTAAACTTTCACCAGTCACAAAATAAAAACGATAACAGCAGAGTATTGGAAATACAATTTATTACATTATCCCAAGTCTGAGAATAAGAACCCTGTTACACAATGGTTGCATTTCAAATTCAACAAGACTTTTTCCTAGTGGGTCGAGGTATCATCCTCCCCATTTCTTTTTAAAAAAAAATTTACAAACCCTATCTCGATGATTTACAAAGTCTCTGAGTTAAAAACACAAATACACAGAACAACACCCATGTCGGCCATCATCCTCATCTACACAGAGTTTTAAGGAAACCTCTGAGGCTTACCGGTTGGTGTATCTATTGCCAACATTCAACACCCAGACTGGAGAAGCCATTGAACATTACACCTGTAAAAACAACATAGACGTGCTTAAAAACAATATTCCTGAAGGAATGATTACAATATCGAATTCGAACAACCTGTTAACACTCATGTATGAAAGCTATAGTGAAAGTTTCAAAACACATTACCTTTTAAATGATAGCTCGTAACAACAATAAATGCCAGATAGGCACAACTGCAACTGTAAACCCTTACATCGTCGAATGTTGATATAGAAGGAGCCAACACCAAGCTATCCACTATTTTAAACGGTTATACAATACTGAGACCTGTATAAACTATGATGAGGACTTAGCATCCCTTTGAACCCAGAAAGACCCTCAACAGATCTGAGGATCGAACCACACCAATGACAGACTCTAAATTTCCAATTGAGACATTCACCACTTTAAACCGTGAGAGTTCAACTCTTAAAACCTTCACAGGCCACAAGTTCAAAACGCAGGCATCATGCCTATAGAAGTGCAAAACGATAACCCTACAAACCCTCAGCCTATTGGTAAGATGCAGAGCCACAACTACCATATTCCAAATTCACAATAAACACTATGATCGAACAAAGGTAGGGTTTAACCCACACTCATCAAAACCCTTCCAGATTGATGGTGGAGATCACTAGCTGGGATTCATGAAACAACAAGCTATCTACCACATTAAATTAACCATCATTGCAATTGCCACGAAGGAGCCACGAAGGAGCCAACTCATTTACTATCGAACCAGTATGTCTACACATCATCACAGGGATGGTCATTATCATGGTAATGGCACATGAATGAGCTCGCTATACCATTCATGATGGAAGTCCACTATCTCGACGGTTGCATAAATTTAATGCACATGGCAGTGTTGATGTTTTCCAACCTGTGACATACCAACGTTCAAATCATAACATTTAATACTTTGGACCTTGCATATGGTATAATCGTGATGCACCACCTTATCATGATATGTCTATACAAAGTTTGGATAGATATTGCTAGGGATCACATAGTATCATATGTTCATATAGTATCACATATCGCATAGCACCACATATTGTATAATATCAATATGGCTTGTATAGTATCACATAGGGTAATACAATGCACACAATGCACATTTCATAACAGGATATAGTTTATAAGTGTTTGTTACTATTTCAAGTATATTGCAAATAGATTATAGAAATAATCTAAGAAATGCACACACATACACCCTAAAGTGTAGTAAACAAAAGACATGTCACTTTAATCGAAATTTATCACCATCATCGTAGGGTATAGACCCTAGGAAAGTAATAAATCTTTTTTACATAAAATCTCTACACATTGCTACGGAGGAAGAAGATAGACAGTTACATACAGTTTGACATGAAACTTTAATGAAAACCATATATAATTCTGAGTACAAAACTGAGACACGATCATTACAGACCTTCTCTTAAAAACAAATACAAGCTTATAATTTACAAGGATTAAGATGCCTTGTGCACATCAGTAGTCAATTTCAAATTTCTTTATCTTTAAATATTTTAGTCTCAAACCAAGATTCTCACTAATAGAATGCGCAAAGTGTTATCTCTTCAAATGTTCAGAAAGAAGATTAGTGAAAAACTATTTGAATACTTGTCACAACTTTAAATCCTTACGTGTAAACTGTCACAAGTACAAAATCACATGCTTTAGCACGAATGCTAACTAAGCCTCGAGGCATCCGTAGGACCCCTTCATCAATCAACGAAAGCACATTAGTCAAAACAGTTGATTCATCATTCACAACAACAACAATAGAGGTTCACAATAGTATGGCTGAATGTAAATAACATCAAGACACAAACTTGAAATCTTTTAGTCGCAAATTATTATATTATAAACCAGCATGGCAGTTAGTGCAATAAGATAATATTTTATGCATCGTTCTATTTCCGCATACATTAAATAAGCAATAAATGTCACGTACAAAAATTTTAAATTTTTGTGATTTTTCTGGGATGTTACATGTGGTATCAAAGCGCAAGTTCAAACTCTAGGCCTGATTGAGGCTCATGCGTGTAAACAAAAAAATAGATCAAAAAGTTTATGTTACTATCTTTTGTAATTTTATTTTATTTTTGCACATAATAGATTGACCTTTACGTGCAGGTATGGAAATACCAGAGGAATCAGCAGAGGACAGATCTCCTCGTAATGAACGTATTAATCATAATAACACTGAAGGAATTTATGTTGAGTTAAACAAAAAATCTTCTGAAATTTTACGCACTGTACAGGATTTAAAATCTGAATTAAAAGCTTTTAAAGAAGAGAATGAATGGATCCTTAAGGTATAGGAAGAATTACAATAGAATTTAAAAGGAAACTATCATAGTGATGAAATAGGCAAAAAATCAGAAATGAAGGTTGATTCTGAAATAATGTCCCACCAACATAAGCGTAAGAAAACAAGAAATGATAAAAGGAATAGTTAGTCATCCTCTAAATCTGATCCAAGTAATGATGATATTAATTATGACAGCAGTAACAGTGAATGCTACTCTAAAAAGAGAAAACATAAACATCATGAACATATTACTGGGTAATTTAAAAAGATTAAGCTACCCACCTTTAATGGCGAAAGTGAGAAGGGTGAGACAGCAGAAGCTTGGCTATCAGGATTGAAGAAATACTTTAATATCTACAACTACTCTTCTCAACTAAAAGCCAAGATGGCTATTTACAATTTGACCGAGAAGGATGATATATGGTGGAAGGATCTTAAAATGATGAAGAGTATAAAAGAAAAGGAGGTAACTTGGACTATGTTTAAAAGTTTGTTTAAAAAGAATTTTTTGTCGAAACAATACTTTGAAGATAAGTCAAAGGAGTTTTACAATTTAAAGTTGGGTACAATGAACATGAAAGAACTGTGCAACAAGTTCCTTAGCTTGTTGAGGTACATGCCCTACATGGTTGAAGAAAAGACTAAAGTACAAAGGTTTCTTAGTTGTCTACCTTTAAATATAAAAGAACATATTAAGTATGATAATCCTTCCACTTTGGAAGAGGCCATGAGGAAGGCAAATTTTTGTTTTGATCAAAACAGAAAAAGAGAAGGAACAATTGACTGGATGAGCAGTAAGACTAATCAATTTGGCTATAAAAAGAAGAATTTTAATCATAATTTTGGAGGTTTTAAGAAAAAATTGAATAACATAAATTTTCCTAATAATTACAGGAATAATGCACCTCATAACTTTACTATTGCAAGAAACGTACCTAATAATAATAATCACATCAACCACAATAATAACAACAACAGGTATGTTGAACAGAAGGGACCCATAAAGTGCTATGAGTGTGGCGGACCACATAGAAAAGTAGATTGCCCGCGCAACAATATTCATATATGCAAGCAAAACCTACAGCTGGAGATATCGCAAGAGAAATGCCGAGGATAAATGCAGCACTAGACAATAGTTAAGCGGACCATCAAACATCCATTGTTGAAATTGAAGGTATGATGCAAAACGAGTCTATTTCTATTCTAATAGATCCAGGTGCAAATCTGAGTTATATTTCACCTATTTTAGTAAACCATTGCAAGCTAAAAATAGAGAAATTTGATAATGCATGGTTAGTTCAGCTTGCAATAGGAACTAAAGGAAAGGTTACAGATTATGTCAAGAATTGTGAAGTATTTTAAGTCAGTTGAAAATGCAAATTAATATGAATGTTTTACCCTTAGGGTCATATGACTTGTTGATAGGTATGGATTGGCTTGAACAACATAGAGTTTTACTGAATTGTTATGATAAATCTTTTACATGTGTAAATACTGAAGGTAATTCAAAAATGGTAAAAGGAATTCATAGAAAGATTTCAGTAAGGAAGATTTATGCTCTACAAGTAAAGAGAGCTGCCAGAAAAGGTTGTAAAATGTTTGCTGTTAATGTTGTTAATGACGAGTGTACATCTAAAGAAGATACGTTAAAAATAGAGGATATTCCCATCCTTAGGGACTTCTTCTGATGTATTCCTAGAAGAAATTTCAGGATTACCTTTGAAAAGGGAATTTGATTTGACCATTGAGTTAGTACCCGGTGCGGTATCAAACTTGAAGGCTCCCTATAGGATGAATAGTGTGGAGTTAAATGAGTTAAAATCTCAGCTAAAAGATTAATAGATAAAAACTATACGACCCAGTGTGTCCCCTTGGGGAGCACCAGTAATTTTTGGTAAAAAGAAGGATGGTACAATGCATTTGTGCATTGATTACCATCAACTTAATAAGATGACAATTAAGAACCAATATCCCTTACCCCGCATAGATGATCTTTTTGATCAACTACGTGGAGCATAACTATTCACTAAAATTGATTTAAGTTAAGGTTATCATCAAGTTAGGATAAACGACGAGGACATATTCAAAACTGCATTCAGAACACGTTATGGACACTACGAGTTCATAGTTATACCTTTGGGGCTAACCAACGCGTCGGCAGTGTTCATGTGTTTAACGAACAACGTTCTGCATAAATATTTGGATAAGCTCGTAGTGGTATTCACTGATGATATTCTGGTTTACTCAAAAACTAAAGAAGAGCATGACGAACATTTAAAAATCATTTCACAAGTACTTAGACAACATCAGCTCTACGCTAAGTTCAGTAGGTGTGATTTTTATAAAGATAAAATTCAGTATTTGGGTCATATAATTTCTAAAGATGGTATTTATGTTGATTCTGATAGGATAAAAGCAATTAATGAATGGCCTGTCCCTAACGACGTAACTGATGTACGGTCATTCATGGGAATAACGGGTTATTATAGAAAGTTTATTGAAGGGTTCTCTAGAATTGCTAACCCCATCACTTCTTTGCAGAAGAAAGGGAAGAAATTCGTATGGGATCAAAAGTGTCAAGAAAGTTTTAATAAGTCAAAAGAATTATTAACTACTGCACCCATCTTAAAAATTGCAGATTCCAATAAGGATTTCGTCGTATGCACGGATGCATGCAACTATGGACTTGGAGGGGTCTTAAGTCAGGAAGGTCATGCAATTGCTTTTGAGTCAAGGAAGTTAAAAATACATGAAAATAATTATGCTACTTATGATCTTGAGTTGCCAGTCGTGATACATGCATTAAAAATGTGGTGCCATCACTTGATTGGAAGAGAATTCATTTTAATGACTGATAATAAGGGCTTAAAGTATTTATTGGATCAAACAAATCTTAACGCAAAGCAAGCTAGGTGGTTAGATTTCCTTAGCGAGTATGATTTTGAGATTCATCACATTAATGGGAAGGAGAATAAGGTTGCTGATGCATTGAGCAGAAATGCTAGATTGAGTTTTGTGGTAGCAAGACGAAAATTACCAAAAATTGCATGATAAAGTGGCTAAAAATTCTTCTGAAAATTTTATAACAGATTACAGTATTAATGAAAAAAGATTCTTAACATATAAAAATAGAATTTATGTACCTAATTTTTCGAAGGTTAAGTTGTTGATTTTAGATGAAGTTCACAAGAATCCTTATTCAGGGCATCCTGGTTATCAGAAAATGATAACTATCTTAAGAAAGGAGTATTTGTGTCCCAACATGAAGAGTGAAGTTGCTGAATATATAGCTATATGTTTTGAATGTCAAACTATCAAAGCTGAACACCAACATCCAGCTGGGCTATTTGTAACATATCCTTTAAGCTGGAAAACGTTTTTTGTTAAGAAACACTATGATAACTTTTATGGTAAAGCTTATATTGGACAGGTGTCCAAGGATGACTATAATTTGCACAATATATTATTATTTAATAAATAAAATAGGGGACAAACACCTAAGAGGACTATTGAAAGAGTGGTTACTGATCCACTAGGTGGAATGGAATCTGGGGTAGAAGGAAATGGACAAGTGGTAGCATCATGATGCAACTAACTAGCTATTGGTATGGGACAACTCCCTTGAAATGTGGTCATAGTGCCCTGAAAGATGGGACTGGAGCTTGAGGCTCATTTATTCCAAACTGACCACTAAAATACCTAGGCAGTCTATATAATAGCCATCAAATATTGAACCGAGGTTCATCACTTTTCGTGACGAGGAAATTTACCTTGGGGTTTTGCTGTGTTTGCACCCGAGAGATTTGATGAGGGAATATGTTGTTGTTGATCATGTTGTAAGTATGCCAAACTCTTATTGAGTTCAGGAGGTTGATGCTGAGTGGAGAAGGAATTTTTCAAGAGGTTGATACCGAGTGGAGAAGGTCTTCTTGAGTGCCTTGCTTCTACATAGATTCCACCCACTTACTGGATAAGTAATCATGCTCGGGGGTTCATTAGAAGTCAGCAATTGAGCTGCTTCTTCTGAAGCAGGTTGGGAGGAACATGCCTCCTTGGGTGTTTGTCAGCCTATTGTCTTTTACAGGTTCTATTGTCTTATCTATTCTTATTTACAAGTTCTGTTATCTATTTTTGTGTATTTTAAAGTTATGTTTTCTACTAAGTTTTTTACTGTTTATTTCATCAAGTTCATTTCAGTTATTCTGAATATTTTAATGATTCTGTATAAATCGAAATGATTGAATAAATGATCTCTGCATTTTTCCCCATGCAAACAGGAATAACATCGTACTCTAGTACAGAGATAGATTAAAAATAGATAAGTCTGATAGGCAAATAGCCAAGTGAATGAGAAGATTAAATTATTATAATTTCTCAAGTTTCTACTTTCTGTTTAATTCCTGCATTTTCATTACAGTACCCTTTTTATTAACTATTTTTAGCTAGCTGTATTCATAATTTATATATAATATTTCTGTTTAGAAATATCTTAGTTTTCAAAATAATTATGTTTCTGTTTTAATAGCATAGGATTTATTTACCTATACTCAGCAGTAAAAATGTTCTTATTTATATTAGAATAAATAAATATTTACTTTCAAAATATAGCAGAATGATATACTTCTACAGACATCGAGTATTTCCATTTATTGCATGTGTAATTCATACATTGTTTTATACTATATTTACACAATGAAAATCAGGGCATTTGTTATTCCTCCCAAAACCCTAACAGAGTTATTATTCACTAGCCTATAGTAAACATTTCAATTTCAACATCATTACTGTAGATCAAATAGATAAATTTAAAACATCATCTCCAAGGTTTAAAAGATTATATGACTATAGAAGCAAAGTCAAACAGAAAACACAAATTTTATTTGATATCGAAACATATCAACAGTCATCATCATTCCATACTTTCTAAACTTACCAAAACCCTAAATCTTGACAGGTTCATAGTTGAACTACTTAAAACATTAACACAGTCGAAATGGAGGCATTTGGATGAAACCTATTACATATTTTCAACATCTAACCATCAACTTAATAAACAGTAGCAACATTTTTATTCATACACCTTTTACATATGATTTCCTTTTAAAAACATTCATAAGCTTACATTCGAGAATGAAGCACAATTGTACAAGTACTATTATAACCTAGTTTGCACAAACATTGCCAGTATACATACAAACTGTTTAAAGCATGATTTATTTCTATTTCTTGACTCAACGAGTAACAAGTTTCATACATGGGCCAAGCCCCAACTTTACAAACACAAAATAGTCACGACCACTTAAGTTTGGCAAAAATATATTATTTTATCATCTCAACAGAGACTGAAAGACTCAATTAAAACAAAGAACATTGCCAAGTTCGAAAGCTAGAACCAAAACCCTAAACATATTCTTTTACATCATCAACGAGCTACAGGATGTATTCATGGTTCAAGCCCAAGACGATGAAAACTATGACGGTTGTAATCGAGAAGTTTAAAACATTCCTCACATACTTCCAACTCGACAGAGCTCATTTTTAACAAAACATAAATTACATTTCCTTATAGCATTGCCTTATGGGTCAAGGCATATCCTCCCCATACTTCTAAAAAGATCTCAAACCCTATGTACAGAACTCTCTGAGTTATAAATAAAACAAACAAAATATTAAACAGTCGGTCATCTCATCTACACAGAGTCTGAAGACATTGCTGAGGCTTACCAGTTGGGTATAGCTATAGCCAACCTATGACGCCAAACTATAGAATACCAATGAATCATTTCCCTGTAACAACCACATCAAGGTTGTGCTTAAACAATCATCATATCAAAGAACTAAAAATCAGAATGAACAAACATTTAACCACTGTGTCAAAGATCAAATGTGAAAGCTACAGGAGGAGTTCGAACACATTACCTTTTTTATCTGAAAGCCGTAGCAGCATTAAATGCCAAGCCTGGCATAGCTGCAACCAAACCCTTGTATCGATGAATGCCAGTGAAGTTTGAGCGAGCACTACACCATAAATTATTTCGATAGAGTGAAATAGCACCGAGAGAGGTAGTGAGGTCCTCTAGCCATTCATTACAAACCCAGTATCAAACTAAACAAACTGTCAAACAAGTCGAGTATCGAATCCACCTAAAAGACAAATTCTAAGACTGATAACAACAATTTTCAACACTATATAAACTAGAAGAAGCTCAGATCTATTAAAATACATAGGTTACGAGTTCAAGACTCAGGGACTATGCCTCCATAGGTAGAACAACCTAGCTAAAATCCCTCAGCCTGTCGACCATGCAGAGCTTCCACTTCCAAGAACAAAAGACACAATAACTCATCGAATGTAGTGAGGGTAGGTTTTAACCAATGCATTGAAACCCTCACAAGATCAACGGTGGAGATCTTGTTGAGGTTTACAAAATTACAAACTGTCCATCACATTAATTGAAACATCATTGCCACAGCCATGAAGGAGTCAACTTGGCAACACAAAACCCTTGTAAATTCTATAGCTCATCATACGGTGGTTACATCTTGGAAACTATCATGTGACCCAATCTTATGTGCTATCCATGATAGACTTCCACTACTCTTGTTAGTTGTGTGCATTCAATGCACAGGAGACTTTACCTCCGTCAACCTGTAATACACATTAACGTTCACATCAAAGAGTTAATACAACAGGGTTACGATTATGGTAAGGTCGGGACTTATCACCCTTGTAGCAATTAGTTAATGGTTGGAAGTATTACATAGGCCACGTAGAATGCACATAATTTACTATAGTTCTCACCAAGACTATAATTAAGGCCACGAAGTTACACACACACAAATGTTATAAAGTTATAATACCTGGTTAGTATTTCAAACACTTATATTTAATCCATAACGCTTGTATATAGTTGTAATAACTTGTATCTATTGCATGTTACATGTTATCAAATAGATAGCATAGTATCCCATGGTGTTCATATTAGCACACTACTACATAATGCACATAATTCGTATTGTTTGCACATAGACAATAGGGTTTGCATGTAACTCATACTATTTGCAAAATAGTCATTAAGATTGAAAGAGTATAGTATAAAAATAGAAACGATAATGTGCATATAGTGTCGCATAAGTGCCACATAGGGTATCACAAGGCACACAACTCACATTACATAAATGTCATAGTTATTACAATGGCAACAAACTCTATTTTGCAAGGGTTAGATAATAATCCTGTAAACACTTTAAATAGACCATAGAGTCATACATTATGAACGGATTTAGACATACACCTATACACCTTAAATTTATGATGAAAGAGGAACATTCCAGAATAACACTATCATCACAGGTTATAGACCCTAAAACAAGTTAACAAACAGTTGTACTTGGAACTTCCACAACTTGTCATAGAGGTAGAAGGTAGGCTATTATAGACAGACAACATGAACGGAAAGCAAATAAATCTGGGTACAACACTGCAGTGCAAACATTATAGATCTTCTTTAATAAATTGTTGATTACCTTTCGCAACTTTAATCTCTTACTTGTAAATCTGTCACAAGTACAAATTCACATGCTTTAGCACGAATGCTAGGTAAGCCTCAGGGCGTCTGGAGGACCCCTTCATCAATCAAATAAAAGTACATTAGTCAAACAGTTGTTTCAATGTTTATAAATAATAGCAGTAGAGATGTGTAGCAGCACCACTAAATATGGTTAACATCAAGACTTAAGTAGAAATCTGTTTGTCGCAAACCCTTACTTAATAAACCAACATGGCATTTAATACAACAAGATAACATTTCATACATTGTTCTATTTCCGCATTCATTAAATAAGCAATAAATGTCAAGTAGAAAAGTTTTAAATTTTTGTGATGTTTTCAGGATGTTACACTATTGTAGCCCTTACCAATTCCAGAATGGAAATGGGAAATTATAAGCATTGATTTTATTACAGGTTTTCCTAAAAATAAGAAGCAGAATGACTCAATCATGGTTGTTGTTGATAAACTTAGTAAAGATGCTCATTTTATTCCTGTTAAAACTAATTTCAAAGATTCTAACATTGCAGATATTTTCATGAAGCAAATTTTTCGCTTGCACAGAATTCCAAAGGTAATTATTTCAGACCGGGACTCTAAGTTCACTAGTAATTTCTGGATAGCACTATTTAAAGTATTAAATACTAAATTAAATTTCATCACTTCTTTCCACCCACAAACTGATGGTCAAACAGAGAGGGAAAATCAGATTTTAGAAAACATGTTAATATTGTATGTTAAAGATCATCCATCTAAGTGGGAAGATTTCTTACACTTAGTAGAATTTGCCTACAATAATAATTATCAAGCATCTGTTAAGTTAAGCCAATTTGAAATTCTATATGGAAGAAAATGTTATACTCCAATTTCTTGGGATAATCTTGTAGACAGATTGATGTTAGGACCATATTTATTAAAAGAAATGGAGCTAACCGTGAAACAGGTTCAAGGTAACTTAAAGTTTGCCAAAGATTGGCAGAAAAACTATGCTGATTTGAAGCACACTGAAAGAGAATTTCAGGTAGGAGACCATGCTTTTATAAAGGTAAAGCCCAAGAAAAGTTCTTTGAAGCTTGGGAGTTGTGCTAAATAAGCACCAAGGTATTGTGGACCATTTGAAATCCTATCAAGGATTGGAGATGTTTCATATCAATTGGCATTTACATATAATTTAAAAATCCACAATGTTTTTCACGTTTCTGTTTTAAAGAAGTATGTGCATGATGCTACTCATGTGCTAAATTGGAATGACATATAGGTGGAACCCGAAGGAGATTTTCAGGTGGAACCGGATTGTATTCTTGACTAGAGGGAAATTATGCTTCGGAATCGTACCATAGGGCAGGTAAAGGTGCAATGGAAGCACCTTAGCCCTAATGAAGCTACTTGGGAACTGGAAAGTAATATGCGGGAAGCATATCTAGTTATGTTCCATGAGGAACTTGATGATGAATAAGAAACATTGAGGACGATGTTGAGCTTAAGAGGGGTTGTTTGTAACATACCTTTTTTGTTGAAATAACATTTTTATGTTAGAAAACATTATGATAACTTTTATTGTAAAGTTTGATGTTGGACAGGTGTCCAACGATGACTGTAATTTGCACGACATATTATTATTAAATAAATAAAATAGGAGACAAACACCTAAGAGGATTGTTGAAAGAGTGGTTACTGATCCACTAGGTGGAATGGAATATGGGGTAGAAGGAAATGGACAAGTGGCAGCATTATGATGCAACTAACTAGCTGTTGGTATGGGACAACTCCCTTGAAATGTGGTCATAGAGCCCTGAATGATGGGACTGGAGCTTGACGCTCATTTATTCCAAACTGACCACTAAAGACCTAGGCAGTCTACATAATAGCCATCAAATTTTTAACTGAGGTTCATCACTTTTCCTGACAAAGAAATTTACCTTGGGGTTTTGCTGTGCTTGCACCCAAGAGATTTGATGAGGGGATATGCTATGTTGTTGATCATGTTGTGAGTATGCCAAACTCTTAATTATTTCACGAGGTTGATGCCGAGTGGAGAAGGCATATTATTTCAGGAAGTTGATGCTAAGTGCAGAAGGCTCAGGGGTGCGCAAGAATCTAGCAGTGGAGCTACTTCTTCTAGAATAGGTTGGGAGGAACAGGCCTCCTTGGGTGTTTACTGGCCCTATCTTCATCTACAGGTTCTATTTGTTTAATCTATTTAAATTGCAAGTATTTAATTTTACTTATAGTATGTGTTCTGGTTTGCTTATCCCTACTTTTAGTTTTCTGAAGCAAGTCAAAATTTAGAATAAAAATGATGAATGAAATAAATAATCTATGCATTTTCCCCATGCCATAGGAATTGCATCGTACTCTAGTACAGAGACAGATTGAGATAGATAGATATGATAGGAAATTTGCGAAGATAGTGAAAAGAATATCTCTGTATAAATTTGTTAATTTCCTACTATTAGTAATGAATATTGATTACTATATTTTGCTACTGTACTATTTTTATTTCATCAAATCAAAGTTTACTATCTTACTACTTATTATTGTGATTTATATTTAGTATTGAAAACATTGTTGTTATAGAAATTAAAGAAAATTGCATAATCTCATTGTACAGAACTAAAATACCATTTTCAAGATTCAATTTCAGGGTTAGAGTTTCCATAGTTTTCCTCTTTAAAAATGACTATAGTCTACTGTTATTTTCACTATTGTACAGATAGGATAGACAAGCAAACAGTGTTTATTTTTATTCTGTAAATGTTTTCCAAGTATATAGTAGAAAAAAAACCCTAAAACCTAAGAATACATTTACAACCCTCATAACACAGAAGCAACAGAATCTATTTACAATCATTATTTTGGTCATTGACCAAGGGTAATACCCTTTCAAACAAGCATTCTAGAATTATTCCCAATTTGCCAAACTGTCGCACATTTCATCAAACATTTACAAATTCATTTCTTTTATAAACATAAACAGTGTTACCAACTCTCGGCAGACAATTAATATTCTTCAAACATTTCAACTCATGACAAACCATATGACATTCACCTTAAACCAAACATAGAATACCAATTTATTCATTTCCATAACTCGACATAGTTAAAGTCTCGGCATCATAACGATCAAAATCAAAACCAAACAATTACACCATAATCTTTCCTATAGGCCGAATAGTTAAATTCACAGTATTGTTTTCAAGATTTCTTACTGAATCTCTGTAGGATATTTCCAGACAGAATAGAAAACACTGGTTTGATGCCAAGAACATATCAGAGGACATCACCAAAACTATATATCGCAAAACGAAGACAAACCCTAAACCTTGGGAAATTTCATAAGTTTGAAACGTAGCAACATTTGTTACAAATCAACGAATTGCATAACAAGCCACAAGCCTTCCGAAGATACAAACATCTACCCATTAGCAACAGTCTTCTGATTTGTATAAACTTCATACGATTTTATCCCATCGTTTTACATTTCAACTTTCACCACTCACAAAAGAAAAAAAATAACAACAGAGTATTGGAAATACAATTTATTACATTATCCCAATTCTGAGAATAAGAACCCTGTTACACAATGGTTGCATTTCAAAATCAACATGACTTTTTCCCAGTGGGTCAAGGTATCATCCTCCCCATTTCTTTTTAAAAATAAGTTTACAAACCCTATCTCGATGAATTACAAACTCTCTGAGTTAAAAACACAAATACACAGAACATCACCCATGTCGGCCATCATTCTCATCTACATAGAGTTTCAAGGCAACCTCCAAGGCTTACCGGTTGGTGTAGGTATTACCAACCTTCAACGCCCAGACTGAAGAATCCATTGAACATTACACCTGCAGAAACAACCTAGAGGTGGTTAAAAACAATATTACTGTAGGGACCCCCCTTTTCGGGGTCCACCCCCAAAACAAATTCCAGTACGATTTTTCAGAAGAAGATATAGAAGCCACAGATCTAGTTCTATCTATCGTAGTACATGAATGTCAATATTAAAAAAAAACTATATACTCAGATTTTTATTCATTCTCAAAAAGATTTAGCAAAATAAATAAAATAAAAATACTTCAAACCTGTTTTCGATGGTTGGTCCAGTGAATCGATGGAGTCCTCGAAGTGGTTTCCACACAATCCAATCCAATCCCCTAACGAAGTACCGATTGACCCCTCAGTTGACCTCCCTACCATATCGGGGTTATTCTTCTTCACCCCGAACCCCCGAGCAAATGGGGTCGCAAGAACACACAAACTAGCCTCCTGAAAGGATCTCCCAATCCGCATTCCGGCTAATTCCAACTCCAAGGATCATAACATAATCCGAGATTATGATGACCATCCAGCGTCAGGGAGCAAGAGATGTCCTTCTCTCCTTCACCTCCCTCATTATATAGCAAAATCCTATGTGCCATGTGTCTGTACATGCACATATTCAATTTAATTTAATATTTTAATTTCCAGTATTTTCAAATACATGTGTCTTCTTAATGTTTTTAATGTGCTCCTAAATCCCTAGATTAGTGGGAGTTAGGTGTATAAGAGTTCTACTTCTCTTTTGTTTCTCATTTAGTTTACATAACAATCTTTTAGTTAGACTTATTGCTTTCTACTTTTCTTTCTTTCCCTAATATTAAGATTGAATTAAGAGATGATTCCTTTTGCTAAAAGTATAATCTATTTTAAATTTCCTTTTTATAAATAATTTAAATGAATAGTAAATTTAATTAAAGTCAAATCTTAAATAATAAAAGAAAAACAATTTTTTTATTAATGACCTAAATCAATTCTTTCTCAAAATAATGAAGTCAATTAAATAGGATCTTTAATAGAATGATTTAAAATGATTTTTCTTAATAATAAAAATAAATAAGAAATTTAATTAATGAAATCAAGAATAGAATTTGTATAGGATAATCCATATAAAAAAATCCATCAATTAAAATCTTTGAATAAAAATAATTCTCTTAATGTTAATCTTTTTCAATCAGCATAATTAATCAACTTTAATATTGAATAAGATCAATCTCTTCAATTCTTTTTCAAGTTAATAAAATCAATTAAAATGAATAATCCAAAAATAAAGTGTTTCTTAAATCTTATGTGAAATCTTCATTTATATCTTTGATTAATTTTCTTCCTCTCATTATTGTCCAGCTACCTCTTTAGCGGGCCCTTCTGACAGTTTCATTTCTTCCTTCTTATGGGGAGTACTGCGTAGCGACCGGGAACTGTTACCACGATCTCTCAACTATGCTCCTTGGAGACTAAGGGATGTTGAGGGATGAGGCTCTCCTTATTGCGCACCCTTCAACTCATCGTATGCGACCAAATCATTATGGCCTTGCCCATATGGCATACACTTTCTCTGGGTGAACTGAAACGGCTTCATTCATGCGTGGATTGCTAATCCAGGGTCGACAGTCAGTCGTCGTACCCCTATGTGTTCTTTCCGTTCTTGTGACCCCTATAATTCCATTGTGGGTTAGTTGGTAAATAATCTTACCTATCACTACACACACACACACTCAAGCGCACATTAGTAGCGCTGCACTACGAAATCATCCATCATAATATCTCAGTCAGTCGAGTATATATTTCATTCATCCTTTTCTCTCAATCAGTAAATCATATCTATCATTCATCATTCTATCTCAATCAGTCAATCATATGTAACATTCAGTCATCCTATCTCAATTAGTCGAGCATATTTAACATTTAGTCATTCTATCTCAATCAGTCGAGCATATCTAACATTTAGTCGTTCTATCTCAATGAGTCGAGCATATGTAACATTTAGTCATTCTATCCTAATCAGTCGAGCATATCTAACATTCAGTCATTCTATCTCAATCAGTCGAGCATATGTAACATCCAGTCATTCTATCTCAATCAGTCGAGCGTATCTAGCATTCATTCATTCTATCTCAATCGATCGAGCATATGTAACATTTAGTCATCCTATCTCGATCAGTCGAGCATATCTAACATTCAGTCATTCTATCTCAATCAGTCGAGAATATATAGCATTCAGTCATTCTATCTCAATGAGTCAAGCATATCTAACATTTAGTCATTCTATCTCAATCAGTCGAGCATATCCAACATTCAGTCACTCTATCTCAATCAATCGATCATTCATTTATTAAGTAAAGTAATAGTTTCTATAACTGTCGTTCAAGCATTTTCAAAGTAAATTCAAATGGTCTGTGTTTTACTTAGCCGGTTCATTTCAAAACTAGTACCTCATTATTCTGAACAGTTAATGTACCGAGGCAGGCATTACAATTCGTGAAAGAATGATTACAGTATCGGATTCGAACAACTTGTTAACACTCATGTATGAAACCTAAAGTGAAATTTTCAAAACACATTACCTTTTAAATGATAGCTCGTAGCAGCAATAAACGACAGACAGGCACAACTACAACTGTAAACCCTTACATCGTTGAATGTTGATATAGAAGGAGCCAACATCGACCAATCAACTATTTTAAACGGTTATACTATACCGAGACCTGTATAAAATATAACGAGGACTTAGCATCACTTTGAACCCAGAAAGACCCTCAACAGATCTGAGGATCGAACCACACCAAAGACAGACTCTAAGCTGCCAACCGAGACATTCACCACTGTAAAACCTGGAGAGTTCGGCTCTTAAAACCTTCATAGGTCATGAGTTCAAAACGCAGGCATCATGCCTATGGAAGTGCAAAACAATAACCCTACAAACCCTCAGCCTATCGGCCAGACGCAGAGCCACAACTACCAAATGCCAAATTCACAATAAACACTATGATTGAAACAAAGGTAGGCTTTAACTCACACTCATCAAAACCCTACCAGATCGACGGTGGAGATCACTGGGTGGGATTCATGAAACAACAAGCTATCTACCACATTAAATGAACCATCATTGCAATTTCCATGAAGGGGCCAGCTCATTTACTATCGAACCAGTATGTCTACACATCATCACAAGGATGGTCATTATCACAGTAATGGCATGTGAACTAGCTCACTATACCATCCACGATGGAAGTCCACCATCTCGACGGTTGCATACATTTAATGCACATGGCAGCGTTGATGTTTTCCAACCTGTGACATACCAACGTTCAAATCATAACATTTAATACTTTGGACCTTGCATATGGTATAATTGTGATGCACCACCTTATCACGATATGTCTATACAAAGTTTGGATAGATATTGCTAGCGATCACATAGTATCGTATGTTCATATAGTATCACATATCGCATAGCACCACATATTGTATAATATCAATATGGTTTGTATAGTATCACATAGGGTAATACAATGCACACAATGCACATTTCATAATGTGATATAGTTTATAAGTGTTTGTTAATATTTCAAATATATTGCAAATAGATTATAGAAATAATCTAAGAAATGCGCACACATACACCCTAAAGTGTAGTAAACAAAAGACATGTCACTTTATTTGAAATTTATCACCATTATCGTAGGGTATAGACCCTAGGCAAGTTAATAAATCATTTTTACATAAAACTTCTACACATTGCTACGGAGGAAGAAGATAGACAGTTGCATATAGTTCGGCATGAAACTTTAATGAAAACCATATATAATTTTGAGTACAAAACTGAGACACGATCATTACAGACCTTCTCATAAAAACAAATACAAGCTTATAATTTACAAGGATTAAGATGCCTTGTACACATCAGCAGTCAATTTCAAATGTCTTTATCTTTAAAGATTTTAGTCTCAAACCAAGATTCTCACCGATAGAATGCCCAAAGTGTTATCTCTTCAAATGTTCACAAAGGAGATTACTGAAAAATTGTTTGAATACTTGTTGCAACTTTAAATCCTTACCTATAAACTGTCACAAGTACGAAATCACATGCTTTAGCATGAATGCTAAGTAAGCCTCGGGGCGTCCGTAGGACCCCTTCATCAATCAACAAAAGCACATTAGTCAAAACAGTTGATTCGTCATTCACAACAACAACAACAGAAGTTCACAATAGTACAGCTGAATGTAAATAACATCAAGACACAAACTTGAAATCTTTTAGTCACAAATTCTTATATTATAAACCAACATGGCATTTAGTACAACAAGATAATATTTTATGCATTGTTCTATTTCTGCATACATTAAATAAGCAATAAATGTCACGTAGAAAAATTTTAAATTTTTGTGATTTTTCTGGGATGTTATAGAGGGTGATCTCTGGATCGCCGACAATTTCGGGTTCTGCTATTCATTTATTTTTTATTTTTTGATAAGAGAGATCTGTAACAAGTATTAGTGATTCCGTGTAGATCCCGGTAACACAACTCTCCTATTGTTTTCGAGTGTAGTAAATCTCTGCTTGAGGTTTTTAAATAAGTTAAAACTACAACGATCCTTGCTTTTTAATACTTGATCTCTGCACCGATGTGATATAGTTTCCATCTTACCATAGTTTTGCATTGGTTCTCTGCTTTAGAATTGTCTATTATAAGAGTCCGATGCATAGTAAATTGAATAGATGTTGTGTGAGTATTCTAAAACCGTCCTAAATGAAAACTCGGCGTTCTCTTGGTCAGAGAACCAATCCACAACCTTTGCTTCCTTTTTAAACTTGGAAGGGTTGTTGTAATGTTCCATATCGAAGGAGCACCCGGCGATCTCTGTAGGAGAATCAATGAAGAATCATTCACGCCGTTGTTTGGACAGAATCATCTCTGTGTTAGATAGAGAGTATCAAATTTAAAATAACTGTTGATGTGTTTCGATAAATTAAAGAATAGTTAATACTTCGTTTGGGTATATAACCGCATGATAAATCTTTTAAGTACCAGTTTGTATTGAGTTTTGTTTGATGGCTAATTTTATGCCATTACGAATAGACTCCGATCTCTATTCCTTAAGCCAAGCCTTCAACCATCTCTAATCCCTACCAGTTTACCGTTAATGGAGTGGGTGAGACCTCACTAAATGCATGAATACCTGACAGCTCAGGTTTAGTTTTATCTAACCGAGATGTATCTGCGTAAATGTTTTGGGGTTCTATGATTAAAACTCTGTAAGTGTTGATTTAGGTATGTGTATTTTCTAAATATGTTTTGATTAAAGTAAATGTGGTACATATCTGTATCGTCAGATTAGAACTTTGATTAAAAGGGTTGAGATCGGCCATGAGGTTATTATTTACCTCATAGTATAGCTTTGAAGAGTGGAAAGCAATCGTGGCATTGCAAATTGTACCCCATGGAATTTTATGAATAATATAATGACCCCTTCCTTGGTGGATGTAGCCCGGTGTTTCGGGTGAACCACGTATATCTGCCTCTCGTATGTATGTATTGATGATGGTTTTGCTGTTACTTATGTGTATTAAATTATGTGTGTATTGATGATAGTTTTTGGTTGTTAATGATGTGTATTAAATTATATGTGTATTGATGATAGTTTTTGTTGTTAATAATGTGTATTAAATTCCTTACTTCAAGTCAACGAATTTCTGGAGTATGAGTAGTGATAGTTATCAATGTGAGTAAATGAATGCATAGGCATGTATTGAGAATACTTTACTCTTAGTTAATCGTTCCTTATGAAGTTGTAAGAATAGTAGTCTATGTTTTATAACACAAATGAATCTCACGATGAAGTTGGAATGAGCATGTCATACTCCTTTCAATATTTTTATAATTACATGGAGGGTCTTGAAGTGAATGGCAGCATGTGTGGTGAATCTCTCTATTTTTTTTTACAAAGAGGATCTTAGCAATTTAATTAATTAGTACCATCAAGTTAAAATGGATATAATAGGGATTTTATGTGGTCATTATACAAACATTTTCTTTTCTGCACAACTATAGCGATTGTATTATGATAGACATGTTACATAAGAATTCGATAGTGTCAGAAAGTGGAGTAAGAATCCTTGCATGGGTAGATAAGCTTTATGACAGAGATAATTGTAGGAGTAACTAAAAAATATATATATGCTCGGAGATCATTATGATTTGATACTCATGAAATGACTAGTAGCGAAGAATGCAAAGTATGATTAACTAAGTCATTTTATATTATTAACGCATGAAGTTGGTTGATGACTAGCGGAGCATAAGTTTTTTTTTATTTTCTCAAAATAAAATCAGAATGTATGGAGATGTTACAATATGAAATCTCTATTGACCTTGTTTTCAAATAGAAAGATAAAAAACCACTTTCCATAGAAACAATGTTGTAGGCCCGTAGAGATCAAATCAAGGGAATCCAGTTCTTTTTTATGCATGCATCCATCCTTTTTGGTGAGGGAAAAATTCCAGTAAACTGACCTATCAATACTTTCTCACTCAATGCAAGATATTTCAACCTTGAAGCCACATACATGACCTGGATTCGAGGAGCGGTTGCTCGTTTGACAAAACTTGCATCGCTGGACTTCGAAGCTGAGGGAGGCATGGGAGACGTAGAAGCAACCAAAGCCCTAAATGATTCATCTAAAATGCGTTGATGATCCTCTGGAGGAGGATCCATTCAAGAAGTGACCGTCAATGAGTGTCATGAGAAAACCCTAGCTCAGACGGGTCAGCCGCTGCGCGAGATGACAGATAGGCAGCCTTTATTATATTTATGATATTAAAACTATTTAATATTCCTAATAATCGAGCTATATTTTGTTGTGAGTCTTCTTAATTGTTTTTCTGGCTCTACTTCAACCTTAGTACTTGCCCAATAATATTTGGCTTCTTTTTCAATGCTATTTTAATTTTTTGGATTAATGCAATAAAAAACAACTTTGTATTAACTTGGAAGTACTAAAGGAAAAGCACCATGATACAAATAAGAAAATTTAAGACATGATCACTTAATTATTAAGAATCTAAACCTAATGCTTTATTTAATATTAATAGTTTTATATATCTGCATAATTATGAATATACCTGTCATAATTATATATATATATATATATAAACATGTCATGATCTATTTATATAGAACAAAATTAAAGCTGTGAACAACTAATTCTCTTCCAATTAGAATATGCACTAGCTGGCATGGGAGGAAGCACTGATAAGAGGTGGGGTATGATCGAAAATGGATTCAGAGGAATCATTGATAAAAGGTGGAGCACTATTGAAAAGGTCTCGGACTCTAGCTAGCATCAGAGGAAACTGATAAAATGTGGCGCACTATTGATAAGGCCACCAAGACACTTGTCACAACCACCACCGCATGCGATTCTGTTGATACCGTGAAAACAAAGATTGCTTCCCATCCTTATTATCCTCGCAGCCCCCATACTTCTCCTACGTTTTTACGACTGCTTTGTCCCAATATCCATTCTCTTTTCATATGTTACTCTTACTCTCGAGTTCTATCCATTGTTGTAATAATATTTGGAATGAACGCAGGGTTGCAATGCATCTATGTTGCTGGATGACACACCAAAGTTTAAAGGCGAGAAAACAACAAATGCAAATACAAGTTCATTCAGAATATTTGAAGTTATAGATGCCATCAAACAAAGACTAGCGACTGTGTGCCCCAATGTTTTGTCTTGTTTCGACATACTTACCCTCACTACTTGAGATGGAGTAGTACGGGTATAATATATTCACATTAATAATCATGATAGATGTGTTATCAATATCCATAGATCCACAGTTAGCTTTGTTAATAATAACCATACTGACAAGTAATAACTCCCAAATGATTTTCCATTCACCAAGCATGTCGATGTATACAATGTTTGTGACCTTTGGTTTTCAATTTCCAAAATTTCGTTGAAGACTTTTTTTATTCCTATGCCTAATCAAATTCATTTTATTTATTTACAAGTGGAGCTATAATCTAAGGATTAAGCTTCCAACATTCCCCCCCTTAATCTGAAGGAGAGTTTGTAAGACTGAGCATGGTTCTAAATCTTTCAAACTTTTCTCGTCCAAGTGCTTTGGTGAAGATATCTGCAGTTTGATCGTTAGTGGAACAATGACGTAAATGAATTTGTCTTGGCCTTTGCCAAATGTCGAATCAGATGATACTTTGTGTTGATATGTTTGGTTCGATCATGGAATCTAGGATTCTTAGCCAACTTGATTGCAGAAGTGTGGTCAATCAAAAGTGGAGTGGAATCTTCTTGTTTCTCCTACAAATTTTCAAGTATCTTCCTGAGACACACAATCTCTTTGGTTGCTTCTGTTGCTGCTACATATTCTACCTCTATTTTCAAATCTGTTGGAATGAATTATTTGCGTGATCTCCAGGAGATAGCTGTTGATCCAAGACTCATTGTGTATACAGAAGTGGATACTTATGTTTCCTTGTCACCATCGAAGTTTGAATTAGAGTACCCAATAAGTCTGAAGTCATCCACCTTATAATATTTGAGTCCAAAGTCTTGAGTCCCTTTCAAGTATCTGAGAACTCGCTTTGTTGCAAACTAATGTCCTTCACAAGGTTTGTGCATAAACAGTGACAGAATGCTAACAACATAATAAATACTTGGTCTGGTGGTAGTAAGGTAGATAAGGATTCCTACAAGATGTCTCTATTTGGTTGCATCCTCAAATTCTTTTCCTTCACTTGATTTGAGCTTAAGCTTTTTTTCCATTGGAGTTGAGAGCAGATTGCAATCTTTCATCCCAAATTTGTTCAACATTTCTCCACTATACTTTTTGTGAGAAATGAGAAATGTACTCTGGATGTTGAGTACTTCAATTCGTAAGTAATAGTGAAGATGTCCCATATCAGTCGTTTCAAAGCCTTTCCTTAAGTCTTTCTTTATGGATTCTATATAACTTTCATTGTTCCCTATCATCAAAAGATCATCCACATATACTATAAGAAACACAACAGATATTCCAAATTTCTTTACAAATAGAATTGCATCGTCAAGATTGTAGTGTTTGAAATTAGCTTTAGAAGATGCTCGGTTAATTATTCATTACATGCTTGAAGTGCTTCTTTAAGGCCATACAAGGACTTGACAAGTTTGCATACCTTGTGTTCTTGTCTGTTCACAACAAAACCTTCGGGTTGAGACATGAAGATATTTTATTTCAAGTCTCCATTCAAGAATGCAGTCTTTACATCCCTTTGATGAACTTTTCAACCATTTTTTGCAGCGAAGGAAATTATAGTGGAGATGGTGCCCCATTTTGTTGTGAAAGAGAACAATTCTTTATAGTCAATTCCTTCTTTCTATGCATATCCTTTTCCCATGAGCCTTGCTTTATGTTTGTGAAGTGATCCATCTGATTTGTATTTTTTCTTGTACACCCACTTGTTTCCAATTGGTTTGGTTCCAAATGGAGGATCAACCAGCTTCCAAGTTACATTCTTTATGAGTGCATCATGCTCATCCTGCATGGCTTCTTTCCACTCTTCATGAGTAGTAGCCTCTTCAAAGGAATTTGGTTCAATGTTAGTAGAAAATTTCAATTCACAATCAAATGAGACATCCATGTCATCACCTGAGTTTTCTACATTTCCTCCATCTTCTTGTCTAGTTGAGCTTCTTGTTCTCATCTTTCCTACTTCATATGCATGGACAATTTCAAGTGTCTTTGTGGCCACAAAACAACAATAGATAATGCAGACAACATCTGAGCAATAAAAGGTGAAGGTATGCCAGTTGGTGTTGCCGACCAGATGGCCTTGAAACCCTACAAGATTCGGGCAAAAGGGTCGCACAATAAGAGTATCGTAATGGAAGTCATCCCACAATGATAAAGGCACAGTTAATGTTGAATTTGGAATTGACTCTGAATCCGATGAATACTCCACCATTTAACATACCTACCGCACACAAATACACAGTAGGATTATGCTTTATCTCGTTTCACCATTATTAGACCATTATAACATCTAAGTATAAATTTGTTCACTCTAAACGTCACCAACCGTTAATAAATAAACTATTGCACTACTTAGTTGTCTGGATGTTCGGCATGTTCGGCATCTAAAATCATAAAATCACATTATCAATTCCCACTTTAAATACATGTATACCTGGAGATGTTGCATTCACGCCTGTGTGTTTACACTTTCAGTACTTAGCTCCAAGATTTGCAATCACGCCTGTGTGTTATACTTAGCTCCAGGATTTGCAATCACGCCTGTGTGTTATACTTAGGTGTTATACAGTAGATTTTCAAAGTAGGATTAACAAAGTTTAAAAATGTGTGATTATATGCAGAAGTCCGTCGTCTCATTGATATCCGCCGATTGTTTATTCTTGCAGGGTTCTAACAGACAACAATGAATTCTGATTCCATCAGTCTCTCTGTAATCCTAGCACAAAAAATGGAAAGATTTCTGCCGAAGATATCAAGCAGAGAAAGAGAGCCGGGCAATATAAACCTACCATACTTACTTCTTGCCTGACTTTCTTTCTCTGCTTTGAATGCTTGAATTCTTTGATAGAAATATTTGAATTCTTCGACATAAATATTTCGATTCTCTATGTCAGGATTACAGAGATTGGAGAAATCAGAAATCATTATTTTTTATTAGAAACCTGGAAGAACAAACAATCGAATATCAGTGATAGAACAGACTTCTGCATATCACACACGTTTGAATGTCTACTGTATAACACACAGGCGTGAATATTGCAACATCTTAGATCCCGAACATCCCACTACCACATTTCGGAAGATTGTATAACCAAAGAGGCTCCATCTCACCCATAGAACCCAACATTAATACTTATTTGTAGTGATAAGCCTCGATAATAGAGCGTGGCAAAAAATGAAAAACCAAATATGCGTTTTGAGGCTCCAATCTCAGCAGATTTTACATAGATTTGTTTCTGAACCAACGATGAGCTATATATAAAAATAGGACATCTCCGTAAGAAAAAGAAATTAACTCCATACTACGATGAAAGAGTTGTTAATAAACATTTAACACATGAAAACACTTACCATCACAAGATATAAGGCTAAGGTTTATATTAGCCATGCCACTGCTAATTATAATTAGGTAAAAGCTTTTTTAATATCTAGGATACATAAACAATAATGAAAATACTAGAAACCAAAAAATGTTTTTTATATAACTGCAGGAATCAAAAAAATGGTTTTTACATAACTATATATCACTTTTATAAGCATATTCATAATCCGAATTTTAGCTTTTTACTATCCCATCAATTTTATTTACTATTAAAATTTAACTATTTATTTAATATCTTCCACTTTTCAAAATTCAACTTAACTATTTATTTAATATTTTTCACTTTTCCACATTCTCTCAGTAGGAGGGTTAAAATTTGACATCTTATCTTCTATTCAAGAAATTTTTATATGACATTTTAATTTAGCATTGCATTTCATTTCACTTTAAATCTTAATTTTATTCATTATAATAAAATTGATAATTTTTTAAATAACATTTATATTAACTATATAAAACATTGAATTCTCATATCTTGAATCATACAATACAAAAAGAAATAAAAAATAAAAACATAATAAACATAATGATTAAACCAATCATACACAATGACAAAGAAGGTCTATCCTATAAACCTTTAAATAGACTTCTTCAAAAACAATACAATGTGCCATTACCATAGGCCACCAAATACCATGGGCCTAAGAAACCATGACCGCATGACGGAGTCAAGTTTACCTAAAAAGGGGAGACAACTAGAACACAAAAATCAAAAATTTCATATTAGAAATAGAAATATATCTAACTACATATTTAATATCTTCCACTTATGTAACTTTTAAAAAAAAAATTCTATTAAGACTCTAACTACTTATTAATATTTTTCAATTATCCCAAGTTACTATTGATATGTGTACCATTTGGTTTGAGAAGTTCACTAGAGAATGTTGATATGTGTACCATTTGGCTTAAGAAGTTCACTAGAGAATGTTACAAGTTGTAGTCTAATTAAGAATTTGGATTTTTTCTAAAATATGCATTATAAAAAACAATTTTAACAATCTAAAATTGCAATTTTGACAACAATTAAATAGAAAAATTCCTTTTATAATAAAATGGGAAAACTCAAATTCTTAGAACATTTAACCTTATCAATATGATATCATGAAATGAGACAAAACCACAATAATAATATTGTGATCGACTAGTCATATAAGGATTCCCGCATCCTTGTGAATGCATAACTAGTGAGGAGCACATGTCAAAGATACCTTGCTCAATCCAAATAACAAAGTAACAATGCTTTTGAGTTGATAAGTGTTGAAAACCATTGTCAAAGAAGCATTGCTATGTCAAACTAACAATTATGGATCTCAACAAAATTAGACTATAATGAACTTGTTCATAAAAACTATCTACAATTTTCATCAAACTAGCAAGTAATCCCATAGGGGCATTAGAACCTAACCACAATAGGGTTGTCTCGAGTGTGATGTTCAATGTTAAGCCCTGAATATGGGCACATTCCTCCTATATTGTGGTTCATTACATTAGTTTTGATGTCGGATTTGGTCCATTAGAGGTAATTGTCATTAGTATGGTTATATTAGTTATGTCGGTTTGGGTCAGTTAGTTGGGATTGTACCCCGTAGTCTCCTATATAAAGGAAGGAGACATTCCATTTGGAGTATCTTGTCTTGTCTTGTCTTGTGTACTTATTACATTGTGTAAGGAGGTTTCCCCCTCGAAGGGGCTTGTTATTCAACTATTTTCTTCAATCAAGTCATAGAGTACTCTCTCTGATCTATTTATACTATTTTCATACTATTTTTGGAATTTGTTGCATAACATTTCGTATCAGAGCCCTTTCCTTGGGACTAGTTTCTTCAAAACGCGCCATATTGGCATTTTCGCTATAAATTTGTTTTTACAGGGGTTCAAAGAGAGAGACTTAAAACCCATATAGGAAAAAGGCCGAGCTAATTGTGGTCCAATTTTTAGATCCTAAATCAATACAAGTTCAAAGATATTTGCTCTAGAATCTAGGGCTTCCACTAGTAGGAAAACTAGTCTAAAACATGTGTTATGAGCAAAAAGGTCATATATGGGGCATGGAATATCCAAATTGAGTGAGACCTATTTCATATGAAAGAAGATAGACCAAATTATCTATGGTAGGGTTCCAAATCTTAGATTCAAAATATTAGACATGTGGCATACAATACAAGTTCGCTATTATGGAAATACCAAAAATAAGAGCTTTTGGGATATTCACAATAAATTATTATTGGTAACTCCAAATTAGGTCAGACCTCTGACATTAGAAATAGGACACATCAGGATACAATAGTGCGAAGTATCAGACCCAGAGGAGCAGAAATTTAAAATTTACATCAGTTTCAAGTTGACCTTAAAGCTGTCTTCCAATTAGGGTTTGAAAATGTACGCCATTTTTAATTTTGATTAACTTTGAGTAGAATGATCTAACTGTGGTGACACATAAGGTATGATATACATTTATATTATTCAAAATGCCACCAGAAGAAGTGTAAAGACCGACACTCCATCCAAACCCCAAAGGATCCATCCTCAACGCATGATGAAAGGGAAGACCTCTCTTTTTGAGTGTCCTAGTTGGAAGATATGATTAAAGGGTCTATGAGAAAACTTGATTTGGATAATTTAGAGGATAAGTTAAATAAAATTGAAGAAAATATGAAAGGTTCAGTGAGAACAGTTGATTTACTCAATATAGAGGAGAAGTTGATGGGGAATATCACAAATATTGTTAATCTCATACAAAAATCAAGGTATACTCTTCCTACACGTGATGATGTGTTCTGGGATACTCAGGAGGATAAAGATAATTCTCATGTTGAGAAACCTTCCATGAATAAGAATATTCCAAGGGGAAATTATTTTGGTAATGGAAGTCATTAGGGATGGTCACCAAGGGGTACCCAACTTCCCACGATTGTCATGAGAAATTTTGATGGCAATGGTCCAATAACATGGATATTCCAAATGGAGCAATTCTTTGATCTACACTCGGTTCCAACTTTTCAAAACGTAACTATTGCATCATTATATTTAGATCCTAATCAATTTGTATGGTACCAATGGATTTCTGACCGTAAAAATGACTCTATTATATCTTGGTTTATATTCACCGAAGAATTGATTACACATTATGGGGACATTAGTAGCAATACCTTCTTTAGCGAATTGATAAATATCAAGCAAAAAGGTCTAGTTGCAGATAAAATCAAATAGTTTTAGAAGGTAAGTATTAGAGTGAAGAACATTCCATAAGATAATATGTTGGATCTCTTCATTGGAACCTTGAAGGATAACATTCAACGTGAGTTGCATCTCTTTGAACCACCATCCTTGGAGAAGGCCTTCATGATGGCAAGGAAGGTTGAAAGTAAAAATATGACGATGGATACTAAAAAGAGCACTTCCAACACATACAGAGAGAATATTGTTACTTATTCTAACCCACCTCAAAGGTTGACACCCCAACAAATAGAGGAAAGAAGAACAAAAGGCCCATGTTTTAATTGTGACAGCAAGTATAGCAAGGGACATAAGTGTGGTGAGAAGAAATTATTTTACATAGAATGTGAAGAGGAAGAACAAAAAGAACAAGAAACATCTCCAAATGAAGAAATAGAAGATACTACTTCAGAAGAGATTACTCCCACCATATCATGTCATGCATAGGCTGGAATTAGCACTCCTCACTCAAAATCGAAGGATTTATCAAAAAGAAAAAGGTAATAGTGTTGATTGATTCTGATAGCACTCATAATTTCATTCACTATAAATTAACAAAATCTCTTAATTGCTTTGTATATCCAACACCAGATTTTCAAGTAATGATTGCAGATGGAGGAACTATCAATTGATCAGGAAAATGCCATTAAATAAAGCTTACTATGGGATAATATGTATTGAATAGTCCAATGATTTCTATTCCAATGGGTGGTGTTGATGTTGTCTTAGGAGTTCAATGGTTACAATCTTTGGGAACTGTGGATTTTAATTTTCAGAAGATTTTCATGAAATTTTTATGGAAAGGAAATGAATATGAATTACAGGGTATCACGATTCACATGGAAACCGAGCAAGGTGATAAAATCTAATGGTATGAAAAAATTGATGAAAAGGGGCATTAAGGTGTAATTGCACAATTATGCTCATTAGATGTTCAAACATATAAGCCTCCTATTTTCCCAGATATTCAAACGGTCACTAATAAGCATTCCAAGGTATATGAAGATATTCCAAAAGGTATTCCACCTGGCCAAGATTTTGATCATGCTATTCACTTAATCACAGGAAGTGTTCCTCCTAACATTAGACCTTACAGATACCCCTATGGATAGAAGAGTGAAATTGAGTGTATGGTTGAATAAATGTTAGAGGTTGGAATAATTAGGCCTAGACAAAGTTCTTACTCTGCACCAATGGTAATGGTACACAATCCGATGGATCACGACATATGTGTCCATATTATAGAGAGCTCAACAAGATCACCATTAACGATAAGTTTCCCATTCCTATAATTGATGAATTGCTAGATGAATTACATGGATCAATTTTATTCAAAAAGTTGGATCTTCGTTCTGGGAAACTTAGAATTTCTTGACATGCCATTTGGTCTCGTGAATGCACCTTCCACATTTCAGGGTTTGATGAATTCCATTTTCAAGCCTTTTCTTAGAAAATGTGTGCTCATATTCTTTGATGATATACTAATATATATCAAGTCTTTGGAAGAACATGTTCAACATGTTGACATGGTACTACAACTACTATAGAAGAAAAAACTATAAGAAAAACCTTCCAAATGTTTCTTTGGGGTGAAGGAGGTAGAGTATTTGGGTCATATTGTATCTCATGATTGTGTCAAGGTAGACTCTAACAAAATTAAAGCCATGATAGACTGGACAATTCCCAAAAACTTGAAGAATCTTCGAGGATTTTTATGTCTAATAGGGTACTACTGCAAGTTTGTTTGAAATTATAGAAGAATAAAAACACCTCTAACAACATTATTGAAGAAAGATGCATTTTCTTGGACTCCAGAGTCAACTCAAGCTTTTGAACAACTTAAACAGGTAATGTGCACAGCTCCTGTATTGGCCAGACGAGACTTCACAAAAACCTTTATTGTGGAATGTGATGCTTCGGGAAATGGAATTAGCGCTGTTATAATGCAAGAAGGAAACCCACTTGCTTTCACAGGTAATCCAATCAAGGGAAAGAACTTGCAAAAGCACATTTATGAGAAGGCAATGTTGGAAATACTACATGCTCTTAAGAAATGGTGTCCTTATCTAATAGGGAGGCACTTCAAGTTCAAAACAGATCATAACAGTCTAAAATACTTCTTAGAACAAAGACTATTTTGAGAAGAGAAACAAAATTGGGTTACCAAGGTGTTGGGATATGAATTTGAAATCATCTATAGAAAAGGGAAAAATAATGTGGTGGCAAATGCACTCTCTAGAAAAGATGAAGATGTTGGGGTATTACTTTGTTCCATTTCCATTCTACAACCAGATTGGATAGTAGCAGCAAGAGAAGAATGGAAAAAAGACTTATTTGTGTGGATGCTCATTCAAAATATACATAATGATCCCAGTGTATCAGATACTTTTGTGTGGAAAACTGATTCACTATTGTATAAGTATCGCTTATATTTATGCAAAAACTCCCAACTCAAGAAGAAGGTCCTTTTTGAATTACATGCCTCTCCTATAGGTTGGCACTCAGGATTCCTGAAAACTTACCATAGGGTCAAGCAAGAATTTTTTTGGGAAGGTATTAAATCTGATGTTCAAAGGTTCTTGGATGAATGCTTGGTTTGAAACAGAATAAGGGTGAAATAGTTAAGATCCCAGGACTTCTACAACCGTTAGACATGCCTTGCCAGCGCTGGGAGGAAGTCTCCATAGATTTTATCACGAGTCTACCCAAGTTCGAAGGAAAGAATGTTATTATGGTGGTTGTTTATAGACTCACGAAGTATGCAAACTTTTGTGCACTCACTCACCATTTTAATATAAGAACAATATTTGTAGCCTCTTTGGAAACTATTGAGATGTTACATGGAAATCCAAAGATTATTGTAAGTGATAGAGATCCAATTTTCACTGTAAAATTTTGGACTGAATTATTTTCCTTTTTGGGTACTCAATTGGCTCACAGTTCATTTCACCACCCTCAATCTGATGGTAAAACTAAGATCGTGAACAAGTGTGTGGAATGCTATCTTTGTTGCTTTGCATTTGATAAACAAACGCAGTGGGTGAAATGGTTGTCCTTGGAAGAATGGTGGTACAATACTTCCTTCCATACATCATAAAAAATGTCTCCATTTATAGAACTGTATGGGTACCGGCCTCCATCTATAACATCTCCCTTAAAAGTAAAATCTAAAGTTCAAGCCATGGAAAATCACATATAGCACCAGCAAGAAGTTCTCCAGATACTTAAGGACAACCTGACTATGTCAAAAAATGGGATGAAACAACAAGCTGATCAACATCGTAGTGAAAGGTGTTTTGAAAAAGGGGATTGGGTATTTCTGAGGCTACAACCTTACAAGAAGATGTCTCTCAAGCTATTAAAGAAGGACAATAAACTAGCACCCAAGTATTATGGTCCTTATAAAGTGTTGCAGAATATTGGTAGTATGGCTTACAAATTGGAGCTCCCTTAATCTTCAAGAGTACATCCAGTTTTCCATGTTTCTTGTTTAAAGAAGGTAATAGGAGACAAGATCCCAATTCAAACAATCTTTCTAGAGATTGATGAAGAAGGAAAAGTCATTTTGGAACCTGAACAAATAGCTACAGAATTGGGTTATTACTGAGTACCTCATAAAGTGGAAGAACTTACCAGTTAAAGATTCGACATGGGAAGATGATTCCTTCATACAGAGGCATCCACAACTAATCAATCATTGAGGACAACACTTATATGAAGGGGAGGGGCATGTTAAGCCCTAAATATGGGCACATTTCCCCCTATATTGTGTTTCATTACATTAGTTTTGATGTCTGCTTTGGTCCATTAGTGGTAATTGTCATTAGTATGGTTATATTAGTTATGTCGGCTTGGGTCAGTTAGTTGGGATTGTACCCCATAGGCTCCTATATATAGGAAGGAGACATTTCATTTGGAGTATCTTGTCTTGTCTTGTCTTGTGTACTTATTACATTGTGTAAGAGGTTGCCCCCTCAAAGAGGCTTGCTATTGAACTATTTTCTTCAATCAAGTTGTGGAGTACTCTTTCTGATCTACTTATGATATTTTCATACTATTTTGGGAATTTGTTGCATAACATTCAAGCAATCAAATTTTGACAAAGGAGAGAAAAACATAACAACTACTTGAACCATGGGGCCAATGTTATTGCACCGAGTGTAAACAAGGTGCTTACAACCCAGTATGGGGGAGATCCTGTAATGAATGTCAAATGTCACATGTCACATGTAACGTTTTCAAAAGTAATAAAATGTAAAACGTAATAGTATGGGGGAGATCCTGTAACGGATGTCACATGTCACATGTAACGTTTTCAACAGTAATAAAATGTAAAAGGTAATAGTATGGGGGAGATCCTGTAACGGATGTCACATGTCACATGTCACATTTGTCACGTTTGTCACGTTATGTTACAACCCAGTATGGGGGAGATGTTGTAACATTTGTCACATTTGTCACGTTTGTCATGTTACGTTACAACCCAGTATGAGGGAGATGTTGTAACGTTTGTCACATTTTTCACGTTTGTCACGCTTTTCACGTTTGTCACGTTTGTCACGTTGCGTTTACATGTCGGCTCATAACTTATAAAAAATAAAAAGGAATTAAAAATTTCATGTTCGCTCATAACTTATCAAAAATAAAAAAAATAATTAAAAAACTAAAAGAGAGGGATCCAATTTCTTGAGGGGTAATTTTTTTCTTAATGTGTAAAAATTTAAGATAAAACAAAAAAAATTACACCTCAAGAAATCGGATCCCTCTCGGTGCTTGATAGATCTGTGTTTGAGATGGATTTACGCTGGTGATAACCAACATCTTCATAGTATACTTGTTTATCAATGTCCAAGTGGGTGATTAAGAGTAGGTTGTACCTAGATAAATATATGGTTAGTGTAAGAATTGAATTGTTGTAAATGAATGTTCAAGTTGATATATTAAATACTTCTACAATATTGTAACAATAAATCTATTTGTATTTTGATTAATGTTTATCCATGTGACTAAGAGTAGGTTGTACCTAGATAAATATATGGTTAGTGTAAGAGTTGAATTGTTATAAACGAATGTTCAAGTTGATATATTAAATAGTTCTGCAATATTGTAACAATAAATCTATTTGTGTTCTCATTAAGGTGAGAAAAATATATATTTGTTTTCAAATTTTGGAATATCAATATAATAATTTTATTATTTTTTTAAAAGAAAATATTCATAAAACTTATGATAGTATCAAGTGGGTGCACATAATGAAGAACATGGATACACTTCTCTACTAGAGCAATGAGGGGAGGCACAATCTTGGCCAGAAAAAAATCAAATAAAATGTTGTCTTGTCTTTAACATAGGGACCTTTATAATGTCTTGGTTTTCCATTGATGTCTTGTGACTTAGCAATCACATGTGTGTGTGACACCAAAATTAGATATAGTATGCTAAATGTTTTATTTCCTAGTTGGAATTGTTGAAATTACAGATGCAGTTTGTTGGAATTGCATAATTCGAGTGCTTAGGGTTATTCAAGGCTACTGAATCCATTTTTGTGATAAAAAATTCAATTTCAATAATGAAAATCATAATTTTTACAAATATTTTATCACTGGATTTCAACAAAAATGACTAGAAAAGTCCAAAATGTAGAAGGTATAACCAACTCAAAATTAGATTACAGTTTGTCGGATGAGACCTCTTTCCACATGTAGTTGTGTCTGCAAGCATTAAGACCTCACCCAGATATCTCACTTGTGGTGCATTGACTAACCTACTTGTATTTGATGGTGCATAGAGGGGAATTATGTGTAGCACGCTAAGGATCGTGCAAGTGGTTGGAATGTTGGTAAGAGGGCACATAACCCTAAATGGATAAATGAACCCTCCTGATCCTACCCATAGTATGCTCTGGTAGGAGAGAAACACATCAAAGCGTGAGATGGTGTTATAATCACAAAAATGATTGAATCTAGTTGGTTTAGTAGTCATGGTATTGTATTGAATGATGTGCAAAAGGATACTCTAGTAGCTGAGAGAGAAGAAGAATTGTTCACCCAAAGAATCACTTCACTATACATGGGAAGCATATTGTAGGAGAGGTTATAGAAGAGGTTTCTAGTGTTATAAGATTGGAAAAAATTATCAAAAGAACCATACAATTTACTTTACTATAACCATACGATATGTCGTATTTAGTTTGTTCACTCCATTTGCCCCCCAACCAATGGTTACACTCTTCATAGTTAATTGAAGAAATTTTCATATTATCAACCACTTCTCTCACTTCTATGAAGGGAAGTCATGAGCCTCACAATTACCAACATGTCTTTTCCTATTTTTTCAACATAGGCTAGTCAATTACAATATATTCTTTATACTCATCAGCAAGATCCTCATATTGTAATTCTCCTTATCTCTCATCAAATTTAGCGCAAGACATTATAATAGTTAGTTTGATAGTGGTTGTAACTTGGTTACCCTTTGAGCATCAATGAAGGGTTAGTATAAGAATGAAAAGAGAGTCATCAATGTTCTTTCCTTAGTAGCTCCCCTATGCTTGACATCAACTTCTTTATCACATCAAGGGGAGTGATGTGTTCTAGTATTTGCATCATTCCTGGTTGTGATTGAAGACTATTAGAATTTAAAATTGTTTAGTTCCCTCCCAACACCTTCATCATTATTTAATCCTCCTACCCCCGTGGGTTATCCTACATCATATGAAATTCACCACCTTTGGTCTTCATTCCCATCACATCAAGATACCATGCACATCTACTCTAGTCAAGATTGAAGCCAACTTTGATATTTCCACAATTATTCATAGAGATGACCCTTCGATCTCATATCATTGTAATTTACATAGAAATAATTTCATGAGCATAGGGATTACTATCTCATTTGTATAAAATCGTTCTCTATATCATACCTATGAGTTTGTTCTTTCAAATGTCATCATCATCATGGTCTCATAGGTTATTTGTTATTCTCGACATTTACTCTCTCACTATCACAATTATGTAATATCAACTTTAGGGAAATAAACAATGATGTATTTCAGCTATGCAAGTCCCTCCTAACCTCATAAATCAAGGGGAATCTATTATCACCAAAATTTCACACAATTGAGACATTTCAACATTCATTACAGAAATACATCATTGACATATAGAGTGCATCTCACAAAGCTTCATTTTAATCAAACTTCAACATGTAGAATGGCATTTTTTGGCACATCCAAAATTTTGTTGATTTATGTGGATTCATAAAAAAGGATTTCATGTGACATCACATGGAAACTCCTTCAAATATCATGCAGCTATGCATACATACATACCCAAAAATTCTATGGTGCATCCAAATCCTTGAGCCCAAACTACATTTGCGTGCTAAAGACGTTCGAATTGGCTTCTAAGAGGTATTTGCACATTTAATAGCCCCATCTTTGTACCTAGAAAACACTTCATGGAGAAGAGCATTCATATCTTGAAACAATTCTTAGAAGTCCTCGAAATTGGCTATAAAATAAAGCCATGGGCTTGCATTCCATAAGAAAAATTTATATCAAGATTAAGCTACAATAATTTGCTTGGAAAACACCTTTTCCATCCACATTATTACCATCCATTCACATTTCAAGCTCCCTTTACATATTCTTGAAGAAGAAATGATTTTGCTCCATCATTCCAAGTTAGTTAGAGATAAATTAGGGAGAACTCAAAGAAGCCCTCCAAAGGGAGTATTGAATGCCCTTTAGAAGGTTTATTCCTCAAGGTTATACTATTTTATTCAAATACTTTACACTAGACAATATTCATTTGGTTGAAGCACATATCTTTGATTTGTTTCCATATCATTTTGGAAATTTTAATGTTAGAAGTATCTCTTTTATTTCTTGTTATTTATTTTATAGCTTTAATGCCATAGTATTTGTCATACTAACCCACTCATGTACTAACCGTCTCATAAATAAAGTGAAAATGTATGATATAGAAACGAAGATGACATTATTAAGATTTCACAATTCAAAAGAGTTAACTTTTAATGATATGTTAAAGCATTTTATGTGGAAGATACTTTTAAGGATGGGAGAGGAAGTGTTGCATCCTCTATATTTTTTGAAATCCAATCCTTTGTATTTATGCCCTTGTTCAAATTGATAATTATAATTATGATTGCATGGATTTGCGAGTTAAGAGAAAAAAAGGTTCATGTATAGCATTCCATGAGCAAAAGCATGATCCCTATTATTTCCTTGACCAATTTAATGGGTGAGTAATCAATCAAAGGAAGGAATTGTAGTGCCTTATTTTTGTGTTACCTTGCAGACTTGATATATTTGTGACCTATTATTATTTGAGGGCATTCAGTGATGAATGACCCGGTTGTGCATATGTATTTGTCATAGACTATGTGGTGTTATTTTGAGGACATTCGATTTTGAATGCTCCTGATAGATATATGTGTGGTATACATGTGTGCTGTTGTTTATTAAATTTCAATGGCGAGACTATATTTTTCAGTTAAATATTAAATTTTATGTTATTGATGACTATGGATATGATGTGAATTTAGCGATTTTTGTTCTATATGACTCATGTGTTAAGAATTCATGCGTTATGATGTGATAACATAGTTAGTCAAATCTTTACATGTGTTGATTATAATTTCTATGGGGAAGTGATATTGTTATGGTTCACATATAAATTTTTTTTGAATGGTTACTTCATACATGGATCATGTACTCTAATGCATTGTTGAGTATGACTCGTAGAGTAGGTACAAGTGCTAGCTGGCATGTTGTGTCGTTGCCCCGAATGAGCCATAATTGAATACAGGTGTTGGCAACCTGATGTGTATGAATGTAATTAATCAAATCCAGGTAAAAGGATCTTACGTACATGTGTATATGGACTCGGAATGAGTCATTACATTGACAGGTGACATCAATTTATAGTTTTTATTACATCTAATTTATGTGAATTTAATGCATAGCATTGATGTGCAGGTATTGGCAGTGGTTTGCCAATCGACCCACATCAGGAGACGAGGCTGATGATGACACCAGTTAAGTCTAGCCAATGTCGGCGCGATGAGTTGTCATGAGTGAGAGAGGCTCCAACTCATCAGGTGTGTGTTGTTGTGAGGGTAGGCCGTTGTATGGTCACTCACGAGGTATATAAATAAATGGGGGGCGTGCAATGAGGGCTCGACCTTATTCTTTAGGAACCACTAAACCTTGTCAGGGTAGACGGGTTGAGTTAACGATGTTTCAACCATCGTAGTGTATCCCCACCTGAAAGATCATCGAAGGACATGTGATAAGCATAAATCCTTGATGTCTCTGGTAGCAAAGGAAATGCAATGGTTAAATTAATAAAGAATAAATGGGATGAAAAATAATAAAATAAAATAAATAAAGACAATGATTAAGCTTAAATTAATTAACTTAACTTAAATTAAATGATGATAATAATAAATGAATCATAAAATAATAATTAGGATTAAATACTAATATGCTAAACAATTAAAAGAAATACTAATTTGAGAAAAGTAAAATATAATAGAAAGAACAAAACAAAAGAAAGAGGAAAAAGAATAAAAGTTCAAATTAGAAATCTTTCAAAAAAAAAAGAAAAAGGAAAAAGAATAAAAGTTCAAATTAAGGAAAAGAAGAAAAGAAAGAAACATAAAGCAATAAAAAATAAGAAAGAAAGAAAGAAAAAGCAGAATGAAAAATAATAAAAAGGGAAGGACGCACAATTTGTGGGGGGTTGGTTCTTTTGGGGAATGGGGAGAAATTTTGAGGATTTTTATGAGAAAAGTGTCTGAGAAGGTGTGGTTCACTACAAAGGTTGAAGTGGGATCTTCATGGGCATGATGCCGACTTCGTAGTTCATTGGCTAGCAGAGAGTGTCGGCAGCCCCGTCGTACTTGGGGTCTGAGGAGAAGCAGAGTATGCTTGGATATGGTTGGGAGGAAACCGGTGGGTCTTGTGAGATTGGCAATCAAGCACTGAGAACGGAAAGGAGCATCCTCAACTTCGGCTACAAATCTGTCCCAACTCATCAAATCTCAAGTGCACATCAGGTAATCCTATAGCTTTTGATCATTGAATAATTAGTTTGAATGGAAAAATAAGTCAATCCAGCAATCGATACAAATTATAGATAATGCTTTCCTGTATAGACTTCAGAACTAATTTATTTATGATGTTCATGAGGAAATTTCTATTAGCTGTGTAATAATAAGTGTTGCTTATGCTATCGCAGTCATGCCGGATCTGTAAGACAATCTGGTCTAGGATGTTGTTGTCATATTTTCTGTGATGCCCTCCGCATTTACTTTAAAGATACTTCCTCCTGGTTTCCTAATCCGTCCAGTATAGGGGAGTAGTGCGCAGCTCTGCTGCATTAGCAAGTTATGATTATATATACATCATTTATCAATCTTTTGCATTCCCCATTCTAGTGGTTGCAGCCCTGCCAAATTCCATAATTTTAATTGTTAGGTGACACCCAATAAAGAAAGCGTAGCGCCCAACCTGCTGAAGGTAACCAGAGATTCAATCACAATTAATTTAAAAAAATTGATACAGAGTTGCATTCTGTCTTAGCTCAGAAGGTTTATAATTGTTAATTATGCCGATAGGCGTTTTCTTTTAACTTTTGGGGGTGGAGGTTGGTTGGGTGATTTTTTTTTTGTTTAAATAATGAATCGCTAGACTTGGAAGATGCTCGAATATGCTTCGTATGATGCACAAATCAAGCATCCAGATTTAGTGAATTAACTCGCAGACATGTTTAATTCCAAAGGTCAGTAATGATTTTAAAAAAAAATTAAGTTATTACAAGTATCCTCACGCTTCTTCTGTTATTAAAAAAAATAGGATTAGCAATAATCAGCGGTTTCATTTGTTAATTGAATGGGAGAACGAAAAGTTGAGCCTGTGGGAGAACCAAAGGTTCGTCCTGCCACGGGGAAGAACTCATGCACATTTTTAATTTCAATAGCCCGTAATGATTTTAAAAAAAAAAAAGGATTATTAAGATGACTAGAAGTTTCAAATAAATGTTAACACTACACGGATTCAAATAAATGTTAACACTACACGGATGGCTGGCAGTTTCAAATAATGTTGCCAGATAGAGCTTGGCCGTTTCAAATACCACTCAATTCTCGTCACCGCTTTGAAATAATGTTGCCAGGTAGAGCTTGGCCGTTTCAAATATCACTCAATTCTCGTCACCGCTTATAACCACTAAATTATTGTAACGACAACATAGTGTGGCTAGAAGGAAGGAATGAAACGGTTAGGGAATGATGATTCGAGTAACCAGTATGTCATCATACATATATTCTATAACCTCTTTGTCTATCTACACCAAATTATATGTATTCTTCCAGTGCCGAATCTTCCATAGCTGCCCCCAACATATGTTGTTTGCCATCAAAATTACAATGCAAACAAAAATTTTCCCCAGAGCGAGTCGGCTTACCATAGAACGGAAGGCCGCCCTACACACCTGCAGCCTACCGGAGGGTACCTTTTGTAACTTTCATGGACAAATGCACTTTCATTCACAGTCTTTCATGGTGACACGAATTTTTCTTTCTTTCGTTGTATCACAATGTCTTTTTTTAAACTTTCTGTGGCGATCTTGACTCTTCCGGTGCATAAGTAAGTGTTCGCTGTCCCAATCAAGCAAGCCAACCCTTGAGACAAGCTTGGATGGATACGGTTTCCCAATCGATTATAGTTCCATAATCACCTGCATGTGTCACTTAAGATCAGAATCGTGTGCCTACCGAAGAGAAAACGTAATACTTCGAGCGTAGGATGTGTGCGAACTTACTTAATGAATGGGGCTGGTATTGATTGAATGCGGGTGGCTGCTTGCAAGGTTTCTGTCGAATCCGGCGACCAGGTCCTCTAGATGGATGGAGATTTATAGGTATGGCGTGCTCTTATAAGTATATCTATCTAAGTCGTTTAATCATGCCATTTCATATCGTTTCATTCCAAGAAGGATTTTTGTGGTTTCCCTTGTCGAGTAGAGCGATCTGTTGGATGTGGACTAGAGTGCTATGATTAGGGGTAGCTTACCGACCTTCCTTTCTCTCGCCAGCCAGCAGGGTAAAGGTATCTCCTTTCCAAACGAACAGCAACCACAATGTCTTTTTTTAAACTTTATGTGGCGATCTTTACACATATGGAGCAGCAAATATCTATTTCTTTCAAACTCCTAACTCTTGGAACCACGAGTGTCTATGAATGCTCAGGAACTAGGATTTGTTCTTCTGCAAGATTTGAAGCACCATTACGTTGATATTTATTTGAACCAAACACAAAAGGATTAATTTACATAGAACTATTTCTTCAATACTGTCTTCTTGCACAGGTTTAGATACACTCCACATAAATTAAAAATCACCTTTGCTTAAAAGTCTTCAATACTTTATTCTTGCACTGGTTTCTTCAATACTGTCTTCTTGCACCGGCTTTTAAACTTTATGTGTCGATCTTAGAAATCAAGGATTAATTAATTAATATATCTTGGTGTCACTGGTCTTTTTTCAATGTCACTTTCTGTAGCGATTTTAAAAATCAAAGATTAATTAATTAATATGTCTTGCTGTCACTAGTCTTTTCTTGCACCGATTTTTTAATTTTTTGTGACAATCTTAAAAATCAAGGATGAAAATTTACATATAACGATTTCTTCAATATTATCTTTTTGCACCGGTTTAGATACATTGCATATAAATTAAATATCACCGGTTTAAATGATTTAGTCAATCTCAAAATTATTTTACTTTGCACATAATAAAAGACTTCTTATTAAGATTTTTTAATATTGAAAACATTCTGGACGGATGTAAGCTCTCTTCTTAAGAGTTTGGATACTTGGTTGAAGTTTTCTTTTTCTGCCGTGTCAGCAAATATTCATTGGTTTAAACTCTTGGCTGTAGAACATAAGTGTTTATGCATGTTCATAATTTAGGATTAGGGAGACACAAAATGATTAATTTACACATAATTATTTCTTCAATACGCACTATTCTACCCACTGTTCTTACACGAGTTTGAATACATTGTATATAAATTAAAAATCAACATTGCCTTAATATTTTAAAAGATTTCTTAAATTAAAAGTTACAGTTTTTAATATCCAAAATGATTTGTAGTCTATTCCTGCAATATCAAAATGATTTGTGTTGGATTCTTGCAATTTGCAAAAACCATTATGGAACAATGTAACTGAACATTTTGATAAACCCTTTGTTTTAGGTAATAATTACTCTCCTAACAAAGTTAAATAAATAAGCTAATAATTGCAAAAACATTATGGAACAATGTAACCGAACATTTTGATAAACCCTTTGTTTTATATAATAATTACTCACCTAACAAAGTTAAATAAATAAGCTAATAATTTAACTCAGTATTAGTTACCAAATATTCAAAATAATATAAACAAAGAAAAAATTGAGGTTTGTATATTTGGAATTGTATTATAAAAGTTTGAGGTTTACAATTTTGAAATTGTGTTTCTTTTTAAATCTCAAAATAATATTATTTTTTTATTTTTTTTAAGAGTTTTTAATTAACTTATATTAATAATTATTTAATTAAGTGTAAACCCAACTTTTTTATTTCTTTTTATGGTATATTTTTACTAACAATAATGAAGAAAATAAATACTTTCAACAATCAATCAAATTATTTTTTCCAACATTAAATTAATTTTTTTATTTTTTAAAAGAAAAATTAACTGAAATTATAATAATATAAAATGATTGAGCAACATTTTCTATATAAACCTAGAATCAATCTCTTCATTAATTGAAAAACTAAAACTAAAAAACTTCATTGTTGAGGATTTTATAATTCTAATATTTTAATTTCTAAAGTCAAAATTCAAATGAATATAAATCTATGCTATGTTAATATTATTTAATAAATTTACTAAAATGATTGTATTATTGGATTGCATTTGTTTATATATTTATCTCAGATACACATTTTTCCAAATAGAAATTGTAGTTAGCATGTTGCAATGCTTGGTTGATGCTTGGTTGAAATAAATAAAGATAACAACTAAATTAAAATGAGAGTTCTTCATTAATTACCAATTTGTTTGACCACCTAGCTCCGGGAGCATTCAATTTTCTCACTGCAACGGAGAATCTAATCACATCTAGATTATGGAATAGAAAGATTATATAGTGTAGTTTGTTGAAACACATCACAAGGTATCATTTTCTTCGAAGTGTAGTGCAGTTGGGGGCGAAAGTGGAAGCTGAGAAAAATGAAGCAAGAATGTTAAAATGGAAATTTGTTTAAAGAAACTCTCGGATAGAAACGTTTAATCCATCTAACTTCTAAAAATTGTTAATAATTTAACTCATAAAATAACATTAATATAAATATTATAAATCATATAAATAAAATTATATAAATAATATAAATAATATAAATATAACTTTTTAAACCTTATAAAATAAAATTATGTAAATAGTTATTGTTTATAAAAAATAATTATATAAATAAGAAATAAAATAACAAGACGTAATCATTATAAGGTTATTTAATTAAAATTATGTATTTTTTTAAAATTCATATTAATCTAAATTATAGTAAAAGTAATTCAAATTTACATGGAATATTTAATATAACATTTAAATTATACTAAAAACTTCATAATGTCACATTTTAATATGGTTTATATTTATAAAAGTATATGAATTTTGAATGATTTAGTTTGAAAATATTAAAAATGAATTTTGATTTTTAATACAAAATTTGTACTCTAATATGATATAGAAAAAAAATTGTATATAAATTTATAAAACAAATTTTGTTAATATTGTAAGAAAAAATTACAATATATAAATTTAAATTCAAGTAATTCAAATTTGCATTGCAACATTAGTATAACATGTAAATTATAAAAGTATACAATGTTACCTTTTACTATGGATTATATTTACTGCTAAAGTATTTGAATTGATGTAATTTGAAAGTATTAAAAGATAATTTATATTTAATTCAAAGATAATATTTAAACATGGTTTAGAAAATAATACAGTATATACATTCATAAATAATAATTGTAAGTGGCCAAACTACTTTCCATAAGTATGTTTGGCAAAATATACCATATATTAATGATCAACCAAAATCAACCATGATCATCCAAAGTCAACCATGATCAACCAAAGCAAACCACGGTCAACCAAAGCCAACCATGATCATCCAAATTCAACCATAATCAATTAAAGTAAACTATGATCAACGAAAGTCAACTATGGTAAACCAAAGTTAACCATAGTCAATTGTGGTTGAAAACAAAGTCAACAATGCTCAACCAAAGTCATCCATAGTTAGTCGTGGTCTACCAAAGTTAACCATGGTAAACGAAAGTCAACCATGGTCAACCAAATTTCAACCAAACTCAAGCATAGTAAATCGAAGTCAACCATAGTCAGCCATGGCTAACCAAAGTCAACCAAATCCAACCATGGTAAACCATAACTATAGTTGACTTTAACCATGGTCAAATTTGGTAGACTTTAGTTGACCATGGTTGACTTTGGTTGACCATTTGACTTTGGTTGAACATGGTTGACTTTGATTGAGCATGGTTGACTTTGGGTGACCATGGTTGACATTGGCTGATTATGGTTGACTTTGGTTGACCATGGCTGATTTTTGTTGACCATGGCTAACTATGGTTGATAATTGTTCACTATGCTTCATCATGGTTGACCACAACCAAAGTCAACCATGGTCAACCAAAAGTCTACCAAATTCAACCATGGTTGTCCGAAGCCAACCATACCTAGCCAAAGTCAACCAAAGTAAACGATAGTCAACCATAGTGTTCCAAAGTTATCTATGGCCAACCAAAATTCAACCAAAGTCAAACATGGTCCACCAAAGTTAACAAAGGGTAAACTAAACTAAACCAAGGTTAACCAAAGTCAACAATGGTCCACCATAGTTAACCATGGTCGACCATACTCAACCAAATTCATCCATTTGTCAACCAAAGTCAGCCATAGGTAATCATTGTCAACCATGGTTAGCCAAAGTCAACCATGGCCAACCAAAGTCAACCAAACTAAACCATTGTCAATGAACGTCAACCATTGTGAGCCATGGTTAATGAAAGTCAACCATGGTTAACAAAGGTTAACAATAATCAAACAAAGTCAACCATAGTCACCATCATCAACCAATGTCAACCACACTCAACCAAAAGTCAACCAAAGTAAACCATAGTCAACCAAATCTAACCATTGTTTACCATAGTCAACCATGGTCAACCAATGGAAACCATGGTCAATCAAAGTTAACCATAGTGAAACAAAGTCAACCATAATCAACCATATTCGACCAAATTCAACAATATTCAACCATGGTCAACCATAACTATAATTGAATTTGGTAGACTTTAGTTGGCCATGGTTGCTTTTAGTTTTCTATGGTTGACTTAAGTTGACCATGGTTGACTTTGGTTGACCATGGTTGACTTTGGTTAAGTATGTTGACTTTGGTTGACCATTGTTGACTATGGTTAACTTTGGTTTACCATGGTCAACTTATGCTGACTTTGGTTGATCATGGTTGACTTTACCTGATCATGGTTTAACTTGGATGATCATGGTTTTCTTTGGTTGACCATGGTTAACAAAGGTTGACAAGAGTCAAACAAAGTCAACCATATTCAACCACAGTCAACCATCATCAACCAAAGTCAACCACGATCAACCAAAGTAAACCATGGTCAACCAAATCCAACCATAGTCTACCATAGTCAACCATGGTCAACCAATGTCAACCAAAGTCGACCATGGTCAATCAAAGTTAACAATAGTCAAACAAAGTCAACTATTATCAACCATATTCGACCAAATTCAACAATATTCAACCATGGTCAACCATAACTATATTTGACTTTAACCATGGTTGACTTTGGTACACTTTAGTTTACCATGGTTGACTTTGGTTGGCCATTTGACTTTAGTTGACTGAAGTTGATGATGGTTGACTTTGGTTGACTAGGGATGACTATGGTTGACATTACTTGACCATAGTTGACTTTGGTTGATTATGGTTGACTTTGGCTGACCATGGGTGACTTTTGTTGACTATGGTTGACTATTATTGACTATCATTTACTATGGTTAACCATTATTCACTATGGTTCTTCATGACCACAACCAAATTCAACCACTATGAACCAAAAGTCTACCAAAGTCAACCATGGTTAGCCAAAGTCAACGATAGTCAACCATGGTCTTCCAAAGTCAATGATGGCCAACCATAGTCAGCCATGGTCTTCCAAAGTCAAGCTCGGCCAACCAGAAATTAACCATGGTCAACAAATAGTTAGGCATTAGTCAACCAATGGCCAACCAATTGCCAACCATTGGTCAAGCAATAGTCAATCATGGTGAAGCAATAGTCAACCAATGGTATACTAATGTCAACCATAGTCATCCATGGTGAACTAATGTCAACCATAGTCAACTAATGCTTTACCATGGTTGACCATTGGTTGAAATTATTTTACCAATGGTGGACCATTGGTTAACCATTGGACAACCATGGTCAACCATTGGTGGACCATGGTTGACCAAATTGGATGACCAATGGTCAACCAATAGTTGACCATGGTTGACTATTGATTGACCATTGATTATTATTATTCTATTGGTTAACCATAGTCAAGCATGGTTATCAATCATTCACCATAGTCAACCATGAATAACCATAGTCAACAATAGTCAGCCATAATAAACCATTTTCAACCCTGAATAACCATGGTTAACCATAGTCAACTATATTCAACTAAGGTCATTCATAGTTGGTTAATAATAGTAAAAAATATTCAACCAAAAGGTTTACAATAGTCAGTCATAGGGTCAACCATAGTCAAGCATGGTCATCCATCATTCACCATAGGCAACCATGAATAACCATAGTCAACAATGGTCGGCCATAATAAACCATGTTCAACCCTGAATAACCATGGTTAACCATGGATTGAAGTCAACCACGGTTTAAAGTCAACAATGGATTGAAGTCAATAATATTAATATTAATTACGGGATGAATTCAACCATGGTACAAAATCTACTTTCGATTGAACTCAACAATGGATTGAAGTCAACCTTGTATTTAATTCAACCATGGATTAAAGTCCACTTTGACTTGAAGCAACTCTAGGATTGAAGTGAACCTTTAGACAAACTTGGATTGAAGTCAAGCTTGAAGTGAGGGTTGTATTGAATTTACCCATGAATTGAAGTTACCCAACCATAAATAACCATGGTTAGCCAACTAAATTAAATAATTAATTAATTAATTTTATTTAATTAATTAATGTTGTAAATTAATTAATTAATTAATTTAATTTAATTTTTAATATGTTTTAATATTTTTATTTAATTTAAATTAATTGAGTTTATTTTAATTAATTTAATTTAATTTCTAATATATTTTAATATTTTTAATTTAATTTAATTTATTTTAATTTAATTAAGTAATTTAATTTAACTTAATTTAATTTAAATTAATTTAAATTTAATTTTTGATATGTTTTAATATTTTTATTTAATTTAATTTTTAATATGTTTTAATATTTATATTTATATTTAATTTAAATTAATTTAATTTTTATTTAATTTAATTTAAATTTTAATATGTTTTAATATTTTTATTTAATTTGTTTTAACTTAATATGTAATTCTTTTGATTTTTATTTCCAAATAACATTTTTATTAATTTTTTATTTAATTTATTTTACTTTTTATTTATTTAATTTTTTTAACTTATATTTATTTATTATTATTTTTTTACTTCTTTATTTCACTTTATTTTTTTATTTTGTTTTTTTATTTTGCTTTTATTTTTTATTTTTTTTTAATTTCCTTAATTTTAATTTATTTATTTTAATTTTATTTTGTTTCCACTTGTTTAGTTTTGTATTTTTTATTCTATTTTAATTCTTTATTTGACTCTATTTATTTCCACTTTTTCTTTTAAATTCTTCATTTGACTTTATTTTATTTTTTTACTTTATTTAATTTACTTTCCTTTTATTTATTTCATTTACTTCACTTTATTTTCCATTACCATTTTTACTTATATTCGCTCATTTTACTTATATTTATTTATTTCAATTTATTTTTCATTTATTTATCCATTTATTTAATTTCAACTTTTTTATACTTTTATTTATCTATCTATTTTATTAAATATTATTAGTTAATAAATTAATATATATTGATGAGGAATAATAAATATTAATACTAAATATTAATCATAACTATTAAAATTAACATTTTTATTTGCTATTTTTTATTTAATTATAATTTATTCATTCATTTATTATTTATTTTATTAAATAATTATTATAAAAACAATATTTATTATAAATATGAATAAGTAAGGTTAAATAATAATATTATTATTAAATCAAACATATCACTCATCATAATTTAATTAATTAAATTAAATTTAATATAATTATTCTAATTTAATTTAATTAATAATTAATTTAATTTAATTAATTTAACTTAATTTAATTTAATCTAATTTAAATACTTTAATTTAATTTAATTTAATTTAATTTTAATTTAATTTTAATTTAATTTTTAATATGGTTTAATATGTTTTATTTAATTTATTTTTTAATATGTTTTAATTATTTAATATAATTTAATTTAATTTAATTTTATAAATTAAATTAAATTTATTTTATTTTATTTAGAAAGATTAAATTAAATTAAATTAAATTAAATTAAGTTAAGTTAAGTTAAGTTAAGTTAAATAATTAAAACATATTAAAAATTAAATTAAATAAAACATATTAAACAATATTAAAAATTAAATCAAATTAATATGGTTTAATATGTTTTATTTAATTTAATTTTTAATATGTTTTAATTATTTAATTTAATTTAATTTAATTTTTAAATTTAATTTTTTAAATTATATTAAATTTATTTGATTTTGTTTAATTTTATTTAATAAAATAAAATTAAGTTAAGTTAAGTTAAGTTAAATTAAATTAAATCTTTAAAACATATTAAAAATTAAATTAAATAAAACATATTAAACCATATTAAAAATTAAATTAAATTAAGTTAAATTAAATTAAAGTAAAGTAATTAAATTAAATTAAATTAAATTAAGTTAAGTTAAATTAAATTAAATTATTTATTTTATTTTATTTAATATTTAATATGTTTTAATACTTTTTATTTACTTTTTTTAACTCAATGTATTTATTTTTATTTTTATTTTGAATAATTATTATTATTATTTTAATTTAGTTATTTTTGGGGTGGGTTGATTGGCCACTAGCAACAACCACATTTTTTAATGTGGTTGATATTCTCCGATCGGCCTATATCAACCAGTTTTTAAATGTGTGGCCATGGTTGATATAAGCTGATAGGCTAATATCAACCACATTAAAAAATGTGGTTCTTATTTATTATTTTTGTTAAATATTATTTTATTTATTTATTATTTTCTTAATAATAATAATAATAATAATAATAATAATAGTAATAATAATAATATATTATTATTATTAAAACATATGCCACATTGCGATGTATTGTTTAAATTATAATAACAATAATTATTATTATTTTAATAGATATCATTATAATAATAATATTAATAATAATTATACTATTAACCTTTGTAATAATAATAATATTTTTTTATAATAAATAATTTAATAAATAATAATTAAAAGTGATAAATTATTCCCGAGAGGCCGATCGTCAACTAGCAAGCCATATTAATATTAATAATATGGCTTATATAGGTCGATCGGCGTATATCAACTACATTTAAACAATAGATATATGCCCATCGACGTATATAAACCATATTATTAATATTAATATGGCCTGCTAGTTGATCACTCAAACAAACATATATTAGGTGTTAAACTTTTAAGAATTGTTGTTGGGCTGGCCGGACTCTAGTTTTCATAGACTGTACTGGGCAGGACATTGAATGGTAATGCCCAGCATTTTCACCCAACTTGGTAGTTTTTGTTAAAAGGAATTTAGGTATTCGATTAAATCATTTCTACACAGGCTGGTGTATATCCTTAAAATTAAATAAGCTTTATGTCATTACGTGTCTTAATGCCATTCATATGAGAGAAGCTCGCATGTTTGCCTGATTTGTAATTGCTTATATGTTCAAGTTTATATATATATATATATATATAAATATATATAACCCAGGCTTCTGTAATTTTTTTTATATCCAAGTTTGTGCAGAAAAGTAATTTGAGAAAAAAGAAATAATGTAATTATATTTTTGGAAATGTAATTCCTCTATGTATTTACGTTTTGCAGGAAGCAGTATATATAAAACCCAGGCTTCTGTAATTTCTTTTTTATATCCAAGTTTGTGCATTTTTATATCCAAGTTTGTGCAGAAAAATAGTTTGAGAAAGAAAGAAATAATGTAATTATATTTTATGAAATGTAATTCCTCCATGTATTTACGTTTTGCAGGAAGTAGTATATATAAAACCCAGGCTTCTGTAATTGCTTTTTATATCCAAGTTTGTGCAGAAAAGTAGTTGAGAGAGAAAATAATGTAATTATATTTTGGGAATGTAATTCCTCTATGTATTTACGTGTTGCATGAAGTAGCTTGAGTAATGGAATAATATAACTATATTTTGGAAATGCAATTCCTCTATATATCTACGTTTTGCGTAGTTCGAGTAATGGAATATTATAATTATATTTTTGGAAATGTAATTCCTTTATTTATTTATGTTTTTGTATTTATGTTTTTGCAAAACATAGTTTGAGTAAATGGAATAATGTAATTATATTATTTGAAAATATAATTACTTTATGTAATTATGTCTTTGCATAACTTAGTTTGAGTAAATTGAATAATAAAATTAGATTAGTTGGAAATGTAAATGTTTTATCAATTTATGTTTTTGAAAGTAGTTTGAGCAAATGGAAAGATGTAATTATCTTATTTGGAAAAGAAGTAATCATCTTGATTGGTTAGACAATTTATATTTAGATAATAGTTAAGTATTACTTAGTAATACTTAGACCAAGTAATAGTTGACACTTTCACCATTAAATTTGGGTGAATAACTATTTTATTTCATAATTAATTAGTCAATGAAATTTTTGCTTATTTGTAGTATTTATGTGTTAGTATTTAGAACATTTACGACATGATTCCAAATTGGAATAGTTGGTGGTTAGGTATTAGTTTTGGGTAAATATCTATTTTATTTCATAATTAATTAATGCAACTTTGGGCTATTTGTAAGATATCCAAATTGGAATAATTGGTTCTTGAATGATTATAAAATAAAATATATTAAATTTAATGTATTTTTAAGTTGACAATAAAAAAAATTTGAAGAGATTTGATCCCTATCTGCATTTGATAGAGCCAAAGTTAAGATAGATTTATGCTAGTGTAGGTAGAAGTGCTATTCGCATCATTTCCTCATTTATATCTACATATACCTCAACAAAAATTTCATAAAACTACCACCAATCATAAGAGAGTTAATCTAAATAATTACTTCTGAGAATCAAGAACTACTCTTTGGCCATATCTAGGTCCCGAACTACTCTTTGGCCATATCTAGGTCCCTGGAGAGAGAGCCCTAGATATTAACATATTTTCAGTTACCTGCTTATTAGGTTAGATAGATAACCTAGAGCATAAAAATTATTTCTCAAAGATGGTCACAAGAAGTCGCACGCTCACATTATTAAAAATCCAAAATTCAAAAGAGTTAACTTTTAATTCTAAGTTAGAGCATTTAATTTGAAAGAAACAAAGGATGAGAGAGAATATTAAAAAGGTAAGTTATGTTATTGCTTGCAAGTTGGGGCCTCTAATCCGAAGCTTTACGTGGTATATTGGAGCTAGGTGATTGCAAACAATGTGCATCAGTGTCGTCCATTTTTATGAAAATAAATGTACATGCAATTTTTGTAAGTCTTACATTATAGTTATTAGAAGCTAACATTATAGTTATGTTTCAATCAACTTTAATATCGTCTTAATATTATTTAGATAGTTTTCATTGCATCAACATGGATTTTAGTTTATATGGCCGACTTCATTGCAGGTGTATTGATAATTTGGTGCAGTATTTCAGAAGGGTTAATTTCTCTCATATCTATAGAGAACAGAATGAGAAGGTTGATGGTTTTTCAAAAGATGGACTTATGGAAAATTTAGGCTAATGCAAAATTACTTTAAATAGTTAAGATCAGCAGGAAATAAATAGGAATACTTTGGATTTTCTAATGTAAAGTTCTTTTCAATTAGCTCCTGGAATGTAATATTTTTTGAGTCATTTGTAAATGCAGCAAGGGATCTAATAGTGCTGGAACAGTACCAGAACTTTATTTTCATTTTTGCAAGCTTCATAGCTAAAAACATATAAAGCTGTTATCTTTCATATAGTGTTAGGGCAGCACCTGAGGAATGTATTCGAATTCTCTATGAATTAAAGAATATGATTTTTTTTTCTGGAAAAAAAAATAACCGACTCATTCTTAATTTTAAGTGAGATAAAAGGATATTCAAAGTAAATGAATATCAAATTTATTTTAATATAAAAGTTATTAATCTTCAACAAGCTTTTGCATGTGATAACTTTTTTTAAGTTGCTACAATATACATTCTACGCATTATGTTTGCATAAATAATGTGGCCTTTAAACATAGATGAGTATAAAAATTCAAAAATAATTTGGATTTTTTTCATACTTTATTTGTAGGAAGATTATTATTTCATTATAATGCATCGTTAAGTTGTATGTTATTTTCCACTTACATAGATAAGTATAAAACTTCAAAAATAATTTGCATTTTTTTCATACTTTATTTGTAGGAAGATTATTACTTCATTATAATGCATCGTTAAGTGATATGTTTTTTATCTTGTTTTCTTCTCCACATTTCAAGAATCAATTTTAGTGTAGTTATTTTGAGTGATAAGTTGTATATTATTTTGTATTTTGTTTTCTTCCTTCACATTTCAAGAATCAATGTTAATGTAGTTATTTGGAAGGATAGGTCTAGAATATCTATAACTTTATGTCCTTTATACTTTAAATCCAAAACTTCAATTAGCTAATCTCATTTTCTTAATAAATACATACTAAAAATTTCAACAACGCCTTCCGTAAATGATCATCAAATTATTCATAACTCATCACTATAATAAATATTAAATATTGCATTTGACACTATTAAAACTGATCTATTTTGAACAATATTAATTTTATTATAATTATTTAGATTTAATAAAATGTTTTAAGAAAATTATATCAAAATATATATTATCCATGTTTATAATTTAAAATAATAATAAAATATAAATTTATTTAATTTTAAACATATTAAATATTTACATATTAACAAATTAACATACATATATTTATATTAATTTTATTTTATTAATAATATTTAAAAATTTTATATATTAAATTTTTAATCAAATATGATTAACTTCTAGTGAGACCAATTTTGATTTATACACATATACATTAATATAGATACATACTAACATAATTTTTCTTTATTTTTTTAAATATATTTATAATTATCTTCAATATTTATGTATATAATATAAGTTCATGATCAATTCTTATATATAAATATTAATTTATTTCCATTTTAATTTCATTTTTTTTAAATTAAAATATTTTAAGAACCTCTAAATATACATATTAAGTTAATCCCTCCACTAACTTTTGAAAACCACTAAATTATCCAGTGCTCAACACTTCACTATGCATGGGGTTTGGAATGTATAAATCCTTTGAAGGTAGCAAAATCTATCCAATGCTCAACTATTCACATTTTATGGGAATGAAAATATATAATAGTGTTTGGAAGACATCAAAGTTAGCAAATCCTCAATCATGAACGAAAGGTAAACAAATAGAGCATACAAACAAACAAAAAAGGTAAACAATATATAAGGATAAAATGATCTGTTCTATATGAGGTATAGTAATGATAGGAAATAATTATAAGTAGGATCCATTAAGAATTTGAAGAAAAAACACCGAAAAAAGAGGGTGTGTATGGTCCCTTAGAGAGACAAATCAACCAACAAAAATCCAAATGAAGACCATGAGATTATATAATCTATTAGTTAATGGGATATGACTAGAAAGGGTTAAAAATATCAATTATTGTGTGAATAACACAACAAACAACTGAAATTCAACAATATGGATGGCGTATGAGTTTAGGAAAAGAGGAAAAATGCCCTCTGAAAGTCTCTTTATCAAATAGACTGATAATCCTTTCATATCATCTATAACAAACCCCTCAATTATCACAACAGCTCTCAAATGGACACCATCAATATCTAGTATTGGATCGCATTCGATCATAGAGGATAAGTAGTTTTTAGTACCTCTAATGGATGAGCAAAGCAAGAAAGTGCAATATTTGTAAATCTCTAACTACAAACTCCTCTCAAATACACTCTGAGTGTTCAATAATATCCATTAAAATATAGAGTATCTCTTTATCCACAAAGTAAAAAATATAACACGGTAGATCAAACCAATACACACAACATTGCATATGACACATTGTTTACTATAGAACCTTAAATGGGAAAACCAATATTCAATTACTTCATCCCGGTTCTTTATTTTATGGAAATATATATGAAGGTTATAGTACTCTTTGGCTCTCTTGTTCCTCCTCTCTTATTTTCATGGGAACTTGAACAACAACACTACCATGCCCTACCAAATAACCCTTTTGTCCACACTGGGAAATGGTAAATAAGAGGATGGCTCAAGTGGGGAATAGGTGGAAGGCCTAGAATACCCAATAATTAAACTTCCTCAAGCCCTTTGATCCCCTCCTTGTCATTTTATATTTTCATCACATTAGAAGATAATACCATTCTTTCTTGTTTATTCTTATCTTTTAAAAATTACAAAAGTTTTTTTAAAATGCACGCTATGTTCATTCAACTATTATATTTTTCATTAATCCTTGGAGTATTATCAAGATTGAGGGATATAAACCAATAATAATGGCATGTGTCCCTTCACAGCACCAACTATATCTTCCACATTGTCCATAGCTATGAATATATCTTAAGCCAAACATTGTTGAGTCTACATCTAAATCCATTTTTGTTTCAAATACAATTTCATATTAGGCATGGTGCTTGCTATGAATATTTATTTAATATTATTATTTATAAATTAATAGATTATTAGGTTACTAGTGAAAGGGCGTAACCCTTCACAATGTTGGATCAAGCCCTATAAAAGGTGATATTATTGTAATTTATCATCATCTATCTATAATAATATCATTTTATCATCCAATATGAGAGTCAGATTCGACTATTAACATCCAACCAGATACGGTTGCTGCATTTGGTATCAGAGCTTTCGTTGCTCCCTTCAGAACTCAGATTCGGTTCTTCCACCACTCTTGTCACTTTCTGCTGCTCATACCACGTCCATCATTCCCCCTCTATCCACCCTTCACCTGCACCACTCGACCACTTCATTCTCCATGCATTTCCTCCATTGCTCCATTGGTCCACAGCCTCCACCATCCGCATCTGCGTCCTTCCCCGCACTCATCACTTTTGCCACCTTCTGTGTCCCGCTTTGCGTACAGCCCCCACACCTACTCCCGCTCTTCCTCCCTTCACTCCCTCGTCCACACCCTTACCTCCTTCCTCGTGTGCTGCTTCCACTCCACATAGCTCCCTCCATTTTTTCCCACGCCTGCTTCTCCCCTGCCTTCCCCCACCATCGCTTGCATGTCCCTCACGCCCTTCTACCACTGCTCCAACACCCCGAAATACTTCCCACTCACCACCACTTCATTCCCATTTCCCCCGCTCCCCTTCATCTCCCTCACGTCCTACGTCCTACGCACCCTCTCCCTCGCCCTCTCCCCATGCCTACCCTCCAATCCACGCACCTATGCCACCTCCATATCCTCCCCCATCCTGTCACAACCTCCACACCCATTTACGTCCGTTCACCCCCACGCAGCTTCACGCCACCTCCATATCCATCATCTCCGCTCTCCTCTTCCTCGGCCTCTCCTCTTCCTGCCCTCGCTCCCCCTGTTCTCTCCACCCCCATCTTCCTTCCCCACTCCATTCCATCTCCACTCCCAACTCCTCATGTCTCTCGCACCATGCGTCCTCTCCTCGCCATCCTCTCCCGCCATATCTTGGATCCCTCTCCTTCATTCCCTGCGCACAGTCCTCTTACTGCGCCTTCCCTCAGTACCCTCCTCCTCACACCCTTCCACCATTACTTCTCCTCCTCACACCCTTCCGCCATTGCTCCTCCTCTTCCAGTCGCCACCTCCCATCTCTTATTCACGTAGCCCTACACAAAACAAAACCAAAAAAAAACAATATTAATTAAATATTATTATAATAATATTAAATATTATTATATAATATTTTATTTTTATTAAAGCCTTATTGCTCCATAATAATAATTTTATAATTATTATTATAAAATTTAAATTTAAGTGGAAACTATTAGTTCCTGTTATTAATTAAGTTTCAAACTTTTAACCATGAAGTGGTTCAATAATGAAGATGAAAGCTATGAAGAGAAGAGACTTAAAGCCATCATCTCTCGTGGAATTGGAACAAGTAAATATGACATTCTTCACAATACCGAGGATAGTCAAACCGGTGTTGCTAATAAGTATCGAAAAGATTGGCCCGCTCTCGGTGACGACGATGACAGTTTTGAGGAAAAAATATTTAAAACCTATGTCTCCCATGGAATTGGCACGTATAGAGATGACATTGATAAGAGCCAAGCCATTGTTGATAAATATCCAAAAGAGGACATATACATAGAAGATGAGGAAGATAGAATAAGAAAACCTATTGTAGAAATTGAAGAAAAAGATGACATCAAAGTGACAAAGCATGTATGTGCATTAGATCAACATCCACCAGTTGTGGATCATGAAGTTGTAGATTATAGGTCTACAATAGCAAGTGACATTTCAAATGCAAACGTTCTTGTTGAGCAAGAGAAGACACTTGAACATTGTTCCCAATTAGTTTTATTAGATAAATCTATTGATCTGATTGATGATGTTCGAAGCCATGGAAGTAGTGAATGTCTACTTAAACATGTTGGAAGAACTAATGATGGTTCTACAAACAAAAGTGTAGATAGTTATGTAGAAATTGTTTCTTTTCCCACTGTCACTTACATTCCAAATGATGGTGAATATGATAATCGGCCTAATGTTGGTAAGCTAGAGGACATAAAAGGTATTTCATCCACGTCGTTAGGAATCCCTGTGGAGCAGGTTACTACAGATGAACAACATTTATGTTGTTCCAAAATTAGATCCTTGGACACAGTCATATGGAAGTCAAGAATGAAGGTCCTTAAAGTTCCTTCCAATAAAGAAGCCATGAAGGCTACGATTCAGAGGAAACTAGTACAAGACCTAAAGATTTCTAATCAGATTGACGTCAGTTTAGATGTGGATATTTCTTGTGACAACCACCACATATCTTTGAAATTGTTGGAATTTAAGTGCATAGATACTAAGATTGTAAGATGGAATCCATCTAAAATAATATGGCTCCAGGAAATTGAGAAGACTCATTTGGATATTTTCAAACTTCAAAGTCTTAAAGATGACCATTGTCCTAATTTCCAAGATTGAAGAACATCTTTTAAAAATACCTCCATCATTATGACATTCAATGTTGGAACCACAACCAATGCAAAAGGTGGAAGTAATGAAGGTCCACAAGTGTTCATACATGAAATCCAAAAGGCGATATGGAGGACAAATAATTACAAATTGTATTGTTTCAAAAACTCCCCACTCAAGAAGAAAGAATTACAACACAAATCCAGGATAAAGTTGATACTAGAAAAATTAGCTTTGAGGACAAAGGTCCTTAAAAGGGAGTGGCAATGCTGTGAATATTTGTTTAATATTATTATTTATAAATTAATAGATTATTAGGTTACTAGTGAAAGGGCGTAACCCTTCACAATGTTGGATCAAGCCCCATAAAAGGCGATCTTATTGTAATTTATCATCATCTATCTATAATATTATCATTTTATCATCCAATATGAGAGTCGGATTCAACTATTAACATACAACTCGATATAGTTGCTGCATCCAATCGGATACGGTTGTTGTAGTGGTCTCAAATAGTATTACTTCAATACAAAAACAATAAGCAAACCATGATTGAATTTGAGCACAAGCATTTGTTTCAGATATTTGATGTGAACTTGGAGGTAGATCTTGTTGAAGAATTCAATAAAATATTGGATAATGTGTCCTAGAGATTAACATATTTTCAATCACCTGCATATTGGGTTAGATATAAAAACTAGAGGATAAAAATGCCTTCTCAAAGATGGTCTCAAAAATTCCCATGTAGTGCTGTAGGTAGGAGTGCTATTGGCATCCTTTCCTCATTTATCTCTACATATACCTCAACAATATTTTTGTAAAACTACCACCAATCATGAGAGATTTAATCTAAATGGTTACTTGGAAGAATCGAGAACTACACTTTGGTCATATCCAAGTATGTGGAGAGAGAGTCCTAGAGCTTAACATATTTTCAATCACCTACATATTGGGTTAGATATATAACCTAGAGGATAAAAATTCCTTCTCAAAGATGGTCACAAGAAGTCCCATGTTCACATTATAAAAACTCCAAAATTCGGAAGAGTTAACTTTTAATTCTATGTTAAAGCATTTAATTTGAAAGAAACAAAGGATGATAGAGAATATTGAAAAGGCAAGTTATGTTAAATTGCTTGCAAGTTGGGGCCTCTAATTCGAATCTCTACATGGTATATTTGAGTTAGGTGATTGCGAGCAATTCACATGGGGAAGTGCAAGTTAATGCTGGCCACTCATGATGCATTAGTTTCATTGGACTTCTGGAAAAATAGAAATCTAAATGTCAAAAAGCAATATTAGAGCTACCTACACAACTTTTTGGAATATGGCATAAGAAGATGAAATGTAGACACTTGGATTACATTCCAGAAATATAACTATTATTTATGGAAATTAAGTATAACTCCCCAAAAATGGGGTTCTCTTAAGGTTAGTATGTTATTTTTTTAAGAAAACATAATGAATATGTTTGTGTTGGGCCCCGTGTTTGGTATACAAATGGTGGGTTTTTGTGAAAAAACTTATATACAATCGTAGATAACAAGATGTTCTAGTGCAACACTATTTTTCCATATTTATTTATGTTAATTTATTTTTTTTTAATTAAGGAAGTCATCCAAGCCCTAAAATGACTAGGTCGAGCGTTGGGCCCTGAAATCATGGTCTTAACATAATAAATAAACTTTTTTTTTTAGGATGTAGGTCTTTGTGTGTACTTGTGCGGGTTCTTTTCCGTTTTCAAAATAGGTGAACCAATCAAAAGTTATAGCCAAAAGAAATAACCTACTTTTTGTGTAAGATTGATGTTAGTGCAATTAAAATTAAATATAAAATATAAAAAATTAATATATTTAATAAAAAATTACATATTCAGAATCTGCACACATAGTTCTACACGTGTGCGCAATTTAATTAACAATCGAGAAGTGTAGCATATGCATATTCATGCTCGAAATAGAAGAACTTATAGAATACAATGTATTTTCTTATAACACAGTCCAAGCCACTTGGTTTGGCAATCCGAACCTAAAACCAAAGAGGACAAGTCATCCACCTCGTTTGTGGGAAAGAAAATTCCTGTGGAAATTTATAAATTTAAACAGTCCGTAAGCACTGAAAGCTCGTATGCACAAAAAGTGATTACACACTAAAAACACACATACTCACTAAAAGTGCGTACTCACAAAAAGCACCTACGGACTAAATAGTGCGTGCATGCAATTTAGTGCATACGTGCTAATAACGCGTGTGTTCATTTCTTTACTAATCCTAAATGTAGTTTTGTTTTCATCTTCATCTATCTAAAACCCCCCTGCCACCCCTCTCCCTAACTCTAATTCTCCTCGTCTCCTTTGTATGTTCCTGTCCCTCCCTAACCCTCCTTCCATCCACCCCATTTCAACCGCTCTCTCTCTCTCTCTTTCTCTCACTCTCACTCTCTTCCACTTTAATCCTCTTCTATCTCCCTATCTACTTGAACTTCATCTTCTTCTCCCTCTCCCTCCCCTCTACCTAAACTTCCTCTCCTTCTCGCTCTCCCTCCTATCTCCATCTCTCTAACCATAACCATCGTCCTCTCTCTCTCTCACTCATCCAATCTCTTCCTAAGCCCCCTTCCGTCCCTCCCGTCCCTCCCCCCTCTCCCACTATATCCTTAACCATGCTCCCCTCCTCCCCTAACACTCATCTTCTCTCTCTCCCTCTATAAAAATATCTCTCTCTATATGTCCCCATTGAAATAAATCTCAAGAAGAGAAAATTCCACCAATCTACTAGTTTCCTAGGTTGGGGTGGAAACATTAGATTTGGAATAAGGAGACTACCCCAAATGGACATTAGCTTGAAAAAATATATTAAATGGGTAATAAATAAATATTTAATATAGGAAAATAAGGTGGCACTTGGTCATGAGGGCAGATTGGAGGTGTGGAGCCCACTCAAGCAAGAGTTTTCATGCCACATGGCATTCCACTCTCACCCATCGAATTCAAGTGGATTCCAATGTTCTTGGGGGATTTGGAAGAGAATAATACTTCGAATGGTTCAATGAGGTCGAAATGGAGAGGAAGAGGCATTTTGGAGTTGTTGGGACACTTGGGCTAGATTCCCTAGCTTCTATGACAACAATGATGAAGATGCTATGACACTTATGAAAAAAATCGGACCTGATTGCTGAAATATGACATATATGACATGTTAGGGCTAAAAATATCCTCCAAGAGGGTGTACAAGGGATTTAGGGAAAGCAAATAGTCACCCATTCGAATTGAGTGAAGGGGGGGGGCTAGGAATGGAGGGACAAGTGACACACAATGGAATCTCTTCCCAATTTGAGTTGGCATGAAGCTCATGGATGGAATTACAGTTAAGGAATCCTTTGGAAGTTTGTAAAATTCAAGAACAAAAAAGGAGATGAGATTTTAATCATTTCTCATTTTGCAAATTGGAAAGCATAGCTTGTCCATGCTAGTGGAGTGTCTACTCTACTTGCCTTAGTACCAATTTCGAGGGTGAAAGATTCCCATCATAATTGGAAATCGGAGAGGCCATTCAGACCTTCCATTTCGATATATAATGGAGTCATTTATTTCAAGTTGAAGCTACAGGGTTGCTCGTGACATTCTCTTCTTCAACTTGTTTCCACACCTTTCTCACTTTTCTCTTCATATTTTGGCTCTTAGAGGAAGGGCGCACTTGGTGAGATGTTGTTCTCTTTAGGGAATATTTTGTGGCCCCATTTATTTGTAATATGATGTATTTAATCTATATTTTCTACTCATAAGATACTCAAGTTAAAATACTAATTGAAACTATGTCAAAATACAAAACAATGTGTAAATGGTGCCATTTTCCTCATATCTTGCTATGAAAGCTTGAAGTTGCTTTATTTCGACTTGTATAAGCTCATATATGTGATTTTTATGATGTATGGATATCCATTAATGTCTTGAAAAAGTTTGATATACATTGAATAATCCTTTGGAACATAAATCTTGAATTTCATGGCAAATGGTAAAGTTTCCTATCATTTCCCCCTATGTGAAGACATGTCCACAAACCTATGATTATAGGAGTTGAAAAAGCCTTTAGAAAATTATTGATGATGCATTTTGGATCCCACTGAAGTCCTTTAACATTACCATGTCTCTGTTCTAAAATTTGGAAATCCATCTTTGTCCACTACCCTTGGGGGTTTTGAACCTCGATTTGACTAGTAAATTTCCCTATCTTTCCCTGATTGTAATTTAATGTTGCAGAAGTATTTTGAGAGTTTCCGAGCATACATAAGCCTAATTTTTATGTCTTAACACCTTCCAAACACATTCATATGCAATTCGAAATCATTTGAGTCATTACTAGTCTAAGGGTCGGATTGGCCAAAATTTCAAAATTTTCCTAATTTTTACAAATTCATTAAAAGGGACACTACAGTATCTCTCTATACTTTACCCTCCTCCCCATTTTCTCCCCCATATGTCCCTATATCTCTCTCTATTTCTCTTTAATTAATGTTCCTCTCTCTCACACACACACTACAAGGGAAAGACCTTGTAGCGTAGGTTTCCCGTAAATTGGCCTTTTATACTGCCCCTAAACCAATGCTCATGGATTTACTAAGAAGTATAGGGAGGAGGAGGATGACTTGGAATATGAGAAACCTTAGGGTATTATCAATAGAGAAGACAAATACAGGAAAAGGAGGCTTAACAGAGCTAATTTCACTAACATAAATGATTCCTTCGCCATGGGTGACAACACTCCTGATGCCGCTATCTGGACTTATTTTGATATCATGCAGTAGAGGCCCTCAAGAGGGAAAAGGAAGAAACACTAAGGCTAGTTGTGAAGAAGCACCAGGAATAAGATGAACATAAGGGGAAGGATAAAGATGGGGTCACTCAGGCCCCAGTGGCGCAGCTTTCCTGGAAGCGAAGGAATCGATGGGACCAAGCATAGGATTAAAACAATGTTGTGAATAAGGAAGAGGTTTTGTTGGACTAAGATGCCGCCAATGCCACTGATTGGATTAGAAGGTGGAATGGTACACCTACTATATGAAAGATGAAAAATGATGTGACTTTGGGAACTTATTGGTGTAACATATTAGCAGGTGGTATGATACACCTTCCTAGGAAGGGTTAACAGTGATATGACTCCTAAGTATCCACCAAGTGATTAACTACTCAAATAGAAGATGAAACGGTTCCTTGGTAAGAATGTAAACCTAAAACGCTTGAAGCTGAATGGTCTTGCTATCTTTTGGAATTCCTGTAACCATGTGAAATATGTAAATGTTGTATGCAAGGAGGGATAGGAGGAAGAAACCATAGAATGGATTAAAGCAGGAGCAGCGTAAAGATGAGAATTAGAGCCATAGCAATGACATCTGGTTCTCAATTATGCCAATGTATAGGTTGGGATTGAAGTAGTATTGCATGGCCCTATTAATGTAATTTGCAGCAGCATCAGTAATGAATAAAAAATTTCATACATTTCCTTATTAACGTTAGTTGAAAAATGTTTGTATTTATTGTGCATCTCTATGCTCGTATAAATTGAATTGGTTGTTGGTTAAATAGTAGTTTTGTTGTCCATCTTTGTAGCATCTTATTTTCTACGTTACCCCCATTCTCTCTCTCCTTTACCATATCTCTCTCACTCTCATATAAACACACACAGAACATGTCACCCTACCTCGTCCATAACGTTCAAGCAACTTGTACCTCAACCGACCACAGAGAGGGTGAGAGAATCCATTGTATGCTTTTCAGTAAGGATATAATTTTTGGTTAGAATCTCTCTCTCTCTCTCTCTCTCTCTCTCTCTCTCTCTCTCTCTCCATCTCTCTCCTTAACCTTCCCCCACCTCTCTCTCTAACCCTCATATCCCATCTCACTCTTTATCATTATTTGGTAAACCTTCTCTCTCTATATTGCACAAAAACCTACAAAGAAATCATACAAGGGAATCATGTGTTGGTTCAAGGACTTGTTGAAGGATATTACACACTAGAAGATTCAACAATATCATTATGTATTTCGTTACTCGGCCATGTTTGAGGCCCTATGCCCATCTTTGGTGTGAAAAACACATGTATCCAAATTTGATGCTAAAGAATTCTTACAGAGTGTTTGTGTTGCAGGTTACAAGAACTGCTCATGGTGATTGAGCCTGAGAAGTGGTGTTTATGGACTAAGTACCAAATGATGTCACTTTGTCCCACCCATCTATCTCTCTCCTTAACCCTTCTCTCTCTCTCTCTCTCTCTCTCTCACACACACACACGCACACACACACACAAAAAAAAAAAAAAAAAACAGAACACTTAACCATACCTCGCCCATAAAGATTGAGCAACTTGTACGTCAATCAACCATAGAGAGGGTGAGGGAATCCATTGTATTCTTTTCAGCAAGTATAGTAATTTCGACCAGTCTCTCTCACTCTCTCTGACACACAAAAACACAGAGTCTCTCTCTCTCTCCCCTTAAAATTCCTCCCCCTCTTGCTCTAACCCTCTTCTTCCATATCACTCTATCATTATTTGGGAAACCTCCTCTATCTGTAGTGCATAGATCCCCACTGATGACACCCATATCCCATTTAAAGGCCTATAAACAACTCATACAAGGGGCATACTAGTTGATCTATCCATTGTCCCATGTGGTTGTCTAAGGATGTGCTGATGGTGCTTAAACTTGAGAATCTATGCTTAGGGACCAAGGTTGTTGTTTGCCTCCCCCAACCATGATAAATGGATAAAGGATCTTGTTCCATTACCACAACCATATTTAAGATATGAAGACCCATCCACAGTGCACAAACCATCTTAATGGAACCCATATCTAAATCCCAGGACAAATACTCCTTAATGAGGGATCATGTGGTTTTAGGTGGTTTTTATGCTTCACGAATTCAAAAAGGTTCAATTAATGTTTAAACCCCATGTTTCACCCTTCACCATGTTTAGGTGTAAACACCCATTTCTAGTGCACAATAATTACACATGGCCATTATATCCCACTTGGATTCCTACAAAGAACCCTTACAAAAGACTCTTGTGTTGGTCCATGGAATTAAAGAAACTAAGTCCAAGAAGTTCAACAATATCTCGAGGCACTTAAAGTTTCCTTCCTTGACCATGGTCAAGGGACCACGACCCATCCTTTTTAATAAAAACCTTCTAATGAAATCCATATAAAACTTTGATTGTAAAGACCCCTTAGATAGGGTCCATGCAATTATTTGCACATGTTGTTGATGGCTATTTAACCTAAGAGACTATGTTTAAGCCCCGAGGATGAAGTCTTTTCCTCCCGAAACCATGGCACTTGATCTTGAAAAGGTTAATTTATGGTTGAATCCCTTTGTTCCCCCTAGGCATGTTTAGGCCTATAGACCCATTCTCAATTCATGAAACCTACTCATGTTGAATGTATCCCACTAACATGCTAAGCAACACTATCCATGGCTTCGGAAAACATTCTCTGTATGGTTCAAAGACATAATCTTGTTTAAGGAATGTGATGTAGCCTAATCACGGTATATGTATCCTTCTACATGTGCTAGAGATACCCCACAAGGGTTATGTGTGGTGGTTTGAAGATGCATTCAATATCATTTCCTAAGAATCTTCTTGAGTTGTAGATGTTGTTAATGGTCCTTGAGCTTGAGAAGATTCCTTTAAGGCATGAGGATCTTCTTGTTGTCCCTATACCTTGGTCATATCTTGACACCCATTTTTGGTTCAAAACTAAAATATTCATGGCACATATAAAACACTTGAATTTGACTAATACCCTATAGATTTTGTATGTGATGGTTTAGGGACTCATTCATGGTGTTTGTTCCTAAGAAGCAAGAGTTAGTGTTGGAAGCTCTTGTTTCCCTCCATTATCCATGGTTAAGGAGCCAAGATAAATCCTTGATTCCCAAGACATCATAATGGAAGCCATATTCAATTCATATGAAAAAGACTCCCTGTAGAGGGTTGGTGTCATGGCTTCTACGTGGTATTGACGACGCTTGAGGTCAAGAAGTTTCAATTAAGGATCAAGTGGAATTAAATTGAGCTTAGTATGGTTCAATAAGATCTCGAGGAACCTGTTTTCATTCTTTGATGATGTTCAAGGCCTTGCAACATGTCCATGGAATTGAATGGTAGTACGAGGATGCATTCATTGCATTTGATCTTGAAAAAATATGTTTCGGGTCTAATATTGTTATTTCCCTCCATAAACCATGCCCAAAGGCTTGAGGTTATTGATTTTCTACCAAAAATAGGGTTAAGGGCCCAAGAACCATACAGAGTGAATAAAGCATGTTAGGGATAGTCTATATTGGACAACTAATGGTTTCCATATTCCCAAGAAGAAAATATTATTGATAAAGACTCTTTTTTAATACTCGTACATGATTCCCAAGACATTGTAATGCCACTCGCATTCAACTTTGATTCCAAAGACACCTTATAGAGGGCTCACGTTGTGGCCCCTTACAAATGTTTTTGAAAGTTGGACTTACGAGAGAGTTTTCTTTGTATTATTTCCATACTCGGCCATGTTTGAGGCTCTATGGGCTGCCTTTGGTGTGAAAAACACCAATATCCATATGATTTAGGCCCTAGGGCCCAAATAATTTCATCCCCATATCATAGTTCCTGAGATATGAAACATTCATTTAGGTCTCAATCCTCTTCTTTCACCCTCTAAGCATGTTTAAATTTCAAATCCCATGTGGCATTGCATCGGTTGTGACCCTCGTAGGTATGACGTGGGATGATACTGCTCCCTCCTTAACCCCTTGTAGGTATGACGTGGGATGATACTTCTCCCCCCTTCAACCTGTAATCCAACAACTCTAACTCCTAAACAACCTAACCCATAATCCTTAAAGTCCAAATACCTAAGACCTTAAACCTTAACTCCTAAACCCTTAAATCCATAGAATCCTTAAACCCCATCTCTTTAGCCATTCATTTATCCACTTTTGAAGTATAGTCCAATGTATGCAAATATTCTTAAAGTATTGAACGTTTGGCATTAAATGGTGTAAATGTTGGTCAATTAATGGTGTAAATGTTATGCAGGGGCGCGTGCGCGTTTTTTAGCGTGTACGTGATAATGATGTGTACATGCTACAAACATGCGTGCACACTTATAAACATGCATGTGCACTCTTGCTGCTAGTTAAAAAAATAGAGTTTTCTATTCCTTGGAATTATAACAAAAAACACAAGATTTTCACTTAGTTCGTGGGTTTAAGATCTTGCAGGTTGCTTATGGGCTCACATTCATTGATCTTTTGGCTACTCATTGATATATTAGACACAAAATAACTCTTGGAATCTAACAAACATCTTGAGTGGTCTTGTAATATTTTTATAGTCGAGGGGATTGCATTGTTACCAGTGATACATAGTATATTATAAGAAAATAGATACATGATGCAAATACAAGAGACAAGAAGATGGAGAGAACAAAAGTGTTTTATTACTCAACAAGATGCAGAACAATACATAAGAACGGATCTAAGTTAACCCAATACATTGGATCACTAGCCTATATATACGTTTTACATATAGTTATGTAACCGCTTGTTGGTTTAACTGACCGACCCGACCTATATTGGTCGGCACAACTGTCGACATGTTTTACAACCGGTCGGGCGGAGGACCTAGTCGACATGACGAATTAGGATTGTCCAACATCTCCCCCACCACAAAATATTTCTTCGTCCCAAATAAATGAGGAGATGGAAAGATAACTGTGCAAAAACATAAGTTTGGTGATCACGTCGATGGTTGACTGGAATTGGAAACTGCTTGTTTCTGGACACATACCTCTACAATGTCTTGTCGATGCCTATTGTGTCGTTGGTCGTCTGTCGATCTCTTTTCATTGCAGCTTCGATCATTGCTTTTTCTAGGATTGTTCTTCCAGTCTCTCATCATTATGTATTTGATATGATTTGTTGTTTGAAAATTGCTTATAATGGTTCTCTCTGAGGTTAGTTATAGCTGTTTTCTTTTTGGAGAGAACACAAGCCTTTCATTACTCAACAACATGTAGAACAATACATAAGAACTGATCTATGTTAACCCAATACATGGGCTCACTATCCTATATATACGTTTTACCTATAGTTATGTAACCGATTGTCGGTTTAACCGATCCACCCAACCTATACTGGTCGACATGTTTTACAATTGGTCAGGCGGAGGACCTAGTTGACAGGCCAACTTAGGCTCCTCCAACATCTCGCAACGGAATCAATGTTGTAGTTGAAGGGCTTGCATTGTTACCAGTGATACATATTATATTATAAGCAAACAGACACACGATGTAGATACAAGAGACAAGAATATGGAGGGAACACAAGCCTTTTATTACTCAGCAAGATGCATAACAGTACATAAGAACAACTCTAAGTTAACCCAATACATCGGCTCACCAGCCTATATATACGTTTTACATACAGTTATGTAACCGCTCGTTGGTTTAGTGACAGACCAACCGGAACTATACTGGTCTACACAACTCTCGACATGTTTTACAACTAGTCGGGTGGAGGACCTAGTCGACATGCCGACTTAGGTTCCTCCAACAAATATAGTGGATACATTCAAGCTACTAGTTTCCATTGCAAGTGGAGATAATTTCAATAGGTATGGTGAATTGTAAATAACTATTTTCATTCAAAATATTTGAGATTATCCTTCCTTGGGTGAATTTACAACTTCCTCGTTGTGTAATTACTAAAATTATTCTCTTTATATTATTTTATGTAGAAAAAATATCAAACTATTTCCAAGACATCCCTAGGCATCTCTGTTGTAGGGTGTTATTACAAATTTTTTAATGAATTCATGGCTAGGCAAGACACTAGTTTCTCCATTCTACACTTGACCAATCATCATCTATATTTATCGGAATCGTAAGGGATAATTATGTTTATCTGATGAGTTAGATGGGAACTAAATTTAGAGATATAACCAAGCACCATGTTGTGTCTGACCTCATAGGTAATGCACCTTATTACGTGTAATGTCATCTAATCCTAGGGTGTTCGAAAGGAATAATATTTCAGTCCTCTTCTTGTGACTTCCACTACTTTTTGAACACAAAGGAATTCATTTTATTCTTGAGCCTCAATTATGTTCTTAAATGATTGTTGAAATATTTTTAGTCTTATAAGATAGGAGATAGTGCTAGTCCTATAACTATAATACCTGCAAACACATGAATACTCTATTGAGTTCTCAACTCAGTGTAGACACTTGAGTTCATCACTTGGATTAGACGTGCTTGAGTTCTCAACTCGTAAAACAATTTGATTTGATTTTGCATGGGAGACTTGATTTAGATAACTTGAAAACTCAAAATTCACGTGACGTCAACTTTGCATGGCTTATGTAACTCACTAGATCATTTCAATATACATAATTTGATAAGGAAGGTAGTTTGTCTTTATGTCTCTTTGATAGTTTGTTTCTTTGATAATTATGAAACCCCTAGGATATCGTATTATTTCTATATGAGCACTATCCTAGGATAATTTACCTATCCTTAGCATACTACACCCTGACTCTTGCCTTAGTTATGTGGTCTAACACAAATAAACCATCATAGTTTGTAGTTGTATTTGTTAATTTGTAAAGTGGTAAGTTATGTTGGAATCTGTCAAGTTTATTGTATAATAGAACTAATATCTTATTTGTTGTTTCTTTTGAAGGGGTAGACCTCATAGTTTTGTTAAATAGACTTTTTGAGATGGGAAACTCATGTAATAGAGAAAAAAAATCTAGAAGGAATCTCCCTATTGAAAAGGTCAATGACATAAGAGAAAAGGCCAGTTTGGAAATGGAAAGAGTGAGACATGGCCCACTCATTGCTACTAATCATGCCACTGATCTTGGCATAGTTGTTGACATGAAAACATCTAGTTTAGAACCACAGGTAAAGTGATTGTGTCCAATAGACCCAAATAAAATTCCAACATCAACACAATCTCCAACCAACAATCCATCAACGAGTGATGCTAAGGTTTCTCAACATGTAGGTATATTGGGAGATTCTGCGTGTGTAGAGATGGACATACAAGTAGTGATTAATTTACAATCTCACCAAGAAGACCACAACCATGTCGAGCACACTCCCAATATGGCCCAATGTGTGAACAAAGCACCACAAAAAAAAGCTCTTGTATTCGTGTCTCATGTCCACCTTCCCTGCCTCGATTGTCCAGTGCAAGAAGAAGAACTCCTAGATGTATTCATGTGGATGAAAGTGCTCTATCAGGCCTTGAAGTTAATTTTCCATAACGCACTATTGAATGGAAATGCAACAAAAATGTCAAGGAATATTTTGAATCCAAAGGTGATGCAAGTAATTGTCAATTATTGCTATGTTTGTTAAAGTCGCATTGTTTAGTTGTTGTTAGGAGAATTTTGGGCATAAAGATAGTTAAAATTTCAAAGGCTAGCAGTCATATTGGTAGAAATCTCCAATCTGCATTTAATGCAATTGGGAAGACGTCTCATACAAAATATCTATGTGTGGCTCTTCGTGTGTTAACAAAATCAGTTGTAAGGAATTCCACAAGTCAACGTCGCTTGCTATCACACACTTCTGACATACTTAAATTAAATAGAAAAACTATTAAAAAGTACTCTACTATAAGAGAAAATATTGACACTCAGGGTGGAAAATATGGTTGGGATTTTGTTAGTAGATTGCCTCATGGAGATAGGAAGCTAATTGATGTTTTTAAGGAGTTATTACAAAAATTTTGGCATGATCATACCATACCTTCATCAAACCAAAGAGACGTGCTAAAGATGAGAAAATATTCTATTGAACGTGAACCCCATGTTAAACACTTTCTTGACACCACAAAGACTGAACTCTATGAGATATTCAGGAATGAGCACACACAATTGAACCTGGGCAAAAGGTCCTTTGAGAAATGAAAGCCATGGTACATTCGTATATGCATTGATCACAACACATGTTGTCGTAGATACCACGTAGAATATGAATATTATTATGACACATATAAACATATATTTTGTGATTTGCATACTAACATTGTGCAGGGTTGCAATCAATCCATACTACCACTAATTTCATCGAGAAAATTTATCCATAGCATCATGTGTCCAAGGCCTGAAGGACAAAAATATTAGGAAAAATCGTGTCTATATGGGACGTGTTCTAGGTGCAGTGGGTTTTCTCTTTTGAACCGTTGCATTCATGAAAGCGAGGAGCACGAATTTGGTAAGATGGTCATGGAGATGCAGATATTCAAGTATGTAACCTATCAATTAGACAGTGCCAAGTAAAGTAAAAATATTGCATTGGTGAAGTCGCAGGTATAAATGAATATTGCATATTTTTCATATCACATGTTCAATTTATGACATATACATTTCTCAAAAGGACACATTGTAATATTTCCCTTGTTTTCATGGGAACATGAACGAGTATGTGACTTCTTGACAGAGTTCTACAAGAAAACCGAGCAGTATGTTCAACATGTGCATGTAACATGATGGTAAGATGAGTAGTACAGAAAACACGAGTGTATGACACGGTTCATTGTCTATGATGATTTGTACACAAGAATCAACACCTACTTCTTCAATGGTTTTGATCAATAACTAAGCCATATACTGTGCATCCTTGTATTTCCCAAGAGCATCCACCGTTTTAAAAAACAATGGTCCATTTTGGGAAGATACCATGAAATTGATGAGTGGATGGCATGCTGGATCTGTGCATCCATCAGAAACAATACTCACACAATTTCAGATCCATCCACCCATTTTGAGCGAGTTTAGTTTTAGAGAGTAAAACATGCATGGATGAATTCAATCTCAACATCAAGCCTCTCCTCCTCTATGTGAATATCTTGGAAGGTACAATCACCCCTACATACTCCTAATCCACTGGATCAATAATGTTGACATTCATCCTGATCACAAAAGGAAATAGAACCTAATCTAGCTTATAGACCCTGATCTAGCCCTAGAAACCACACAAAAATAAATGTATCCCTGGAAATCCTAATGTGAACTTACAACCCTAGAGACCTAATCGAGAATACTTATCTATCCATAGAGACATAACCTGGCCCCAAAGACCTAATATTGCCCTATAGAATCTAATCTAGCTTATAGACCTTGATCTAGCTCTATAAACCAAACAAAAACAAATGTATCCATGGAAAGCTTAATGTGGAACTACAACCCCGGAGACCTAATATGGAGACCTGGAGACCCAAGACTAATGTGGAGCTATAAATTGGCTTCCAGAATCCATCGAAATCGACAGATTCACGATCATAGTCGCAGTTTTGGTGCTACAAGCATTTTGTTCAGGCACCATGGGGTCATTCAGGGACACTTTGAGGATTTTCTCTGGGGACACAGAAACCAAAATGGAGAGCTAACCTCAGTTTCATTAGCTCCCACATATGTGTATGGCCATTGTGAACCTGTTCATGATGGCCACGGACGCTTGGGAGCCTTCGGATGAGAAAATCCCCCCTTTAGCGAAATTGGAATGGCATTCACTAAGCAAAACCCTAGCTCCAGAGATGGCACATTGGAACTATTTTCGAGCATTGGAGGCATGGTGTGGGTATTCCCCCAGCTAGATCCTAGCGTCTGGAATCCATCGAAATCAACGGATTTGCGATCAGATTCACGATTTTGCTGCTATGGGAATTTTCGTCAGGCACCCCAGGGACATTCAGGGACACTTTGAGGATTTGCTCTGAGGGCACAGAACCAAAACCAGAGAGCGGAATTGGATTCTTTCAGATCCCACACGTGCATATGGCCATTATGGATGTGTTTAGGATGGCCATGCTCTCCCGGGAGCCTTCGGATCATAAATGACCCTTTTGACAAACATTAACATGGCCTTCACTAAGCAAAACCATAGCTATGGATATGGCACATTGGAACCATTTTTGGGAGTTGGAGGAATGATGTGGGGGGTCCCATAGCTATATCCTGAAGACTGTAATCCATGAGAATCGACGGATTCATGGTCAAATGCACGATTTTGTAGCTATAGGCATTTTGGTCAGGCACCCTCGGGCCATTCGGGGAAACTTTGAGGATTTTCTACGAGGCAACGGAACCCAAAACTACAAGCGGGCATGGGTTCCTTTAGCTCCCACACATGTGTGTGGCCATTCCGGACTTGTTCACGGTGGCCACACATCCTCGGTTTCCTTCAGATGAGAAATGGCCCCCTTGAGCGAAATGGGAATGGACTTCACTTAGCAAAACCTTAGCTCCGGAGATGGAACATTGGCACCTCTTCTGGGATTTGGAGGCACGGTGTGGGGGGTGGGGGAGAAACTAGATCCTAACATCCACAATCCATGAGAATTGACAGATTCACGATCAGAGTCACGATTTTTGTGCTACTGTCATTTTTGTCAGGAAACCCGGGGCCATTCAGGGACACTTTGAGGATTTGCTACAGGGCCATGGAACCCAAGCCGACAAGCAAACCTAGAATCTATTAGCTCCCACAAGTATGTATGGACATTGTGGACTTGCTCACGGTGGCCATACACACCTGGTAGCATTCGGATGAGAAATGGCCCCCTTGAGCAAAATTGGAATGGCCTTCACTTAGCAAAACCCTAGCTTTGGAGATGGCACATTTCCACTTTTTCTGAGAGTTGGAGGCACGATGTGGGGGGTCCCCCAGCTATTTCCTGACGTTCGAAATCCATCAAAATTGACAGATTCACTATCAAAGTCACGGTTTTGGTGCTACAGGCATTTTGGTTAGGCACCCCGGGGACATTCAAGACACTTCGAGGATTTGCTCCAGGGACACGAAACCCAAACTAGTGAGCGGATCTGGGTTCCGTCAGCTCCCACATGTGCGTATGGCCATTGTGGAGTTGTTCACAGTGGCCATGCACACCTAGGATTCTTTGCATGAGAAATGGACCCCTTGAGAAAAATTGGAATGGCCTTCACTGAGCAAAACCCTAGATCTCAAGATGGAACATTGGCATCATTTCCGGGCATTGGAGGCACAGTGTGGGGGGTCCCCAACTATTTTCTAGTATCCGAAATCCATCGGAATCGAAGGATTCATGATCAGATTCATGGTATTGGTGCTACAGGTATTTTAGTCAAGCACCCCGAATTCATTCAGGGACACTTTGAGGATTTACTCTGGGGCCAAGAAACCCAAACCGATGAGTAGACCTGGGTTTGCTCAGCTCCCACATGTGCATATTTCCATTATGGAATTGTTCACGGTGGCCATGCACACTCAGTAGCCTTTGGATGAGAAATGGCCTGCTTGAGTGAAATTGGAATGGCCTTCACTAAGAAAAACCATAGATCTGGAGATGGCACATTGGCACCGTTTCTGGTTGTTGGAGGCATGGTGTGGGGGGTCCCCTAGCTAGGTCCCGGCATCCGAAATCTATCGGAATCAACAGATTCACAATTGGAGTTACGGTTTTGTTGCTCCAGGCATTTTGGTCAAGAACCCTGGGGCCATTCGGGGACACTTTAATGATTTTCTCTGGGGCCAAGGAACCCAAACCGGCTAGTTGACCTGGGCTCCGTCAGCTCCCACACCTTCCTATTGACATTTTGGACTTGTTCACGGTAGCCACGCATGTCTAGGATCCTTCGGATGAGAAATGGCCTTCACCGAGCAAAACCCTTGCTCTGGAGATGGCACATTGGCACCAATTCTAGGAATTGGAGGCAGGGTGTGGGGGGTCCCCTAGCTATATCCCAACGCTTGGAATCCATCAGAATCGACGGATTCATGATCAGAGTCATGGTTATGGTGCTATGGAAATTTTGGTCAAGCACCCTGGGTCCATTGAGGGACAGTTTGAGGATTTGCTCCAGGGCAATGGAAACCAAATGGGTGAGAAAACATAGGTTTCGTTAGCTCCCACAGGTGCGTATGGCCATTTTGGACTTGTTCACGGTGGCCATGCATGCCTGAGAGATTTTGGATGATAAATTCCCCCCTTGAGAGAAATTGGAATGGTCTTCAATAAGAAAAACCCTAGCTCCAGAGATGGCACAATGGCACCGTTTTCGGGCGTCGGAGGCACAGTGTTGGGGTTCCCCCAGCTAGATCCTGGCATCTGAAATCCATTATAATTGAAGGATTCATGAGAAAAGACAGATTTTTGGTGCTACGGGAATTTTGGTCAGGCACCCTAGGGCCATTCATGGACACTATGAAGATTTCCTCTGGGGGAACGAAACCAAAATTGAAGAGCAGAAATTGATTCTTTCAGCTACCACAGGTGTGTATGGCCATTTTGTATGTGTTCAGGATCTCCACTCTCTCCTGGGATCCTTCGGATCATAAATGACCCTCTTGAAAAATATTGGCATGGCCTTCACTGAGAAAATCCTAGCTCCAGAGATGGAAAATTGGCACCGTTTCTGGGCATTGGAGGCATGGTGTGGGGGGTCCCCCAGATAGATCCTGGGTCTAAAATCCATCAAAATCGATGGATTTGTGAGCAGAGTCACGGTTTTTGTGCTACTGGAATTTTGGTCAAGAACCCAGGGGCCATTGAGGGACACTTTGAGGATTTTCTTTGCTGCCACGGAACCCAAACCAACGAGCCGACTTGGGTTCCGTCAGCTACCACACATGCATATGGAAAATTTTTACTTGTTCACTGTGGCCACACACGCCCAAGAGCCTTCAAATGAGAAATATCCCCCTTGAGCGAAATTGGAATGCCCTTCACTGAGAAAAACCCTAGCTCCAGAGATGGAACATTGGCACCATTTTAAGGCATTGAAGGCATGGTGTGGGGGATCCCCTAGCTAGATCTCGACGTCTGGAATCCATTGGAATTGATGGTTCATTATTGGAGTCACGGTTTTGGTGCTACGGGCATTTCGGTCAGTCACCCCGAGGCCATTTAGGGACATTTTGAGGATTTGCTCTAAGGGAACGGAACCCAAACCTACGAGTGGACCTGGGTTCCGTCAGCTCCCACATGCGCATATGGCTATTGTGGAATTTTTCATGGTGGCCACGCATTCCCTACAGCCTTTGAATCATAAATGACCCTCTTGAGCAAGATTGGCATTGCCTTCACTCAGAAAATCCCTAGCTCCATAGATGGCACATTGGCACCATTTTTGTGTGTTGGAGGCACGGTGTGGGGGGTCCCCCAACTAGATTCTAGTGTCCGAAATCCATCAGAATCGACAGATTTACGATCAAAGTCACGGTTTTGGTGGTATGGGAATTTTTCTCAGGCACCCTGGGGCCAGTCAGGGACACTTTGAGTATTTGCTTAGGGGGCATGGAACCCAAACCGGTGAGAAGAATTGGATTCTTTCATCTCCCACACGTGCGTATGGCCATTTTGGATGTGTTTAGGATGGCATTGCACACCCAAGAGGATTCAGATGAGAAATGCCCCCCTTGAACAAAATTGGAATGGCCTTCACTGAGCAAAACCGTAACTCCGGAGATGACACATTAGCACCATTTTTCAGGCATTGGAGACATGGTGTGGTGGGTCCCCTAGCTGAAACCAAGCATCCCAAATCCATCGGAATCGATGTATTTGTGACCGGAGTAACAATTTTTTTGCTACGGGCATTTTTTCCAAGCAACCCGTGGCCATTCAGGGACACTTTGAGGATTTACTCCGGGGCCACGGAACCCAAACCGATGAGCGGACTTGGGTTCCATAATCTCCTACACGTGCGTATGACCATTGTGGACATGTTCACGATGGCCACGCATGCTGAGGAGACTTCCTATAAGAAATGACCCCCTTGATCAAAATTGGCATGGCCTTCCCTAAGCAAAACCCTAGCTCCGAAGATGGCACATTAGCACCTATTATGTGCTTTAGAGGCACAGTGTGAGGGTGCCCCTAGCTTAAACCCGACATCCCAAATCCATCCAAATCGACAAATTTGTGACTGAAGTCACTTTTTTGGTTCTATGGGCATTTTTTCCAAGCACCCCGTGGTCATTCAGGGACACTTTGAGGATTTTCTCTAGGGCCACAGAACCCAAACCAACAAGCGGAGTTGGGTTCTGTCAGCTCCCACACATGCATATGGCCATTTTGGACGTGTTCATGATTTCCATGCATGCCTGAGATACCTTGGACGGGAAATGACCCCCTTGAGTGAAATTGGCATGGCCTTCATTGAGAAAAACCCTAGCTCTATAGATGGCACATTAGCACTATTTCTGGGTGACAGAGGCATGGTGTGGGGGGGCCCGATATAAAACTCGGCATCTCAAATCCATTGGAATTAACAGATTTGTGACCGGAGTCATAATTTTGGTGCTACAAACATTTTTTCCAAGCACCCCATGGCCATTCAACGACGCTTTGAGGATTTCATCTGGGGCCACGAAACCCAAACCAGCGAGTAGAGTTGGGTTCCGTCAGCTCCCACACATGCATATGGCCATTGTGGATATGTTCACAATTCCCATGCATGCTTAGGAGCCTTCGGATGAGAAATGGTGCCCTTAAGAAAAATTGCAATGGCCTTCACTGAGAAAAACCCTAGCTGAAATGTGGAATCTCGAATGCATTTGAATCGACAGATTATATACTAGAGTCACGGTTGTTCTGCTACAGAAATTTTTTCCAGTCACCCCATGGCCATTCTTGAATACTTTGAGGATTTGCTCTGAGAGCATGGAACCCAAACCGGTGAGCAGACTTGGATTTTTTCAGCTCCCACACTTGCATATGGCCATTAGGGATGTGTTTAGGATGGTCATGCATGCCTGGGAGCCTTCAGATGAGAAGTGACCCCCTTGAGAAAAATTGGAATGGCCTTCATTGAGAGAAACCCTAGCTCCAGAGATGGCACATTAGCAACATTTCTGAGTGTTTGAGTCACAGTGTGGGGGGGCCGCTAGCTGAAACCCAACATCCTGAATCCATCGGAATCGACAGATTCACTACCAGAGTCACGATTTTGGTTCTATGATAATTTTTTCCAGGAACCCCATGGCCATTCAGGGACACTTTGAGGATTTGCTCCAGGGGCACGGAACCAAAAACAATGAGTAGACTTGGGTTTCATCAGCTCCCACAAGTGTGTATGGCCATTGTGGATATGTTCACGATGTCCACACATGCTCAGGAGCATTCGGATGAGAAATGGCCCCCTTAAGTGAAATTGGAATGGCCTTCACTATGCAAAACCCTAGCTCCGGAGAAGGCACATTAGCACGATTTCCTGGAATTGGAGGCATGGCATGGGGGGTTTCCTAGCTTAAACCCGACTTCTTGAATCCATCGGGATCGACGAATTCATGACCGAACTCATGGTTTTGGTGCTACGTGCATTTTTTCCAGGTGCGCCGTGGCCATTCAAGGACCCTTTTAGGATTTGCTTCGGGGGCACAGAACCCAAATCGATGAGAGGAACTGGGTTTTGTCATCTCCCACATGTGTGTATGGCCATTGTGGACATGTTCATAGTCGCCATGCATGCCCGGGAACCTTCAGATGAGAAATGGCCCCCTTGAGCAAAATTGGAATGGCCTTTACTAAGCAAAACCATAGCTCCGGAGATGACACATTAGCATCGTTTTCAGGTGTTGGAGGCATCATGTGGGTGATTTCCTAGCTGAAAACTGGTGTCTAGAATCCATTGGTATCGACGGATTTGCCACCGTAGTCACGGTTTTGGTGCTACGGGAATTTTTTCCAGGCACCCTGTGGCCAATTAGGGACACTTTGAGGATTTGCTCAGGGGACACGGAAACCAAACCGAAGAATTGGGTTTCGTCAACTTCCACACGTGTGTATGGCCATTGTGGACGTGTTCACGATGTCCACGGATGCCCAGTATCCTTCAGATGGGAAATGGACCCCTTGAGAGATATTGGCATGGCCTTCTGCAAACTAGGGTTTATTTATTGTGTATGTGCATGGTCATATGTGTGTATGTATGTGTAGATATTTGTATATGTGCATGTTGTTTATGTACAAATTAAAGTGGTCAAACTTTTGTTCTTCATTGCGTCAATTACCCATCAAAACTCTACAAAACATGAAGAGACAATTGTTAAAAACATTGGAAAATTTGTATTGGGGCCATAGTGTTTATGAGAGATGATTCTATAAGAGACAAGTAAGTGTTGGTTTGCATAAAATAAGGTTGGTTTGCCTTTTTTTTATGGTTAGAAGAATTTGTATGCATTAATAACTGAGTTTAGAAGGCTGATTTGAATTGACATTTTGAATTAAATGTTAAAATACATATATTGGTGACACTTTCATTGTTTAAACACATTGAATCCTCTACACTTGGATGATTTTGATTTGTTTATGAGTATGTCATTTTTCTTATGTGATCTTTGTATATTGGATGTGAATTTGCTTGATGTTTGTATGTTGGATGTGTATGTTGGATGTTGTGTGTATGTGCATATGTGAATTTTCTCGATGTGTGTATGTTGTATGTGAACACAATTTACTCAACAAATACTATTATTACATTCTCAGTGTATCCCCATAGAATGTGTAGTATAAATCATTGTATGGAGACCCATTCAAATACAAGGGACTTATATTGAGGTCACTTGGTGTCTAGAAATAACATCTGTATGTATGTGAAAACTTTTCCATAACATTGTTACTGAAGACAAAATCATGTATGCAAAAATGTAATCAAAGACAAAGTCCTATAGACAACTGCAGATCCATCTATTAATATGCAAAAATGATGCAATGATGTACACTTTTTGGAAAATTGGAACATTTGTCCCAATGTCTATATAATGACAACTTGTGCCCTATACAAAATATGGAAACTAATGCCCAAAATGCCACATTGTGGTTAGTGTACATAGGAGGATCTCTCAATCTTCCTGCCCACCCTCAGGGCTCCCAGGTGCATCTCCAAAATCGATCCTCCTCTTCTTCCAACTAAAGGAAGCTGGGTCCTTCTGCCAACTTGGACCATGTCCCCCTAGGCCCTGAAATGACAACAATAATATGTCAACTTTTACTTGCAATTATACAAGTATCAAACACAGTTTAAAAATAAATATGGTTTTCAAATCTTAAATAACTCACCGTATGAGAGACTGTAAGTTGTGAGGAGGTTTCTCTCCTCCGTGCTCCATGTCTCTCAACAATGCCACCCTGCAACATTTAGAACAATTTTATAAATGATTAAATTAGATGCATATAGTATTTTTTCATTAAAATTGAACAATATTTTCATAAACTAGTCATCTCACTGTGAGCACCACCGGATGGTCTTTAGGGCTAGTGAGTGGAGCATTCGGTTGGACGACATGCTCCGATGCTAGGGTTAATTGTATAGGTGCGGATGTAGCCACATCGACAATGGCTACACCACTAGGGGGCATAGTGGAAGACATAGAGGTGAAATATGGAAGCGTGGACTGGCGTGGGCGAAGTGGAGATGCATGTCTAGGGAAATAAACCCCAACTGGCTATAATATGGATGGGGGCATCATGGAAGGGGAATCCAGGGTGGTCGAGGAATGTTGGGGGGAATAGGTCTATGTTTCGGTGGAGGGATGGGTGAATGTTTATGGGTGATATATCGTGCTCGGAGGGGGGAGGGTGGAAAAATGGGAAATTGTAAGGGAGGTGGTGAAAGGGTTGGGGTGTGGTGATGGAACAAAGGATATGAAATGAAAGGGGGATTTGGATGTAAGTGTGGTGCTAGATGGGAGGGGGGTTGGATGGAAGGGGTTGGGGAGGGATGCATGGAAGGGGGCATGTATGCCAGGGGATACAATTGACATATATGGTGGCCGAAAGGCCGGGGAGGGAGGGATAGTGGCATTGGCAGGGCAAGGTGCTCGCACCTGCATACACATTTGTAACATCATAGTTTAATATAGAAAAATATAAATATACATAGAAAAGTCATCATATTTGAAATTAAATTTATACTTTAATACACATGGAGATCTGTTGATCCCCAGTGGGGATGGCTGGTCGCTGGAGCCTACGGAAACTTGTGCGAACACTACAAGATTTAGATTGAATCTATAATAATAGTAGTAACAATATTAAACATAATGGAAATGAGAATGAAAACGATAGTACTTTGACAACATGACTGTAATTACTTTAGATTCAAGTTAGATGATTACCAGAGACCAAAAATTACTTCCTTAATAATAGTAAAAGTATAGTATCCAACAATAGGGAGTAGATGATAACATAAGCTAATGATTACCTTGTTATGAGAGTTATGTGTGATTGTCTTATAGGTTTAAATGTTAATCCAAATTTGATATTATAATACCAGCAGTAGAAATATCACCTCAAGTTTAGTTTTGGATTGAAGTAAGTGTGTTTGTGGTATGCAGGAAGCTGAGTAAAGTTGTAGTGAAAGATTATGGTATGGCTTTAGGCTTGATGGTATAGGGACAACTCAGATATGATATACATTTGCACCAAGTGATATGGTTTGTTTAGGCTGGAAGTGTGCCAAGTATACCAATTTGGTAGGGTAGGTAGAATTAGGAGATGAAATGACAAGGTGATTTAGGTGTAAGCAGAGAGTATTGTTGGTGAATTAGTGATTTATTTGTTGATTGTAGTATCACTATGAATACCTTGTAAGAGCAGCAATATAAATTGGATTACAGCCCAAATATACTAAGCGAATTAACATTGTGATATGAGGCAACTAGGAGAGAGATGGAAAAATTTATTGGAGGTAGAATCCTGTGTTCTTATTTTGTTGGTTTTATCCTTGACAATTTTCCAAGGTATGTCTTGGTTAAACTATGAATGTGCCATTGTTTTATTTTTATTTGTCTTAAAAATATGGTAGAGTTAATTTTTTTTCTTAGGTTTATCAATTATTTCTTCTATTCAAAAACTAGGTTCCACCAACCTACAAATGAGATCAATGACTCAAGAATCCACACTAAAACACACAATAATTAGAGTTTTAAATCAATCGTCACAATAACAACAATAGAGATAATCACATAGGGGAAATAAGTGCATGGGGGTATCTTCAACCACAAAGTAAAACAAGAACTATCCTTCACTTAGGGACTAGGAGCATAAATAGAAATCAAGAGTTCTCGCCTTGTATCAAGGAAGGGTCATTTTGAAGAATTTAGAGATTAGGAATGTGTTGATTTTTGGTGACTCTTCTCTCATCATTGGTGAACTAAGAATGAAAGATTTTGGAAATTTCTCTCCCATTTCTATAATCATTAGAGGCATTAATGGTATAGCTATAAAGTTTAAATTTATTGAATATTTTCATATTCTTTGTTCATGTGATAACAAATTTATATAAACCATGGTGAATGTGATGGTGAAATTGGAAAAAGGAGTATTATAACTCACTTAATTCCTTCATGAAATACATTAGCAATCACACTTAGTGGTATTTATGTGATAAATGACAATGGATGTGGTCGAGGAAATCACTTTTAAGTCCTCCTCTTTTGAAAGTAATCAATGCACACTTGAACTTGGATTATTCTGTAGTGGGAGTTCTAATTTGGTTTGGATGGAAAATCTTGGTGCATGTAGGATATCTCTAACTATCAATGCCAATAAACTTCATCATATGGTAAGTTGGGTTGAGCCAAAATTTGGTTTTGGGTTAGTAATTTGTACGGGTGGTTGTGAATGTTGTTGGGTAGTGAATAGGATGGGGATACTTTTTTTTGGTTTGTTTCTTTGTTAACAATTGGACTATGACATGATTATATTAATTGGCAATGTTGGTTTGTGGATGAAAACATGAACTCTTGTTTTTTAGGAAATCCTTTTTTGGTTTATTATCTAGGTGATATCAATGGGGACTTAGGCAATTTCATTGCAATTTAGGTTATTTATCCAAGCATCCTTTCTCTTGTACTTTATGTTGGTACTATGGAAGAAAAAAAACAACATGATGAGTGTGTTCATTGTGGATTTACAGAGCTTCACAACGTCCTGAGGTGCTTATCACCATAGATGAACACCTTACAAGAGGTAATTTTGCATATTAATCAAAGTATATGTAGTCACCATGAAGACCAATTGGATAGGCTTTTGGATATGGAAAAGAGAATGGTAGCATAGAGTGAAAGGTTAGAGAATTTGGCTACAGATTTAGAAATGCCTCGTAACATTACACCCTATAATTTCCATAGGTTCAGTGAATAGTGCTCGTCCAAAATACTTTGCAGTTCAACGGGATTTTGGTGATTATGAAGACATAGAATAAGCACAAGTAGCATCATAAATGAAAGAAGTTGAAAATGAAGAAGCAAAGGATTCCTAAAGTTAACATGAGCACATCTCTAGTTTTCTTAGGTTTTCATGTTTTATAAGGTTTCATTTTTGTTTGGCTATATTATATGAATTTAGAGCTCTCAAGAATTTAGACAATATGATAAATACAACTGTAAAATCCGATGATAATATGATAGACATGTTTTGTGAGAATTATTCATTTTGATTTTAGTTTTAAACAATGATAATAACAAAATGGTTACTCAGTGCTAACTAATTTGTGTGAGAAAGGAAGACAAGATGCAAGAATAGGGATAAAGATATTTAATTATTGAACACAAATTAATCATAAATGGATCTAATTATTCAAAGTAAATAGGTTACCTGTGTGTATGGTGCCATGATCTCCTCTACTGCTACCATGGCTCGGTCTAGGTCGAAGGAACCAATGTCCTCCCACCTGGAGGATTGAGACTCGACCCTGAATAGATGTAGATTAAAACAAATAAAGTCAACAATGTGTAATTCGAAGTTAAATATATTAAAAAATACGATATTGAATAACATACAATAAATAGTTGAACAATAAATAAAACAATATCTAACATGGTCCATGTAGCTCTTTGTGGCATGCTGCTGCATAAGGCCATGGAAATAATGACCATAGTGAGAACAATGATGTGTCGCTGTTCTAGTCGAACTAGATGGCCCTACCTGGTTTCCACCTATACCTAGTCTGTCCCAGCCACCACACATAGGCCGTGCAGTAATGTGTGTCTCATCGTTTTCCTCCTGACTCTATGAAGACATAGCCACAAATGTGGTATGTCTAAGAAAATGATCTGTGGCATGTCTAACAGAGTCATCAATATCATCTAGGCCGCTACCAAACCTAGGTGGCTAAGTAGGGGGGCTTGTCTCTCACCTGGGCGCAGGTGGTCCTCTCAGAAGGTTGCAGCGGGCTTGAGGTCAATCTTGGGCAGAGCCAAGACCGACAGCTTGAAACTCAGTGATGTCCAAATATTTGACATGGTAGCCTAGCTCAAACTCAGCCCACAATTTCCTAAGAAAATACTGCGAGACCTCCAAATTATTGCATCGGGGTCTTTCAAACACCATAAACCATATCTTTTTCCAGTTATCTCTCCTCGGCTGATAATTACACCAGTCCATGCAAACCCGTCTCATCCTTACATATGGTTGCTGCCTTTTCCCGGGATCTATGAATTTTATGTACAATTGTGCTTTCATGATGAGTGAGGTCTTTAATTTGTTTTGTTGATATCCCAGTGGAATAGTGTTCCCTCATTCGATCCCTATATTGGCTCAGATTAGTGATCTCACTGTGGGAAATGTTGATACATTTAATGGTGTTTTGCAATGATGTAACCATGGAAACCCAAGAGGGTTCCTTGGTGCTCTTCAAATCATCACTTAAGACCCTTACTTGGTTTCAATATTGATGTAATTCATCCTTGGGGTTTTCAAATGGTTCATCATGAGGTTCATTGTCCATTCCAATGTTAATATTATCCTCTAACGGTTTGGTTTTGTTGGTTTTCTTTGATGGTTGTGGCGTGTTTCTCATTTTGTTAGGTGTAAATTATCTACAATGACAATTTCTTGGTTTTTTAATTTATTGTAATTTTTTTTAATTTAAAATTGTAATGAAAAAAAAACAAAAAAAACATAAAAAAAATGAATGGTTGAGCACCAACCTGGAGGCACTAGCAACTACGGAGTGGAGGTTGAGTTTGATATTGAGTGGGAGGACGTTGGGTGCTCCAACACGCACTGACGCGGCTCATATTTATTCACTGCTCGCTCACGGGACTTTTTTTTTTATAAAAATGCACAAGGACACGCATACATTACCAACGTGTGCACGCCTAGTTTTGCATACGTGTTAATAATGCGTGCGGACACCTGGTGTCCACATCAACTCAGCAACATGGATGATCGAGATTGCTAAAGCAGAGATGTGTACGCGTGCTTAAAGGAGCGTGTGCGTCTTTGTTTTTTTTCCGCTTGCATGCTTCCATTGTAACCTTTTTGGGTACCAACTTCGTATGGGTACCCACATCACAGTCGTACATTTTTATGAAAAAAAATGTACTTACAAATTTTGTTATAAAAATCCTTGCAACAATTGTTACAATATCTAACTAAGGTGCACCATTATTAGGAAGTAACATTATAGTTATTTTTCAATCAACTTTAATATCGTCTTAATATTATTTAGATGGTTTTCATTGCATCAACGTGGATCTTAGTTTATATTTCCTATCTAATTGCGTCAACACGGATCTTAGTTTATATTCTTAACATTGTTCTCATCTCACGATCTAAATAACATTCTTAATTTTAGGTGAGATAAAAGATATTCAAAGTAAATGAATCTCATATTTATTTTAATATAAATGTTATTAATCTTCACTAGCTTATGTATGTGATAATTTTTTTAAGTTGTTAGAGTATACATTCTACCCATTATGTTTGCATAAATAATGTGGCATTTAAACTTGGATAAGTATACAAATTAAAAAATAATCAAATTTAAAATAATTTGGGTTTTTTCATACCTTATTTGCAGGAAGATTATTACTTCACTATAATGCATCGTTAAGTTGTATATTATTCTCCACAATACTTTTTGTATCTTGTTTTCTTCTCAACATTTCAAAAATCAATGTTATTGTAGTTATTTTGAATGATAAGTTGTATGATATTTTCCACATCACTTTTTGTCTTTCGTTTTCTTCCCAATATTTCAGTAATCAATATTAATGTAGTTATTTCAAATGATAGATCTAAAATATCTACAACTTTATATCCTTTATTCTTTAAATCCAAAACTCAATTAGCCAATCTCATTTTCTTAATGAACACATAAAATTTGTGATCCTTTTATGAAAATTATAATTTATTCATAACTCATCATTATAAAAAATATTAAATATTACATTTTTACAATAATAGAACTTATCTATTTTTATCAATATTAATTTTATATAATTGTTTATATTTAATAAAATATTTTAAGAAAATTATAGCTAATTATATATTATCCATGTTTATAAATTAAAATAATAATAAAATATAACTTTCTTTAATTTTAAAGATATTAAATATTTATATTTTAACAAAATTAACATGCTTACATAATTCTATTTTATTAATAATATTTTAAAGATCCAAAATTTTTATATATTAAATTTTTAATCTAGTGAGATCAATTTTGATCTATATAAATTAACATATACATTAATATAGGTGGGTTATAGTTGGAATAGGGTAATTTTTGTTTTGGTAAAATCCAAATTTCTTCGAGTTTAAATTGTATTTTTGAATCCACAAATAGATTCACAAGAATATTTTCTCCCAACCATCCATATTATAACCAATGGACAATTATTTTTAATATATATATATATATATATATATATATAGATAATATAAATTCATCATCAATTTTTATATATGCTATGAATTTATTTATATTTTAATTTCATTTTTTAAGGTTAAAATATTTTTTTAATTCAAGAAAATATTTCAAGATTCTTTTTAATTCAACTTTTAAAAAATATATCAATTGAGTTAAGCTGGAAATTTTGATAACGATCTTAATTTGTTTTAAAGACTTCTAAATATTAAGTTTTAGGTTTTTAAAATTTTAAAAAATTGCATTATTTTTTAGAATTTGGTATCAGTTTAACTTTATCAACTTTTAATTAAGTTAAAAACTCATTATATAAACAATATTTTATTATATTTATGATATATATATATTTTTAATAGAAATAGTTAAGGAGCTTTTATATAAAATGAAAAATAGAGATTACAAAGTTCTAAAAAATAGACTATTTCCAAAGGAGGACTACATTCATGACTCGTTCATTCTTTACTAGTCTATACTTTTCATGATACTTTCCTATATTATAGAGACTGTATCTCCTACAACTTTTCAAAGAAGGAAAGTATAAAAGAGAAATATTGTAGAAAGAGAATGACTTGTCTTATTGTCCAAAAGGATTTATGGGCTACATCTATTATTAGCAAAACCAAAATTGCTCCTCAACTATACTTATGATAAAATTGAGACACTACCATTGCTTCATAACCGGAAGGGACTAAACTACTTATACAAATGGGGACCATTACAAAAATACCGGAAAAATCCAAGACCAAAACCGAATAACTAATGCTAGCGATGAGACTCATTATGCTTGTATAGAGTATCGACTCGAGACTCCTCATTTCTTCCAGCCGTTCCACCTTTTCCTTCTTATAGGTCCAAGTTGCTTTGCCTAATTTCAGCTCTCATGCTGTCGATTTTTGTCCACGTCCATTACACTTCTATGAACAATAGTAATTTTAAAATGAAAATTGATAGAACCAGGAAAAACCTTATTAACGGTTTCATGCAGACTAGCCACCTTCCTATTTATCTGACTGCTGAAATTTATGACCTATGAATGCGTGGCTTGAGCAAGGGAATAGAGGTGATTGATATCCCTCTTGATTTTGAAGTTCTCATTGCGAAGCAAATGTATTTGGTCCTCCATGCCCTTCATATAGATTTTAACCTCAACCAAGAGACTGTCGAACACCTACGAAGAGCCATTGCTTCCACCATCTTCCCTAGCTAAAGGAAAGACCAAATTATTTTCCATTCCCAGAAAATCAGACTTACAAGGTTCATGGATAGCAAGGAAAGCACTTATCGAACCTTCCTGAGTCCGCACCTGGAAGTTATCCTTCACAGAGAGGACATTCAGGGCTTCCAAACTTGCAGTTCCTCTTAAGTTTGTTAAGGGCCTACTACAACGTAGACACTGAGACAAGGATGGGCAAGAGTGAAATCAGAAGGTTGTACATAGTCGTCCATCTCACAGCTTGAAGCTCCCGCTCTGTTCTTTCGCAAATGCCTCTGAACCAAACTCCCAAAACAATAATTAATACAACCACAGCCACCATTAAATCATTTTCTGACCCGACAATACATCGTATTCAAGTTATACATGGAGACCACGTGTGTCATTCATGTGGCCTACCCCCTTTCATAGCTTGGGGTGTGGTAGAAGTTCTATATTTGATAGTCAACCTTGGCTTTATACATTAGATTACATCGGGTAAAGTTCATAGTTGATACTTGAAAGAAGATGACATTATGGGAAATCCAATCCAAGGAGGTGAACCTCCTCTTATCCCATGAATTTTTAGATCCATCAACACCATTAGCAAGAAGAACAAAGTTATGGTACCCAGTTTTTCTCATAGGCCTTTCGATCGAAAACTAAGACGCCAAAGTTGAGACCAACTCCTTTATTGGCTGTTGTTCCCGCTTGCTAGTTATTTGCTCTCAGCATGTGGAGAATGTTGATATCTTTGTATTCATTTACAATGCATTTTAGGAGATGATTCATCTTGGTAGCTGGGTTCCTCACTTCCCTTACGAACATAATCGAGTCTCCAAATACCACCAATTCCTCAATGTTGTCATTCCTTGCTAGCTCAAAACCTTTGATAGTGTTAAACATTTTGCACCATTATTTGTCCTCCTTCCAATTTCCCAAGCGTACTCTTTCAACTTGTTTCCCATAGGGTCGAAGAAGAATCCACCTACAACTGGCAGCCCAAGGTTTCCTTTCGAGGGTCCATCAAAGAACAGAGAACTGCAACCAAGTTTCTTCCACCAAATTTGAAAATCTTCAGAGCTCATTCTTAGTTTCTAATTCTATGATATGGTTCTTTTGGAGGACTGGATCCATGAGAGAGAGGGCAAGGGGACCTGAAAATAGGAATTTTGAACTTTTTCCTCTGCTTTCAAGGGCTCCTTGTTGATATTAAGCATTCCCATCATGGATAAAACCTCCACTCAGAGTGCCTTTGCAGAGGAAAGAACTTTGCCCGGGCTAGTTCTTTTTTCATCGAATATTTCTTTATTTCTTGTTGTCCATATCTTCCAGGGGATGTATTTTGGGAGAGCTTCCCATGCTCTTATAAAATCAGGTTTGTTATAAAGGGATCCATCGTATTAGTCTTTCCAGCAAGTGAAAAGATCATTCCACTTTGTTGGAAGAGTCAAATCAAAATGCAGATCTTGATAAGCTTGATGCCATACATCTTGAGAAAACTTACACTCTAGAAAGAGAAAACTCACTATGGCTTGGGGTGTACCACAACAGACAGATGACTACCAAAAATCAAATCAATTCTCAGAACTATGCTATATAAATGACAATGCTAAGATAAGGAAGAAGATAACCAACCTCGATCCAAATGTTTGATGTAGATCCCGTTGGAGCTTTTCAATCCATGTAATTGAAATAGCAAATTAGTCTTAACAACCAATATATGACAAGTACATATAATATATAAACGACATTAACACCATCAATAGAAATGGCCCATGATATAACAAGTAAATGCAACCCAATGTAAGATAAACAACATTTACAACATTAATGGACGAGAATATGAGTATTTCTATTAATAAACAAGAAGAAGTACAAAGTGATATGACCTCTTGTCGGCAACCAATCTGAACCAAGATCTGAATCAATCCACTTGTGCCTACACCACTTCAATCCTCCATGAATGGCAAACTCAAACTAGATAGGAGTTTGGAAGGTGAGCATAAAGGGTTCACAACTACAAGGATCAATGAGTGTAGACTCAAGATAGGGAAAAAATACACTAGAGTTCTCTTGCTCTTCTTTATCCTCCCGTCCATAAGCCATATCTGTTCAATATATAGTCCTCTCAAAGGTAGGTGAAAGGACACATCAAGGCATTACTTGGGCATATGGAGAGCCAAAGGTCAACCAATGATCGCTTTCTAGAAGTAAAAAGTAATAAACTAATGATTTTTACCATTTTACTTGATACCCGCGGGATATAGTGATGTAACTCGCGAGTACACCTTCTATAGTGATGCAACAAGCGGGTAGGAATAAAAATAGGGAAAAATAGTACTAAAGGATATAAAGTGAATCTGAGTCAGTGAAATGGATCCTAAAGGCCAAAGAATGCTTATGCTCATAGGGTGGAAGATTATGTTGTAACAGATGCCCCCTAATGTGTGAGGTTAGAGACTGATGCTACGATGGTAGAAATACATTATAAAACTTAGAAGTAGAGTGATGGAGACACAAGTGGAAAGAGCAGCTCACTCGTCATAATACAATAGTATCCCTGAATACATGTTGGTAGTATAACAATCTAATACAATGGCCATGAATAGGCAGTACATAAATGGATATATGACATAAGTGATCATAGGCATGATCCCTATATGGTCCTCCTGCTGAAAAGGAAACAACTGGTGCAAACTAGAGGTACAAACTGCTAATATCTAAGAGGTGATATCTCAGATGTAAAGTCAAAGTCATAAGTAGCATATTGAATGCCATTAGCGCCTGGGGTCTTCTATAGAAGTCTTCGACGGTGCAAGTCCCATCAAGTGAATAAAAGGAGTTGGGGTCGAACCTGATGTGACATCGTCTGATTACCAGTCAGTGATGTATACCATTAATAGACGTGAGATAGCCCACCAATAATGAAAATGGGCATCAAGGAACAGAGTACAATCATCAGAGTCTGAATAAATGAGTTGAAGTCAAACACTAGGAAGAATCCATCAATCAGGGGACATTGATGTATTCCCAAAACTGTCAAGGGCGAGAGAACCTGCCACTAATGACTGCAAGCCTCAAGGTACTCAACCAAACTCTAAGCCTCAAGTCCCAGAATAAATGGGTTGAAGTCGACAGAATGAGACTCGCTAGAAGGAGGGAATTAAGGCATCCCCTGTCAACCAGCACGAGGTACCAGATACGCTGAAAGATTTGGAAGAACTCAGGTAAAACGGGTTGACTCAATAAGGATGGCCAACATGCAATGGTAAAGAAATCTGAGGAGTGGCCGACACTAGTTCAGGACTTCCTTTGAACAAGAGCATGAGCAGATGGATAGACTCAAGTAGCATAGACTTGACATAAACTATGAAATGCAGGAGGCATTACAGAGGGCTCCATAATGACTGAAACATTAACCAATCGGTGGAGAAAACTAAGAAACAAGTACAGCTCCTAAAATCCAACTATAGTCCCGACTCATAATGTACGGAGTGGAATGAATGCTCTATTCAAAGGTGACACAACAGCTGCCAACAAGAAATAGTAACCATAATCCCGTCCGGATTTTTGGAATATTTGATTTTTTTGGTCTTTTTCATATTTGGGAAAAGATTGAAAAATAATAAAATCACTTATAGTACAACAAGTGAGGGAATGAGTGTCAAATAGTGAGCATACTAGTTCAAAGCAGTGGAAGATACCTATGATAAATGCAAGGAAGTGCATGCAGGATGTGGACACTCGGGGGAAATGTTCCCTCGGGGTCAAAAGGTGATCAAATTGTGAAGGGAAAATATATCAGCTCTGTAAGGCTCGACAGGGAAAAGTGCTCAGGCACCAGGCTAAGAATTGAGTAAGTGGGAGTCGGCACAAGGCTCAAGCGGCAAGCAGGATGATGCAATGCAATCACAGCATGGTATAACTGAGGGGAGTTTTTAGTGGAGATGGCCAACATAAGGCAAATTAGAGTATGAGTCTTTATCGCAATGTCATGGCGTAACTACGAAGGACTCCCGAACCTAAGGACAAACAACGACATGGGAACCAGAACGCACAAAGGGGTTCTAACTAGAGTAACCATGTTCGAAAAATCCCTACCGCCGCATAACGACACTTCTATAGTAGTGTGAAGGTTCTGTTTCAGTTACGAAGCGGGGTCGCACCTAGGGTTTATGAAAATGGTCAATAGGTCAAATGCATAATGCACATGGAAAGAAAATCTAACCTATATGCCAGGTGTGAAACGTACCTGCCGTAGGTGTGAAAAGGTCCAGAACGACTCTCACCGAAGAAATATGATTAAAAAATAATACTCCAAGACATTATATTAGTCCATAACAGCACAAAATGGCAAAAACTATAGACAAGTGGGTCCTGAAAATTATAAATAGTAATAATAAATTACAATTCACAATTCATTTTTACTATTCACCACATTTGGATTTTTTGGTTAGTTTTCACCTGAAAGTTTAGTTATCGATTCTGGGATCTAGGATCGACTATTCATCGAACTGTCCAGAGCAGGTTGGTAGTCATTTCCATACCTTTCATTTCAGTGCTTTCATTTTAGTTTTCAGTGGTGGATTTTTTAGTTTGGCCAAGCCCTAGATAGCTTCAGCGCTACCCGTGGGCTATAACTATGTAGGTCACGGATAGAGCACCAAATGCGCAGTCAAAAAATAGACTGCCCATGGGTACCTGCACGTGTATACAAATTAGCCCACAGGTATGGCCGTGAAGAAATTTTTACACAAGAAACTGACCAAAACTTGATGGTTTCTATATCCAGGATGGTTCTAGAGTGGAGGGAGAGAGAGCATGGCCAAGTTGATGAGGCCGTGCGCAATGATGTGCAAGCACAATAGGCATTGCAAGCATGTGCGTTGTACAAGTTCTGGAGTATAGGGGGTTTAAGGGCCCAAAACCTATTACTCCGTCACCTGATAGACTACTGGGATGTGGACGCACAAAACTTCATCCTCAATGGGAAAACCCTCACACTGGAAGTGGAAGACATCTACTTCATTACCGGTTTGTCCCATAGAGGTGAGGTGGCCAATCTTTGGTCTCGGATCGTGGGTGGTGAGATCACTGTTCAAGACTACATAGTGCGGTATTATCCTGCAAACACATGAGCGGTGGGAATTCAAGTGCCCGTCAACGCCATAGTAGATCTGAGCACAAAGATCATTGTGGCTACCTTGGTGCGGATCACTGGATCCAAAGCTCTGCACCACGCATCCCGGTCGGTGATGTTCTATGCATCACAATGCATGCAACCTACGGTATTTGATTGGTGTACTACACTGTTGGTGTCTATGAAGACACAATTGACAGAATGAAAAGAGGGGAAGACCAAAAACTTTGGGTGTGGTAGTGTCCTATGCAGCTTTTTCTTTGACAGAGTTTCGAGGCTTAGTCCGAGGGTGGATGTCCCTCCTCACAGTCTCCGTGATCTAGCCCTGACCCGGTGGGCTGAGATCTTGACACGACAAGGTGGTGGCCCTCTGGCATGACCATACACTAAGGAGTTCTTTTGCTGCTAGAACCAGCAGGTGGTGGCTATATAGGACTATCCCTATGCGGGTATATACTTCAGATAGGATTGGGACATGCCGCTCCCACCATGCGCAGCATTCAGAGAGATTGGTGAGTACTCTTTTTAGTGTTTTTGTGTTTATTAAATTTTTATGGATTTTTTATTATAGTTGAAATGCAAAAATATGTTTGGTGGTAGTATCAATTTCTAAATTTTGATTGTTTGCTCATAGACAAACGCCCATTGAGACCCGAGGGCTTCCCGAGACATGGTCGTCGGGGTAGAGGTGATGAGGCAGGAAATGCTGCAGCAGGGCACACTCTACAGATATTACGGCATAACATATCATCGATGGTTTCTCGGGTACTATAGATAGAGGTGGCCCGACTACTTGAGGCCATGCAGTGCCAAGTAGTGGGTGTTCCTGGTGAGTGGGTGCGGCTACTGTAGCGGGTAGCCAATGCAGTACAGTATTTCTACAAGACACATCCCGTCGAGGTGCCAGCTAAGCCTCCTTGGAGGGAATAGATATCCCAGGATCTCATTTTTTGTATCGATATGTATACTTTTGAGGGCTACGGGCTCCAATTTTGTATGACACTACCATTTTTGGACATATTTATATATATAAAAACTTTGGTTTTCAGTTCTACTATACGTGTGTATGTACAAATGTATGAATATCTTCTTATATTTGGGTGCTTCATGATGAATGTGACAAATTGCAATCTAATACATCGTTAGTGTATGCATCAGATATATGATTAACACTTCTCTGAACATGTATGTATCTAATTGAAACAAAATATCGTTCCAAGAGTCTTACCCTTAGGAATTTCCGTAATAGCGTAGGATCTCTCACACAGTACTGCCCATTCAGCTGAGACACAACTAGTTGTGAATCCAGGTGGACTTCTAAAGACTAGACGCCATGGGAAATGGAATCCTGAAGTAGCTCAATGAAGGCACTATACTCAGCCACATTGTTAGATGTGGGACCAAGACAAGCACCTCCTGAGGACACAATTAGGTGGTCAGGTGAGAAAATAACCTAGGCAGCAGAAGCAAGCTGTTGCGTATGACGGCTAACACCATCCACAAATCCTAAGAACGTAGGAAACTCTACTGACATCTAGCAATCAAATGGAAGCTAATCAGCAGACCCAAAAACCAAAAGAAATCTAAACTATGTACAGAAGCAACTATACAATAGTATACAAAAGTATCAGCATGAGCCAAAGGTTCAAGCGTAATACCGCTTGAGGTAGAGCCCATTTCTAGGCTCCTTCAAGATAGTCCCCTCATAGACTTCTAATTCATAGGCTCCTTTTTCTAGGACACTCCTCACGATGTAAGGATAGTGCCACATGGGATTGAACTTGCCTACCCCTAGGGGTTCCTTAGCTTAGTCATATAAGAGGACCAAGTCACCTTCAACATACTGTCGGGGAAGGACACACCTATCATATTGAACCTTAACACAATGCTTTTTGGCATCTATGTCCACAGCGGCATCTTGACACTGCTCGTCAAGTTGCTCAAGGTGGATTAAACGTTGCTCAAGACCTGTCGTATCAAAGAGGATCTCTATGGCCAGTTTAAGTGAAGGGATCTTGCATTCAATCGGTAAAAGTGACTCCACACCATGAACTAGCTGAAACGATGAGAACCTGGTGGCAGTCTTGACTGTGGTTCGATATGCCCACAAAGTAGGATATAACATGATGTGCCAATTGGTCTTGCTTTGTTGGATGGTACGTTGGAGAATGGTCTTCAAAGACTTATTGACTGCTTCTACTTGACCATTCGCTTGGGGATAGTAAGAAGATGATTGCTCTTGACGAAACCCAAGCTTGAGGGACAAATCCTCCATCATGTTTTTTTGAAAGTGATTGCCATGGTCAGTGACAATCTCTTTCTGAATACCGAACTGAGTTATAATATGATTGAATACGAAGTGGGATGTTGTAGCACCATTGGCTTTAACGGTAGGCATGGCCTCAGCCCATTTGGAAAAATAGTCCATGGCCACTATGATATGTTGATGCCCCCTAGCCGAAGCTGGTTTGCAATCCATGAAATCCAACCCCCACTTGGTGAAGGGATCGACGGTGACGACCAGATGAATGGGCGTTGGATGTGAGTGTATGTTCCAAGAAAATACCTGGCAAGGCTGACATCTCTTCACAGCATTAACACAATCCTTAAAGACGGAAGGCCAGAAATAACCAGCTTGCATAATACGCTAGGCTGTAGCAAGCCTGGATAAGCAACCGCCACACGCCCCAGCATGGCAATCATTAAGCACCTGCTTTGCGTCTTCGTGAGTTAAGCAACGACGGAGGATAGAATCCTTTCCTCAGTGATACAAGTGTCACCGACGATAGTATAATCTTTAGCGTGATTTTTTACACGTCATCGCTCATCTCATGAATAGTGCAGAGGAAAATTCAAAGTTTGGAGATATACAATGACATCCCCATACCAAGGGTCCTCTGATGAGATAAGAAATAAGTGCTCATCCACAAAGGAATCTTCGTGAATGGCATCCTCATCAAGTCTCGGAAGGTCCGACATAAGCTCAACAAATACCAATGATTTCACCAACTTTGCTGAAGCAAAATTGAGATCAAATTCCTAGAGGATAACAATCCATTTATTATATTTCCCCCCGATAAGGCATCGTTATAGCACAAACTGAAACGGATTGATATGTGCGACAACTATGGTGGTCCTAAGCAAAATGTAATTTCGTAACTGCTGGATTGAATGAACTGTTGCAAGAGCCAGCTTTTCCACATGAGTATATCTTAGCTCAGTATCTACTAGATTTTGACTAAGGTAATAGATGACATGCTCGACAAGCGCATCATCCACCTGAACCAAGACCATGCCAATCGTCTCTTGGGACGAAGCCACATAAAGGATAAAATCTCATGCAAAGTCTGGTGGACTAAGCACAGGGGCCGATACCAAAGCTTCCTTAAGGGCGTTGAAAGACTGCTAGGCTCGCTTATCCCAGATAAAAGGTGTGTCCTTCTTCAATAAGTGTGCGAAACCTTTGGTAAGACTAGCATAATTGACTACAAAATGGCGTAGAAAAGTGGCTCTCCCTTGGAGGCTCTGAAGTTGTAACAAATTACACGGAGGAGGCAACTGAAGTATTGCCTCAACTTTAAGAGGATCGAATCTAATACCCTCTTTAGAAACTATGAGGCCCAGAAGGCGACCTGTCCTGACAGCAAAGATGCATTTGTTAGGATTCAATCGAATCTTGTATCATATACATCATTCGAGAATCATGTGGAGGTGCTTGGGGTGGTCCATTCTCTTACGAGAATGGCTGACAAGATCATCCAAGAAAACCTCCATAATCTTTTTAAGATCATGAAAGCCGTAGGTCATGGCGCGCTGAAACGTAGCTCCGACGTTTTTAAGGCCAAAGGGAATTTTTCGATATTCAAATGTTCCCCAAGGACAAATAAAATTTGTATTATGTTGATCCTCAGGTTTGATTTGAATCTGATTATATCCGAAAAATTGTCCATGAAGGAAAAAATCTCACTCCCGGCGCAAGCATCCAAGATTTGATCTATGAATGGTGTGGGGAAGTTGTCTTTCGGACATGCATGGTTCAAATCTCTAAATTCGGTGCATACACGGATCATTCCCTGCTTCTTATCCATAGGAACGGGGTTTGACACCCATTTGGTAAGGGGAACGGGGTAGATGAAACCATCTTTGAGCAGTTTCTCCACCTCTGCCTTCATAGCGGCTGCCTTTATAGGGTTCACAGCACGTAAGCATTGTTGAACTAGTTTAGCATTGGGATACGTTCTAATATCATGTTCAACAATGTGGGGGTCTATTCCTAGCATCTCCTCATATGACCAGGCGAAAGCTTCCTGGAGCTCTGTAAACAATTCAGTGTAAATAGCAATCTCTTCAGGAGTGCAATCGTCACCAATGTAAACATTCTCAACTATTCTGGTAGTATGAGAGATATTGATCGACATAGTTGGGGAAATATTAGCCATATTCCCTTTCACGAAAACATAATGTGACTCCAAAAGAGCCACGGGGTGACCAACCATCTCTGCTAGAGTCATCCTAAACTCTTCTCATTCAATGAGCTCAAGTTTGGGAAGTAAATAAGAGCGATGGTGCATATCTTCCTAAGGTCTCTCACTACAACACATGGCCTCCATAATAGCTTCATCAGAAGGTAAAGTATCATCAAGGATATCGTGGGAACAAGACGAGCTGGCTGCCCAAACTGGCAGCATAACGGGATCTTCTTCAACTTTCTGGGAAGAAGAGAGATTTGGTTGTACAGTGGCTTATTGAATATGCTGGTAAGCAAGCTCAGCTACAGACATTGGCATAGACATCTCAACGTGCAAAATGTTTCCAAACGTGGAACTCATGGACGGTAAAGTCCATGGATCATCAAAATAAGAAGTCTGGAATGTAATATTGTATGAAGGAGGAGACTCATCATCGGTAATGGTTCCAATAAAATTCATAGGTGCGGAAAAATCATAAGTTCCCATCAATGAAGGGTACATGCCAACACTCATGTTCCCAGTTACCAGCTGAGAATGAGTAACCTGCGGGACTATAGATCCCATGGATGCTGCGGAAGAGGAGTTAACATAATCCAGCTGATCGATGGTCACGATCTTGCCTTCGCGAGGAAAGAAAATAAGTCTGAATACAGTGGACACGAAATCTTTCATGGCATACATCCAATTTCGACCCAGTAAAAGGTTGTAGTCGATGGGCGCATCAACCACCTCGACTCCAATAGGCACAGACTTACCCCAAGGAGACAACAAGGGAAGGGATAATTCCATGCGGCTTAAATGAATGACCATTGAATGCAGTGAGAGTGGTTCTAGATGCCAGTAGGGGAGGAGATCCAAGAGCTTTCCAACAATCTAACGATATTATCGATGCAGAAGAACCTTTGTCAACCATAGTACATTTGACAAAACTCTGAAGGCACACCACCTGGATTTGAAAAGCGACATGGTAGGGTAAGTGAGGTTGAACATCCATAGTATTGAACTTGATAACAATGGGACTTCCCCCATCCTGAACTCCTAACGCACTCAAAAGAGCATGCTTCTGAGAAGGATAGGCTTGCAAAACTTCAAGAGCCGACATGGCACACAGAGTTTGGACCAAATATTCTATGATGGATTAATTGTGGGCAGCTCGAGCACTAGTATTATGTGTAGAGCACTTAAGAACACCTTTCAGTATCCTCGACATAATAGAGGGCTTCTCGATATGCAAGGAATTGTCAACAGGAGGGGGAGGCTCACTCCCCAAATTGGGTTGTGGTGCATCATCATCGCACTGACGAGTGGCAACACTAACCTCTAACTGAACCATGTTCACACATCCATAACCACTAGTATTGGAAGAGGACATTGTCGTCTCAGTAGGTCCATAACTGGTGGTGGGAGCATGTGAAGCCATGTTTTGGTGATGAGGTAGGGGATCCTTCAACACAGCTAGGCTCTGTGCCAAGTGCTTCGATGCTTCTTCAATACGAGGACATAAGTGAGTAAGGTGGTCTTCCCCACAAAGCTTGCATGGAAACTTCACCTTACTCCTAGGTTTATGATCCTCTCCAGCATTTCCGCCTTCCTGAGGAGGGTTGGCATTGACCTTACGGGGGGTATTGCGATTACTATTACTATTGTTATTCCCATTGTTTCCACCCTTATGATTATTTCTCCCCTTTTTCTTACCACCAGGTTGTTGGTTACTTGACTGGTTTGTTGTTTGCACACTATGTAAATTGGATGATGGGGTGGAAGTGGACAAGGTGTGAACTTGTCCAGGAGTAGACTAGTTTAGCGACAAATTCTGCATTTGATTATCTACCAAATCTATGAGTCGAGTGTTAGCAGATCCAATGATTCCATCAGCATGCGGTCCAGGAATTGACGTGGGCTCATGACGTGTACGCGGTGCGTCAGGGATGATGTCATACAAAATGCTAGACTAAGAGTATAATAAGTCTAACTGCTAGACTTTCAAGATAGCTTGTTCCTCAGTCACAATTCCGGACATTGAAAGATCCTTAGCAATGTATGGGAGTAGAGACTTGAGAAACCATTCCAACAAAAACTCTCGAGGAATGTTGGCTTTCACTAACCTCTTCCACCGATGCCACTCTTGAACGTGGTCAGAAATATCTGTGGTCTTATTCTGACGGAAGGTGGACAACAACTTAGTACCAGTATCATAATGAACTGGTAACTGGAAATGGTCTAAGAAAACAAAAGCAATCTCGTCGAATCCCTTATAGGTGTTTCTAGGAAACTCCACATACCACTTCACAGCTGCCCCCATGAGGGTGCATTGAAATAGTCATAATCTAATGGAATCATGATTCAAAGAGTTGGAGGAGCACCAAAGGTGAAACGTCGTGACATGATCTCCCCGGTCCTCACCACATTTCCCCTCAAAATTCGGAATGTCCGAAGGGAGCTTGGTAGGGACCAGGGGCCAAGTAGGTTTGTGACACACCAGATCATTCGTGAGCTTCGAAAGATCTGGAAGATTCAAGCATGCAAGGAACGGGAGTTGAGGCTAGAAAGCTTGATTATAAGCCCCCATAAAAGGTTGGTTAAACGGAACCGTGTTATAAGATGGACCAAAAGCTTGACCATGAGGGTTAAAATACTGATAATAAGGACCTGACGGACCATAAGCTTTCCCATGGCCATAAGATTCATAACCTCCTCCTTCTTGACCCATTTGAGAGTAAGCAGGTATATGCATGTTTTGGGCACCATATTGGTGTGGTGGGTTATACTGGTGGCCAACACCGACTGTGTTGTAGTAAGGGTTGCCACCATGAGTATGGGGCATGTATGTGCTATTAATAGTGGGAACCATGTTGTAATGACCGCAATGGTATGGTATGTTCCCATCCCCAGCATTAGGATTAGCTTGAGCAGTCGCGTGGTGACCAGAAGCGTGAGAAGTATTCCCAACTCCAATATTGGTGTGACTAGTAGCATGGATGGTGGCGTGATGTCCATGCGGATAGGAAATATTCCCACCTCCTACATTATCATTACTAGTGGCGGCAGTGGATGCAAAAGTATGCGGTATGTGTCCACCCCCGTGGTTGGGAGGAACATTATTATTCGTAAAAGTAGTCCTGGGTTGATGAGTAGCAGCACATGTATTAGGTGGTGGATGGCAAGTTGTATTTCGAACAACATTCTGATTAGGTTGGGCAATCCTAGGAGGTGGTCGTCTACCAGCATTAACATTGTTAGGAGGAACATGACCAGTCCCCATACTATGTGTGTGGGTGGACAACATAGTGCCCCTAGTGGGTATAGTATGGCTAACACTTTGACTAGTGCCAGCTTGACTACCAACCATAGTGGAAGGTTCTAATGGTACTATGACTAGGCATACCAAAAGAGAGTGTTGTCGGGTTGATCGTAGGGCTAGTGTCATCATGTAACTCTGGCATCCTGTGTCTATAATTGCATGGAAACGAAGGAATGAACGTGTCGTCCTATTCTTCATCCTCAAGTAAGGTTGGCATTCCATAAAGATAATTTTCTAGATTTGAAGGATCGAACAGATCTCGTTCAAGTGGATCAGGTCAAATAGAACCAGGGTGAGTCTCAAGTGGATCACCTCCCCACTCCTCACGGGGAGTATGGGGATGGGAAGTATGGTCAAATCTACCCGATGGATTCAAAGGTTTTTCCTCAGTATCGGAATGTGTAGTAGTCATGATGTCCTGGATGTAAGTCTCGTAAGAATCCAAAGACTCAGAGGGAGCCCTCTGGCACCCTCTAGCAACACGGCGTGAAAGCTCAACTGACTTTAAACCAACCAACCGACGGGAGCGACAGAGAGTAGGGCTCCATTCCACAATATCTATGGAGAGAATATATAATCCAAACGTCCCCTAAAGGCCAACTATCGATCAAAAATAGTAAATCAAAAGCACAAACTTAGAGAAACTACAGCCAAGAGAAAACAAACAGAGTGGCTAAATGAGCTCCCGACACTGGAGCCAGTATGTCTCGCCTAGGAGAGGCTTGAGACTCCCAAACTCTAGCCGGAGGTAACAGAATCAGTTATAGAGACACCTAGGCTTCACTACGTGTACAAGGTCAATTCCACTACACAAACACAACTGTGATGTCCAATCCCTATCTGACTTAGGACACAAATAGTATAACCACTACAAGTACCCTGTGTGATACCTAGGTAAGGCAACTATGGTCACCGTAATATAACCAATGCTCAGGGGGACAATCGTAGGTGGGATCCATCGTATGGGCAGGGTAGCTAAGCCCGAAGCACAAGAGGACGAACCTCCGGTACCGCCAGATACGAAAAAATCCTGGAAATATTTCCCACATTCAGCCGGTATCAGAAGGATATCCCTTCAACCAACCTCCCTTGACCTCAGTCTTGACTCTAGATTGAGTAGAGCTTCCTGAGAACACCGATCTATACCATGGATTCCTCCACTCCCTCGTTAGACACCTAATGTTTCGTCTAGTAGCATTGGATTGTTAACTCACAATGATCTATTCCGAGACTCTAAACCCATGCTAGTTGGTGTACCCTATAAATAAAATCAGTCTAATCAATTTTAAGATTAAGCATTATTTTTAATGGCTGTGATTACTCAAGGGATATGATCGTGAAACTAGTGATGTGTAAGACTCAATGGTATGCAAAATTGTCAAATCCTAGACTCATCTATCCAATGAAAACAATGCCCCTAATATGCACAATCAAACCAACGATTTCGAAATAAATATGCAAGGATTTTTTATTTCTTTCAATGCACAATCAGAATCTAAATGAAGGCAGAAAGCACTCCATGCAAGATGCAATACATAAAAGCAAAAAAAAAATTGTATTTTCTCTTATAAACGAAAGGAAAATGCAAAAACTATGTATAATTTTTTTGTTTGTATTTTTCAATATATGGAAATGAAAAATGCAAGCAAAATCCTACTATCTAGTCACTGATATGCCAAGGATATCACTAAGACAACCAGGCAGATACCAAACAGTAAGACTCAGCCAAATAAATGAGCTGAAAAGGAAAACACCAACAAGGCTTGAAACCAAGAGAAATGAAGAGTTATGGTCACAACCAAGGCATGGAACAGTAAAGAAACAAGCCAAAAAAGACTCAGGATCAACCAAAACCAACCCAACAACAACTGAAGGTCATAAACCAACAAAAGTCGGAGTTGTACGCTACTGTCGAAGGAATACTTGTGGGTACCCGTGAGCAGTAGAGTAAACAGAGGCGGGTGTATGCAGGCAGAGGTAAGCTAGCCCACGGGTGAGGAAAGGTAAAATGGCAAATAGAGAGTCCAATGGCTTAGAAAAAGCAAGTTTTCTATAGTGTATCTCGATGGAAGATAAGTGACATAGAGCTTCGACAAACAACAACTCTAATTATGGACTAATGCTCAAAAAATCCCCAGGATGGATGTTTTCCCCAGCGGAGTTTCCATTTCTGTGTTGGAGAAAACTAACTACGGCTTGGCGTGTACCACAACAGATAGATGACTACCAGAAATCAACTCAATTCTCAGAACTATGCTATATAAATGGCAATGCTAAGATAAGGAAGAAGATAACCAACCTCAATCCAAACATTTGATTTAGATCCCCGTTGGAGCTTTTCAACCCATGCACTTGAATCTACAAATTAGTCTTGACAGCCAATATACAAAAAGTACATATAATATATAAATGGCATTAGCATCATCAATAGCAATGGCCCATGATATAACAAGTAAATGCAACCTAACGTAAGATAAACAACATTTACAACATTAATGGATGAGAATATGAGTATTTATATTAATAAACAAGAAGAAGTACAAAGTGATACGACCTCTTGCCGGAAACCAATCTGAACCAAGATCTAGATCAATCCACTTCTACCTCCACTACTTCAATCCTCCATGAATGGAAAAGTAAAAATAGATAGGTGTTTGGAAGGTGAACATAAGGGGTTCACAACTACAAGGATCAATGAGTGTAGACTCAAGATAGGGAAAAAATACACTAGAGTTCTCTTGCTCTTCTTTCTCCTCCCGTCCATAAGCCATATGTGCTCAATATATAGTCCTCTCAGAGGTAGGTGAAAGGACACATCGAGGCGTTACTTGGGTAGATGGAGAGCCAAAGGTCACCTAATGACCGCTTTCTGGGAGCAGAAAGTAATAAACTAGTTATTTTTACCATTTTACTTGATACCCGTGGGCTATAGTGATCCAACTCGCGGGTACACCTGCTATAGTGATGCAACAAGAGGGTAGGAATAAAAATAGGGCAAAATAGGACTAAAGGATATAAAGTGGATTTGGGTCAGTGAAATGGATCCTACAGGCCAAAGAATGTTGATGCTCACAAGGTGGAAGATTACGTTGTAACAAAACTGACACTCTAGAAAGAGATGTTCAAGTGTTTCTTCATATTCTTTACAAATAATACATCTCGAGGGTCCTTCAATGCCTCTTTTCCTCAATTTCTCTGTGGTTATCGTTTTGTAGTGAGCAAGAGTCCGAAAGAAGGCACTAATTTTTGGAAGTCTATCCTTGCACCAAACTTTATTCCATTTTTTGCCCTTGTTTCTGTTGTTTTTGGAGATGTCCACTACGCAATATCACTCCTTTACAAAGTAAGAGCCTGAATTTCCCCAGACTCTTCTATCATTCAGGTTATGATGTAAATGAGCTGACCCATGAAGCATAGAAATAAAGGAGTTGTAGTCTGGGAGTAGGTGATCCGGGATATCTAGGTCAATCCAGTCGGCCCATATTCCATGATTTTTTCAGGATGAGAGGTCATATAAGGTGGAGATATTTAAATGATCCATCCATTTCTTAAATTCTAGGAATTCCTGCAAGAAATTTGTAGGGGAAGTGGGTCCTAAATTGTCTTACCAAACCTTTATTTGTTTTCTAGTTCGTGGGATCCATTAGAGATGACCTTGGATATTGTATGCTTCCCTCTTGCATAAATCCCAAATTGGAGTTCCTATTCTATCCTGATCAATCTCATCCATGCATCTTCTTCTAGTTCCATTCATATATTTTTTTTGAAGAATCTTCTTCCATCAAACATTTTTCCCAGAGACAATTCTCCACAGGATTTTGGCTCCCAATGCTAAATTCATTATATTTGGATCTCTTGCTCTAACGCCTCCATATATTTTTGGCCTGTAAACTATTTCCCAATTCACCAAGTGAGTTTTTTTAAGTTATTGGATTTTCCTCCTTGCCATAAGAATCTTCTGATTTCTCTAGTGACGTCTTTCATTACTTTTTTAGGAGCTAAAGAGACCGAGCATGCATAGATGGGGTAGTCTGAAAGAATGGAGTTAACGAGAACAATCTTTCTAGCCGGATTGAGCCACTTTGTCCCCCAAGAGGTGATTTTATTTTTGATCTTATCAACCAACCCTTGCCAGTCAGCTACCCTCTTTTTCCCTTTGAATATTGGGATCCCGAGGTAGCTAAAAGAGTTCCAAGTTACGTTTCCTTCGAACCCGAGGGTCCTTGCTATGCTTTCCAAATTCATCCATAAAATTTTGACTTAGAAGAATTCATTTTACCGCCAGAGACTTTTATGAATGTGGATAAGGCACAATTAAATCTCTCAGCAATGACAGAAGACGCACCCCAAGCAGAATGGTGCCATCAGCAAACTGTGCATGATTGACAATTTTGACTCCTCTAGTTATATTCAATCCTTTTAAGTCACCAGACTCTTGCAAATGTTGAAGCTTCCTAGTCATTGATTCTTCCACCAAAAGGTAAAGGAAAGGGGACATGGGGAAACCTTTCTATAGACGTCTGGTAGCTTGGAAGAATTTAGTAGGTCTTCCATTCACTAATAGAGCGATCCAAGGACTGCTGATACAGGATTTAACCCCTCTAACAAATCTTTTGGAGAACCCAAATTTGGACATGATATGAAAGAGAAAAAAATGATTTACTCTATCAAATGAATTGGCCATGTCCAGTTTAATAACCATACCTTGTTGATTTATTTCCATACTGGAGTGGATAACTTCTTGAATGATTATAATATTGTCAAGTATATGACGCCCAGCTACAAAACCTCCTTGCAAATATGAGATGAGATGACCCATGATGCTTTTCATTCTAGTGGCCAAGATTTTTGAGAGGATCTTATATGAGGTGTTACATAAGGAAATTGGCCTGAATCGATCAAGCGATAGAGGGTTTTTTTCTTTCGGAATTAAGGCCAAGAAGGATGAGTTAGTGGCCTTACTAATCTTGTATTTTTTTCTTGTCCAATTTAACATTCTTTTCAGTTCTTCTTTTATAATATCCCATGCTGCTTTGCAGAATTTTATGGTAAAACCGTCTGGTCCGGGCGCTTTATCAGTGTGAAGGGACCATATTGAATTTTTTTATCTCATATTCCATAATTGGTTTTGATAGCTCTTTATTTTTTAGATCGATGATGAGAGAGGGTATTCCAGAAAGGAGGTCGGCTTGTGCTTACGGATCAGTCTCATCATTTTCATAATAGAGCTCTCGAAAATGATTGAAGGCCTGGTTCTTGATTTCCTCTTGACCATCAATCTTATTCCCATTTTTATCTTTCAGCTTTTTGATAGCACTGTAGCTAAGTCGATCCTTGGTTTGCTTATGGAAATACTCAGTGTTGTTATCTCCTCCTTTTAGCCACATATTTTTAGACTTAAATCTCCATACTTCTTCCTCCTGCCTAGCAGCATCCTGGATCAGAAATGTGGAAGTCACCTCTTCTTTCTCCATACTGGAATCGAGAGTGACAAGCTCAGATTGAATTTTAATTTTGAGATGACAAGGATTCTTAAAAATTGATTTGTCCTAGCTCTTAAGAGCACAACACACTGATCTGAGTTTTGATTCCCAAATAAAGTTGGGCGATCCGAAGCAATGAAGGTTCCAAGCGTTTTGAATTAAATAAACAAAAAATCACCTTGCAACCAGATCGAATTGAAGCAAAAAGGAATGGGCCCAATATTGTCCAGGGGGGGGGATATGGTCAAGGAGATAGGCTTGTGATCAGATACTGCTGAAGGGAGGGAAAGAGAGGTTGGGAGTATATCTTTTTGAAGGAAGGTAGAACTAACCATAAATCTATCCAATCTTGCCGCAATATGACCTATTCCAATTCTTTTGTTGCTCAAGGTGTACTTCACATTATTCATAGGAATATCTAGAATGTCCAGATCTGAAATCAAATCCTCCATCTTCTGACCAAAAGGATCCCTAACCTTTTTTCCTCCATGTTACTCCAACTATGACTTAGTGGTATTGAATTCCCCTGCAATAATAAGGTCTTTTCCACACAGATCCTCTTCTAACTTGGAAATATCTTCCCAAAATATTATCTTGTCCCTATAATGCATTGTCCCATATACATTATAGATATAAAGTGAATTTGAATTATCCTTTTCCTGAATTTATATTAGGAATCAGTGATGGCTTTCCTATGATCAAATAAGAATATATATGAGTAAAAGAAGACTTCCCTGAAACCTTGAATACTAATGTTTATTATCTATGTTTGAAATGATCCTGACTATACATGCTTGAGATTATTGTGTTTTGATAGTATTAAGATTATACTAATAAATGTGTGGTTATGTATGAGACCTCAAGGATAGCACAATGATGATACTAATAAGCATGCATAGTGATTAAGGATGGATGTAAGTTCAAGGATAGGTAATCCAGGAAGCAAAGTTCAAGAGGGAGCACACTCCAATTGTTCCTACAAGAAAGCAAAGGAGCACACTTCAGTAGTTTCTACAAGGATGCAGATCTTCAGAGGGAGTTGACCACTTCTCACAATCCACATCAAAATGGAGTCCACCCAGCAACCAAACAAAGATAAGTATTTGAATTGTCATTTCTTACATACTGTTATTCAATGATGTATATGCTTATGTTCCTAGAATTAGGTTGTGTATTATGCATATAAGAATAGTTGCATTGATGAACAGTATACTACTAATATACATGGGTAAGTGGCCTATGGCACTATACAACATTGCATTGCTACTTATCTAGAATGAAACCTCTTTGCTGACATGTTAGGAGTTGTGCACACTCTTAACAATGTTCTGGTAGAGATTGGAAGGCATCTAGAAAGTTACGGGATATGGATAAATGTTGTATTGAAGCATTGGCTAAGATAATTGCATGACTGTATGACATAATTCTTTACGTGTAAGAATTTGTTCTGAAAAATATGAGATGTTTTTTAATCATGCAATTTAACTTATTGTGTAGGAAAGATCATATACCATCACCTACAAAAGAATGACTACAACATTTGTTCAGCAACAAAGTTATCTATTGAAAATATTGAAGATATTGAAGTTCCCAGGATATGGGAAGAATGCCATGATCCGTCGATCATGAAGAACGATGTTTGGGATGCGGTCCCAAGAGCTGAAGGGAAGTCTGTTGTGACTTCCAAATGGAACTATCAGATCAAGCATGCTGTAGATGGCAGCATAGAGAAATATAAAAGGGATGAAATAGAAGATACACTAGATGGATTTCAAGACAGCCTTCTTGAATGGTGTAGTCATATATGTGTCAAGAACTTGGTAGGATAGACAGCTTTCTATCCAGTTTGGGATTTACCAAGAGTGAAGCGGATTCAAACCTTTACTACAAGGTTGAGGAAGCGAATCCTGTGATTCTACTCCTATATGTGGATGACCTGTTTGTAACAAGAGATGACAGATTGATTGCCGACACACAACGGAAGCTTGTTGCCGAGTTAGAGATGAAGAACTTGAATATGATGCATTACTTTCTTGGTATGGAGGTGTGGCAGAGTGCAGATGGAATCTTCCTTGGACAAGGGAAGTATGTAGTAGAGATTCTGAAGAGGTTTGGGATGATGGACTGCAAGGCTATGGCCACACCTATGGCATCAAACCTGAATCTTCTGTGCGATGCTTCATATGATCCGGTCGATGTCATGATGTATTGTTAGATGATTGGGTCCTCTATGTACCTGACAAATACGAGACCAGATATTTTCTTTGCGGTGAACACATTGAGCCAGTTCCTGACAGATCCGAGAGATGTTCACCTGGTTGCTATAAAGCATATTCTGAGATTGGGCAGGTAGTGCTGCAGATAGGAAGAGCACTTCTGGGTGCTGCCTCGGTATGGGATCAGGTGTGATCTATTAGTTTAGCAGGAAGCAGTCCTGCATAGCACTGAGTACAACCAAAGCAGAGTATGTTGCAACGGATGAGCAAGTTGCAGATGTATTAACGAAGCCATTGGCCAGAATGCAGTTTGAGTACTTCAAAGATAGGCTTGGTGCACTTCAGATCGAGGTTCATTCCAAAGGGAACTGATGAGTCTGGAAGATGCAGATGCACATGATATTTTCTCACATTGTGGTAGATGTGTTCTCCCATGGTGAAAAATTAAGGGTTGGAGCCTTCCCCGAATGGTGGTAGATGTGTTCTCCCATGTCGGTGGTGTAAGTATTGGATGATGTGCATCTGGGCTGTGCTTCATGGACGATCAGATGATCTGAAGAAGACGATGCTATGATGATCAGGAGGATCATGGATGATGAGCATCAGGACGATGCTCCAGTTACTTCTCTATATGTATATGTACACATCATGTTGGATGCTGGATATGATCAGTTGGATCATTTATATGTATATGTATATGTAGGCATCATGTTTGATGCTGGATATGATCAGTTGGATCATTTGTATGTATTTTGTATACGCATCATGTTGGATGCTTGGACCATGTATCTGTATATGTATTAGGTGGATACATTGTATGATCAGGTAGATCATGTATGTTGATATGTATCAGGTATGATCAGGTGGATCATGTATTTGTATTTGTATCAGGTGGATACACTGTATGATCAGGTGGATCATGTATTTGTATTTGTATGAGGTGGATACACTGTATGATCAAGTGGATCATGTATGATGATATGTATCAGGTAGATACTTGGTATGCATCAGGTGGATGCATTGTATGATCAGGATGATCATGATGATGAGCTTCAAGTTGTTGCTCCAGATGATATGTATCGAGATGGTACAGTGATGATGATCAATGTGATCATGAGCATCAGGATGATGCTTTGTGCGATGATGATCCTTTGGATCATGAGTATCAAGTTGATACTTGGAGGTCAAAGATGATATGTGGCAGGTTGTGAAAATAGCATGTAATCAGTGCTGGGAGATCTTGCTGGTCATGCTGCGGCACATAAATGATCCTAGGATACTCTTTCCAGTATTGCTATGCAGTATGTAATCAGTCCTCAGATATCCGATAGGTTGAGCTGTGTGCTCGTAATCAGTCTTGGGATGAGGTATTACTACGGAGACATGTAATCAGTCCTAGAGATCTGAGAGGTTGAGCTATATGCTCGTAATTAGTCCTGGGATGCTCTTTAGAGATCTTGTCAGTCGTGCTGCTGCACATAAATGTTCCTGGGATTCTCTTTAAATGTTTTGTATAGCCATATGTAATCAGTCCTGGAGATCCGAGAGGTTGAGCTGCGTGTTCGTAATAAGTCCTAGGATGCTCTTTAGAGATCTTGCCGGTCGTGCTGCGGCACATAAATGTTCCTCGGATGCTCTTTAAAGGTATTATGGAGGAGATGCATGTAATCAGTCCTGGGAGATCTTTCCGGTCATGCTTAGGCACATAAATGTTCCTGGGATACTCTTTTTGGTATTGCATCCGCACATAAAATTAGTCCTGAGAGGCGACCTCTATCAGACCGTTTGCACAGATGATGAAGACCTGCAAGTGGTGGGCCTACATCCAGTATGAAAAAGGACTGGCTCTTTAGAACTTCCTATCACGAGTAGATTCAGAGATTGATTGAGAGAGTAGCAGCAGTGACGATGATGATGACTCGATGATGATTATCCAGTGACGATGATCCAGAGAAGATGACTTGTGCTAGAAGACCTGTGTCGAGAAATACCTTCCCAGTTAAGAGGGAGTGTTGATGTATATGTAGCTTTGGAATGTATTTCACATATATGTATATTGTATTCCTATAAAGATGTTATTATTTCTCTATACGAAAGTGTCGTCATTTATATTGTAAGTGTCGTAACTTATACTTGATGGGTTATTAGACCACCTTGTTGGGGTTGACCCTATATAAGTCATGTGGGTGAAAGGGTTATTAGACCACCCTAGTGGGGGTCGGCCCAGTCAGCGTTATGTTAAGTGGATAAGTTGAGGCCGACCTAGTTGAGTAAAGGTCAAGTCAAGTTAGTGTATAAATAGACAGTGTATCTCTCTCATTTTACACATTCTATTCTCTCACTCACACTTGGGAGAGTGGCACACTTGTGGAGGAGGAGGCTCTGCTGCTAGGAGAAGACTATCTCTTGTATTCTAGTTGTATCATTTCTCTATTTATCTCTGAGGAAGTTATTGGGGTTTTCACCTTTATGGTTTTCCCCAAGTAAACTCCGTGTCTCTTGTGTGCTTGCATTATTGTGTCCATGGTTGATATGTTGTAGATTTGCTGTACATGTTGTTCTCTCAATTAAGATCCTAGATGAGATTGAAGTAAACTCTGAATATTTAACATTTTGTAGAAGTATCATTTAATTCCACATTTTAGTTATTGAAAATGTATTACTAAGCACACTACCTATCAGCTTCATGTGGTTAAAAGTATAGTTTTGTTAAAATACTCGAAAAGAAGTAAGTCTGTTAATTAGAGGAAGTGACATGAACATCTTTAATTACAAATAATGGTATTCTTGTTAGTGTTGCATATTTGTTATGACAGTTTCATAAAAAGTTACATCGAAAAATGTTGTACTCGTAAATATTTTGATACAAGAGAGAAAGAAATTATAGTTACATATTGTTAATTAGGTGCACTCTTTGAACAACATTTTATTTGGTTTTGGTAGTTTCAAAATATATGTGGACTCTATTTCGTTTGCTTCCGTGGAATCAATCGTATGGAACTGCCTAAGTAGTTGTTACCCTTGAGTATTAATAGACAAAATGAAATTTAAATACTAGGTCACCAGTTATGAACCAATTCATACGGCTGATACGTTCGAATAGTACTTGTGCTTATGTCATTTTATTACTTAAAACTAAATTGTATTTCATTTAGAGCTTCTTATTATTATTTGAGTTTGAAGGATAAAACTCAGTATTAACATTTGCAAGCAATGTTCCTAGGGGTTAAATTAACCTTATTTTAGGAATTCATTATGATAGACCCCTATAGAGTAAGTAATATTTTATAACAAGGATTAATGAGTATCTTGTTGATAGTTTGAAGAAAATAATTATAATCTTGTTGATGGAGCGTGGAATCTTTAAAAAAAATCTTTTGATGATAAGTCTCAATTCGAAGTGAATCTATATGTAACTAAATACTAACATGTTTTCAGTAGGTTTGATCTCAGACTCACATTGAGGAAGTTGAAGAGTTTACATCGGAATGAAGTGAAGATGAGGCACAAGTAAATTAAGTGAGCATGCGTATAATGCTATGGAACCAATGTGTCCAGTAGTTGAACAATTGAATCAAATAATTTTTTTTATATACTAACATTTCAGGAAGGGATCTTAATATCGATTGATAACATGATAAAAAGGGAACGTTGATTATAAAATCACTTATACAGATTAGTTGATATGAATCGCTCAAAAGTAAGTAATAAATTACTTTCAATGGTAAGACTTATGACTAATGATGTGAAAATATTTTAAATATATTGTTGTTATTATTATGTTGCATATGGCATACAAGAAATAATAAATGTTTGTTACCAAGAAATATTTCCTGGACTCAAACGAGAAGGTTTGAGGGGAAAAAGAGTGATTTTCTGGACTCAGGTAGAGGAGATAGCATCATGAACTCATTAACTAGCTTGTTGTTATGGGACAACTTACCCTTATTTGTTGTCATGTTCCCCATGGAAGTGGAGAAGAGCAGGTGGGTAGCTCGTTGAATGTTATACTGACCCAAAATTCCTACGAAAACTTTATATCCATCGAATTGAGCAGAGGAAGGGCTCACAATGTTTCCTTGTGTTGTTAGAATGGAGCATACAAGATGTTCTCTGAGGAAACTTAAATTTTTCTCTGTGGTGTTAGAACTGATCCCACAAGAAGATTCGATGAGGGGAAGCTATGTTATGATTTGTATTGTAAGACTGTCATGCTTCGATGAAGTATTCCTGATGAGTTTGCAGAAGGCTCGTGTTTTGTACGCAAGTCTCCATGATTGTTGAAGATCAAAAGAGTTTGATGATCAAACAAAGTTCTGTTGAAAGAATTGTTTTATGATAAAAGCAAGTATTTGTCTTGCAACTAGATTATGAGATGTATTTATGCATGAATGATATGAATGCTAGAATAGGAAAATATCCCCTCAAGGATGAGGGAGAATGATGAACATTTAGTGTTTTTAAATTTTGTATACTTATGTTATACTGAATAATATTGAAAAATCTTGTACGAGTTGTACAATGTGCAGGTTATAAGTGGAAAGAACTTGCAGAAATTGCCAAAAATGAGGAGACGATAGAAGCATAAGAACAAAAGTAAACGAAGGACGGTGAATGAATGCAAAAGAAAAACTGTTGAACACTGAGGACGTTGTTATTTTTAAAGGGTGGAATATGTAACATCCCTCCTTTTTGACCCAATGAATTATATGAATGTCAATAAGTGTTGTAATTGTTTCTGGTGAGGAGCTCAAGGCCAAGGCCCCACCAGTAAACGTTGTATCTATGGTGTTTATTTTCTTAAAATATTTAGACCTAGGTCACTAGAAGTGGTGATGCAACTACACGACGAACAAAATAAAATGCACTAGGGAGATAGGTCGACCATGACCTATCTCATGTTGGTACCCATTGCTGATTGGGATAAAATGAACTAGTAATGATCAATCGTTAAACATACTAAGAATGCCACCTACGTAAAAACAAACATGAACTAAGGAGCTAGGTGGATGTTATACAATCAATAGTTATGTTAAACTATTTATTACATACTTATATATATATATATATATAGTTGCGGATACTGTGTACATTTACATGTATGTATTATATATATATATATATGATTAATTAATAGTTGAGAATGCAATTAAAAGAATGTTATGTACAAATTAAACTAATAGTTGCAATAAATTATTAGATATATATATTTTCAAAGGTTACTAAAATGTGACTACATACGAGAAAAAGAATGACACTTCGTGTTGTAGTAGGACCCAATTATTTGGGAAAGTTTTATTAAATGGTGATTAAGAAGATAATTTAACTTCTAGATATTTTTATATATATTAGGAGGAGTATTATATGACATAATTAACATGACATGAGAGGGACATGTTCATATGACTTATTAGGACTTATACATTGTTTACACAATAACATTACTTTTTGAAGAAGCTAGAACCCTTTCCTATTTTTTTTACTTAGGACTATTTAAAAGGAATAAAGTATTTCTTGTAATAAAGTTTTAGCTTGTTAATTGACTTACTAGTATATTCATTATTATATTTACTATGAGATATTAGTAATTCTACTATATAAATTATTGAATCTATTACACAGTTTATAAACTATTTTTATGAGTATGCATATTATGAAGAAATGGTAAGACATAAATGGATATATTATATAAACTTACTATTTTTAAGAAGTTGTATATATAATTAAGGATTTAGTTGGGGTTGAGATCTCGTGAAAAGTTTGTTTGATTAATGGAAAAACCAAGCTTAACTTCTTGGCCTGCCACTTACCAACTTTCCTTAATGAAGGAATCGTTTTAATGAGTTGGTGACTAACACAAAAAACGTCCACATAGTGATGGAGGACAAATTTTAGGGTTTAGAAGATCTCTATTCGAAAGTTTATCTTTTAAAGGTTAAGCCCCTCATTTGCGAACCTAAACCTATCTCTCGTATATTTTCATCGAAGTTTAACATAGCATACCTTTTCCAACAAACCTTGTCAGCCTCTCTCTCCATTAAGGAGACAAGCCATCAAAGCTTTCAATGGAATAAGGCATATTTTACCTAAGTTATGACAAATATCGAGGGTATTTCAGTTGGGGTGCAGGGAAAATTGAGTATTATCACCGTTTTGGGGGAATCGAGAAGAGGTTAAGTATTCCAATGAAGACAATATGCAGACACCATTGATTCAGGGATGATTGGAAATGGTTACAATTATCGATGGGGAAAAATAATTATACTCCATTTCTAGGCTGCGAGGAGAGTTTTTTTTGGTGGAATTCCTCACAAAAGATGATCATTGTGTATTGGAGGAGACAATTTTCCTTTTCCTATAGGACAAGAATCTATGAGTACGTTTTGGGATCTAGCAGTTCACCATTTTCTTTGCATGGAGAAAGGAGAGTCCAGATCGCCATTCTGCATAGGAAGGAGATATTGGAACTTGGTGAAAAGGAGAGTTACCATGCCGGTAGAGGGAGATATTTTTTTCTCCCTGCGATGGGAAGAGAAAAATGGATCTTCTGCATTTTGGGGATTATTACCTCATGAGAGATGGGATGATAGGGCGTTTGGGGAAAGCAGTAATCTGTAGGACCCCTCCTTTAGGATCCCCTTGAACTGAACCTGAAACTTTAACAACTTCATACAAACAAATTAGCCATTATAGTTATAAAAATAAAATAAAATAAAAGAGTGAATAACTTAACAAAAATAAGAAAAACCTTAACCTGCCAACCCAATCCAGCTGGTCCATTGTCATCTACGTCTTCTGTAGGATCCCTCCAGCAAAGCTCATTTAACCATTGGCGAAGCAACCGTTAGCTTCGCCACCCAACCATAGGATCATGCTTTCAGTCGCATGGCCTCCCCCGAGCTTTGGGTCATAAATTTCACACACAATTCTCAAGAAACCCAGCTTGGGTTTCCCCCCCACCAAGATTTCCATCCAAACCCTCAATAGTAGCAAGTCATGAGGTAACTCAATATTACGATAGTCATCCAGGGTCTGGGTCCTTTACCCATCCCCAAAGTCTTCCTTTTAAAGGAAAATTTCCTGCGACACATGTCGCTTCATGCATAAATAATTATTTAATTAATTCTTTAATGAAAAACAACTCACCCATCCAAGTGTCAATTTATCGAGGAGATGCACCAACATCCCTAAGATTTCTCATGCTTGTCCCCTAGATATTTCACTTAACTCCTAGATTAGTGGTGTAGGTGGAGTTGACTAGGTGTCCATGCCTAGGATTCCATTTTGCTCCTAAATAAATATTTTTAATATTTTTAAGTAATCAGGAATACCCTTTCATGTGCAATTCCTAAATAACACTTAATATTATTTAAATGCCAAAGTAATCATTTATGTGCAAATGCCTAAAGTGCTCAACTGCATTTATAAGTAAATTTATAGGTGCAAAATTATACGTTTCAACGCAGTTTAACTTTAGCAATCAACTTTTACTAGGGACTCGGTGCCGCGCCGTTGGGCCTCCTTGTTCTTTAATTTAATTTCCCTGACATGGAACCACTCCGTCTGGTCCAGTCATTCGTAGTTTCCATTCATTGGAAAGGCACCACATCGTTGGGTCCTTGCATCCACTCTTTCCGTTCTTGGCAGGGAACTGCACCGTTGGGCCCTTCTGCCGTCATCCTTCCGTTTTGATTTGCGGGAACTTCATGTAGGGATTTCAGGAGCCGTTACCTTCCATCCTCCATCTACACGCTATTAGGGACTAATGGCATTGAGGAGTGAGTCCGTTCTCACTATGCCCCCCCCAACTCGTACGTGACCAGCTCCGTCGTGGCCCACCTCGTACACCCTCACGCTTTCCTCTTCAGCAAGCAGATCAGTGCTTATATGCTCAAGCGTGGTATTCCGTTGGAAGTTGACATCGTCGTCGCTCTCCTTGTGTGTGATTTACTCATACTCTACGACCCTCATATTCCTTTGTGTGTCCGTCGGTGAACCGTTTCACCTGTCGCTACACACATTTCTCACAAACGTAAATTAGTAGCACTGTCCTTAATAATCACAATTTGGTTTATAAATCTGTTGCTTCATTAAGCATCTATAATTTACTCAATCATTACTCATTCGTCTAATCACGTAATCAATTGCACATCTAGTCATTAAGCATCATTCATATGTACAGTTTTCATATCAAAGTCAATCGTTAAACAACATGAAATCATCCATTAAAAATAACTATCCAAATGCCCATATATCAATCAATCGTAATCATAAATATACTCAAAATAAAATCATAGGGTTATTTTATTAATGTTTCAAACAGTCGGGTGACTCAGCAGGTGCCCTCAATGTCTACAGTAGTCTAGATGCACTACATACATCCCTACTTATTTAGAATTCCATCCCGAAGTTCAAAATAAAAATGGAAAGCTATGACGCATCTTAGTTGCGTCCTCCCAAGTTGCAGAGCTAGGACTATAACTGTCCTACTGCACTTTGACTTGATCAATCAGGGATAATCATTAAGCAAGAACTAATCAATCAATTATACCACTCCACATATATAATTTAATTCCTTAATTCATTTATCAATTATTGCCTTCATTCACATCTTCAGGTTTTCCTCAATCTTTTAAGACATATCAAGGCTCAAGAAACCACTTTATCGAATTTGTTCGGCTGGGTCACCCGACGGGTGCCCTTAAGGTCCACGATCATTTTAGGGGCATTACATAATCTCTGCAAAAAAAAGGACAATTGGGAGCAAGCCGGTATAATAGGAAGGAGGACGCAATCTCGAGGTAATATTATTATCTTAACCTTACTCAAATAGTTTATGTGTAGATGGTCTCAACTCTTTGATAGAATGATTTTTCGTTATGAGAATCAAAAGTGTTCTCCAGATTGTTGTCTTGATTGTTGAGCTTTTGTTCTCTTTTAAAGATTGATATATGTGTGTTGTTGTGCTGAGGGTGTAACATATCCTTTTTGATGGAAAAACATTTTTATGTTAGAAAACATTATGATAACTTTTATTGTAAAGTTTGATGTTGGACAGGTGTCCAAGGATGACTATAATTTGCACATTATATTATTATTAAATAAATAAAATAGGAGACAAACACCTAAGAGGAACGTTGAAAGAGTGGCTACCGATCCACTAGGTGGAATGGAATCTGGGGTAGAAGGCAATGGACAAGTGGCAACATCATGATGAAACTAACTAGCTGTTGGTATGGGACATCCCTTGAAATGTGCTCATAGTGCCCTAAAAGATGGGACTAGAGCTTGAGGCTCATTTATTCCAAACTGAACACTAAAGACCTAGGCAGTCTATATAATATCCATCAAATTTTCAACTGAGGTTTATCACTTTTCCTGACGAGGAAATTTACCTTGGGGTTTTGCTGTGTTTGCACCCAAGAGATTTGATGAGGGGATATGCTATGTTTTTGATCATTTTGTGAGTCTGCCAAACTCTTATTGAGTTCAGGAGGTTGATGCTGAGTGGAGAAGGCATGTTATTTAAGGAGGTTGATGCTGAGTGCAGAAGGCATTTTTTAGTGCCTTGCTTCTACACAAATTCCACCTACTTATTGGTTCAGTAATCAGGCTCGGGGGTTCAAAAGAAGCTAGCAGTGGAGCTGCTTCTTCTAGAATAGGTTGGGAGGAACATGCCTCCTTGGGTGTTTTTCGACCCTATCTTCATCTACAGGTTCTATTTGTTTAATCTATCTAAACTGCAAGTATTTAATTTTAGTTACAGTATGTGTTCTAGTTTACTTATCTCTACTTTTAGTTTTCTGAAGCAAGTCAAAATTTAGAATAGAAATGATGAATGAAATAAATAATCTCTGCATTTTCCCCCATGCCATAGGAATTGCATTGTACTCTAGTACAGAGACAGACTAAGATAGATAGATATGATAGGAAATTTTCCAAGATAATGCAAAGAATATCTCTGTATAAATTTGTTAATTTCCTACTGTTAGTAATTAATATTGATTATTGTATTTTGCTACTGTACTGTTTTTATTTCATCAAATCGAAGTTTATTGTCTTACAGATTATTACTGTGATTTAAATTTAGTATTGAAACCATTGTTGTTATAGAAATTAAATAAAATTGCATAATCTCATTGTAGAGAACTAAAATGTCATTTTCAAGTTTCAATTTCAAGGTTAGAGTTTCCATAGTTTTCCCTTTTAAAAATTACTATAGTCTACTATTATTTTCACTACTGTACATATAATATAAACAAGCAAACAGTGTTTATTTTTATTCTGTAAATGTTTTCCAAGTATACAATAGAAAAAAAACCTAAACCCTAACATTACATTTACAACCCTCATAACAAAGAAGCAACAGAATCTATTTACAATCATCATTCTGGTCAATGACCAAGGGCAATACACTTTCAAACAACCATTCTAGAATTATTCCCAATTTTCCAAATTATCGCACATTTCATCAAACATTTACAAATTCATTTCTTTTATAAACATAAACAATGTTACCAACTCTCAGCAGACAGTTAATGTTCTTCAAACATTTCAACTCATGAAAAACCATATGACATTCACCTTAAACTAAACTTAGAATACCACTTTATTCATTTCCATAACTCGACATAGTCGAAGTCTTGGCATCATAACGATGACCAAAATCAAAGCCAAACAATTACACCATAATGTTTCCTATAAGTCGAATAGTTAAATTCACGGTATCGTCTTCAATATTTCTTACTAAATGTCTGTAGGATATTTCCAAACAGAATAACAAACACTAGTTTGATGATGAGAACATATCATAGGACATCACCAAAACTATACATCCCAGAACAAAGACAAACCCTAAACCTTGGGAAATTTCATAAGTTTTAAACGCAGCAACATTTGTTACAAATCAACGAATTGCATAACAGGATGCAAGCCTTCCAAAGATACAAACATCTACCCATTAGCAACAGTCTTCTGATTTGTATAAACTTCATACGATTTTGTCCCATTGTTTTACATTTCAACTTTCACCACTCACAAAAGAAAAACGATAACAACAGAGTATTGGAAATACAATTTATTACATTATCCCAAGTCTGAGAATAAGAACCCTGTTACACAATGGTTGCATTTCAAATTCAACAAGACTTTTGCCTGGTCGGTCGAGGTATCATCCTCCCCATTTCTTTTTAAAAACAAATTTACAAACCCTATCTCGATGATTTACAAAGTCTCTGACTTAAAAACACAAATACACAAAACAACACCCATGTCAGCCATCATCCTCATCTACACAGTGTTTCAAGGAAACCTCCGATGCTTACCGGTTGGTGTATCTATTGCCAACATTCAACACCCAGACTGAAAAATCTATTGAACATTACACCTGCAAAAACAACATAGACGTGCTTAAAAACAATATTCCTGAAGGAATGATTACAGTATCGAATTCGAACAACCTGTTAACACTCATGTATGAAAGCTATAGTGAAAGTTTCAAAACACATTACCTTTTAAATGATAGCTCGTAACAACAATAAATGCCAAATAGCCACATCTGCAACTGTAAACCTTTACATCATTGAATGCTGATATAGAAGGAGCCAACACCAAGCTATCCACTATTTTAAACGGTTATACAATACTAAGACATGTATAAACTATGACGAGGACTTAGCATCCCTTTGAACCGAGAAAGACCCTCAATAAATCTGAGGATCAAACCACACCAATGACAGACTCTAAATTTCCAACTAAGACATTCACCACTTTAAACCGTGAGATTTCTGCTCTTAAAACCTTCACAGGTCACAAGTTCAAAATGCAGGCATCATGCCTATAGAAGTGCAAAACGATAACCCTACAAACCCTCAGACTATCGGTAAGATGCAGAGCCACAACTACCATATTCCAAATTCACAATAAACACTATGATCGAAACAAAGGTAGGGTTTAACCCACACTCATCAAAACCATGCCAGATCGATGGTGGAGATCACTAGGTGGGATTCACGAAACAACAAGCTATCTACCACATTAAATGAACCATCATTGCAATTGCCACGAAGGAGCCACGAAGGAGCCATCTCATTTACTATCGAACCAGTATGTCTACAAATCATCACAGGGATGGTCATTATCATGGTAATGGCACATGAATGAGCTCGCTATACCATTCATAATGGAAGTAAGCCATCTCGACGGTTGCATACATTTAATGCACATGGCAGTGTTGATGTTTTCCAACCTGTGACATACCAACGTTCAAATCATAACATTTAATACTTTGGACCTTGCATATGGTATAATCGTGATGCACCACCTTATCATGATATGTCTATACAAAGTTTGGATAGATATTGCTAGGGATCACATAGTATCGTATGTTCATATAGTATCACATATCGCATAGCACCACATATTGTATAATATCAATATGGCTTGTATAGTATCACATAGGGTAATACAATGCACACAACGCACATTTCATAATGGGATATAGTTTATAAGTGTTTGTTACTATTTCAAGTATATTGCAAATAGATTATAGAAATAATCTAAGAAATGCACACACATACACCCTAAAGTGTAGTAAACAAAAGACATGTCACTTTAATCGAAATTTATCACCATCATCGTAGGGTATAGACCCTACGCAAGTAATAAGTCATTTTTACATAAAATCTCTACACATTGCTAAGGACAAAGAAGATAGACAGCTACATATAGTTTGACATGAAACTTTAATGAAAACCATATATAATTCTGAGTACAAAACTGAGACACGATCATTACAAACCTTCTCTTAAAAACAAATACAAGCTTATAATTTACAAGGATTAAGATGCCTTGTGCACATCAGCAGTCAATTTCAAATTTCTTTATCTTTAAAGATTTTAGTCTCAAACCAAGATTCTCACCGATAGAATGCCCAAAGTGTTATCTCTTCAAATGTTCACAAAGAAGATTACTGAAAAACTATTTGAATACTTGTCACAACTTTAAATCCTTACCTGTAAACTATCACAAGTCAAAAATCACATGCTTTAGCACGAATGCTAACTAAGCCTCGAGGCATCCGTAGGACCCCTTCATCAATCAACAAAAGCACATTAGTCAAAACAGTTGATTCATCATTCACAACAACAACAATAGAAGTTCACAATAGTACAACTGAATGTAAATAACATCAAGACACAAACTTGAAATCTTTTAGTCGCAAATTATTATATTATAAACCAGCATGGCAGTTAGTGCAGCAAGATAATATTTTATGCATCGTTCTATTTCCGCATACATTAAATAAAAAAAAAATGTCACGTAGAAAAATTTTAAATTTTTGTGATTTTTCCGGGATGTTACATGTGGTATCAGAGCGCAAGTTCAAACTCTAGGCCTGATTGAGGCTCATGCGCGTAAACAGAAAAATAGATCAGAAAGTTTATGTTACTATCTTTTGTAATTTAATTTTATTTTTGCACAAAATAGATTGACCTTTACTTGCAGGTATGGAAATACCAGAGGAATCAGCAGAGGACAGATCTCCTCGTAATGAACGTATTAATCATAATAACACTAAAGGAATTTATGTTGAGTTAAACAAAAAATCTTCTAAAATTTTACGCACTGTACAGGATTTAAAATCTGAATTAAATGCTTTTAAAGAAGAGAATTAATGGATCCTTAAGGTATAGGAAGAGTTACAACATAATTTAAAAGGAAACTGTCATAGTGATGAAATAGGCAAAAAATCAGAAATGAAGGCTGATTCTAAAATAATGTCCCACCAACATAAGCATAAGAAAACAAGAAATGATAAAAGGAACAGTTAGTCATCCTCTAAATCTGATCCAAGTAATGATGATATTAATTATGACAGCAGTAACAATGAATGCTACTCTAAAAAGACAAAACATAAACATCATGAACATATTACTGGGTAATTTAAAAAGATTAAGCCACCCACCTTTAATGGCGAAAGTGAGAAGGGTGAGACAGCAGAAGCTTGGCTGTCAGGATTGAAGAAATACTTTAATATCTACAACTACTCTTCTCAACTAAAAGCCAAGATGGCTATTTACAATTTGACCGAGAAGGATGATATATGGTGGAAGGATCTTAAAAGGATGAAGAGTATAAAAGAAAAGGAGGTATCTTGGACTATGTTTAAAAGTTTGTTTAAAAAGAAGTTTTTGTCGAAACAATACTTTGAAGATAAGCCAAAGGAGTTTTACAATTTAAAGTTGGGTACAATGAACATGAAAGAAATGTCCAACAAGTTCCTTAGCTTGTTGAGGTACATGCCCTACATGGTTGAAGAAAAGCCTAAAGTACAAAGGTTTCTCAGTTGTCTACCTTTAAATATAAAAGAACGTATTGAGTATGATAATCCTTCCACTTTGGAAGAGGCCATGAGGAAGGCAAATTTTTGTTTTGATCAAAACAGAAAAATAGAAGGAACAACTGACTGGAAGAGCAGTAAGACTAATCAGTTTGGCTATAAAAAGAAGAATTTTAATCATAATTCTAGAGGTTTTAAGAAAAAATTGAATAACATAAATTTTCCTAATAATTACAGGAATAATGCACCTCAGAACTTTACTGTTGCAAGAAACGTACCTAATAATAATAATCACATCAACCACAATAATAACAACAACAGGTATGTTGAACAGAAGGGACCCATAAAGTGCTATGAATGTGGCGGACCACATAAGAAAGCAGATTGCCCGCGCAACAATATTCATACTATGCAAGCAAAACCTACAGTTGGAGATATCGCAAGAGAAATGCCGAGGATAAATGCAGCACTAGAGAATAGTTAAGAAGACCATCAAACATCCATTGTCGAAATTGAAGGTATGATACAAAACGAGTCTATTTCTATTCTAATAGATCTAGGTGCAAATCTGAGTTATATTTCACCTACTTTAGTAAACCATTGCAAGCTAAAAATAGAGAAATTTGATAATGCATGGTTAGTTCAACTTGCAACAGGAACTAAAGGAAAGGTTACAGATTATGTCAAGAATTGTGAAGTATTTTTAAGTCAGTTGAAAATGCAAATTAATCTGAATGTTTTATCCTTAGGGTCATATGACTTGTTGATAGGTATGGATTGGCTTGAACAGCATAGAGTTTTACTGAATTGTTATGATAAATCTTTTACATGTGTAAATATTGAAGGTAATTCATAAACAGTAAAAGGAATTCATAGAAAGATTTCAGTAAGGAAGATTTATGCTCTACAAGTAAAGAGAGATGCAAGAAAAGGTTGTAAAATGTTTGCTGTTAATGTTGTTAATGACGAGTGTACATCTAAAGAAGATACGTTAAAAATAGAGGATATTCCCATCCTTAGGGACTTTTTCTGATGTATTCCTGGAAGAAATTTCAGGATTACCTTTGAAAAGGGAACTTGATTTGACCATTGAGATAGTACCCGGTGCGGTATCAAACTTGAAGGCTCCCTATAGGATGAATAGTATGAAGTTAAATGAGTTAAAATCTCAGCTGAAAGAATTAATAGATAAAAACTATACGACCCAGTGTGTCCCCTTGGGGAGCACCAGTAATTTTTGGTAAAAAGAAGGACGGTACAATGCATTTGTGCATTGATTACCGTCAGCTTAATAAGATGACAATTAAGAACCGATATCCCTTATCCTGCATAGATGATCTTTTTGATCAAGTACATGGAGCATAACTATTCACTAAAATTGATTTAAGGTAAGGTTATCATCAAGTTAGGATAAAAGACGAGGACATATTCAAAACTGCATTCAGAACACGTTATGGACACTACGAGTTCGTAGTTATACCTTTGGGGCTAACCAACGCACCGGCAGTGTTCATGTGTGTAATGAACAACATTCTGCATAAATATTTGGACAAGCTCGTAGTGGTATTCATTGATGATATTCTAGTTTACTCAAAAACTAAAGAAGAGCATGACGAACATTTAAAAATCATTTTACAAGTACTTAGAGAACATCAACTCTACGCTAATTTCAGTAGGTGTGATTTTTATAAAGATAAAATTCAGTATTTGGGTCATATAATTTCTAAAGATGGTATTTATGTTGATTTTGATAGGATAAAAGCAATTAATGAATGGCCTGTCCCTAACGACGTAACTGATGTATGGTCATTCATGGGAATAACGGGTTATTATAGAAAGTTTATTGAAGGGTTCTCTAGAATTGCTAACCCCGTCACTTCTTTGCAGAAGAAAGGGAAGAAATTCGTATGGGATCAAAAGTGTCAAGAAAGTTTTAATAAGTCAAAAGAATTATTAACTACTGCACCCATCTTAAAAATTGTAGATTCCAATAAGGATTTTGTCGTATGCACAGATGCATGCAACTATGGACTTGGAGGGGTCTTAAGTCAGGAAGGTGATGCAATTGCTTTTGAGTCAAGGAAGTAAAAAATACATGAAAATAATTATGCTACTTATGATCTTGAGTTGCCAGCCGTGATACATGCATTAAAAATGTGGCGCCATCACTTGATTGGAAGAAAATTCATTTTAATGACTGATAATAAGGGCTTAAATTATTTATTGGATCAAACAAATCTTAACGCAAGGCAAGGTAGGTGGTTAGCTTTGCTTAGCGAGTATGATTTTGAGATTCATCACATTAATGGGAAGGAGAATAAGGTTGCTGATGCATTGAGCAGAAATGCTAGATTGAGTTTTGTGGCAGCAATTAGTACTTTTAAAACTGATCTGGAAAATCAGATCGAAGAAGGAATTATTCAAGACGAAAATTACCAAAACTTGCATGATAAAGTGGCTGAAAATTCATCTGAAAATTTTATAACAGATTACAGTATTAATGAAAAAGGATTCTTAACATATAAAAACAGAATTTATGTACCTAATTTTTCGAAGGTTAAGTTGTTGATTTTAGATGAAGTTCACAAGAATCCTTATTCAGGGCATCCTGGTTATCAGAAAATGATAACTATGTTAAGAAAGGAGTATTTTTGTCCCAACATGAAGAGTGAAGTTGCTGAATATATAGTTATATGTTTTGAATGTCAAACTATCAAAGCTGAACACCAACATTCAGCTGGGCTATTTGTAACATATCCTTTAAGCTGGAAAACATTTTGTGTTAAGAAACACTGTGATAACTTTTATGGTAAAGTTTATATTGGACAGGTGTCCAAGGATGACTGTAATTTGCACAATATATTATTATTTAATAAATAAAATATGGGAAAAACACCTAAGAGGACTATTGAAAGAGTGGTTACTGATCCACTAGGTGGAATGGAATCTGGGGTAGAAGGAAATGGACAAGTGGCAGCATCATGATGCAACTAACTAGCTATTGATATGGGACAACTCCCTTGAAATGTGGTCATAGTGCCCTGAAAGATGGGACTGGAGCTTGAGGCTCATTTATTCCAAACTGACCACTAAAAGACCTAGGCAGTCTATATAATAGCCATCAAATATTGAACTGAGGTTCATCACTTTTCGTGACGAGGAAATTTACCTTGGGGTTTTGCTTTGTTTGCACCCAAGAGATTTGATGAGGGGATATGTTGTTGTTGATCATGTTGTAAGTATGCCAAACTCTTATTGAGTTCAGTAGGTTGATGCTGAGTGGAGAAGGCATTTTTCAAGAGGTTGATACCGAGTGGAGAAGGTCTTTTTGAGTGCCTTGGTTCTACATAGATTCCACCCACTTACTGGATCAGTAATCAGGCTCGGGGGTTCATTAGAAGTCAATAATTGAGCTGCTTCTTCTGGAGCAGGTTGGGAGGAACAGGCCTCCTTGGGTGTTTGTCGGCCTATCGTCTTTTACAGGTTCTATTGTCTTATCTATTCTTATTTACAAGTTCTGTTATCTATTTTTGTGTATTTTAAAGTTCTGTTTTCTACTAAGTTTTTTACTGTTTATTTCATCAAGTTCATTTCAGTTATTCTGAATATTTTAATGATTATGTATAAATCGAAATGATTGAATAAATGATCTCTGCATTTTTCCCCATGCAAAAAGGAACAACATCGTACTCTAGTACAGAGATAGATTAAAAATAGATAAGTCTGATAGGCAAATAGCCAAGTGAATGAGAAGATTAAATTATTATAATTTCTCAAGTTTCTACTTTCTGTTTATTTCCTACATTTTCATTACAGTACCCTTGTTATTAACTATTTTTAGCTAGATGTATTCATAATTTATATATAATATTTCTGTTTAGAAATATCTTAGTTTTCAAAATAATTATGTTTATGTTTTAATAGCATAGGATTTATTTACCTATACTCAGCAGTAAAAATGTTCTTATTTATATTAGAATAAATAAAGATTTACTTTCAAAATATAGCAGAATGATATACTTCTATAGACATCGAGCATTTCCATTTATTGCATGTGTAATTCATACATTGTTTTATACTATATTTACACAATGAAAATCAAGGCATTTGTTATTCCCGCCAAAACCCCAACAGAGTTATTATTCACTAGCCTATAGTAAACATTTCAATTTCAACATCATTACTGTAGATCGAATAGATAAATTTAAAACATCATCTCCAAGGTTTAAAAGATTATATGACTATAGGAGCAAAGTCGAACAGAACACACAAATTTTATTTGATATCGAAACATATCAACAGTCATCATCATTCCATACTTTCTAAACTTACCAAAACCCTAAATCTTGACAGGTTCATAGTTGAACTACTTAAAACATTAACACAGTCGAAATGGAGGCATTTGGCTGAAACCTATTACATATTTTCAACATCTAACCATCAACTTAATAAATAGTAGCAACATTTTTATTCATACACCTTTTACATACGTTTTCCTTTTAAAAACATTCATAAGCTTACATTCGAGAATGAAGCACGATTGTACAGGTACTATTATAACCTAGTTTGCACAAACATTGCCAGTATACATACAAACTATTTAAAACATGATTTATTTCTATTTCTTGACTCAACGAGAAACAAGTTTCATACACGGGCCAAGCCCCAACTTTACAAACACAAAACAGTCACGGCCACTTAAGTTTGGAAAAAATATATTATTTTATCATCTCAACAGAGACTGAAAGACTCAATTAAAACAAAGAACGTTGCCAAGTTCGAAAGCTAGAACTGAAACCTTAAACATATTCTTTTACATCATCAACGAGCTATAGGATGTATTCATGGGTCAAGCCCAAGACGATGAAAACCATGACGGTTGTAATCGAGAAGTTTAAAACATTCCTCACATACTTCCAACTCAACAGAGCTCATTTTTAACAAAACATAAATTACATTTCCTTATAGCATTGCCTTATGGGTCGAGGCATATTCTCCCCATACTTCTAAAAAGATCTCAAACTAAACTAACCGTCAAACAAGTCGAGTATCGAATCCACCTAAAAGACAAATTCTAAGACTGATAACAACAATTTTCAACACTGTATAAACTAGAAGAAGCTTGGCTCTATTAAAATACATGGGTTACGAGTTCAAGACTCAGGGACTACGCCTCCACAGGAAGAACAACCTAGCTAAAATCCCTCAGCCTGTCGGCTAGCAGAGCTTCCACTTCCAAGAACAAAAGACACAATAAATCATCGAATGTAGTGAGGGTAGGGTTTAACCAATGCATTGAAACCCTCACAAGATCGACGGTGGAGATCTTGGTGAGGTTTACAAAATTACAAACTGTCCATCACATTAATTGAAACATCATTGCCACAGCCATGAAGGATTCAGCTTGGCAACACAGAACCCTTGTAAATTCTATAGCTCATCATACGGTGGTTACATCTTGGAAACTATCATGTGACCCAATCTTATTTGCTATCCATGATAGACTTCCACTACTCTTGTTAGTTGTGTGCATTCAATGCACAGGAGACTTTACGTCCGCCAACCTGTAATACACATTAACGTTCACATCAAAGAGTTAATACAATAGGGTTACGATTATGGTAAGGTCGGGACTTATCACCCTTGTAGCAATTAGTTAATGGTTGGAAGTATTACATAGGCCACGTAGAATGCACATAATTCACTATAGTTCTCACCAAGACTATAATTAATGCCACGAAGTTACACACACACAAATGTTATAAAGTTATAATACTTGGTTAGTATTTCAAACACTTATATTTAATCCATAACGCTTGTATATAGTTGTAATAACTTGTATCTATTGCATGTTACATGTTATCAAATAGATAGCATAGTTTCCCATGGTGTTCATATTATCACACTACTACATAATGCACATAATTCATATTGTTTGCACATAGACAATAGGGTTTGCATGTAACTCATACTATTTGCAAAATAGTCATTAAGATTTAAAGAGTATAGTATAAAAATAGAAACCATAATGTGCATATAGTGTCGCATAAGTACCACATAGGGTATCACAAGGCACACAAATCACATTACATAAATGTCATAGTTATTACAATGGCAACAAACTCTATTTTGCAAGGGTTAGATAATAATCCTGTAAACACTTTAAATAGACCATAGAGTCATACATTATGAACGGATTTAGACATACACTTATACACCTTAAATTTATGATGAAAGCGGAACATTCCAAAATAACACTGTCATCATAGGTTATAGACCCTAAAACAAGTTAACAAATAGTTGTACTTGGAACTTCCACAACTTGCCATAGAGGTAGAAGGTAGGCTATTATAGACAGACAACATGAACGGAAAGAAATAAATTTGGGTACAACATTGCAGTGCAAACATTATAGATCTTCTTTAATAAATTGTTGATTACCTTTCACAACTTTAATCTTTTACCTTTAAATCTGTCACAAGTACAAATTCACATTCTTAAGCACGAATGCTAGGTAAGTCTCAGGGCATCTGGAGGACCCCTTCATCAATCAAATAAAAGTACATTAGTCAAACAGTTGTTTCAATGTTTATAAATAATAGCAGTAGAGATGTGTAGCAGCACCACTAAATATGGATAACATCAAGACTTAAGTAGAAATCTGTTTGTCGCAAACCCTTAATTAATAAACCAGCATGGCATTTAATACAACAAGATAACATTTCATACATTGTTCTATTTCCGCATTCATTAAATAAGCAATAAATGTCAAGTAGAAAAGTTTTAAATTTTTGTGATTTTTTCAGGATGTTACACTATTGCAGCCCTTACCAATTCCATAATGGAAATGGTAAATTATAAGCATTGATTTTATTACAGGTTTGCCTAAAAATAAGAAGCAGAATGACTCAATCATGGTTGTTGTTGATAAACTTAGTAAAGATGCTCATTTTATTCCTGTTAAAACTACTTTCAAAGCTTCTAACATTGCAGATATTTTCATGAAGCAAATTTTTCGCTTGCACAGAATTCCAAAGGTAATTATTTCAGACCGGGACTCTAAGTTCACTAGTAATTTCTGGATAGCACTGTTTAAAGGATTAAATACTAAATTAAATTTCAGCACTTCTTTCCACCCACAAACTGATGGTCAAACAGAGAGGGCAAATCAGATTTTAGAAAACATGTTAATATTGTATGTTAAAGATCATCCATCTAAGTGGGAAGATTTCTTACACTTAGTAGAATTTGCCTACAATAATAATTATCAAGCATCTGCTAAGTTAAGCCCATTTGAAATTCTATATGGAAGAAAATGTTATACTCCAATTTCTTGGGATAATCCTGTAGACAGATTGATGTTAGGACCATATTTATTGAAATAAATGGAGCTAACTGTGAAACAGGTTCAAGGTAACTTAAAGTTTTCCCATGATTGGCAGAAAAACTATGCTGATTTGAAACGCACTGAAAGAGAATTTATGGTAGGAGACCATGCTTTTATAAAGGTAAAGCCCAAGAAAAGTTCTTTGAAGCTTGGGAGTTGTGGTAAATTAGCACCAAGGTATTGTGGACCATTTGAAATCCTATCAAGGATTGGAGATGTTGCATATCAATTGCCATTTCCATATAATTTAAAAATCCACAATGTTTTTCACGTTTCTGTTTTAAAGAAGTATGTGCACGATGGTACTCATGTGCTGAATTGGAATGACATACAGGTGGAACCCGAAGGAGATTTTCAGGTGGAACCGAATTGTATTCTCGACTAGAGGGAAATTATGCTTCGGAATCGCACCATAGGGCAGATAAAGGTGCAATGGATGTTGAATTTTTAGTATTAAATCACAATACTATAGGATATTTGCTGAGAGAATAACATCTACAGTATATCAATGCATGACAATCATAATATGACAAGCATCACAAGCATAACAAGAATCAAAAGCATAGAGACAAGAGACACAGAGTTTCCGTGGGGAAAACCCTAAGGTGAAAAACCCCACAACTTCCTCAGAGATAGAGAGAGCAATGGCTCAACCAAAATACAACCAAATAACACTGAGATAGTCTCCTAGCAGATGATCCTCCTCCTCCTCACTAGTGCGCTACTTTTCAGAGAGAGAGATAGTTACTTTTTCGAGTGAGTAAAATAGAGATCTCCTATCTCTATTTATACTCACCTTTTTGCCTAGTGACCTACTGGGGCCGACTTGTCTACTTAGATACACCCACAATATATTATATATTAATCAGGGCCGACCCCATAAGGTGGTCTAATAACCCATCGGCAAGTACACACACTTGCAACACTTATCAATCCACATGACGACACTTCCTTATAGAGGAATAACACATCTCTTATAAGGGTACAATAAATATATATATAATATACAGATGAAATACATTCCGAAGTTACATATACATCAACACTCCCTCTTAAGTAGGAAGGTATTTCTTGACACAGATTTGCTAGACAAGTCTTCCTCTCTGGATCATCGTCATTGATGCATCGTCATCATCATCGTCATTGTTGCTACTATCTCAACCAATCTCTGTCTGTACTCGTCATAGGAAGTTCTACAGAGCCTGTCCTTTTTCATACTGGATGTAGGCCCACCACCTGTAGGTCTTCGTCATCATTGGCCATACTATGGAATCCTCAGGACTTATTACGTGCATCACAAAACCTCGAAAGAGCATCCCAGGATGTTACAGGTACACAACTCTGACCTGTAGGATCTCCCAGGGCGCTATTACATGTGACCCCACCACAAAACCTCGAAAGAGCATCTCAGGATGTTACAGGTACACAACTCCGACCTGAAATCTCCCAGGGCACAAATTACATGTGGTCCACCACAAAACCTAGCAAGAGCATCTCAGGATATTACGGGTACACAACTCCGACCTGAAATCTCCTAGGGCACAAATTACATGTGGTCATGGAAAATCCTCGAAAGAGCATCTCAGGATGTTACGGGTACACAACTCCGACCTGAAATCTCCCAGGGCACAAATTACATGCCATAGGACAAAACCTCGCAAGAGCATCTCAGGATGTTACGGGTACACAACTCCGACCTGAAATCTCCCAGGGCACAAATTACATGTCCTCCCAGAGCAATGTCTCGAAAGAGCATCTCAGGCTGTTACGGGTACACAACTCCGACCTGAAATCTCCCAGGGCACAAATTACATGTCCTTCTAGAGCAATGTCTCGAAAGAGCATCCCAGGGTGTTACGGGTACACAAATCCGACCTATAGGATCTCCTAGACATGCTCATCTGCACAACCTGATCCATGGCCACAGAGTATCAACCTCATACTCACCATACATCATCCTGATGTACTCATGATCGTCCTGATCATCATCACTGCAACGTCCTGGTGCATGTCATCTGGAGCAACATCCTGAAGCTCATCATCCATGATCATCCTGATCATCATCACTACAACGTCCTGCTGCATGTCCTCTGGAGCAACATCCTGAAGCTCATCATCCAAGATCATCTTGATCATCACTGCAACATCCTGCTGCATGATCCACCTGATCATCAATGCATCCACCTGATGCATACCAAGTATCTACCTGATACATATCATCATACATGATCCTCCTGATCATACAATGTATCCACCTGATACATGATACATATCACCATACATGATCCACCTGATCATACAATGTATCCACCTGATACATATACAGATACATGGTCCAAGCATCCAACATGATGCATATACAAAATACATACACATGATCCAACTGATCATATCCAGCATCCAACATGATGCATACATACATAAATGATCCAACTGATCATATCCAGCATCCAACATGATTCATACATACATAAATGATCCAACTGATCATATCCAACATCCAACATGATGCATACATACATAAATGATCCAACTGATCATATCCAGCATCTAACATGATGCGTTCATACATAAATGATCCAACTGATCATATCCAAGCAGAAACCAGAACATCATCCTGATGCCCATTATCCAGCGCTTACATCCACAGCCATGTGAAGGATCCTCCTTCCAACATGCTTGGAATGGCTTTAGCAAATGTGTGCATCACTTCTTCCTCGAAGTGTCGTCGATCTGAAGAACGCCAAGCCTCTCTCTGAAGTACTCGAACTTCACTTTGGCTAGTGGCTTCGTCAGCACATCTGCAATCTGCTCGTCCATCGAAACATACAGAAGCTTCACAGCTCCTCTCTGCACCATATCCCTGATATAGTGATATTTGATCTCTATGTGTTTCGACCTGTCATGAAACACTGGGTTCTCGGACAGTTTCACACAACTCTGGTTATCACAGATGATACCAGTAGCCTCCAACGGGAGATCAAATAACTCAGACAGTAGCTTCTGTAGCCATACTGCCTCACAACTAGCTGAACAGGCTGCAACATACTCTGCCTCAGCTATACTCAGTGCTACACAGGACTGCTTCCTGCTAAACCAAGAGATCACACTTGATCCCATATTGAAACAACACCCAGATGTGCTCTTCCTATCTGCAGCACTGCCAGCCCAATCTGAATCAACATAACCCTGTAGGTTAAACTTTTGATTCACTTCATACTTGAGCCCATAATCCACTGTACCCTTCAGGTACCTCAGAACATGCTTTACAGCAACTAGGTGAACACTCCTCGGATTCGTCAGGAACTGGCTCAATGTGTTCACAGCAAAGCAAATGTCTGGTCTTGTGTTCGTCAGGTACATTAAGGATCCAATCATCTGACGATACATAGAGACATCAACTGGCTCAGATGAAGCATCACATAGAAGCTTCATATTCGATGCCATAGGTGTGGCCATGGCCTTGCAATCCATCATCCTGAATCTCTTCAGGATGTCTACCGTGTACTTCCCTTGACCAAGGAAGATCCCACCTGTACTCTGCCACACCTCCATACCTAGGAAATAGTGCATCATTCCCAAATCTTTCATATCGAATTCAGCAGCAAGCTTCCTCTTAGTATCTACAATCAGTATGTCATCTCCTGTTACAAATAAGTCATCCACATACAAGAGTAGAATCACAGGATTCCCTTCCTCAACCTTGTAGTAAAGGTTGGAATCCGCTTTACTCTTGGTAAAGCCCAAACTAGATAGGAAACTGATCATCCTACCATACCAGGTTCTGGGAGCTTGCTTCATACAAGGCTTTCTTCAATCTGCACACATATGATTCCTTGTCAGGTCTTGGGACTGCATCCCAAACATCTTCTTCATGATCTACGGATCATGGCATTCCATTTCTTCATCCTAGATCCTGGGAACTTCAATATCTTCAATAGATATCTTTGTTGCTGGAACAAATGTTGTAGTCTTTTTGTAGGTGAAGGTATACGGTCTTTCCTACAAAACAAGTTAAATTGCATGATTAGAAACATCTCATAATTTTCAGAACAAATTCTTTACACATAATGAAATATGTCATGCAGTCATGCAGTTATCTTAGCCAATGCTTCAATACAACATTTATCCATGTTCCACAAATTTCTAGATGCCTTCCAGTCTCTACCAGAACATTGTTAAGAGTTTGCACTACTCCCAACATGTCAGCAAAGAGGTTTCATTCTAGATAAGTAGCACTGGAATGTTTTACAGTGCCATAAGCCACTTACCCATCACATGCATATTAGTAGTATACTGTTCATTAATGCAATCATTCAAATATGCACAATACATCTCTTAAGTCTAGGAACATAAGCATAATATTATTAAACAAACAAAATAGGCAAGAAATGATAATTGAAATACTTATCTTTGTTTGTTTGTTTGGGTGGACTCCCTCCGAGTCTTTGCTTCCTGGTAGGAGCTGCTGAAGTACCTTCTTCTACACCTTTCTGTTGTGGAATATAGGAAGATGGTCAACTCCCTCTGAAGATCTGCATCCTTGCAGGAGCTGCTGGAGTGTGCTCCCTTTTGATATTTGCTTCCTAGATTACTTGTCCTTATATTCATCTTTGCTGACATCAATATTCTTGAACCCAGAAAAGACCTCTTCCGGTGTCTTGTTGTCCAATATCTTGTGGGGAGTTCTGTTCTGCACATATACAACTGTTCTAACTGCTTCTTCCCATAGATGCATAGGTAGATCCTGGTCATGTAGCATTGCCCTTGCTGCTTCCATGACTGTTCTGTTCTTCCTTTCTGCAACTCCATTCTGTTGAGGATTATAAGGAGCAGTCAACTCCCTCTTAATCCCTGAATCACTGCAAAGCTTCTTGAAGTCACTTGAGGTGAATTCTCCACCATTGTAAGATCTGAATGTCTTGATTTTCTTGTCAGTTTGATTCTCCATCAAGGTTTTGAATTCCTTGAATTTATCAAGCACCTCATATTTGCCCTTCAAGAAGTATACCCAAGTCTTCCTGGAGAAGTCATCAATAAATGATACATAGTAAACATACCCACTCAGGGAACTGGATGACATAGGGCCACATACATCTAAGTGGATGATTTCCAGGATGTCTTTTGCTTTGCTTTCACTGCTTGGGAAAGCCTTCTTAGTGTTCTTACCTTTTGCACATCCTTTGCAAACACCTTCATGTTTGGTCTTGATTTCAGGAAGACCCTCTACTGCCTTGGTTGCAATTGGAAGTGCTCTATAGTGCATGTGAGCAAGTACTCTATGCCAAAGTTCACTTGGCTCCATGGATTCATGCACCATGGCATGTTTAGGTTGTCCCTTCAATTTATACAAGCCTTCCTCTTGCTCTCCAATTACTACTGCATCATCTATGGTCTTTCCCTTTGGCCACATTAGGACTTGGCCATCCACAAATGCAACCCTCATACCTTTTGCATCCAATGCAGAGATGGAGAGTAAGTTCTTCTTGAGCCCAGGTACATAAAGTACTTCTTTCATCTTCAATGATTTTCCAGAATCTAGGTTATAGGAGGCTTCACCACTTCCTTTGATTGGGTATTGATAATCATCCCCAAGTTTCACCTTATGGGGTGATTCATGTTTAGATAGGTTCACAAAGGATTCTTTAAACCCAGTCATGTGTTTGGAAGCCCCACTATGAATCAACCAATCATTACATCCATGGGAGATGGTACCTGTAAGAGCAGAAATTAGAACATATTCTTCTTCACTTGATGAGTCATCATCACTACTACTTTCTGCCCTAGCCTTCTTCTTTGGAGGTTCATCATCTTTGGCAGCATGAGCATGAAACCTTCTTTTGCTGCCCTTCTTCTTTTTACTAGAGTTGTTGTTATTATCCCTTTTGTTCTTGGGACAATTTGAAGCAAAGTGACCCTTCTCATTGCATATGAAGCATCTTAGGTCTTTCTTACTCTTTTGATGGAATCTTTTGTGGTGAGAGTGATCCTTCTTGGTTTTGCTTATTTTGGTGTGAGCTGCAAGAGCTTGATCTTCTCCTCCCATCTTTTCCTCACGAGCTATAAGTCTAGCTTCTTCTTGAGAGCATTCTTCCCTCAATCTGTTGAAGGAGATCAATTTCTTCCTTGCACAAATTCCTTGAATAAAGGAATCCCATGACCTGGGTAGGCCATTTAGAGTGGTCATCACCACTTCACCATTCTCCACCATTTCATCTACTGCTTCTAATTGTTCCTTGATCTGGGAGACCCTTGAAAAGTAATATTGAATGGTTTCTCCATTATGAAACTTCACTTCTTTCAATTGGTTCCCCAGGGTCATCTTCCGATTTATGTTCTTTCCTTCAAATAGCTTGGTCAAAGATTCAAACATCTCTTTGGGTGTCTTAAGAGAAGACACATGAGGTATGAGATGGTCTTTGATAGAATCAGCAATGATTCTCTTTGCCTTGACCAAGTTCTTCTTATGCAATGCCTTGGCTTCTTCATCCTCTGGGATAGGGATGTCTTCTTTCACATATGAGTCCAACTCATTCTCTTCCAGGATTAATCCAATCCTATACTTCCAGGATCGGAAGTTATCAGCCCCTTCAAGCTTATCCTCAAGCTTGATGTGGAGAGACATCTTTTAAGAGTACTTCAAATGGAAATAGAAAGGATTTAGGACTTACCACTTGAAGTGCTGAAAACTGGATCTAGTCCCGGATTAGGGTTTGTCAGAGAAACCCTAAAAATTCAAAATGTGAATTTCAAAATTCTGAAAGGATAAAAAGATGCACCTTGGAGAGCTGATCAGCCTAGTACATTCAGAAATTGAGATCAGCAAAGTCTTGCCCTTCAAAATTGCCTTTTTGTCCTCCCGGGTTCACTGGGGAGAGACCTGAATTAGGGTTTGAGTTTCCCGGACATCTACCCAGCCAAAAATCTCGATCCAAATCTCTAACCTTCGATTTTTGCAAGGAGCTTCCAGCTGTGCCTTCAGTTTCCAGAAATTCATATTGTTGTGGAAACCCTAATTTTTAGGGCCAAATCTGAAAATGCTCGGAACTGAATTTTGATTGGACAGATAGATGCACCTTGATGAGTAGATCCAATCTACTATACTGAATTTCAAAAATCTGTGGAGAGAAACCCAATAACCAAGGAATACAAACTTTCGTCATTGCAAAATGTCTTCTTCTCAGTTAAGCTCTGATACTGTGTTGAATTTTTAGTATTAAATCACAATACTATAGGATATTTGCTGAGAGAATAACATCTACAGTATATCAATGCATGACAATCATAATATGACAAGCATCACAAGCATCACAAGAATCAAAAGCATAGAGACAAGAGACACAGAGTTTCCGTGGGGAAAACCCTAAGGTGAAAAACCCCACAACTTCCTCAGAGATAGAGAGAGCAATGGCTCAACCAAAATACAACCAAATAACATTGAGATAGTCTCCTAGCAGATGATCCTTCTCCTCCTCACTAGTGCGCTACTTTTCAGAGAGAGAGATAGTTACTTTTCCGAGTGAGTAAAATAGAGATCTCATATCTCTATTTATACTCACCTTTTTGCCCAGTGACCTACTGGGGCCGACTTGTCTACTTAGATACACCCACATTATATTATATATTAATCAGGGCCGACCCCATAAGGTGGTCTAATAACCCATCGGCAAGTACACACACTTGCGACACTTGTCAATCCACATGACGACACTTCCTTATAGAGGAATAACACATCTCTTATAAGGGTACAATAAATCTATATATAATATACAGATGAAATACATTCCGAAGTTACATATACATCAACAATGGAACCACCTTAGCCCTAATGAAGCTACTTGGGAACTGGAAAGTAATATGCAGGAAGCATATCTAGTTATGTTCCATGAGGAACTTGATGATGAATAAGAAACATCGAGGATGATGTTGAGCTTAAGAGGGGTTGTTTGTAACATACCTTTTTTGCTGAAATAACATTTTTATGTTAGAAAACATTATGATAACTTTTATTGTAAAGTTTGATGTTGGATAGGTGTCCAAGGATGACTGTAATTTGCACAACATATTATTATTAAATAAATAAAATAGGAGACAAACACCTAAGAGGATTGTTGAAAGAGTGGTTACTGATCCACTAGGTGGAATGGAATCTGGGGTAGAAGGCAATGGACAAGTGGTAGCATTATGATGCAACTAACTAGTTGTTGGTATGGGACAACTCCCTTGAAATGTGGTCATAGAGCCCTGAAAGATGGGACTGGAGCTTGACGCTCATTTATTCCAAACTGACCACTAAAGACCTAGGCAGTCTACATAATAGCCATCAAATTTTGAACTGAGGTTCATCACTTTTCCTGACGAGGAAATTTACCTTGGGGTTTTGCTATGTTTGCACCCAAGAGATTTGATGAGGGGATATGCTATGTTGTTGATCATGTTGTGAGTCTGCCAAACTCTTATTGATTTCACGAGGTTGATGCTGAGTGGAGAAGGCATATTATTTCAGGAGGTTGATGCTAAGTGCAGAAGGCATTTTTGAGTGCCTTGCTTCTACATAGATTCCACCCACTAACTGGTTCAATAATTAGGCTCAGGGGTTCACAAGAAGCTAGCAGTGGAGCTGCTTCTTCTGGAATAGGTTGGGAGGAACAGGCCTCTTTGGGTGTTTATTGGCCCTATCTTCATCTACAGGTTCTATTTGTTTAATCTATTTAAATTGCAAGTATTTAATTCTACTTATAGTATGTGTTCTTGTTTGCTTATCCCTACTTTTAGTTTTCTGAAGCAAGTCAAAATATAGAATAAAAATGATGAATGAAATAAATAATCTCTGCATTTTTCCCCATGCCATAGGAAGTGCATCGTACTCTAGTACAGAGACAGATTGAGATAGATAGATATGATAGGAAATCTGCGAAGATAGTGAAAAGAATATCTCTGTATAAATTTGTTAATTTCCTACTATTAGTAATTAATATTGATTACTGTATTTTGCTACTGTACTATTTTTATTTCATCAAATCAAAGTTTACTGTCTTACAGCTTATTATTGTGATTTATATTTAGTATTGAAAACATTGTTGTTATAGAAATGAAAGAAAATTGCATAATCTCATTGTATAGAACTAAAATACTATTTTCAAGATTCAATTTCAGGGTTAGAGTTTCCATAGTTTTCCTCTTTAAAAATGACTATAGTCTAATGTTATTTTCACTACTGTACATATAGGATAGAGAAGCAAGCAGTGTTTATTTTTATTCTGTAAATGTTTTCCAAGTATATAGTAGAAAAAAAACCCTAAACCCTAAGAATACATTTACAACCGTCATAACACAGAAGCAACAGAATCTATTTACAATCATTATTTTGGTCATTGACCAAGGGTAATACCCTTTCAAACAAGCATTCTAGAATTATTCCCAATTTGGCAAACTGTCGCACATTTCATCAAACATTTACAAATTCATTTCTTTTATAAACATAAACAATGTTACCAACTCTCGGTAGACAGTTAATATTCTTCAAACATTTCAACTCATGACAAACCATATGACATTCACCTTAAACCAAACATAGAATACCACTTTATTCATTTCCATAACTCGACATAGTTAAAGTCTCGGCATCATAACGATCAAAATCAAAACCAAACAATTACACCATAATCTTTCTTATAGGTTGAATAGTTAAATTCACAGTATCGTCTTCAAGATTTCTTACTAAATCTCTGTAGGATATTTCCAAGCATAATAGAAAACACCAGTTTGATGCCGAGAACATATCAGAGGACATCACCAAAACTATATATCCCAAAATGAAGACAAACCCTAAACCTTGGGAAATTTCATAAGTTTGAAACGTAGCAACATTTGTTACAAATCAACGAATTGCATAACAGGCCACAAGCCTTCCGAAGATACAAACATCTACCCATTAGCAACAGTCTTATGATTTGTATAAACTTCATACGATTTTACCCCATCGTTTTACATTTCAACTTTCACCACTCACAAAAGAAAAACAATAACAACAGAGTATTGGAAATACAATTTATTACATTATCCCAAGTCTGAGAATAAGAACCCTGTTACACAATGGTTGCATTTCAAAATCAACACGACTTTTTCTCGGTGGGTCGAGGTATCATCCTCCCCATTTCTTTTAAAAAATAAGTTTACAAACCCTATCTCGATGAATTACAAACTCTCTGAGTTAAAAACACAAATACATAGAACAACACCCATGTCAGCCATCATCCTCATCTACATAGAGTTTCAAGGCAACCTCCAAGGCTTACTGGTTGGTGTAGGTATTACCAACCTTCAACGCCCAGACTGGAGAATCCATTGAACATTACACCTGCAGAAACAACATAGAGGTGGTTAAAAACAGTATTACTGTAGGGACCCCCTTTTCGGGGTCCACCCCCCAAAAAAATTCCAGTACGATTTTTCAGAAGAAGATATATAAGCCACAGATCTAGTTCTATCTATCATAGTACATGAATGTCAATATATAAAAAAAAACTATATACTCAGATTTTTATTCATTCTCAAAAAGATTTAGCAAAATAAATAAAATAAAAATACTTCAAACCTGTTTTCGAGGGTTGGTCTAGTGAATCGATGGAGTCCTCAAAGTGGTTTCCACATGATCCAATCCACTCCCCTGACGAAGCACTGATTGACCCCTCGGTTGACCTCCCTACCGTATCGGGGTTATTCTTCTTCACCCCGAACCCCCGAGCAAATCGGGTCGCAAGAACACACAAACTAGCCTCCTGAAAGGATGTCCCAATCCCCATTCCGGCTAATCCCAACTCCAAGGATCATAACATAATCTGATATTATGATGACCATCCAGCATTAGGGAGCAAGAGATGTCCTTCTCTCCTTCACCTCCCTCATTATATAGCAAAATCCTATGTGCCATGTGTCTGTACATGCACATATTTAATTTAATTTAATATTTTAATTTCCAGTATTCTCAAATACATGTGTCTTCTTAATGTTTTTAATGTGCACCTAAATCCCTAGATTAGTGGGAGTTAGGTGTAGAAGAGTTCTACTTCTCTTTTGTTTCTCATTTAGTTTACTTAATAATCTTTTAGTTAGACTTATTTCTTTCTACTTTTCTTTCTTTTCCTAATATTAAGATTGAATTAAGAGATGATTCCTTTTTCTAAAAGTATAATCTATTTTAAATTTCCTTTTTATAAATAATTTAAATGAATAGTAAATTTAATTAAAGTCAAATCTTAAATAATAAAAGAAAAACAATTTTTTTATTAATGACCTAAATCAATTCTTTCTCAAAATAATGAAGTCAATTAAATAGGATCTTTAATAGAATGATTTAAAATGATTTTTCTTAACAATAAAAATTAATAAGAAATTTAATTAATGAAATCAAGAATAGAATTTGTATAGGATAATCCATATAATAAAATCCATCAATTAAAATCTTTGAATAAAAATAATTCTCTTAATGTTAATATTTTTCAATCAGCATAATTAATCAACTTTAATATTGAATAAGATCAATCTCTTCAATTCTTTTTCAAGTTAATAAAATCAATTAAAATGAATAATCCAAAAATAAAGTGTTTCTTTAATCTTATGTGAAATCTTCATTTATAGCATTGATTAATTTTCTTCCTCTCATTATTGTCCAGCTACCTCTTCAGCAGGCCCTTCTGACAGTTTCATTTCTTCCTTCTTATGGGGAGTACTGTGTAGCGACCAGGAACCGTTATCGCGGTCTCTCAACTCTGCTCCTTGGAGACTAAGGGATGTTGAGGGATAAGGCTCTCCTTATTGTGCGCCCCTCAACTCATCGTACGCGAGCAAATCATTATGGCCTTGCCCGTATGGCATACGCTTTCCCCGGGTGAGCTGAAACAGATTCATTCATGCGTGGATTGCTAATCTAGGGTCGACAGTCAGTCGCCGTACCCCTATGTGTTCTTTCCGTTCTTGTCACCCCTATAATTCCATTGTGGGTCAGTCGATAAATAATCTTACTTGCCACTGCACACACACACAATCAAGTGCACGTTAGTAGCGCTTCACTACGAAATCATCCATCATAATATCTCAGTCAGTCGAGTATATATTTCATTCATCCTTTTCTCTCAATCAGTAAATCATATCTATCATTCATCATTCTATCTCAATCAGTCGAGCATATGTAACATTCAGTCATCCTATCTCAATCAGTCGAGAATATTTAACATTTAGTCATTCTATCTCAATCAGTCGAGCATATCTAACATTTAGTCGTTCTATCTCAATGAGTTGAGCATATGTAACATTTAGTCATTCTATCCTAATCAGTCGAGCATTTCTAACATTCAGTCGTTCTATCTCAATCAGTCGATCATATGTAACATCCAGTCATCCTATCTCAATAAGTCGAGCGTATCTAGCATTCAGTCATTCTATCTCAATCAGCCGAGCATATGTAACATTTAGTCATCCTATCTCGATCAGTCGAGCATATCTAACATTCAGTCATTCTATCTCAATGAGTCGAGAATATATAGCATTCAGTCATTCTATCTCAATGAGTCGAGCATATCTAACATTTAGTCATTCTATCTCAATCAGTCGAGCATATCCAACATTCAGTCACTCTATCTCAATCAGTCGAGCATTCATTTATTAAGTAAAGTAATAGTTTCTATAACTATCGTTCAAGCATTTTCAAAGTAAATTCAAATGGTTTGTGTTTTACTTAGCTGGTTCATTTCAAAACTAGTACCTCATTATTCTGAACAGTTAATGTACCGAGGCAGGCATTACAATTCATGAAAGAATGATTACAGTATCGAATTCGAACAACCTGTTAACACTCATGTATGAAAGCTACAGTGAAATTTTCAAAACACATTACCTTTTAAATGAAAGCTCGTAGCAGCAATAAACGACAGACAGGCGCAACTACAACTGTAAACCCTTACATCGTCGAATGCTGATATAGAAGGAGCCAACATCGACCAATCAACTATTTTAAACGGTTATACAATACCGAGACCTGTATAAACTATATCGAGGACTTAGCATCCCTTTGAACCCAGAAAGACCCTCAACAGATCTGAGGATCGAACCACACCAAAGACAGACTCTAAGCTTCCAACCGAGACATTCACCACTGTAAAACCTGGAGAGTTCGGCTCTTAAAACCTTCATAGGTCATGAGTTCAAAACGCAGGCATCATGCTTATGGAAGTGCAAAACGATAACCCTACAAACCCTCAGCCTATTGGCCAGACGTAGAGCCACAACTACCAAATGCCAAATTCACAATAAACACTATGATTGAAACAAAGGTAGGCTTTAACTCACACTCATTGAAACCCTACCAGATCGACGGTGGAGATCACCGGGTGGGATTCACGAAACAACAAGCTATCTACCACATTAAATGAACCATCATTGCAATTGCCATGAAAGGGCCAGCTCATTTACTATTGAACCAGTATGTCTACACATCATCACAAGGATGGTCATTATCACGGTAATGGCATGTGAACGAGCTCACTATACCATCCACGATGGAAGTCCACCATCTCGACGGTTGCATACATTTAATGCACATGGCAGCGTTGATGTTTTCCAACCTGTGACATACCAACGTTCAAATCATAACATTTAATACTTTGGACCTTGCATATGTTATAATTGTGATGCACCACCTTATCACGATATGTCTATACAAAGTTTGGATAGATATTGCTAGCGATCACATAGTATCGTATGTTCATATAGTATCACATATCGCATAGCACCACATATTGTATAATATCAATATGGTTTGTATAGTATCCCATAGGGTAATACAATGCACACAACGCACATTTCATAATGTGATATAGTTTATAAGTGTTTGTTACTATTTCAAATATATGGCAAATAGATTATAAAAATAATCTAAGAAATGCACACACATACACCCTAAAGTGTAGCAAACAAAATACATGTCACTTTAATCGAAATTTATCACCATTATCGTAGGGTATAGACCCTAGGCAAGTTAATAAATCATTTTTACATAAAACTTCTACACATTGCTACGGAGGAAAAAGATAGACAGTTACATATAGTTCGGCATGAAACTTTAATGAAAACCATATATAATTCTGAGTACAAAACTAAGACACAATCATTATAGACCTTCTCGTAAAAACAAATACAAGCTTATAATTTACAAGGATTAAGATGCCTTGTGCGCATCAACAGTCAATTTCAGATGTCTTTATCTTTAAAGATTTTCGTCTCAAACCAAGATTCTCACCGATAGAATGCCCAAAGTGTTATCTCTTCAAATATTCACAAAGGAGATTACTGAAAAATTGTTTGAATACTTGTTGCAACTTTAAATCCTTACCTGTAAACTGTCACAAGTACGGAATCACATGCTTTAGCATTAATGCTAAGTAAGCCTCGGGGCATCCGTAGGACCCCTTCATCAATCAACAAAAGCAAATTAGTCAAAACAGTTGATTCGTCATTCACAACAACAACAATAGAAGTTCACAATAGTACAGCTGAATGTAAATAACATCAAGACACAAACTTGAAATATTTTAGTCACAAATTCTTATATTATAAACCAACATGGCATTTAGTACAACAAGATAATATTTTATGCATTGTTCTATTTTTGCATACATTAAATAAGCAATAAATGTCACGAAGAAAAATTTTAAATTTTTGTGATTTTTCCGGGATGTTATAGAGGGTGATCTCTGGATCGCCAACAATTTTTGGTTCTGCTATTCATTTAGTTTTTCTTTTTTGATAAGAGAGATCTATATCAAGTATTAGTGATTCCGTGTAGATCCCGGTAACACAACTCTCCTATTGTTTTCAAGTGTAGTAAATCTCTGCTTGAGGTTTTTAAATAAGTTAAAACTACAATGATCCTTGCTTTTTAATACTTGATCTCTGCACCGATGTGATATAGTTTCCATCTTACCATAGTTTTGCATTGGTTCTCTGCTTTAGAATTGTCTATTATAAGAGTCCGATGCATAGTAAATTGAATAGATGTTGTGTGAGTATTCTAAAACCGTCCTAAATGAAAACTCGGCGTTCTCCCGGTCAGAGAACCAATCCACAACCTTTGCTTCCTTTTTAAACTTGGAAGGGTTGTTGTAATGTTCCATATCGAAGGAGCACCCGGCGATCTCTGTAGGAGAATCAATGAAGAATCATTCAGGCTGTTGTTTGGACAGAATCATCTCTGTGTTAGATAGAGAGTATCAAATTTAAAATAACTGTTGATGTGTTTCGATAAATTAAAGAATAGTTAACATTTCGTTTGGGTATATAACCGCATGATAAATCTTTTAAGTACCAGTTTGTATTGAGTTTTGTTTGATGGCTAATTTTATGCTTTTACGAATAGACTCCGATCTCTATGACAATAAGTGTATGCTTAATAATCTTTGTTCTAGTCCTTAAGCCAAGCCTTGAACCATCTCTAATCCCTACCAGTTTACCGTTAATGGAGTGGGTGAGACCTCACTAAATGCATGAATACCTGACAGCTCAGGTTTAGTTTTATCTAACCGAGATGTATCTGGGTAAATGTTTTGGGGTTCTATGATTAAAACTCCGTAAGTGTTGATTTAGGTATGTGTATTTTCTAAATATGTTTTGATTAAAGTAAATGTGATACATATCTGTATCGTCAGATTAGAACTTTGATTAAAAGGGTTGAGATCAGCCATGAGGTTGAAGAGTCGAAAGCAATCGTGGCATTGCAAATTGTACCCCATGGAATTTTATGAATAATACAATGACCCCTTCCTTGGTGGATGTAGCCCGGTGTTTCGGGTGAACCACGTATATCTGCCTCTCGTATGTATGTATTGATGATGGTTTTGCTGTTATTTATGTGTATTAAATTATGTGTGTATTGATGATAGTTTTTGGTTGTTAATGATGTGTATTAAATTATATGTGTATTGATGATAGTTTTTGTTGTTAATAATGTGTATTAAATTCCTTACTTCAAGTGAACGAATTTCTGGAGTATGAGTAGTGATAGTTATCAATGTGAGTAAATGAATGCATAGGCATGTATTGAGAATACTTTACTCTTAGTTAATCATTCCTTATGAAGTTGTAAGAATGGTAGTCTATGTTTTATAACACAAATGAATCTCACGATGAAGTTGGAATGAGCATGTCATACTCCTTTCAATATTTTTATAATTACATGGAGGGTCTTGAAGTGAATGGCAGCATGTGTGGTGAATCTCTCTATTTTTTTTACAAAGAGGATCTTAGGAATTTAATTAAATAGTACCATCAAGTTAAAATGGATATAATAGGGATTTTATGTGGTCATTATACAAACATTTTCTTTTCTGCACAACTGTAGCGATTGTATTATGATAGACATGTTACATAAGAATTTGATAGTGTCAGAAAGTGGAGTAAGAATCCTTGCATGGGTAGATAAGCTTTATTACAGAGATAATTGTAGGAGTAACTGAAAAATATATATATGCTCGCAGATCATTATGATTTGATACTCATCAAATGACTAGTAGCGAAGAATGCAAAGTATGATTAACTGAGTCATTTTATATTATTAACGCATGAAGTTGGTTGATGACTAGCGGAGCATAAGTTTTTTTTTTTTTTCTCAAAATAACATCAGAATGTATGGAGATGTTACAATATGAAATCTCTATCGACTTTGTTTTCAAATAGAAAGGTAAAAAACCACTTTCCATAGAAACAATGTTGTAGGCCCCTAGAGATCAAGGGAATCCAATTCTTTTTTATACATGCATCCATCGTTTTTGGTGAGGGAAAAATTCCAGTAAACTAACCTATCATTACTTTCTCACTCAATGCAAGAGATTTCAACCTTGAAGCCACATACATGATCTGGATTCGCGGAGCGGTTGCTCGTTTGACAAAACTTGCATCACTGGACTTCGGAGCCGAGGGAGGCATGGGAGGCATAGAAGCAACAAGAGCCCTAAATGATTCATCTAAAATGCGTCGACGATCCTCTGGACTCAGATCGAGAGGAGGATCCATTCAAGAAGTGACCGTCAATGAGTGTCATGAGAAAACCCTAGCTTAGACGGGTCGGCCGCTGCGCGAGATGACAGATAGGCAGCCTTTATTATATTTATGATATTAAAACTATTTAATATTCCTAATAATTGAGCATTATTTTGTTGTGAGTCTTCTTAATTGTTTTTCTGGCTCTACTTCAACTTTAGTACTTGCCCAATAATATTTGGCTTCTTTTTCAATGCTATTTTAAATTTTTGGATTAATGCAATAAAAAACAACCTTGTATTAACTTGGAAGTACTAAAGGAAAAAGCACCATGATACAAATAAGAAAATTTAAGACATGATCACTTAATTATTAAGAATCTAAAACTAATGCTTTATTTAATATTAATAGTTTTATATATCTGCATAATTATGAATATACCTGTCATAATTATATATATATATATATAAACATGTCATGATCTATTTATATAAAACAAAACTAAAGCTGTGAACAACTAATTCTCTTCCAATTAGAATATGCACTAGCTGGCATGGGAGGAAGCACTGATAAGAGGTGGGGTATGATCGAAAATGGATTCAGAGGAATCATTGATAAAAGGTGGAGCACTATTGAAAAGGTCTCGGACTCTAGCTGGCATCAGAGGAAACTGATAAAATGTGGCGCACTATTGATAAGGCCACCAAGACACTTGTCACGACCACCATCGCATGCGATTCTGTTGATACTGTGAAAACAAAGATTGCTTCCCATCCTTATTATCCTCGCAGCCCCCATACTTCTCCTACGTTTTTACGACTGCTTTGTCCCAGTATCCATTCTCTTTTCATATGTTACTCTTACTCTCGAGTTCTATCCATTGTTGTAATAATATTTGGAATGAACGCAGGGTTGCAATGCATCTATGTTGCTGGATGACACACCAAAGTTTAAAGGCGAGAAAACAACAAATGCAAATACAAGTTCATTCAGAATATTTGAAGTTATAGATGCCATCAAACAAAGACTAGCGACTGTGTGCCCCAATGTTGTGTCTTGTGCCAACATACTTACCCTCGCTACTTGAGATGGAGTAGTACGGGTATAATATATTCACATTAATAGTCATGATAGATGTGTTATCAATATCCATAGATCCACAGTTAGCTTTGTTAATAATAACCATACTGACAAGTAATAACTCCCGAATGATTTTCCATTCACCAAGCATGTCGATGTATACAATGTTTGTGACCTTTGGTTTTCAATTTCCAAAAGTTTCGTTGAAGACTCTTTTTATTCCTATGCCTATTCAAATTCATTTTATTTATTTACAAGTGGAGCTATAATCTGAGGATTAAGCTTCCAACATTCCCCGCCTTAATCTGAAGGAGAATTTGTAAGACTGAGCATGGTTCTAAATCTTTCAAACTTTTCTCGTCCAAGTGCTTTGGTGAAGATATCTGCAGTTTGATCGTTAGTGGAACAATGACGTAAATGAATTTGTCTTGGCCTTTGCCAGATGTCGAATCAGATGATACTTTGTGTTGATATGTTTGGTTCGATCATGGAATCTAGGATTCTTAGCCAACTTGATTGCAGAAGTGTGGTCAATCAAAAGTGGAGTGGAATCTTCTTGTTTCTCCTACAAATTTTCAAGTATCTTCCTGAGACACACAATCTCTTTGGTTGCTTCTGTTGCTGCTACATATTCTACCTCTATTTTCAAATCTGTTGGAATGAATTATTTGCGTGATGTCCAGGAGATAGCTGTTGATCCAAGACTCATTGTGTATACAGAAGTGGATACTTATGTTTCCTTGTCACCATCGAAGTTTGAATTAGAGTACCCAATAAGTCTGAAGTCATCCACCTTATAATATTTGAGTCCAAAGTCTTGAGTCCCTTTCAAGTATCTGAGAACTCTCTTTGTTGCAAACTAATGTCCTTCACAAGGTTTGTGCATAAACAGTGACAGAATGCTAACAACAAAATAAATATTTGGTCTGGTGGTAGTAAGGTAGATAAGGATTCCTACAAGATGTCTCTATTTGGTTGCATCCTCAAATTCTTTTCCTTCACTTGATTTGAGCTTAAGCTTTTTTTCCATTGGAGTTGAGAGCAGATTGCAATCTTTCATCCCAAATTTGTTCAACATTTCTCCACTATACTTTTTGTGAGAAATGAGAAATGTACTCTGGATGTTGAGTACTTCAATTCATAAGTAATAGTGAAGATGTCCCATATCAGTCGTTTCAAAGCCTTTCCTTAAGTCTTTCTTTATGGATTCTATATAACTTTCATTGTTCCCTATCATCAAAAGATCATCCACATATACTATAAGAAACACAACAGATATTCCAAATTTCTTTACAAATAGAATTGCATCGTCAAGATTGTAGTGTTTGAAATTAGCTTTAGAAGATGCTTGGTTAATTATTCATTACATGCTTGAAGTGCTTCTTTAAGGCCATACAAGGACTTGACAAGTTTGCATACCTTGTGTTCTTGTCTGTTCACAACAAAACCTTCGGGTTGAGACATGAAGATATTTTATTTCAAGTCTCCATTCAAGAATGCAATCTTTACATCCCTTTGATGAACTTTTCAACCATTTTTTGCAGCGAAGGAAATTATAGTGGAGATGGTGCCCCATTTTGTTGTGAAAGAGAACAATTCTTTATAGTCAATTCCTTCTTTCTATGCATATCCTTTTCCCATGAGCCTTGCTTTATGTTTGTGAAGTGATCCATCTGATTTGTATTTTTTCTTGTACACCCACTTGTTTCCAATTGGTTTGGTTCCAAATGGAGGATCAACCAGCTTCCAAGTTACATTCTTTATGAGTGCATCATGCTCATCCTGCATGGCTTCTTTCCACTCTTCATGAGTAGTAGCCTCTTCAAAGGAATTTGGTTCAATGTTAGTAGAAAATTTCAATTCACAATCAAATGAGACATCCATGTCATCACCTGAGTTTTCTACATTTCCTCCATCTTCTTGTCTAGTTGAGCTTCTTGTTCTCATCTTTCCTACTTCATATGCATGGACAATTTCAAGTGTCTTTGTGGCCACAAAACAACAATAGATAATGCAGACAACATCTGAGCAATAAAAGGTGAAGGTATGCCAGTTGGTGTTGCCGACCAGATGGCCTTGAAACCCTACAAGATTCGGGCAAAAGGGTCGCACAATAAGAGTATCGTAATGGAAGTCATCCCACAATGATAAAGGCACAGTTAATGTTGAATTTGGAATTGACTCTGAATCCGATGAATACTCCACCATTTAACATACCTACCGCACACAAATACACAGTAGGATTATGCTTTATCTCGTTTCACCATTATTAGACCATTATAACCTCTAAGTATAAATTTGTTCACTCTAAACGTCACCAACCGTTAATAAATAAACTATTGCACTACTTAGTTGTCTGGATGTTCGGCATGTTCGGCATCTAAAATCATAAAATCACATTATCAATTCCCACTTTAAATACATGTATACCTGGAGATGTTGCATTCACGCCTGTGTGTTTACACTTTCAGTACTTAGCTCCAAGATTTGCAATCACGCCTGTGTGTTATACTTAGCTCCAGGATTTGCAATCACGCCTGTGTGTTATACTTAGGTGTTATACAGTAGATTTTCAAAGTAGGATTAACAAAGTTTAAAAATGTGTGATTATATGCAGAAGTCCGTCGTCTCATTGATATCCGCCGATTGTTTATTCTTGCAGGGTTCTAACAGACAACAATGAATTCTGATTCCATCAGTCTCTCTGTAATCCTAGCACAAAAAATGGAAAGATTTCTGCCGAAGATATCAAGCAGAGAAAGAGAGCCGGGCAATATAAACCTACCATACTTACTTCTTGCCTGACTTTCTTTCTCTGCTTTGAATGCTTGAATTCTTTGATAGAAATATTTGAATTCTTCGACATAAATATTTCGATTCTGTATGTCAGGATTACAGAGATTGGAGAAATCAGAAATCATTATTTTTTATTAGAAACCTGGAAGAACAAACAATCGAATATCAGTGATAGAACAGACTTCTGCATATCACACACGTTTGAATGTCTACTGTATAACACACAGGCGTGAATATTGCAACATCTTAGATCCCGAACATCCCACTACCACATTTCGGAAGATTGTATAACCAAAGAGGCTCCATCTCACCCATAGAACCCAACATTAATACTTATTTGTAGTGATAAGCCTCGATAATAGAGCGTGGCAAAAAATGAAAAACCAAATATGCGTTTTGAGGCTCCAATCTCAGCAGATTTTACATAGATTTGTTTCTGAACCAACGATGAGCTATATATAAAAATAGGACATCTCCGTAAGAAAAAGAAATTAACTCCATACTACGATGAAAGAGTTGTTAATAAACATTTAACACATGAAAACACTTACCATCACAAGATATAAGGCTAAGGTTTATATTAGCCATGCCACTGCTAATTATAATTAGGTAAAAGCTTTTTTAATATCTAGGATACATAAACAATAATGAAAATACTAGAAACCAAAAAATGTTTTTTATATAACTGCAGGAATCAAAAAAATGTTTTTTACATAACTATATATCACTTTTATAAGCATATTCATAATCCGAATTTTAGCTTTTTACTATCTCATCAATTTTATTTACTATTAAAATTTAACTATTTATTTAATATCTTCCACTTTTCAAAATTCAACTTAACTATTTATTTAATATTTTTCACTTTTCCACATTCTCTCAGTAGGAGGGTTAAAATTTGACATCTTATCTTCTATTCAAGAAATTTTTATATGACATTTTAATTTAGCATTGCATTTCATTTCACTTTAAATCTTAATTTTATTCATTATAATAAAATTGATAATTTTTTAAATAACATTTATATTAACTATATAAAACATTGAATTCTCATATCTTGAATCATACAATACAAAAAGAAATAAAAAATAAAAACATAATAAACATAATGATTAAACCAATCATACACAATGACAAAGAAGGTCTATCCTATAAACCTTTAAATAGACTTCTTCAAAAACAATACAATGTGCCATTACCATAGGCCACCAAATACCATGGGCCTAAGAAACCATGACCGCATGATGGAGTCAAGTTTACCTAAAAAGGGGAGACAACTAGAACACAAAAATCAAAATTTTCATATTAGAAATAGAAATATATCTAACTACATATTTAATATCTTCCACTTATGTAACTTTTAAAAAAAAAATTCTATTAAGACTCTAACTACTTATTAATATTTTTCAATTATCCCAAGTTACTATTGATATGTGTACCATTTGGTTTGAGAAGTTCACTAGAGAATGTTGATATGTGTACCATTTGGCTTAAGAAGTTCACTAGAGAATGTTACAAGTTGTAGTCTAATTAAGAATTTGGATTTTTTCTAAAATATGCATTATAAAAAACAATTTTAACAATCTAAAATTGCAATTTTGACAACAATTAAATAGAAAAATTCCTTTTATAATAAAATGGGAAAACTCAAATTCTTAGAACATTTAACCTTATCAATATGATATCATGAAATGAGACAAAACCACAATAATAATATTGTGATCGACTAGTCATATAAGGATTCCCGCATCCTTGTGAATGCATAACTAGTGAGGAGCACATGTCAAAGATACCTTGCTCAATCCAAATAACAAAGTAACAATGCTTTTGAGTTCATAAGTGTTGAAAACCATTGTCAAAAAAGCATTGCTATGTCAAACTAACAATTATGGATCTCAACAAAATTAGACTATAATGAACTTGTTCATAAAAACTATCTACAATTTTCATCAAACTAGCAAGTAATCCCATAGGGGCATTAGAACCTAACCACAATAGGGTTGTCTCGAGTGTGATGTTCAATGTTAAGCCCTAAATATGGGCACATTCCTCCTATATTGTGGTTCATTACATTAGTTTTGATGTCGGATTTGGTCCATTAGAGGTAATTGTCATTAGTATGGTTATATTAGTTATGTCGGTTTGGGTCAGTTAGTTGGGATTGTACCCCGTAGTCTCCTATATAAAGGAAGGAGACATTCCATTTGGAGTATCTTGTCTTGTCTTGTCTTGTGTACTTATTACATTGTGTAAGGAGGTTTCCCCCTCGAAGGGGCTTGTTATTCAACTATTTTCTTCAATCAAGTCATAGAGTACTCTCTCTGATCTATTTATACTATTTTCATACTATTTTTGGAATTTGTTGCATAACATTTCGTATCAGAGCCCTTTCCTTGGGACTAGTTTCTTCAAAACGCGCCATATTGGCATTTTCGCTATAAATTTGTTTTTACAGGGGTTCAAAGAGAGAGACTTAAAACCCATATAGGAAAAAGGCCGAGCTAATTGTGGTCCAATTTTTAGATCCTAAATCAATACAAGTTCAAAGATATTTGCTCTAGAATCTAGGGCTTCCACTAGTAGGAAAACTAGTCTAAAACATGTGTTATGAGCAAAAAGGTCATATATGGGGCATGGAATATCCAAATTGAGTGAGACCTATTTCATATGAAAGAAGATAGACCAAATTATCTATGGTAGGGTTCCCAATCTTAGATTCAAAATATTAGACATGTGGCATACAATACAAGTTCGCTATTATGGAAATACCAAAAATAAGAGCTTTTGGGATATTCACAATAAATTATTATTGGTAACTCCAAATTAGGTCAGACCTCTGACATTAGAAATAGGACACATCAGGATACAATAGTGCGAAGTATCAGACCCAGAGGAGCAGAAATTTAAAATTTACATCAGTTTCAAGTTGACCTTAAAGCTGTCTTCCAATTAGGGTTTGAAAATGTACGCCATTTTTAATTTTGATTAACTTTGAGTAGAATGATCTAACTGTGGTGACACATAAGGTATGATATACATTTATATTATTCAAAATGCCACCAGAAGAAGTGTAAAGACCGACACTCCATCCAAACCCCAAAGGATCCATCCTCAACGCATGATGAAAGGGAAGACCTCTCTTTTTGAGTGTCCTAGTTGGAAGATATGATTAAAGGGTCTATGAGAAAACTTGATTTGGATAATTTAGAGGATAAGTTAAATAAAATTGAAGAAAATATGAAAGGTTCAGTGAGAACAGTTGATTTACTCAATATAGAGGAGAAGTTGATGGGGAATATCACAAATATTGTTAATCTCATACAAAAATCAAGGTATACTCTTCCTACACGTGATGATGTGTTCTGGGATACTCAGGAGGATAAAGATAATTCTCATGTTGAGAAACCTTCCATGAATAAGAATATTCCAAGGGGAAATTATTTTGGTAATGGAAGTCATTAGGGATGGTCACCAAGGGGTACCCAACTTCCCAAGATTTTCATGAGAAATTTTGATGGCAATGGTCCAATAACATGGATATTCCAAATGGAGCAATTCTTTGATCTACACTCGGTTCCAACTTTTCAAAACGTAACTATTGCATCATTATATTTAGATCCTAATCAATTTGTATGGTACCAATGGATTTTTGACCGTAAAAATGACTCTATTATATCTTGGTTTATATTCACCGAAGAATTGATTACACATTATGGGGACATTAGTAGCAATACCTTCTTTAGCGAATTGATAAATATCAAGCAAAAAGGTCTAGTTGCAGATAAAATCAAATAGTTTTAGAAGGTAAGTATTAGAGTGAAGAACATTCCATAAGATAATATGTTGGATCTCTTCATTGGAACCTTGAAGGATAACATTCAACGTGAGTTGCATCTCTTTGAACCACCATCCTTGGAGAATGCCTTCATGATGGCAAGGAAGGTTGAAAGTAAAAATATGACGATGGATACTAGAAAGAGCACTTCCAACACATACAGAGAGAATATTGTTACTTATTCTAACCCACCTCAAAGGTTGACACCCCAACAAATAGAGGAAAGAAGAACAAAAGGCCCATGTTTTAATTGTGACAGCAAGTATAGCAAGGGACATAAGTGTGGTGAGAAGAAATTATTTTACATAGAATGTGAAGAGGAAGAACAAAAAGAACAAGAAACATCTCCAAATGAAGAAATAGAAGATACTACTTCAGAAGAGATTACTCCCACGATATCATGTCATGCATAGGCTGGAATTAGCACTCCTCACTCAAAATCGAAGGATTTATCAAAAAGAAAAAGGTAATAGTGTTGATTGATTCTGATAGCACTCATAATTTCATTCACTATAAATTAACAAAATCTCTTAATTGCTTTGTATATCCAACACCAGATTTTCAAGTAATGATTGCAAATGGAGGAACTATCAATTGATCAGGAAAATGCCATTAAATAAAGCTTACTATGGGATAATATGTATTGAATAGTCCAATGATTTCTATTCCAATGGGTGGTGTTGATGTTGTCTTAGGAGTTCAATGGTTACAATCTTTGGGAACTGTGGATTTTAATTTTCAGAAGATTTTCATGAAATTTTTATGGAAAGGAAAGGAATATGAATTACAGGGTATCACGATTCACATGGAAACCGAGCAAGGTGATAAAATCTAATGGTATGAAAAAATTGATGAAAAGGGGCATTAAGGTGTAATTGCACAATTATGCTCATTAGATGTTCAAACATATAAGCCTCCTATTTTCCCAGATATTCAAACGGTCACTAATAAGCATTCCAAGGTATATGAAGATATTCCAAAAGGTATTCCACCTGGCCAAGATTTTGATCATGCTATTCACTTAATCACAGGAAGTGTTCCTCCTAACATTAGACCTTACAGATACCCCTATGGATAGAAGAGTGAAATTGAGTGTATGGTTGAATAAATGTTAGAGGTTGGAATAATTAGGCCTAGACAAAGTTCTTACTCTGCACCAATGGTAATGGTACACAATCCGATGGATCACGACATATGTGTCCATATTATAGAGAGCTCAACAAGATCACCATTAACGATAAGTTTCCCATTCCTATAATTGATGAATTGCTAGATGAATTACATGGATCAATTTTATTCAAAAAGTTGGATCTTCGTTCTGGGAAACTTAGAATTTCTTGACATGCCATTTGGTCTCGTGAATGCACCTTCCACATTTCAGGGTTTGATGAATTCCATTTTCAAGCCTTTTCTTAGAAAATGTGTGCTCATATTCTTTGATGATATACTAATATATATCAAGTCTTTGGAAGAACATGTTCAACATGTTGACATGGTACCACAACTACTATAGAAGAAAAAACTATAAGAAAAACCTTCCAAATGTTTCTTTGGGGTGAAGGAGGTAGAGTATTTGGGTCATATTGTATCTCATGATTGTGTCAAGGTAGACTCTAACAAAATTAAAGCCATGATAGACTGGACAATTCCCAAAAACTTGAAGAATCTTCGAGGATTTTTATGTCTAATAGGGTACTACTGCAAGTTTGTTTGAAATTATAGAAGAATAACAACACCTCTAACAACATTATTGAAGAAAGATGCATTTTCTTGGACTCCAGAGTCAACTCAAGCTTTTGAACAACTTAAACAGGTAATGTGCATAGCTCCTGTATTGGCCAGACGAGACTTCACAAAAACCTTTATTGTGGAATGTGATGCTTCGGGAAATGGAATTAGCGCTGTTATAATGCAAGAAGGAAACCCACTTGCTTTCACAGGTAATCCAATCAAGGGAAAGAACTTGCAAAAGCACATTTATGAGAAGGCAATGTTGGAAATACTACATGCTCTTAAGAAATGGTGTCCTTATCTAATAGGGAGGCACTTCAAGTTCAAAACAGATCATAACAGTCTAAAATACTTCTTGGAACAAAGACTATTTTGAGAAGAGAAACAAAATTGGGTTACCAAGGTGTTGGGATATGAATTTGAAATCATCTATAGAAAAGGGAAAAATAATGTGGTGGCAAATGCACTCTCTAGAAAAGATGAAGATGTTGGGGTATTACTTTGTTCCATTTCCATTCTACAACCAGATTGGATAGTAGCAGCAAGAGAAGAATGGAAAAAAGACTTATTTGTGTGGATGCTCATTCAAAATATACATAATGATCCCAGTGTATCAGATACTTTTGTGTGGAAAACTGATTCACTATTGTATAAGTATCGCTTATATTTATGCAAAAACTCCCAACTCAAGAAGAAGGTCCTTTTTGAATTACATGCCTCTCCTATAGGTTGGCACTCAGGATTCCTGAAAACTTACCATAGGGTCAAGCAAGAATTTTTTTGGGAAGGTATTAAATCTGATGTTCAAAGGTTCTTGGATGAATGCTTGGTTTGAAACAGAATAAGGGTGAAATAGTTAAGATCCCAGGACTTCTACAACCGTTAGACATGCCTTGCCAGCGCTGGGAGGAAGTCTCCATAGATTTTATCACGGGTCTACCCAAGTTCGAAGGAAAGAATGTTATTATGGTGGTTGTTTATAGACTCACAAAGTATGCAAACTTTTGTGCACTCACTCACCATTTTAATATAAGAACAATATTTGTAGCCTCTTTGGAAACTATTGAGATGTTACATGGAAATCCAAAGATTATTGTAAGTGATAGAGATCCAATTTTCACTGTAAAATTTTGGACTGAATTATTTTCCTTTTTGGGTACTCAATTGGCTCACAGTTCATTTCACCACCCTCAATCTGATGGTAAAACTAAGATCGTGAACAAGTGTGTGGAATGCTATCTTTGTTGCTTTGCATTTGATAAACAAACGCAGTGGGTGAAATGGTTGTCCTTGGAAGAATGGTGGTACAATACTTCCTTCCATACATCATAAAAAATGTCTCCATTTATAGAACTGTATGGGTACCGGCCTCCATCTATAACATCTCCCTTAAAAGTAAAATCTAAAGTTCAAGCCATGGAAAATCACATATAGCACCAGCAAGAAGTTCTCCAGATACTTAAGGACAACCTGACTATGTCAAAAAATGGGATGAAACAACAAGCTGATCAACATCGTAGTGAAAGGTGTTTTGAAAAAGGGGATTGGGTATTTCTGAGGCTACAACCTTACAAGAAGATGTCTCTCAAGCTATTAAAGAAGGACAATAAACTAGCACCCAAGTATTATGGTCCTTATAAAGTGTTGCAGAATATTGGTAGTATGGCTTACAAATTGGAGCTCCCTTAATCTTCAAGAGTACATCCAGTTTTCCATGTTTCTTGTTTAAAGAAGGTAATAGGAGACAAGATCCCAATTCAAACAATCTTTCTAGAGATTGATGAAGAAGGAAAAGTCATTTTGGAACCTGAACAAATCATTGAAACAAGGACTAAATAGCTACAGAATTGGGTTATTACTGAGTACCTCATAAAGTGGAAGAACTTACCAGTTAAAGATTCGACATGGGAAGATGATTCCTTCATACAGAGGCATCCACAACTAATCAATCATTGAGGACAACACTTATATGAAGGGGAGGGGCATGTTAAGCCCTAAATATGGGCACATTTCCCCCTATATTGTGTTTCATTACATTAGTTTTGATGTCTGCTTTGGTCCATTAGTGGTAATTGTCATTAGTATGGTTATATTAGTTATGTCGGCTTGGGTCAGTTAGTTGGGATTGTACCCCATAGGCTCCTATATATAGGAAGGAGACATTTCATTTGGAGTATCTTGTCTTGTCTTGTCTTGTGTACTTATTACATTGTGTAAGAGGTTGCCCCCTCAAAGAGGCTTGCTATTGAACTATTTTCTTCAATCAAGTTGTGGAGTACTCTTTCTGATCTACTTATGATATTTTCATACTATTTTGGGAATTTGTTGCATAACATTCAAGCAATCAAATTTTGACAAAGGAGAGAAAAACATAACAACTACTTGAACCATGGGGCCAATGTTATTGCACCGAGTGTAAACAAGGTGCTTACAACCCAGTATGGGGGAGATCCTGTAATGAATGTCAAATGTCACATGTCACATGTAACGTTTTCAAAAGTAATAAAATGTAAAACGTAATACTATGGGGGAGATCCTGTAACGGATGTCACATGTCACATGTCACATGTCACATGTAACGTTTTCAACAGTAATAAAATGTAAAAGGTAATAGTATGGGGGAGATCCTGTAACGGATGTCACATGTCACATGTCACATTTGTCACGTTTGTCACGTTATGTTACAACCCAGTATGGGGGAGATGTTGTAACATTTGTCACATTTGTCACGTTTGTCATGTTACGTTACAACCCAGTATGGGGGAGATGTTGTAACGTTTGTCACATTTTTCACGTTTGTCACGCTTTTCATGTTTGTCACGTTTGTCACGTTGCGTTTACATGTCGGCTCATAACTTATAAAAAATAAAAAGGAATTAAAAATTTCATGTTCGCTCATAACTTATCAAAAATAAAAAAAATAATTAAAAAACTAAAAGAGAGGGATCCAATTTCTTGAGGGGTAATTTTTTTCTTAATGTGTAAAAATTTAAGATAAAACAAAAAAAATTACACCTCAAGAAATCGGATCCCTCTCGGTGCTTGATAGATCTGGGTTTGAGATGGATTTACGCTGGTGATAACCAACATCTTCATAGTATACTTGTTTATCAATGTCCAAGTGGGTGATTAAGAGTAGGTTGTACCTAGATAAATATATGGTTAGTGTAAGAATTGAATTGTTGTAAATGAATGTTCAAGTTGATATATTAAATACTTCTACAATATTGTAACAATAAATCTATTTGTATTTTGATTAATGTTTATCCATGTGACTAAGAGTAGGTTGTACCTAGATAAATATATCGTTAGTGTAAGAGTTGAATTGTTATAAACGAATGTTCAAGTTGATATATTAAATAGTTCTGCAATATTGTAACAATAAATCTATTTGTGTTCTCATTAAGGTGAGAAAAATATATATTTGTTTTCAAATTTTGGAATATCAATATAATAATTTTATCATTTTTTTAAAAGAAAATATTCATAAAACTTATGATAGTATCAAGTGGGTGCACATAATGAAGAACATGGATACACTTCTCTACTAGAGCAATGAGGGGAGGCACAATCTTGGCCAGAAAAAAATCAAATAAAATGTTGTCTTGTCTTTAACATAGGGACCTTTATAATGTCTTGGTTTTCCATTGATGTCTTGTGACTTAGCAATCACATGTGTGTGTGACACAAAAATTAGATATAGTATGCTAAATGTTTTATTTCCTAGTTGGAATTGTTGAAATTACAGATGCAGTTTGTTGGAATTGCATAATTCGAGTGCTTAGGGTTATTCAAGGCTACTCAATCCATTTTTGTGATAAAAAATTCAATTTCAATAATGAAAATCATAATTTTTACAAATATTTTATCACTGGATTTCAACAAAAATGACTAGAAAAGTCCAAAATGTAGAAGGTATAACCAACTCAAAATTAGATTACAGTTTGTCGGCTGAGACCTCTTTCCACATGTAGTTGTGTCTGCAAGCATTAAGACCTCACCCAGATATCTCACTTGTGGTGCATTGACTAACCTACTTGTATTTGATGGTGCATAGAGGGGAATTATGTGTAGCACGCTAAGGATCGTGCAAGTGGTTGGAATGTTGGTAAGAGGGCACATAACCCTAAATGGATAAATGAACCCTCCTGATCCTACCCATAGTATGCTCTGGTAGGAGAGAAACACATCAAAGCGTGAGATGGTGTTATAATCACAAAAATGATTGAATCTAGTTGGTTTAGTAGTCATGGTATTGTATTGACTGATGTGCAAAAGGATACTCTAGTAGCTGAGAGAGAAGAAGAATTGTTCACCCAAAGAATCACTTCACTATACATGGGAAGCATATTGTAGGAGAGGTTATAGAAGAGGTTTCTAGTGTTATAAGATTGGAAAAAATTATCAAAAGAACCATACAATTTACTTTACTATAACCATACGATATGTCGTATTTAGTTTGTTCACTCCATTTGCCCCCCAACCAATGGTTACACTCTTCATAGTTAATTGAAGAAATTTTCATATTATCAACCACTTCTCTCACTTCTATGAAGGGAAGTCATGAGCCTCACAATTACCAACATGTCTTTTCCTATTTTTTCAACATAGGCTAGTCAATTACAATATATTCTTTATACTCATCAGCAAGATCCTCATATTGTAATTCTCCTTAGCTCTCATCAAATTTAGCGCAAGACATTATAATAGTTAGTTTGATAGTGGTTGTAACTTGGTTACCCTTTGAGCATCAATGAAGGGTTAGTATAAGAATGAAAAGAGAGTCATCAATGTTCTTTCCTTAGTAGCTCCCCTATGCTTGACATCAACTTCTTTATCACATCAAGGGGAGTGATGTGTTCTAGTATTTGCATCATTCCTGGTTGTGATTGAAGACTATTAGAATTTAAAATTGTTTAGTTCCCTCCCAACACCTTCATCATTATTTAATCCTCCTACCCCCGTGGGTTATCCTACATCATATGAAATTCACCACCTTTGGTCTTCATTCCCATCACATCAAGATACCATGCACATCTACTCTAGTCAAGATTGAAGCCAACTTTGATATTTCCACAATTATTCATAGAGATGACCCTTCGATCTCATATCATTGTAATTTACATAGAAATAATTTCATGAGCATAGGGATTACTATCTCATTTGTATAAAATCGTTCTCTATATCATACCTATCAGTTTGTTCTTTCAAATGTCATCATCATCATGGTCTCATAGGTTATTTGTTATTCTCGACATTTACTCTCTCACTATCACAATTATGTAATATCAACTTTAGGGAAATAAACAATGATGTATTTCAGCTATGCAAGTCCCTCCTAACCTCATAAATCAAGGGGAATCTATTATCACCAAAATTTCACACAATTGAGACATTTCAACATTCATTACAGAAATACATCATTGACATATAGAGTGCATCTCACAAAGCTTCATTTTAATCAAACTTCAACATGTAGAATGGCATTTTTTGGCACATCCAAAATTTTGTTGATTTATGTGGATTCATAAAAAAGGATTTCATGTGACATCACATGGAAACTCCTTCAAATATCATGCAGCTATGCATAAATACATACCCAAAAATTCTATGGTGCATCCAAATCCTTGAGCCCAAACTACATTTGCGTGCTAGAGACGTTCGAATTGGCTTCTAAGAGGTATTTGCACATTTAATAGCCCCATCTTTGTACCTAGAAAACACTTCATGGAGAAGAGCATTCATATCTTGAAACAATTCTTAGAAGTCCTCGAAATTGGCTATAAAATAAAGCCATGGGCTTGCATTCCATAAGAAAAATTTATATCAAGATTAAGCTACAATAATTTGCTTGGAAAACACCTTTTCCATCCACATTATTACCATCCATTCACATTCCAAGCTCCCTTTACATATTCTTGAAGAAGAAATGATTTTGCTCCATCATTCCAAGTTAGTTAGAGATAAATTAGGGAGAACTCAAAGAATCCCTCCAAAGGGAGTATTGAATGCCCTTTAGAAGGTTTATTCCTCAAGGTTATACTATTTTATTCAAATACTTTACACTAGACAATATTCATTTGGTTGAAGCACATATCTTTGATTTGTTTCCATATCATTTTGGAAATTTTAATGTTAGAAGTATCTCTTTTATTTCTTGTTATTTATTTTATAGCTTTAATGCCATAGTATTTGTCATACTAACCCACTCATGTACTAACCGTCTCATAAATAAAGTGAAAATGTATGATATAGAAACGAAGATGACATTATTAAGATTTCACAATTCAAAAGAGTTAACTTTTAGTGATATGTTAAAGCATTTTATGTGGAAGATACTTTTAAGGATGGGAGAGGAAGTGTTGCATCCTCTATATTTTTTGAAATCCAATCCTTTGTATTTAAGCCCTTGTTCAAATTGATAATTATAATTATGATTGCATGGATTTGCGAGTTAAGAGAAAAAAAGGTTCATGTATAGCATTCCATGAGAAAAAGCATGATCCCTATTATTTCCTTGACCAATTTAATGGGTGAGTAATCAATCAAAGGAAGGAATTGTAGTGCCTTATTTTTGTGTTACCTTGCAGACTTGATATATTTGTGACCTATTATTATTTGAGGGCATTCAGTGATGAATGACCCGGTTGTGCATATGTATTTGTCATAGACTATGTGGTGTTATTTTGAGGACATTCGATTTTGAATGCTCCTGATAGATATATGTGTGGTATACATGTGTGCTGTTGTTTATTAAATTTCAATGACGAGACTATATTTTTCAGTTAAATATTAAATTTTATGTTATTGATGACTATGGATATGATGTGAATTTAGCGATTTTTGTTCTATATGACTCATGTGTTCAGAATTCATGCGTTATGATGTGATAACATAGTTAGTCAAATCTTTACATGTGTTGATTATAATTTCTATGGGGAAGTGATATTGTTATGGTTCACATATAAATTTTTTTTGAATGGTTACTTCATACATGGATCATGTACTCTAATGCATTGTTGAGTATGACTCGTAGAGTAGGTACAAGTGCTAGCTGGCATGTTGTGTCGTTGCCCCGAATGAGCCATAATTGAATACAGGTGTTGGCAACCTGATGTGTATGAATGTAATTAATCAAATCCAGGTAAAAGGATCTTACGTACATGTGTATATGGACTCGGAATGAGTCATTACATTGACAGGTGACATCAATTTATAGTTTTTATTACATCTAATTTATGTGAATTTAATGCATAGCATTGATGTGCAGGTATTGGCAGTGCTTTGCCAATCGACCCACATCAGGAGACGAGGCTGATGATGACACCAGTTAAGTCTAGCCAATGTCGGCGCGATGAGTTGTCATGAGCGAGAGAGGCTCCAACTCATCAGGTGTGTGTTGTTGTGAGGGTAGGCCGTTGTATGGTCACTCACGAGGTATATAAATAAATGGGGGGCGTGCAATGAGGGCTCGACCTTATTCTTTAGGAACCACTAAACCTTGTCAGGGTAGACGGGTTGAGTTAACGATGTTTCAACCATCGTAGTGTATCCCCACCTGAAAGATCATCGAAGGACATGTGATAAGCATAAATCCTTGATGTCTCTGGTAGCAAAGGAAATGCAATGGTTAAATTAATAAAGAATAAATGGGATGAAAAATAATAAAATAAAATAAATAAAGACAATGATTAAGCTTAAATTAATTAACTTAACTTAAATTAAATGATGATAATAATAAATGAGTCATAAAATAATAATTAGGATTAAATACTAATATGCTAAACAATTAAAAGAAATACTAATTTGAGAAAAGTAAAATATAATAAAAAGAACAAAACAAAAGAAAGAGGAAAAAGAATAAAAGTTCAAATTAGAAATCTTTCAAAAAAAAAGAAAAAGGAAAAAGAATAAAAGTTCAAATTAAGGAAAAGAAGAAAAGAAAGAAACATAAAGCAATAAAAAAAAAGAAAGAAAGAAAGAAAAAGCAAAATGAAAAATAATAAAAAGGGAAGGACGCACAATTTGTGGGGGGTTGGTTCTTTTGGGGAATGGGGAGAAATTTTGAGGATTTTTATGAGAAAAGTGTCTGAGAAGGTGTGGTTCACTACAAAGGTTGAAGTGGGATCTTCATGGGCATGATGCCGACTTCGTAGTTCATTGGCTAGCAGAGAGTGTCGGCAGCCCCGTCGTACTTGGGGTCTGAGGAGAAGCAGAGTATGCTTGGATATGGTTGGGAGGAAACCGGTGGGTCTTGTGAGATTGGCAATCAAGCACTGAGAACGGAAAGGAGCATCCTCAACTTCGGCTACAAATCTGTCCCAACTCATCAAATCTCAAGTGCACATCAGGTAATCCTATAGCTTTTGATCATTGAATAATTAGTTTGAATGGAAAAATAAGTCAATCCAGCAATCGATACAAATTATAGATAATGCTTTCCTGTATAGACTTCAGAACTAATTTATTTATGATGTTCATGAGGAAATTTCTATTAGCTGTGTAATAATAAGTGTTGCTTATGCTATCGCAGTCATGCCGGATCTGTAAGACAATCTGGTCTAGGATGTTGTTGTCATATTTTCTGTGATGCCCTCCGCATTTACTTTAAAGATACTTCCTCCTGGTTTCCTAATCCGTCCAGTATAGGGGAGTAGTGCGCAGCTCTGCCGCATTAGCAAGTTATGATTATATATACATCATTTATCAATCTTTTGCATTCCCCATTCTAGTGGTTGCAGCCCTGCCGAATTCCATAATTTTAATTGTTAGGTGACACCCAATAAAGAAAGCGTAGCGCCCAACCTGCTGAAGGTAACCAGAGATTCAATCACAATTAATTTAAAAAAATTGATACAGAGTTGCATTCTGTCTTAGCTCAGAAGGTTTATAATTGTTAATTACGCCGATAGGCGTTTTCTTTTAACTTTTGGGGGTAGAGGTTGGTTGGGTGATTTTTTTGTTTGTTTAAATAATGAATCGCTAGACTTGGAAGATGCTCGAATATGCTTCGTATGATGCACAAATCAAGCATCCAAATTTAGTGAATTAACTCGCAGACATGTTTAATTCCAAAGGTCAGTAATGATTTAAAAAAAAAATTAAGTTATTACAAGTATCCTCACGCTTCTTCTGTTATTAAAAAAAATAGGATTAGCAATAATCAGCGGTTTCATTTGTTAATTGAATGGGAGAACGAAAAGTTGAGCCTATGGGAGAACCAAAGGTTCGTCCTGCCACGCGGAAGAACTCATGCACATTTTTAATTTCAATAGCCAGTAATGATTTAAAAAAAAAATAGGATTATTAAGATGACTAGAAGTTTCAAATAAATGTTAACACTACACGGATTCAAATAAATGTTAACACTACACGGATGGCTGGCAGTTTCAAATAATGTTGCCAGATAGAGCATGGCCGTTTCAAATACCACTCAATTCTCGTCACCGCTTTGAAATAATGTTGCCAGGTAGAGCTTGGCCGTTTCAAATATCACTCAATTCTCGTCACCGCTTATAACCACTAAATTATTGTAACGACAACATAGTGTGGCTAGAAGGAAGGAATGAAACGGTTAGGGAATGATGATTCGAGTAACCAGTATGTCATCATACATATATTCTATAACCTCTTTGTCTATCTACACCAAATTATATGTATTCTTCCAGTGCCGAATCTTCCATAGCTGCCCCCAACATATGTTGTTTGCCATCAAAATTACAATGCAAACAAAAATTTTCCCCAGAGCGAGTCGGCTTACCATAGAACGGAAGGCCGCCCTACACACCTGCAGCCTACCGGAGGGTACCTTTTGTAACTTTCATGGACAAATGCACTTTCATTCATAGTCTTTCATGGTGACACGAATTTTTCTTTCTTTCGTTGTATCACAATGTCTTTTTTTAAACTTTATGTGGCGATCTTGACTCTTCCGGTGCATAAGTAAGTGTTCGCTGTCCCAATCAAGCAAGCCAACCCTTGAGACAAGCTTGGATGGATACGGTTTCCCAATCGATTATAGTTCCATAATCACCTGCATGTGTCACTTAAGATCAGAATCGTGTGCCTACCGAAGAGAAAACGTAATACTTCGAGCGTAGGATGTGTGCGAACTTACTTAATGAATGGGGCTGGTATTGATTGAATGCGGGTGGCTTCTTGCAAGGTTTCTGTCGAATCCGGTGACCAGGTCCTCTAGATGGATGGAGATTTATAGGTATGGCGTGCTCTTATAAGTATATCTATCTAAGTCGTTTAATCATGCCATTTCATATCGTTTCATTCCAAGAAGGATTTTTGTGGTTTCCCTTGTCGAGTAGAGCGATCTGTTGGATGTGGACTAGAGTGCTATGATTAGGGGTAGCTTACCGACCTTCCTTTCTCTCGCCAGCCAGCAGGGTAAAGGTATCTCCTTTCCAAACGAACAGCAACCACAATGTCTTTTTTTAAACTTTATGTGGCGATCTTTACACATATGGAGCAGCAAATATCTATTTCTTTCAAACTCCTAACTCTTGGAACCACGAGTGTCTATGAATGCTCAGGAACTAGGATTTGTTCTTCTGCAAGATTTGAAGCACCATTACGTTGATATTTATTTGAACCAAACACAAAAGGATTAATTTACACAGAACTATTTCTTCAATACTGTCTTCTTGCACAGGTTTAGATACACTCCAGATAAATTAAAAATCACCTTTGCTTAAAAGTCTTCAATACTTTATTCTTGCACTGGTTTCTTCAATACTGTCTTCTTGCACCGGATTTTAAACTTTATGTGTCGATCTTAGAAATCAAGGATTAATTAATTAATATATCTTGGTGTCACTGGTCTTTTTTCAATGTCACTTTCTGTAGCGATTTTAAAAATCAAAGATTAATTAATTAATATGTCTTGCTGTCACTAGTCTTTTCTTGCACCGATTTTTTAATTTTTTGTGACAATCTTAAAAATCAAGGATGAAAATTTACATATAACGATTTCTTCAATATTATCTTTTTGCACCGGTTTAGATACATTGCATATAAATTAAATATCACCGGTTTAAATGATTTAGTCAATCTCAAAATTATTTTACTTTGCACATAATAAAAGACTTCTTATTAAGATTTTTTAATATTGAAAACATTCTGGACGGATGTAAGCTCTCTTCTTAAGACTTTGGATACTTGGTTGAAGTTTTCTTTTTCTGCCGTGTCAGCAAATATTCATTGGTTTAAACTCTTGGCTGTAGAACATAAGTGTTTATGCATGTTCATAATTTAGGATTAGGGAGACACAAAATGATTAATTTACACATAATTATTTCTTCAATACGCACTATTCTACCCACTGTTCTTACACGAGTTTGAATACATTGTATATAAATTAAAAATCAACATTGCCTTAATATTTTAAAAGATTTCTTAAATTAAAAGTTACAGTTTTTAATATCCAAAATGATTTGTAGTCTATTCCTGCAATATCAAAATGATTTGTGTTGGATTCTTGCAATTTGCAAAAACCATTATGGAACAATGTAACTGAACATTTTGATAAACCCTTTGTTTTAGGTAATAATTACTCTCCTAACAAAGTTAAATAAATAAGCTAATAATTGCAAAAACATTATGGAACAATGTAACCGAACATTTTGATAAACCCTTTGTTTTAGATAATAATTACTCACCTAACAAAGTTAAATAAATAAGCTAATAATTTAACTCAGTATTAGTTACCAAATATTCAAAATAATATAAACAAAGAAAAAATTGAGGTTTGTATATTTGGAATTGTATTATAAAAGTTTGAGGTTTACAATTTTGAAATTGTGTTTCTTTTTAAATCTCAAAATAATATTATTTTTTTATTTTTTTTAAGAGTTTTTAATTAACTTATATTAATAATTATTTAATTAAGTGTAAACACAACTTTTTTATTTCTTTTTATGGTATATTTTTACTAACAATAATGAAGAAAATAAATACTTTCAACAATCAATCAAATTATTGTTTCCAACATTAAATTAATTTTTTTATTTTTTAAAAGAAAAATTAACTGAAATTATAATAATATAAAATGATTGAGCAACATTTTCTATATAAACCTAGAATCAATCTCTTCATTAATTGAAAAACTAAAACTAAAAAACTTCATTGTTGAGGATTTTATAATTCTAATATTTTAATTTCTAAAGTCAAACTTCAAATGAATATAAATCTATGCTATGTTAATATTATTTAATAAATTTACTAAAATGATTGTATTATTGGATTGCATTTGTTTATATATTTATCTCAGATACACATTTTTCGAAATAAAAATTGTAGTTAGCATGTTGCAATGCTTGGTTGATGCTTGGTTGAAATAAATAAAGATAACAACTAAATTAAAATGAGAGTTCTTCATTAATTACCAATTTGTTTGACCACCTAGCTCCGGGAGCATTCAATTTTCTCACTGCAACGGAGAATCTAATCACATCTAGATTATGGAATAGAAAGATTATATAGTGTAGTTTGTTGAAACACATCACAAGGTATCATTTTCTTCGAAGTGTAGTGCAGTTGGGGGCGAAAGTGGAAGCTGAGAAAAATGAAGCAAGAATGTTAAAATGGAAATTTGTTTAAAGAAACTCCCGGATAGAAACGTTTAATCCATCTAACTTCTAAAAATTGTTAATAATTTAACCCATAAAATAACATTAATATAAATATTATAAATCATATAAATAAAATTATATAAATAATATAAATATAGCTTTTTAAACCTTATAAAATAAAATTATGTAAATAGTTATTGTTTATAAAAAATAATTATATAAATAAGAAATAAAATAACAAGACGTAATCATTATAAGGTTATTCAATTAAAATTATGTATTTTTTTAAAATTCATATTAATCTAAATTATAGTAAAAGTAATTCAAATTTACATGGAATATTTAATATAACATTTAAATTATACTAAAAACTTTATAACGTCACATTTTAATATGGTTTATATTTATGAAAGTATATGAATTTTGAATGATTTAGTTTGAAAATATTAAAAATGAATTTTGATTTTTAATACAAAATTTGTACTCTAATATGATATAGAAAAAAAATTGTATATAGATTTATAAAACAAATTTTGTTAATATTGTAAGAAAAAATTACAATATATAAATTTAAATTCAAGTAATTCAAATTTGCATTGCAACATTAGTATAACATGTAAATTATAAAAGTATACAATGTTACCTTTTACTATGGATTATATTTACTGCTAAAGTATTTGAATTGATGTAATTTGAAAGTATTAAAAGATAATTTATATTTAATTCAAAGATAATATTTAAACATGGTTTAGAAAATAATACAGTATATACATTCATAAATAATAATTGTAAGTGGCCAAACTACTTTCCATAAGTATGTTTGGCAAAATATACCATATATTAATGATCAACCAAAATCAACCATGATCATCCAAAGTCAACCATGATCAACAAAAGCAAACCACGGTCAACCAAAGCCAACCATGATCATCCAAATTCAACCATAATCAATTAAAGTAAACTATGATCAACGAAAGTCAACTATGGTAAACCAAAGTTAACCATAGTCAATTGTGGTTGAAAACAAAGTCAACAATGCTCAACCAAAGTCATCCATAGTTAGTCGTGGTCTACCAAAGTTAACCATGGTAAACGAAAGTCAACCATGGTCAACCAAATTTCAACCAAACTCAAGCATAGTAAATCGAAGTCAACCATAATCAACCATGGCTAACCAAAGTCAACCAAATCCAACCATGGTAAACCATAACTATAGTTGACTTTAACCATGGTCAAATTTGGTAGACTTTAGTTGACCATGGTTGACTTTGGTTGACCATTTGACTTTGGTTGAACATGGTTGACTTTGATTGAGCATGGTTGACTTTGGGTGACCATGGTTGACATTGGATGATTATGGTTGACTATGGTTGACTTTGGTTGACCATGGCTGATTTTTGTTGACCATGGCTAACTATGGTTGATAATTGTTCACTATGCTTCATCATGGTTGACCACAACCAAAGTCAACCATGGTCAACCAAAAGTCTACCAAATTCAACCATGGTTGTCCGAAGCCAACCATACCTAGCCAAAGTCAACCAAAGTAAACGATAGTCAACCATAGTGTTCCAAAGTTATCTATGGCCAACCAAAATTCAACCAAAGTCAAACATGGTCCACCAAAGTTAACAAAGGGTAAACTAAACTAAACCAAGGTTAACCAAAGTCAACAATGGTCCACCATAGTTAACCATGGTCGACCATACTCAACCAAATTCATCCATTTGTCAACCAAAGTCAGCCATAGGTAATCATTGTCAACCATGGTTAGCCAAAGTCAACCATGGCCAGCCAAAGTCAACCAAACTAAACCATTGTCAATGAATGTCAACCATTGTGAACCATGGTTAATGAAAGTCAACCATGGTTAACAAAGGTTAACAATAATCAAACAAAGTCAACCATAGTCACCATCATCAACCAATGTCAACCACACTCAACCAAAAGTCAACCAAAGTAAACCATAGTCAACCAAATCTAACCATTGTTTACCATAGTCAACCATGGTCAACCAATGGAAACCATGGTCAATCAAAGTTAACCATAGTGAAACAAAGTCAACCATAATCAACCATATTCGACCAAATTCAACAATATTCAACCATGGTCAACCATAACTATAATTGAATTTGGTAGACTTTAGTTGGCCATGGTTGCTTTTAGTTTTCTATGGTTGACTTAAGTTTACCATGGTTGACTTTGGTTGACCATGGTTGACTTTGGTTAAGTATGTTGACTTTGGTTGACCATTGTTGACTATGGTTAACTTTGGTTTACCATGGTCAACTTATGCTGACTTTGGTTGATCATGGTTGACTTTACCTGATCATGGTTTAACTTGGATGATCATGGTTTTCTTTGGTTGACCATGGTTAACAAAGGTTGACAAGAGTCAAACAAAGTCAACCATATTCAACCACAGTCAACCATCATCAACCAAAGTCAACCACGATCAACCAAAGTAAACCATGGTCAACCAAATCCAACCATAGTCTACCATAGTCAACCATGGTCAACCAATGTCAACCAAAGTCGACCATGGTCATTCAAAGTTAACAATAGTCAAACAAAGTCAACTATTATCAACCATATTCGACCAAATTCAACAATATTCAACCATGGTCAACCATTACTATATTTGACTTTAACCATGGTTGACTTTGGTACACTTTAGTTTACCATGGTTGACTTTGGTTGGCCATTTGACTTTAGTTGACTGAAGTTGATGATGGTTGACTTTGGTTGACTAGGGATGACTATGGTTGACATTACTTGACCATAGTTGACTTTGGTTGATTATGGTTGACTTTGGCTGACCATGGGTGACTTTTGTTGACTATGGTTGACTATTATTGACTATCATTTACTATGGTTAACCATTATTCACTATGGTTCTTCATGGTTGACCACAACCAAATCCAAAAGTCTACCAAAGTCAACCATGGTTAGCCAAAGTCAACGATAGTCAACCATGGTCTGCCAAAGTCAATGATGGCCAACCATAGTCAGCCATGGTCTTCCAAAGTCAACCTCGGCCAACCAGAAATTAACCATGGTCAACAAATAGTTAGGCATTAGTCAACCAATGGCCAACCAATTGCCAACCATTGGTCAAGCAATAGTCAATCATGGTGAAGCAATAGTCAACCAATGGTATACTAATGTCAACCATAGTCATCCATGGTGAACTAATGTCAACCATAGTCAACTAATGCTTTACCATGGTTGACCATTGGTTGAAATTATTTTACCAATGGTGGACCATTGGTTAACCATTGGACAACCATGGTCAACCATTGGTGGACCATGGTTGACCAAATTGGATGACCAATGGTCAACCAATAGTTGACCATGGTTGACTATTGATTGACCATTGATTATTATTATTCTATTGGTTAACCATAGTCAAGCATGGTTATCAAGCATTCACCATAGTCAACCATGAATAACCATAGTCAACAATAGTCAGCCATAATAAACCATTTTCAACCCTAAATAACCATGGTTAACCATAGTCAACTATATTCAACTAAGGTCATTCATAGTTGGTTAATAATAGTAAAAAATATTCAACCAAAAGGTTTACAATAGTCAGTCATAGGGTCAACCATAGTCAAGCATGGTCATCCATCATTCACCATAGGCAACCATGAATAACCATAGTCAACAATGGTCGGCCATAATAAACCATGTTCAACCCTGAATAACCATGGTTAACCATGGATTGAAGTCAACCACGGTTTAAAGTCAACAGTGGATTGAAATCATTAATATTAATATTAATTACGGGATGAATTCAACCATGGTACAAAATCTACTTTCGATTGAACTCAACAATGGATTGAAGTCAACCTTGTATTTAATTCAACCATGGATTAAAGTCCACTTTGACTTGAAGCAACTCTAGGATTGAAGTGAACCTTTAGACAAACTTGGATTGAAGTCAAGCTTGAAGTGAGGGTTGTATTGAATTTACCCATGAATTGAAGTTACCCAACCATAAATAACCATGGTTAGCCAACTAAATTAAATAATTAATTAATTAATTTTATTTATTTAATTAATGTTGTAAATTAATTAATTAATTAATTAATTTAATTTTTAATATGTTTTAATATTTTTATTTAATTTAAATTAATTGAGTTTATTTTAATTAATTTAATTTAATTTCTAATATATTTTCATATTTTTAATTTAATTTATTTTAATTTAATTAAGTAATTTAATTTAACTTAAGTTAATTTAAATTAATTTAAATTTAATTTTTGATATGTTTTAATATTTTTATTTAATTTAATTTTTAATATGTTTTAATATTTATATTTATATTTAATTTAAATTAATTTAATTTTTATTTAATTTAATTTAAATTTTAATATGTTTTAATATTTTTATTTAATTTGTTTTAACTTAATATGTAATTCTTTTGATTTTTATTTCCAAATAACATTTTTATTAATTTTTTATTTTATTTATTTTATTTTTTGAACTTATATTTATTTACTATTATTTTTTTACTTCTTTATTTCACTTTATTTATTTACTTTGTTTTTTTATTTTGCTTTTATTTTTTTTTCTTTTTTTAATTTCCTTTATTTTAATTTATTTATTTTAATTTTATTTTGTTTCCACTTGTTTAGTTTTGTATTTTTTATTCTATTTTAATTCTCTATTTGACTCTATTTATTTCCACTTTTTCTTTTAAATTCTTCATTTGACTTTATTTTATTTTTTTACTTTATTTAATTTACTTTCCTTTTATTTATTTCATTTACTTCACTTTATTTTCCATTACCATTTTTACTTATATTCGCTCATTTTACTTATATTTATTTATTTTAATTTATTTTTCATTTATTTCTCCATTTATTTAATTTCAACTTTTTTATATTTTTATGTATCTATCTATTTTATTAAATATTATTAGTTAATAAATTAATATATATTGATGAGGAATAATAAATATTAATACTAAATATTAATCATAACTATTAAAATTAACATTTTTATTTGCTATTTTTTATTTAATTATAATTTATTCATTCATTTATTATTTATTTTATTAAATAATTATTATAAAAACAATATTTATTATAAATATGAATAAGTAAGGTTAAATAATAATAATATTATTAAATCAAACATATCACTCATCATAATTTAATTAATTAAATTTAATTTAATATAATTATTTTAAATTAATTTAATTAATAATTAATTTAATTTAATTAATTTAACTTAATTTAATTTAATCTAATTTAATTAATTTAATTTTAATTTAATTTTAATTTAATTTTTAATATGGTTTAATATGTTTTAATTATTTAATATAATATAATTTAATTTAATTTTATAAATTAAATTAAATTTATTTTATTTTATTTAGAAAGATTAAATTAAATTAAATTAAATTAAATTAAATTAAATTAAGTTAAGTTAAGTTAAGTTAAATTAAATTAAATAATTAAAACATATTAAAAATTAAATTAAATAAAACATATTAAACCATATTAAAAATTAAATTAAATTAATATGGTTTAATATGTTTTATTTAATTTAATTTTTAATATGTTTTAATTATTTAATTTAATATAATTTAATTTTTAAATTTAATTTTTTAAATTATATTAAATTTATTTGATTTTGTTTAATTTTATTTAATAAAATAAAATTAAGTTAAGTTAAGTTAAGTTAAATTAAATTAAATCTTTAAAACATATTAAAAATTAAATTAAATAAAACATATTCAACCATATTAAAAATTAAATTAAATTAAGTTAAATTAAATTAAAGTAAAGTAATTAAATTAAATTAAATTAAGTTAAGTTAAGTTAAGTTAAATTAAATTAAATTATTTATTTTATTTTATTTAATATTTAATATGTTTTAATACTTTTTATTTATTTTTTTAATTCAATGTATTTATTTTTATTTTTATTTTGAATAATTATTATTATTATTATTTTAATTTAGTTATTTTTGGGGTGGGTTGATTGGCCACTAGCAACAACCACATTTTTAATGTGGTTGATATTCTCAGATCGGCCTATATCAACCAGTTTTTAAATGTGTGGCCATGGTTGATATAGGCTGATAGGCTAATATCAACCACATTAAAAAATGTGGTTCTTATTTATTATTTTTGTTAAATATTATTTTATTTATTTATTATTTTCTTAATAATAATAATAATAATAATAATAATATATTATTATTATTATTAAAACATATGCCACATTGCGATGTATTGTTTAAATTATAATAACAATAATTATTATTATTTTAATAGATATCATCATAATAATAATATTAATAATAATTATACTATTAACCTTTGTAATAATAATAATATTTTTTTATAATAAATAATTTAATAAATAATAATTAAAACTGATAAATTATTCCCGACAGGTCGATCGTCAACTAGCAAGTTATATTAATATTAATAATATGGCTTATATACGTCGATTGGCGTATATCAACTACATTTAAACAATAGATATATGCCGATCGACGTATATAAGCCATATTATTAATATTAATATGGCCTGCTAGTTGATCACTCAAACAAACATATATTAGGTGTTAAACTTTTAAGAATTGTTGTTGGGCTGGCCGGACTCTAGTTTTCATAGACTGTACTGGGCAGGACATTGAATGGTAATGCCCAGCATTTTCACCCAACTTGGTAGTTTTTGTTAAAAGGAATTTAGGTATTCGATTAAATCATTTCTACACAGGCTGGTGTATATCCTTAAAATTAAATAAGCTTTATGTCATTACGTGTCTTAAAGCCATTCATATGAGAGAAGCTCGCATGTTTGCCTGATTTGTAATTGCTTATATGTTCAAGTTTATATATATATATATATATATAACCCAGGCTTCTGTAATTTTTTTTATATCCAAGTTTGTGCATTTTTATATCCAAGTTTGTGCAGAAAAGTAATTTGAGAAAAAAGAAATAATGTAATTATATTTTTGGAAATGTAATTCCTCTATGTATTTACGTTTTGCAGGAAGCAGTATATATAAAACCCAGGCTTCTGTAATTTCTTTTTTATATCCAAGTTTGTGCATTTTTATATCCAAGTTTGTGCAGAAAAATAGTTTGAGAAAGAAAGAAATAATGTAATTATATTTTATGAAATGTAATTCCTCCATGTATTTACGTTTTGCAGGAAGTAGTATATATAAAACCCAGGCTTCTGTAATTGCTTTTTATATCCAAGTTTGTGCAGAAAAGTAGTTGAGAGAGAAAATAATGTAATTATATTTTGGGAATGTAATTCCTCTATGTATTTACGTGTTGCATGAAGTAGCTTGAGTAATGGAATAATATAACTATATTTTGGAAATGCAATTCCTCTATATATCTACGTTTTGCGTAGTTCGAGTAATGGAATATTATAATTATATTTTTGGAAATGTAATTCCTTTATTTATTTATGTTTTTGTATTTATGTTTTTGCAAAACATAGTTTGAGTAAATGGAATAATGTAATTATATTATTTGAAAATATAATTACTTTATGTAATTATGTCTTTGCATAACTTAGTTTGAGTAAATTGAATAATAAAATTAGATTAGTTGGAAATGTAAATGTTTTATCAATTTATGTTTTTGAAAGTAGTTTGAGCAAATGGAAAGATGTAATTATTTTATTTGGAAAAGAAGTAATCATTTTGATTGGTTAGACAATTTATATTTAGATAATAGTTAAGTATTACTTAGTAATACTTAGACCATGTAATAGTTGACACTTTCACCATTAAATTTGGGTGAATAACTATTTTATTTCATAATTAATTAGTCAATGAAATTTTTGCTTATTTGTAGTATTTATGTGTTAGTATTTAGAACATTTACGACATGATTCCAAATTGGAATAGTTGGTGGTTAGGTATTAGTTTTGGGTAAATATCTATTTTATTTCATAATTAATTAATGCAACTTTGGGCTATTTGTAAGATATCCAAATTGGAATAATTGGTTCTTGAATGATTATAAAATAAAATATATTAAATTTAATGTATTTTTAAGTTGACAATAAAAAAAATTTGAAGAGATTTGATCCCTATCTGCATTTGATAGAGCCAAAGTTAAGATAGATTTATGCTAGTGTAGGTAGAAGTGCTATTCGCATCATTTCCTCATTTATATCTACATATACCTCAACAAAAATTTCATAAAACTACCACCAATCATAAGAGAGTTAATCTAAATAATTACTTCTGAGAATCAAGAACTACTCTTTGGCCATATCTAGGTCCCGAACTACTCTTTGGCCATATCTAGGTCCCTGGAGAGAGAGCCCTAGATATTAACATATTTTCAGTTACCTGCTTATTAGGTTAGATAGATAACCTAGAGCATAAAAATTATTTCTCAAAGATGGTCACAAGAAGTCGCACGCTCACATTATTAAAAATCCAAAATTCAAAAGAGTTAACTTTTAATTCTAAGTTAGAGCATTTAATTTGAAAGAAACAAAGGATGAGAGAGAATATTAAAAAGGTAAGTTATGTTATTGCTTGCAAGTTGGGGCCTCTAATCCGAAGCTTTACGTGGTATATTGGAGCTAGGTGATTGCAAACAATGTGCATCAGTGTCGTCCATTTTTATGAAAATAAATGTACATGCAATTTTTGTAAGTCTTACATTATAGTTATTAGAAGCTAACATTATAGTTATGTTTCAATCAACTTTAATATCGTCTTAATATTATTTAGATAGTTTTCATTGCATCAACATGGATCTTAGTTTATATGGCCGACTTCATTGCAGGTGTATTGATAATTTGGTGCAGTATTTCAGAAGGGTTAATTTCTCTCATATCTACAGAGAACAGAATGAGAAGGTTGATGGTTTTTCAAAAGATGGACTTATGGAAAATGTAGGCTAATGCAAAATTACTTTAAATAGTTAAGATCAGCAGGAAATAAATAGGAATACTTTGGATTTTCTAATGTAAAGTTCTTTTCAGTTAGCTCCTGGAATGTAATATTTTTTGAGTCATTTGTAAATGTAGCAAGGGATCTAATAGTGCTGGAACAGTACCTGAACTTTATTTTCATTTTTGCAAGCTTCATAGCTAAAAACATATAAAGCTGTTATCTTTCATATAGTGTTAGGGCAGCACCTGAGGAATGTATTCGAATTCTCTATGAATTAAAGAATATGATTTTTTTTTTCTGGAAAAAAAATAACCGACTCATTCTTAATTTTAAGTGAGATAAAAGGATATTCAAAGTAAATGAATATCAAATTTATTTTAATATAAAAGTTATTAATCTTCAACAAGCTTTTGCATGTGATAACTTTTTTTAAGTTGCTACAATATACATTCTACGCATTATGTTTGCATAAATAATGTGGCCTTTAAACATAGATAAGTATAAAAATTCAAAAATAATTTGGATTTTTTTCATACTTTATTTGTAGGAAGATTATTATTTCATTATAATGCATCGTTAAGTTGTATGTTATTTTCCACTTACATAGATAAGTATAAAACTTCAAAAATAATTTGCATTTTTTTCATACTTTATTTGTAGGAAGATTATTACTTCATTATAATGCATCGTTAAGTGATATGTTTTTTATCTTGTTTTCTTCTCCACATTTCAAGAATCAATTTTAGTGTAGTTATTTTGAGTGATAAGTTGTATATTATTTTGTATTTTGTTTTCTTCCTTCACATTTCAAGAATCAATGTTAATGTAGTTATTTGGAAGGATAGGTCTAGAATATCTATAACTTTATGTCCTTTATATTTTAAATCCAAAACTTCAATTAGCTAATCTCATTTTCTTAATAAATACATACTAAAAATTTCAACAACGCCTTCCGTAAATGATCATCAAATTATTCATAACTCATCACTATAATAAATATTAAATATTGCATTTGACACTATTAAAACTGATCTATTTTGAACAATATTAATTTTATTATAATTATTTAGATTTAATAAATTGTTTTAAGAAAATTATATCAAAATATATATTATCCATGTTTATAATTTAAAATAATAATAAAATATAAATTTATTTAATTTTAAACATATTAAATATTTACATATTAACAAATTAACATACATACATATATTTATATTTATTTTATTTTATTAATAATATTTAAAAATTTTATATATTAAATTTTTAATCAAATATGATTAACTTCTAGTGAGACCAATTTTGATTTATACACATATACATTAATATAGATACATACTAACATAATTTTTCTTTATTTTTTTAAATATATTTATAACTATCTTCAATATTTATGTATATAATATAAGTTCATGATCAATTCTTATATATAAATATTAATTTATTTCCATTTTAATTTCATTTTTTTTAAATTAAAATATTTTAAGAACCTCTAAATATACATATTAAGTTAATCCCTCCACTAACTTTTGAAAACCACTAAATTATCCAGTGCTCAACACTTCACTATGCATGGGGTTTGGAATGTATAAATCCTTTGAAGGTAGCAAAATCTATCCAATGCTCAACTATTCACATTTTATGGGAATGAAAATATATAATAGTGTTTGGAAGACATCAAAGTTAGCAAATCCTCAATCATGAACGAAAGGTAAACAAATAGAGCATACAAACAAGCAAAAAAGGTAAACAATATATAAGGATAAAATGATCTGTTCTATATGAGGTATAGTAATGATAGGAAATAATTATAAGTAGGATCCATTAAGAATTTGAAGAAAAAACACCGAAAAAAGAGGGTGTGTATGGTCCCTTAGAGAGACAAATCAACCAACAAAAATCCAAATGAAGACCATGAGATTATATAATGTATTAGTTAATGGGATATGACTAGAAAGGGTTAAAAATATCAATTATTGTGTGAATAACACAACAAACAACTGAAATTCAACAATATGGATGGCGTATGAGTTTAGGAAAAGAGGAAAAATGCCCTCTGAAAGTCTCTTTATCAAATAGACTGATAATCCTTTCATATCCTCTATAACAAACCCCTCAATTATCACAACAGCTCTCAAATGGACACCATCAATATCTAGTATTGGATCGCATTCGATCATAGAGGATAAGTAGTTTTTAGTACCTCTAATGGATGAGCAAAGCAAGAAAGTGCAATATTTGTAAATCTCTAACTACAAACTCCTCTCAAATACACTCTGAGTGTTCAATAATATCCATTAAAATATAGAGTATCTCTTTATCCACAAAGTAAAAAATATAACACGGTAGTTCAAACCAATACACACAACATTGCATATGACACATTGTTTACTATAGAACCTTAAATGGGAAAACCAATATTCAATTACTTCATCCCGGTTCTTTATTTTATGGAAATATATATGAAGGTTATAGTACTCTTTGGCTCTCTTGTTCCTCCTCTCTTATTTTCATGGGAACTTGAACAACAACACTACCATGCTCTACCAAATAACCCTTTTGTCCACATTGGGAAATGGTAAATAAGAGGATGGCTCAAGTGGGGAATAGGTGGAAGGCCTAGAATACCCAATAATTAAACTTCCTCAAGCCCTTTGATCCCCTCCTTGTCATTTTATATTTTCATCACATTAGAAGGTAATACCATTCTTTCTTGTTTATTCTTATCTTTTAAAAATTACAAAAGTTTTTTTAAAATGCACGTTATGTTCATTCAACTATTATATTTTTCATTAATCCTTGGAGTATTATCAAGATTGAGGGATATAAACCAATAATAATGGCATGTGTCCCTTCACAGCACCAACTATATCTTCCACATTGTCCATAGCTATGAATATATCTTAAGCCAAACATTGTTGAGTCTACATCTAAATCCATTTTTGTTTCAAATACAATTTCATATTAGGCATGGTGCTTGCTATGAATATTTATTTAATATTATTATTTATAAATTAATAGATTATTAGGTTACTAGTGAAAGGGCGTAACCCTTCACAATGTTGGATCAAGCCCTATAAAAGGTGATATTATTGTAATTTATCATCATCTATCTATAATAATATCATTTTATCATCCAATATGAGAGTCAGATTCGACTATTAACATCCAACTAGATACGGTTGCTGCATTTGGTATCAGAGCTTTCGTTGCTCCCTTCAGAACTCAGATTCGGTTCTTCCACCACTCTTGTCACTTTCTGCTGCTCATACCACGTCCATCATTCCCCCTCTATCCACCCTTCACCTGCACCACTCGACCACTTCATTCTCCATGCATTTCCTCCATTGCTCCATTGGTCCACAGCCTCCACCATCCGCATCTACGTCCTTCCCCGCACTCATCACTTTTGCCACCTTCTGTGTCCCGCTTTGCGTACAGCCCCCACACCTACTCCCGCTCTTCCTCCCTTCACTCCCTCGTCCACACCCTTACCTCCTTCCTCGTGTGTTGCTTCCACTCCACATAGCTCCCTCCATTTTTTCCCACGCCTGCTTCTCCCCTTCCTTCCCCCACCATCGCTTGCATCTCCCTCACGCCCTTCTACCACTGCTCCAACACCCCGAAATACTTCCCACTCACCACCACTTCATTCCCATTTCCCCCGCTCCCCTTCATCTCCCTCACGTCCTACGTCCTACGCACCCTCTCCCTCGCCCTCTCCCCATGCCTACCCTCCAATCCACGCACCTATGCCACCTCCATATCCTCCCCCATCCTGTCACAACCTCCACACCCATTTACGTCCGTTCACCCCCACGCAGCTTCACGCCACCTCCATATCCATCATCTCCGCTCTCCTCTTCCTCGGCCTCTCCTCTTCCTGCCCTCGCTCCCCCTGTGCTCTCCACCCCCATCTTCCTTCCCCACTCCATTCCATCTCCACTCCCAACTCCTCATGTCTCTCGCAGCATGCGTCCTCTCCTCGCCATCCTCTCCCACCATATCTTGGATCCCTCTCCTTCATGCCCTGCGCACAGTCCTCTTACTGCGCCTTCCCTCAGTACCCTCCTCCTCACACCCTTCCACCATTACTTCTCCTCCTCACACCCTTCCGCCATTGCTCCTCCTCTTCCAGTCGCCACCTCCCATCTCTTATTCACGTAGCCCTACACAAAACAAAACAAAAAAAAAACAATATTAATTAAATATTATTATAATAATATTAAATATTATTATATAATATTTTATTTTTATTAAAGCCTTATTGCTCCATAATAATAATTTTATAATTATTATTATAAAATTTAAATTTAAGTGGAAACTATTAGTTCCCGTTATTAATTAAGTTTCAAACTTTTAACCATGAAGTGGTTCAATAATGAAGATGAAAGCTATGAAGAGAAGAGACTTAAAGCCATCATCTCTCGTGGAATTGGAACAAGTAAATATGACATTCTTCACAATACCGAGGATAGTCAAACCGGTGTTGCTAATAAGTATCGAAAAGATTGGCCCGCTCTCGGTGACGACGATGACAGTTTTGAGGAAAAAATATTTAAAACCTATGTCTCCCATGGAATTGGCGCGTATAGAGATGACATTGATAAGAGCCAAGCCATTGTTGATAAATATCCAAAAGAGGACATATACATAGAAGATGAGGAAGATAGAATAAGAAAACCTATTGTAGAAATTGAAGGAAAAGATGACATCAAAGTGACAAAGCATGTATGTGCATTAGATCAACATCCACCAGTTGTGGATCATGAAGTTGTAGATTATAGGTCTACAATAACAAGTGACATTTCAAATGCAAACGTTCTTGTTGAGCAAGAGAAGACACTTGAACATTGTTCCCAATTAGTTTTATTAGATAAATCTATTGATCTGATTGATGAAGTTCGAAGCCATGGAAGTAGTGAATGTCTACTTAAACATGTTGGAAGAACTAATGATGGTTATACAAACAAAAGTGTAGATAGTTATGTAGAAATTGTTTCTTTTCCCACTGTCACTTACATTCCAAATGATGGTGAATATGATAATCGGCCTAATGTTGGTAAGCTAGAGGACATAAAAGGTATTTCATCCACGTCGTTAGGAATCCCTGTGGAGCAGGTTACTACAGATGAACAACATTTATGTTGTTCCAAAATTAGATCCTTGGACACAGTCATATGGAAGTCAAGAATGAAGGTCCTTAAAGTTCCTTCCAATAAAGAAGCCATGAAGGCTACGATTCAGAGGAAACTAGTACAAGACCTAAAGATTTCTAATCAGATTGATGTCAGTTTAGATGTGGATATTTCTTGTGACAACCACCACATATCTTTGAAATTGTTGGAATTTAAGTGCATAGATACTAAGATTGTAAGATGGAATCCATCTAAAATAATATGGCTCCAGGAAATTGAGAAGACTCATTTGGATATTTTCAAACTTCAAAGTCTTAAAGATGACCATTGTCCTAATTTCCAAGATTGAAGAACATCTTTTAAAAATACCTCCATCATTATGACATTCAATGTTGGAACCACAACCAATGCAAAAAGTGGAAGTAATGAAGGTCCACAAGTGTTCATACATGAAATCCAAAAGGCGATATGGAGGACAAATAATTACAAATTCTATTGTTTCAAAAACTCACCACTCAAGAAGAAAGAATTAGAACACAAATCCAGGATAAAGTTGATACTAGAAAAATTCGCTTTGAGGACAAAGCTCCTTAAAAGGGAGTGGCAATGCTGTGAATATTTGTTTAATATTATTATTTATAAATTAATAGATTATTAGGTTACTAGTGAAAGGGCGTAACCCTTCACAATGTTGGATCAAGCCCCATAAAAGGAGATCTTATTGTAATTTATCATCATCTATCTATAATATTATCATTTTATCATCCAATATGAGAGTCGGATTCGACTATTAACATACAACTGGATACAGTTGCTGCATCCAATCGGATACGGTTGTTGCAGTGGTCTCAAATAGTATTACTTCAATACAAAAACAATAAGCAAACCATGATTGAATTTGAGCACAAGCATTTGTTTCAGATATTTGATGTGAACTTGGAGGTAGATCTTGTTGAAGAATTCAATAAAATATTGGATAATGTGTCCTAGATATTAACATATTTTCAATCACCTGCATATTGGGTTAGATATAAAAACTAGAGGATAAAAATGCCTTCTCAAAGATGGTCACAAAAATTCCCATGTAGTGTTGTAGGTAGGAGTGCTATTGGCATCCTTTCCTCATTTATCTCTACATATACCTCAACAATATTTTTGTAAAACTACCACCAATCATGAGAGATTTAATCTAAATGGTTACTTGGAAGAATCGAGAACTACTCTTTGGTCATATCCAAGTATGTGGAGAGAGAGTCCTAGAGCTTAACATATTTTCAATCACCTACATATTGGGTTAGATATATAACCTAGAGGATAAAAATTCCTTCTCAAAGATGGTCACAAGAAGTCCCGTGTTCACATTATAAAAACTCCAAAATTCGGAAGAGTTAACTTTTAATTCTATGTTAAAGCATTTAATTTGAAAGAAACAAAGGATGATAGAGAATATTGAAAAGGCAAGTTATGTTAAATTGCTTGCAAGTTGGGGCCTCTAATTCGAATCTCTATATGGTATATTTGAGTTAGGTGATTGCGAGCAATTCACATGGGGAAGTGCAAGTTAATGCTGGCCACTCATGATGCATTAGTTTCATTGGACTTCTGGAAAAATAGAAATCTAAATGTCAAAAAGCAATATTAGAGCTACCTACACAACTTTTTGGAATATGGCATAAGAAGATGAAATGTAGACACTTGGATTACATTCCAGAAATATAACTATTATTTATGGAAATTAAGTATAACTCCCCAAAAATGGGGTTCTGTTAAGGTTAGTATGTTATTTTTTTAAGAAAACATAATGAATATGTTTGTGTTGGGCCCCGTGTTTGGTATACAAATGGTGGGTTTTTGTGAAAAAACTTATATACAATCGTAGATAACAAGATGTTCTAGTGCAACACTATTTTTCCATATTTATTTATGTTAATTTATTTTTTTTAATTAAGGAAGTCATCCAAGCCCTAAAATGACTAGGTCGAGCGTTGGGCCCTGAAATCATGGTCTTAACATAATAAATGAACTTTTTTTTTTAGGATGTAGGTCTTTGTGTGTACTTGTGCGGGTTCTTTTCCGTTTTCAAAATAGGTGAACCAATCAAAAGTTATAGCCAAAAGAAATAACCTACTTTTTGTGTAAGATTGATGTTAGTGCAATTAAAATTAAATATAAAATATAAAAAATTAATATATTTAATAAAAAATTACATATTCAGAATCTGCACACATAGTTCTACAAGTGTGCGCAATTTAATTAACAATCGAGAAGTGTAGCATATGCATATTCATGCTCGAAATAGAAGAACTTATAGAATACAATGTATTTTCTTATAACACAGTCCAAGCCACTTGGTTTGGCAATCCGAACCTAAAACCAAAGAGGCCAAGTCATCCACCACGTTTGTGGGAAAGAAAATTCCTGTGGAAATTTATAAATTTAAGCAGTCCGTAAGCACTGAAAGCTCGTATGCACAAAAAGTGATTACGCACTAAAAACACACATACGCACTAAAAGTGCGTACTCACAAAAAGCACCTACGGACTAAATAGTGCGTGCATGCAATTTAGTGCATACGTGCTAATAACGCGTGTGTTCATTTCTTTACTAATCCTAAATGTAGTTTTGTTTTCATCTTCATCTATCTAAAACCCCCCTGCCACCCCTCTCCCTAACTCTAATTCTCCTCGTCTCCTTTGTATGTTCCTGTCCCTCCCTAACCCTCCTTCCATCCACCCCATTTCAACCGCTCTCTCTCTCTCTCTTTCTCTCACTCTCACTCTCTTCCACTTCAATCCTCTTCTATCTCCCTATCTACTTGAACTTCATCTTCTTCTCCCTCTCCCTCCCCTCTACCTAAACTTCCTCTCCTTCTCGCTCTCCCTCCTATCTCCATCTCTCTAACCATAACCATCGTCCTCTCTCTCTCTCACTCATCCAATCTCTTCCTAAGCCCCCTTCCGTCCCTCCCGTCCCTCCCCCCTCTCCCACTATATCCTTAACCATGCTCCCCTCCTCCCCTAACACTCATCTTCTCTCTCTCCCTCTATAAAAATATCTCTCTCTATATGTCCCCATTGAAATAAATCTCAAGAAGAGAAAATTCCACCAATCTACTAGTTTCCTAGGTTGGGGTGGAAACATTAGATTTGGAATAAGGAGACTACCCCAAATGGACATTAGCTTGAAAAAATATATTAAATGGGTAATAAATAAATATTTAATATAGGAAAATAAGGTGGCACTTGGTCATGAGGGCAGATTGGAGGTGTGGAGCCCACTCAAGCAAGAGTTTTCATGCCACATGGCATTCCACTCTCACCCATCGAATTCAAGTGGATTCCAATGTTCTTGGGGGAGTTGGAAGAGAATAATACTTCGAATGGTTCAATGAGGTCGAAATGGAGAGGAAGAGGCATTTTGGAGTTGTTGGGACACTTGGGCTAGATTCCCTAGCTTCTATGACAACAATGATGAAGATGCTATGACACTTATGAAAAAAATCGGACCTGATTGCTGAAATATGACATATATGACATGTTAGGGCTAAAAATATCCTCCAAGAGGGTGTACAAGGGATTTAGGGAAAGCAAATAGTCACCCATTCGAATTGAGTGAAGGGGGGGGGCTAGGAATGGAGGGACAAGTGACACACAATGGAATCTCTTCCCAATTTGAGTTGGCATGAAGCTCATGGATGGAATTACAGTTAAGGAATCCTTTGGAAGTTTGTAAAATTCAAGAACAAAAAAGGAGATTAGATTTTAATCATTTCTCATTTTGCAAATTGGAAAGCATAGCTTGTCCATGCTAGTGGAGTGTCTACTCTACTTGCCTTAGTACCAATTTCGAGGGTGAAAGATTCCCATCATAATTGGAAATCGGAGAGGCCATTCAGACCTTCCATTTCGATATATAATGGAGTCATTTATTTCAAGTTGAAGCTACAGGGTTGCTCGTGACATTCTCTTCTTCAACTTGTTTCCACACCTTTCTCACTTTTCTCTTCATATTTTGGCTCTTGGAGGAAGGGCGCACTTGGTGAGATGTTGTTCTCTTTAGGGAATATTTTGTGGCCCCATTTATTTGTAATATGATGTATTTAATCTATATTTTCTACTCATAAGATACTCAAGTTAAAATACTAATTGAAACTATGTCAAAATACAAAACAATGTGTAAATGGTGCCATTTTCCTCATATCTTGCTATGAAAGCTTGAAGTTGCTTTATTTCGACTTGTATAAGCTCATATATGTGATTTTTATGATGTATGGATATCCATTAATGTCTTGAAAAAGTTTGATATACATTGAATAATCCTTTGGAACATAAATCTCGAATTTCATGGCAAATGGTAAAGTTTCTTATCATTTCCCCCTATGTGAAGACATGTCCACAAACCTATGATTATGGGAGTTGAAAAAGCCTTTAGAAAATTATTGATGATGCATTTTGGATCCCACTGAAGTCCTTTAACATTACCATGTCTCTGTTCTAAAATTTGGAAATCCATCTTTGTCCACTACCCTTGGGGGTTTTGAACCTCGATTTGACTAGTAAATTTCCCTATCTTTCCCTGATTGTAATTTAATGTTGCAGAAGTATTTTGAGAGTTTCCGAGCATACATAAGCCTAATTTTTATGTCTTAACACCTTCCAAACACATTCATATGCAATTCGAAAGCATTTGAGTCATTACTAGTCTAAGGGTCGGATTGGCCAAAATTTCAAAATTTTCCTAATTTTTACAAATTCATTAAAAGGGACACTACAGTATCTCTCTATACTTTACCCTCCTCCCCGTTTTCTCCCCCATATGTCCCTATATCTCTCTCTCTTTCTCTTTAATTAATGTTCCTCTCTCTCACACACACACTACAAGGGAAAGACCTTGTAGCGTAGGTTGCCCGTAAATTGGCCTTTTATACTGCCCCTAAACCAATGCTCATGGATTTACTAAGAAGTATAGGGAGGAGGAGGATGACTTGGAATATGAGAAACCTTAGGGTATTATCGATAGAGAAGACAAATACAGGAAAAGGAGGCTTAACAGAGCTAATTTCACTGACATAAATGATTCCTTCGCCATGGGTGACAACACTCCTGATGCCGCTATCTGGACTTATTTTGATATCATGCAGTAGAGGCCCTCAAGAGGGAAAAGGAAGAAACACTAAGGCTAGTTGTGAAGAAGCACCAGGAATAAGATGAACATAAGGGGAAGGATAAAGATGGGGTCACTCAGGCCCCAGTGGCGCAGCTTTCCTGGAAGCGAAGGAATCGATGGGACCAAGCTTAGGATTAAAACAATGTTGTGAAGAAGGAAGAGGTTTTGTTGGACTAAGATGCCGCCAATGCCACTCATTGGATTAGAAGGTGGAATGGTACACCTACTATATGAAAGATGAAAAATGATGTGACTTTGGGAACTTATTGGTGTAACATATTAGCAGGTGGTATGATACACCTTCCCAGGAAGGGTTAACAGTGATATGACTCCTAAGTATCCACCAAGTGATTAACTACTCAAATAGAAGATGAAACGGTTCCTTGTTAAGAATGTAAACCTAAAACGCTTGAAGCTGAATGGTCTTGCTATCTGTTGGAATTCCTGTAACCATGTGAAATATGTAAATGTTGTATGCGAGGAGGGATAGGAGGAAGAAACCATAGAATGGATTAAAGCAGGAGCAGCGTAAAGATGAGAATTAGAGCCATAGCAATGACATCTGGTTCTCAATTATGCCAATGTATAGGTTGGGATTGAAGTAGTATTGCATGGCCCTATTAATGTAATTTGCAGCAGCATCAGTAATGAATAAAAAATTTCATACATTTCCTTATTAACGTTAGTTGAAAAATGTTTGTATTTATTGTGCATCTCTATGCTCGTATATATTGAATTGGTTGTTGGTTAAATAGTAGTTTTGTTGTCCATCTTTGTAGCATCTTATTTTCTACGTTACCCCCATTCTCTCTCTCCTTTACCATCTCTCTCTCTCTCTCATATAAACACACACAGAACATGTCACCCTACCTCGTCCATAACGTTCAAGCAACTTGTACCTCAACCGACCACAGAGAGGGTGAGAGAATCCATTGTATGCTTTTCAGTAAGGATATAATTTTTGGTTAGAATCTCTCTCTCTCTCTCTCTCTCTCTCTCCATCTCTCTCCTTAACCTTCCCCCACCTCTCTCTCTAACCCTCATATCCCATCTCACTCTTTATCATTATTTGGTAAACCTTCTCTCTCTATATTGCACAAAAACCTACAAAGAAATCATACAAGGGAATCATGTGTTGGTTCAAGGACTTGTTGAAGGATATTACACACTAGAAGATTCAACAATATCATTATGTATTTCGTTACTCGGCCATGTTTGAGGCCCTATGCCCATCTTTGGTGTGAAAAACACATGTATCCAAATTTGATGCTAAAGAATTCTTACAGAGTGTTTGTGTTGCAGGTTACAAGAACTGCTCATGGTGATTGAGCCTGAGAAGTGGTGTTTATGGACTAAGTACCAAATGATGTCACTTTGTCCCACCCATCTATCTCTCTCCTTAACCCTTCTCTCTCTCTCTCTCTCTCTCTCTCTCTCTCTCTCTCTCACACACACACACACACAAAAAAAAAAAAAAAAAAAACAGAACACTTAACCATACCTCGCCCATAAAGATCGAGCAACTTGTACATCAATCAACCATAGAGAGGGTGAGGGAATCCATTGTATTCTTTTCAGCAAGTATAGTAATTTCGACCAGTCTCTCTCACTCTCTCTGACACACAAAAACACAGAGTCTCTCTCTCTCTCCCCTTAAAATTCCTCCCCCTCTTGCTCTAACCCTCTTCTTCCATATCACTCTATCATTATTTGGGAAACCTCCTCTATCTTTAGTGCATAGATCCCCACTGATGACACCCATATCCCATTTAAAGGCCTATAAACAACTCATACAAGGGGCATACTAGTTGATATATCCATTGTCCCATGTGGTTATCTAAGGATGTGCTGATGGTGCTTAAACTTGAGAATCTATGCTTAGGGACCAAGGTTGTTGTTTTCCTCCCCCAACCATGCTAAATGGATAAAGGATCTTGTTCCATTACCACAACCATATTTAAGATATGAAGACCCATCCACAGTGCACAAACCATCTTAATGGAACCCATATCTAAATCCCAGGACAAATACTCCTTAATGAGGGATCATGTGGTTTTAGGTGGTTTTTATGCTTCAAGAATTCAAAAAGGTTCAATTAATGTTTAAACCCCATGTTTCACCCTTCACCATGTTTAGGTGTAAACACCCATTTCTAGTGCACAATACTTACACATGGCCATTATATCCCACTTGGATTCCTACAAAGAACCCTTACAAAAGACTCTTGTGTTGGTCCATGGAATTAAAGAAACTAAGTCCAAGAAGTTCAACAATATCTCGAGGCACTTAAAGTTTCCTTCCTTGACCATGGTCAAGGGACCACGACCCATCCTTTTTAATAAAAACCTTCTAATGAAATCCATATAAAACTTTGATTGTAAAGACCCCTTAGATAGGGTCCATGCAATTATTTGCACATGTTGTTGATGGCTATTTAACCTAAGAGACTATGTTTAAGCCCCGAGGATGAAGTCTTTTCCTCCCGAAACCATGGCACTTGATCTTGAAAAGGTTAATTCATGGTTGAATCCCTTTGTTCCCCCTAGGCATGTTTAGGCCTATAGACCCATTCTCAATTCATGAAACCTACTCATGTTGAATGTATCCCACTAACATGCTAAGCAACACTATCCATGGCTTCGAAAAACATTCTCTGTATGGTTCAAAGACATAATCTTGTTTAAGGAATGTGATGTAGCCTAATCACGGTATATGTATCCTTCTACATGTGCTAGAGATACCCCACAAGGGTTATGTGTGGTGGTTTGAAGATGCATTCAATATCATTTCCTAAGAATATTCTTGAGTTGTAGATGTTGTTAATGGTCCTTGAGCTTGAGAAGATTCCTTTAAGGCATGAGGATCTTCTTGTTGTCCCTATACCTTGGTCATATCTTGACACCCATTTTTGGTTCAAAACTAAAATATTCATGGCACATATAAAACACTTGAATTTGACTAATACCCTATAGATTTTGTATGTGATGGTTTAGGGACTCATTCATGGTGTTTGTTCCTAAGAAGCAAGAGTTAGTGTTGGAAGCTCTTGTTTCCCTCCATTATCCATGGTTAAGGAGCCAAGATAAATCCTTGATTCCCAAGACATCATAATGGAAGCCATATTCAATTCATATGAAAAAGACTCCCTGTAGAGGGTTGGTGTCATGGCTTCTACGTGGTATTGACGACGCTTGAGGTCAAGAAGTTTCAATTAAGGATCAAGTGGAATTAAATTGAGCTCAGTATGGTTCAATAAGATCTCGAGGAACCTGTTTTCATTCTTTGATGATGTTCAAGGCCTTGCAACATGTCCATGGAATTGAATGGTAGTACGAGGATGCATTCATTGCATTTGATCTTGAAAAAATATGTTTCGGGTCTAATATTGTTATTTCCCTCCATAAACCATGCCCAAAGGCTTGAGGTTATTGATTTTCTACCAAAAATAGGGTTAAGGGCCCAAGAACCATACAGAGTGAATAAAGCATGTTAGGGATAATCTATATTGGACAACTAATGGTTTCCATATTCCCAAGAAGAAAATATTATTGATAAAGAATCTTTTTTAATACTCGTACATGATTCCCAAGACATTGTAATGCCACTCACATTCAACTTTGATTCCAAAGACACCTTATAGAGGGCTCACGTTGTGGCCCCTTACAAATGTTTTTGAAAGTTGGACTTACGAGAGAGTTTTCTTTGTATTATTTCCATACTCGGCCATGTTTGAGGCCCTATGGGCTGCCTTTGGTGTGAAAAACACCAATATCCATATGATTTAGGCCCTAGGGCCCAAATAATTTCATCCCCATATCATAGTTCCTGAGATATGAAACATTCATTTAGGTCTCAATCCTCTTCTTTCACCCTCTAAGCATGTTTAAATTTCAAATCCCATGTGGCATTGCATCGGTTGTGACCCTCGTAGGTATGACGTGGGATGATACTGCTCCCTCCTTAACCCCTTGTAGGTATGACGTGGGATGATACTTCTCCCCCCTTCAACCTGTAATCCAACAACTCTAACTCCTAAACAACCTATCCCATAATCCTTAAAGTCCAAATACCTAAGACCTTAAACCTTAACTCCTAAACCCTTAAATCCATAGAATCCTTAAACCCCATCTCTTTAGCCATTCATTTATCCACTTTTGAAGTATAGTCCAATGTATGCAAATATTCTTAAAGTATTGAACGTTTGGCATTAAATGGTGTAAATGTTGGTCAATTAATGGTGTAAATGTTATGCAGGGGCGCGTGCGCGTTTTTTAGCGTGTACGTGATAATGACGTGTACACGCTACAAACATGCGTGCACACTTATAAACATGCATGTGCACTCTTGCTGCTAGTTAAAAAAATAGAGTTTTCTATTCCTTGGAATTATAACAAAAAACACAAGATTTTCACTTAGTTCGTGGGTTTAAGATCTTGCAGGTTGCTTATGGGCTCACATTCATTGATCTTTTGGCTACTCATTGATATATTAGACACAAAATAACTCTTGGAATCTAACAAACATCTTGAGTGGTCTTGTAATATTTTTATAGTCGAGGGGATTGCATTGTTACCAGTGATACATAGTATATTATAAGAAAATAGATACATGATGCAAATACAAGAGACAAGAAGATGGAGAGAACAAAAGTGTTTTATTACTCAACAAGATGCAGAACAATACATAAGAACAGATCTAAGTTAACCCAATACATTGGATCACTAGCCTATATATACGTTTTACATATAGTTATGTAACCGCTTGTTGGTTTAACTGACCCACCCGACCTATATTGGTCGGCACAACTGTCGACATGTTTTACAACCGGTCGGGCGGAGGACCTAGTCGACATGACGAATTAGGATTGTCCAACATCTCCCCCACCACAAAATATTTCTTCGTCCCAAATAAATGAGGAGATGGAAAGATAACTGTGCAAAAACATAAGTTTGGTGATCACGTCGATGGTTGACTGGAATTGGAAACTGCTTGTTTCTGGACGCATACCTCTACAATGTCTTGTCGATGCCTATTGTGTCGTTGGTCGTCTGTCGATCTCTTTTCATTGCAGCTTCGATCATTGCTTTTTCCAGGATTGTTCTTCCAGTCTCTCATCATTATGTATTTGATATGATTTGTTGTTTGAAAATTGCTTATAATGGTTCTCTCTGAGGTTAGTTATAGCTGTTTTCTTTTTGGAGAGAACACAAGCCTTTTATTACTCAACAACATGTAGAACAATACATAAGAACTGATCTATGTTAACCCAATACATGGGCTCACTATCCTATATATACGTTTTACCTATAGTTATGTAACCGATTGTCGGTTTAACCGATCCACCCAACCTATACTGGTCGACATGTTTTACAAGTGGTTAGGCGGAGGACCTAGTCGACAGGCCAACTTAGGCTCCTCCAACATCTCGCAACGGAATCAATGTTGTAGTTGAAGGGCTTGCATTGTTACCAGTGATACATATTATATTATAAGCAAACAGACACACGATGTAGATACAAGAGACAAGAATATGGAGGGAACACAAGCCTTTTATTACTCAGCAAGATGCATAACAGTACATAAGAACAAATCTAAGTTAACCCAATACATCGGCTCACTAGCCTATATATACGTTTTACATACAGTTATGTAACCGCTCGTTGGTTTAGTGACAGACCGACCGGAACTATACTGGTCTACACAACTCTCGACATGTTTTACAACTAGTCGGGTGGAGGACCTAGTCGACATGTCGACTTAGGTTCCTCCAACAAATATAGTGGATACATTCAAGCTACCAATTTCCATTGCAAGTGGAGATAATTTCAATAGGTATGGTGAATTGTAAATAACTATTTTCATTCAAAATATTTGAGATTATCCTTCCTTGGGTGAATTTACAACTTCCTCGTTGTGTAATTACTAAAATTATTCTCTTTATATTATTTTATGTAGAAAAAATATCAAACTATTTCCAAGACATCCCTAGGCATCTCTGTTGTAGGGTGTTATTACAAATTTTTTAATGAATTCATGGCTAGGCAAGACACTAGTTTCTCCATTCTACACTTGACCAATCATCATCTATATTTATCGGAATCGTAAGGGATAATTATATTTATCTGATGAGTTAGATGGGAACTAAATTTAGAGATATAACCAAGCACCATGTTGTGTCTGACCTCATAGGTAATGCACCTTATTACGTGTAATGTCATCTAATCCTAGGGTGTTCGAAAGGAATAATATTTCAATCCTCTTCTTGTGACTTCCACTACTTTTTGAACACAAAGGAATTCATTTTATTCTTGAGCCTCAATTATGTTCTTAAATGATTGTTGAAATATTTTTAGTCTTATAAGATAGGAGATAGTGCTAGTCCTATAACTATAATACCTGCAAACACATGAATACTCTATTGAGTTCTCAACTCGGTCTAGACACTTGAGTTCATCACTTGGATTAGACGTGCTTGAGTTCTCAACTCGTAAAACAATTTGATTTGATTTTGCATGGGAGACTTGATTTAGATAACTTGAAAACTCAAAATTCACGTGACGTCAACTTTGCATGGCTTATGTAACTCACTAGATCATTTCAATATACATAATTTGATAAGGAAGGTAGTTTGTCTGTATGTCTCTTTGATAGTTTGTTTCTTTGATAATTATGAAACCCCTAGGATATCGTATTATTTCGATATGAGCACTATCCTAGGATAATTTACCTATCCTTAGCATACTACACCCTGACTCTAGCCTTAGTTATGTGGTCTAACACAAATAAACCATCATAGTTTGTAGTTGTATTTGTTAATTTGTAAAGTGGTAAGTTATGTTGGAATCTGTCAAGTTTATTGTATAATAGAACTAATATCTTATTTGTTGTTTCTTTTGAAGGGGTAGACCTCATAGTTTTGTTAAATAGACTTTTTGAGATGGGAAACTCATGTAATAGAGAAAAAAAATCTAGAAGGAATCTCCCTATTGAAAAGGTCAATGACATAAGAGAAAAGGCCAGTTTGGAAATGGAAAGAGTGAGACATGGCCCACTCATTGCTACTGATCATGCCACTGATCTTGGCATAGTTGTTGACATGAAAACATCTAGTTTAGAACCACAGGTAAAGTGATTGTGTCCAATAGACCCAAATAAAATTCCAACATCAACACAATGTCCAACCAACAATCCATCAACGAGTGATGCTAAGGTTTCTCAACATGTAGGTATATTGGGAGATTCTGCGTGTGTAGAGATGGACATACAAGTAGTGATTAATTTACAATCTCACCAAGAAGACCACAACCATGTTGAGCACACTCCCAATATGGCCCAATGTGTGAACAAAGCACCACAAAAAAAAGCTCTTGTATTCGTGTCTCATGTCCACCTTCCCTGCCTCGATTGTCCAGTGCAAGAAGAAGAACTCCTAGATGTATTCATGTAGATGAAAGTGCTCTATCAGGCCTTGAAGGTAATTTTCCATAACGCACTATTGAATGGAAATGCAACAAAATTGTCAAGGAATATTTTGAATCCAAAGGTGATGCAAGTAATTGTCAATTATTGCTATGTTTGTTAAAGTCGCATTGTTTAGTTGTTGTTAGGAGAATTTTGGGCATAAAGATAGTTAAAATTTCAAAGGCTAGCAGTCATATTGGTAGAAATCTCCAATCTGCATTTAATGCAATTGGGAAGACGTCTCATACAAAATATCTATGTGTGGCTCTTCGTGTGTTAACAAAATCAGTTGTAAGGAATTCCACAAGTCAACGTCGCTTGCTATCACACACTTCTGACATACTTAAATTAAATAGAAAAACTATTAAAAAGTACTCTACTATAAGAGAAAATATTGACACTCAGGGTGGAAAATATGGTTGGGATTTTGTTAGTAGATTGCCTCATGGAGATAGGAAGCTAATTGATGTTGTTAAGGAGTTATTACAAAAATTTTGGCATGATCATACCATACCTTCATCAAACCAAAGAGACGTGCTAAAGATGAGAAAATATTCTATTGAACGTGAACCCCATGTTAAACACTTTCTTGACACCACAAAGACTGAACTCTATGAGATATTCAGGAATGAGCACACACAATTGAACCTGGGCAAAAGGTCCTTTGAGAAATGAAAGCCATGGTACATTCGTATATGCATTGATCACAACACCTGTTGTCGTAGATACCACGTAGAATATGAATATTATTATGACACATATAAACATATATTTTGTGATTTGCATACTAACATTGTGCAGGGTTGCAATCAATCCATACTACCACTAATTTCATCGAGAAAATTTATCCATAGCATCATGTGTCCAAGGCCTGAAGGACAAAAATATTAGGAAAAATCGTGTCTATATGGGACGTGTTCTAGGTGCAGTGGGTTTTCTCTTTTGAACCGTTGCATTCATGAAAGCGAGGAGCACGAATTTGGTAAGATGGTCATGGAGATGCAGATATTCAAGTATGTAACCTATCAATTAGACAGTGCCAAGTAAAGTAAAAATATTGCATTGGTGAAGTCGCAGGTATAAATGAATATTGCATATTTTTCATATCACATGTTCAATTTATGACATATACATTTCTCAAAAGGACACATTGTAATATTTCCCTTGTTTTCATGGGAACATGAATGGGTATGTGACTTCTTGACGGAGTTCTACAAGAAAACCGAGCAGTATGTTCAACATGTGCATGTAACATGATGGTAAGATGAGTAGTACAGAAAACACGAGTGTATGACACGGTTCATTGTCTATGATGATTTGTACACAAGAATCAACACCTACTTCTTCAATGGTTTTGATCAATAACTAAGCCATATACTGTGCATCCTTGTATTTCCCAAGAGCATCCACCGTTTTAAAAAACAATGGTCCATTTTGGGAAGATACCATGAAATTGATGAGTGGATGGCATGCTGGATCTGTGCATCCATCAGAAACAATACTCACACAATTTCAGATCCATCCGCCCATTTTGAGCGAGTTTAGTTTTAGAGAGTAAAACATGCATGGCTGAATTCAATCTCAGCATCAAGCCTCTCCTCCTCTATGTGAATATCTTGGACGGTACAATCACCCCTACATACTCCTAATCCACTGGATCAATAATGTTGACATTCATCCTGATCACAAGAGGAAATAGAACCTAATCTAGCTTATAGACCCTGATCTAGCCCTAGAAACCACACAAAAATAAATGTATCCCTGGAAATCCTAATGTGAACTTACAACCCTAGAGACCTAATCGAGAATACTTATCTATCCATAGAGACGTAACCTGGCCCCAAAGACCTAATATTGCCCTATAGAATCTAATCTAGCTTATAGACCTTGATCTAGCTCTATAAACCAAACAAAAACAAATGTATCCATGGAAAGCTTAATGTGGAGCTACAACCCCGGAGACCTAATATGGAGACCTGGAGACCCAAGACTAATGTGGAGCTATAAATTGGCTTCCAGAATCCATCGAAATCGACAGATTCACGATCATAGTCGCAGTTTTGGTGCTACGGGCATTTTGTTCAGGCACCATGGAGTCATTCAGGGACACTTTGAGGATTTTCTCTGGGGACACAGAAACCAAAATGGAGAGCTAACCTCAGTTTCATTAGCTCCCACATATGTGTATGGCCATTGTGAACCTGTTCATGATGGCCACGGACGCTTGGGAGCCTTCGAATGAGAAAATCCCCCCTTTAGCGAAATTGGAATGGCATTCACTAAGCAAAACCCTAGCTCCAGAGATGGCACATTGGAACTATTTTCGAGCATTGGAGGCATGGTGTGGGTATTCCCCCAGCTAGATCCTAGCGTCTGGAATCCATCGAAATCAACGGATTTGCGATCAGATTCACGATTTTGTTGCTATGGGCATTTTCGTCAGGCACCCCAGGGACATTCAAGGACACTTTGAGGATTTGCTCCGAGGGCACAGAACCAAAACCAGAGAGCGGAATTGGATTCTTTCAGATCCCACACGTGCGTATGGCCATTGTGGATGTGTTTAGGATGGCCATGCTCTCTCGGGAGCCTTCGGATCATAAATGACCCTCTTGACCAACATTAACATGGCCTTCACTAAGCAAAACCATAGCTATGGATATGGCACATTGGAACCATTTTTGGGAGTTGGAGGAATGATGTGGGGGGTCCCATAGCTATATCCTGAAGACTGTAATCCATGAGAATCGACGGATTCACGGTCAAATGCACGATTTTGTAGCTATAGGCATTTTGTTCAGGCACCCTGGGGCCATTCGGGGAAACTTTGAGGATTTTCTACGAGGCAACGGAACCCAAAACTACAAGCGGGCATGGGTTCCTTTAGCTCCCACACATGTGTGTGGCCATTCCGGACTTGTTCATGGTGGCCACACATCCTCGGTTTCCTTCAGATGAGAAATGGCCCCCTTGAGCGAAATGGGAATGGACTTCACTTAGCAAAACCTTAGCTCCGGAGATGGAACATTGGCACCTCTTCTGGGATTTGGAGGCACGGTGTGGGGGGGTGGGGGGGCAACTAGATCCTAACATCCACAATCCATCAGAATCGACAGATTCACGATCAGAGTCACGATTTTTGTGCTACTGTCATTTTTGTCAGGAAACCCGGGGCCATTCAGGGACACTTTGAGGATTTGCTACAGGGCCATGGAACCCAAACCGACAAGCAAACCTAGAATCTATTAGCTCCCACAAGTATGTATGGACATTGTGGACTTGCTCACGGTGGCCATGCACACCTGGTAGCATTCGGATGAGAAATGGCCCCCTTGAGCAAAATTGGAATGGCCTTCACTTAGCAAAACCCTAGCTTTGGAGATGGCACATTTCCACTTTTTCTAAGAGTTGGAGGCACGATGTGGGGGGTCCCCCAGCTATTTCCCGACGTTCAAAATCCATCAAAATTGACAGATTCACTATCAAAGTCACGGTTTTGGTGCTACAGGCATTTTGGTTAGGCACCCCGGGGACATTCAAGACACTTCGAGGATTTGCTCCAGGGACAGGAAACCCAAACTAGTGAGCGGATCTGGGTTCCGTCAGCTCCCACATGTGCGTATGGCCATTGTGGAGTTGTTCACAGTGGCCATGCACACCTAGGATTCTTTGCATGAGAAATGGACCCCTTGAGAAAAATTGTAATGGCCTTCACTGAGCAAAACCCTAGATCTCAAGATGGAACATTGGCATCATTTCCGGGCATTGGAGGCACGGTGTGGGGGGTCCCCAACTATTTTCTAGTATCCAAAATCCATCGGAATCGAAGGATTCATGATCAGATTCATGGTATTGGTGCTATAGGTATTTTAGTCAAGCACCCCGAATCCATTCAGGGACACTTTGAGGATTTACTCTGGGGCCAAGAAACCCAAACCGACGAGTAGAACTGGGTTTGCTCAGCTCCCACATGTGCATATTTCCATTATGGAATTGTTCACGGTGGCCATGCACACTCAGTAGCCTTTGGATGAGAAATGGCCTACTTGAGTGAAATTGGAATGGCCTTCACTAAGAAAAACCATAGATCTGGAGATGGCACATTGGCACCGTTTCTGGTTGTTGGACGCATGGTGTGGGGGGTCCCCTAGCTAGGTCCCGGCATCCGAAATCTATCGGAATCAACAGATTCACAATTGGAGTTACGGTTTTGTTGCTCCAGGCATTTTGGTCAAGAACCCTGGGGCCATTCAGGGACACTTTAATGATTTTCTCTGGGGCCAAGGAACCCAAACCGGCTAGTTGACCTGGGCTCCGTCAGCTCCCACACCTTCCTATTGACATTTTGGACTTGTTCATGGTAGCCACGCATGTCTAGGATCCTTCGGATGAGAAATGGCCTTCACCGAGCAAAACCCTTGCTCTGGAGATGGCACATTGGCACCAATTCTAGGAATTGGAGGCATGGTGTGGGGGGTCCCCTAGCTATATCCCAACGCTTGGAATCGATCAGAATCGACGGATTCATGATTAGAGTCATGGTTATGGTGCTATGGAAATTTTGGTCAAGCACCCTGGGTCCATTGAGGGACAGTTTGAGGATTTGCTCCAGGGCAATGGAAACCAAATGGGTGAGAAAACGTAGGTTTCGTTAGCTCCCACAGGTGCGTATGGCCATTTTGGACTTGTTCACGGTGGCCATGCATGCCTGAGAGATTTTGGATGATAAATTTCCCCCTTGAGAGAAATTGGAATGGTCTTCACTAAGAAAAACCCTAGCTCCAGAGATGGCACAATGGCACCGTTTTCGGGCGTTGGAGGCACAGTGTTGGGGTTCCCCCAGCTAGATCCTGGCATCTGAAATCCATTATAATTGAAGGATTCATGAGAAAAGACAGATTTTTGGTGCTACGGGAATTTTGGTCAGGCACCCTAGGGCCATTCATGGACACTATGAAGATTTCCTCTGGGGGAACGAAACCAAAATTGAAGAGCGGAAATTGATTCTTTCAGCTACCATAGGTGTGTATGGCCATTTTGTATGTGTTCAGGATCTCCATTCTCTCCTGGGATCCTTCGGATCATAAATGACCCTCTTGACAAATATTGGCATGGCCTTCACTGAGAAAATCCTAGCTCCAGAGATGGAAAATTGGCACCGTTTCTGGGCATTGGAGGCATGGTGTGGGGGGTCCCCTAGATAGATCCTGGGTCTAAAATCCATCAAAATCGATGGATTTGTGAGCAGAGTCACGGTTTTTGTGCTACTGGAATTTTGGTCAAGAACCCAGGGGCCATTGAGGGACACTTTGAGGATTTTCTTTGCTGCCATGGAACCCAAACCAACGAGCCGACTTGGGTTCCGTCAGCTACCACACATGCATATGGCAAATTTTTACTTGTTCACTATGGCCACACACGCCCAAGAGCCTTCAAATGAGAAATATCCCCCTTGAGCGAAATTGGAATGCCCTTCACTGAGAAAAACCCTAGCTCCAGAGATGGAACATTGGCACCATTTTAAGGCATTGAAGGCATGGTGTGGGGGATCCCCTAGCTAGATCTCGACGTCTAGAATCCATTGGAATTGATGGTTCATTATTGGAGTCACGGTTTTGGTGCTACGGGCATTTCGGTCAGTCACCCCGAGGCCATTTAGGGACATTTTGAGGATTTGCTCTAAGGGAACGGAACCCAAACCTACGAGTGGACCTGGGTTCCGTCAGCTCCCACATGCGCATATGGCTATTGTGGAATTTTTCATGGTGGCCACGCATTCCCTACAGCCTTTGAATCATAAATGACCCTCTTGAGCAAGATTGGCATTGCCTTCACTCAGAAAATCCCTAGCTCCATAGATGGCACATTGGCACCATTTTTGTGTGTTGGAGGCACGGTGTGGGGGGTCCCCCAACTAGATTCTAGTGTCTGAAATCCATCAGAATCGACAGATTTACGATCAGAGTCACGGTTTTGGTGGTATGGGAATTTTTCTCAGGCACCCTGGGGCCAGTCAGGGACACTTTGAGTATTTGCTTAGGGGGCATGGAACCCAAACCGGTGAGCGGAATTGGATTCTTTCATCTCCCACACGTGCGTATGGCCATTTTGGATGTGTTTAGGATGGAATTGCACACCCAAGAGGCTTCAGATGAGAAATGCCCCCCTTGAACAAAATTGGAATGGCCTTCACTGAGCAAAACCGTAACTCCGGAGATGACACATTAGCACCATTTTTCAGGCATTGGAGACATGGTGTGGTGGGTCCCCTAGCTGAAACCAAGCATCCCAAATCCATCGGAATCGATGTATTTGTGACCGGAGTAACAATTTTTTTGCTACGGGCATTTTTTCCAAGCAACCCGTGGCCATTCAAGGACACTTTGAGGATTTACTCCGGGGCCACGGAACCCAAACCGATGAGCGGACTTGGGTTCCATAATCTCCTACACGTGCGTATGACCATTGTGGACATGTTCACGATGGCCACGCATGCTGAGGAGACTTCCTATAAGAAATGACCCCCTTGATCAAAATTGGCATGGCCTTCACTAAGAAAAACCCTAGCTCCAAAGATGGCACATTAGCACCTATTCTGTGCTTTAGAGGCACAGTGTGAGGGTGCCCCTAGCTTAAACCCGACATCCCAAATCCATCCAAATCGACAAATTTGTGACTGAAGTCACTTTTTTGGTTCTATGGGCATTTTTTCCAAGCACCCCGTGGTCGTTCAGGGACACTTTGAGGATTTTCTCTAGGGCCACAGAACCCAAACCAACAAGCAGAGTTGGGTTCTGTCAGCTCCCACACATGCATATGGCCATTTTGGATGTGTTCATGATTTCCATGCATGCCTGAGATACCTTGGACGGGAAATGACCCCCTTGAGTGAAATTGGCATGGCCTTCATTGAGAAAAACCCTAGCTCTATAGATGGCACATTAGCACTATTTCTGGGTGACAGAGGCATGGTGTGGGGGGGGCCCGATATAAAACTCGGCATCTCAAATCCATTGGAATTAACAGATTTGTGACCGGAGTCATAATTTTGGTGTTACAAACATTTTTTCCAAGCACCCCATGGCCATTCAACGACGCTTTGAGGATTTCATCTGGGGCCACGAAACCCAAACCAGCGAGTAGAGTTGGGTTCCTTCAGCTCCCACACATGCATATGGCCATTGTGGATATGTTCACAATTCCCATGCATGCTTAGGAGCCTTCGGATGAGAAATGGTGCACTTAAGAAAAATTGCAATGGCCTTCACTGAGAAAAACCCTAGCTGAAATGTGGAATCTCGAATCCATTTGAATCGACAGATTATATACTAGAGTCACGGTTCTTCTGCTACAGAAATTTTTTCCAGTCACCCCATGGCCATTCTTGAATACTTTGAGGATTTGCTCTGAGAGCATGGAACCCAAACCGGTGAGCAGACTTGGATTTTTTCAGCTCCCACACTTGCATATGGCCATTAGGGATGTGTTTAGGATGGTCATGCATGCCTGGGAGCCTTCAGATGAGAAGTGACCCCCTTGAGAAAAATTGGAATGGCCTTCATTGAGAGAAACCCTAGCTCCAGAGATGGCACATTAGCAACATTTCTGAGTGTTTGAGTCACAGTGTGGGGGGGCCGCTAGCTGAAACCCAACATCTTGAATCCATCGGAATCGATAGATTCACTACCGGAGTCACGATTTTGGTTCTATGATAATTTTTTCCAGGAACCCCATGGCCATTCAGGGACACTTTGAGGATTTGCTCCAGGGGCACAGAACCAAAAACAATGAGTAGACCTGGGTTTCATCAGCTCCCACAGGTGTGTATGGCCATTGTGGATATGTTCACGATGTCCACACATGCTCAGGAGCATTCGGATGAGAAATGGCCCCCTTAAGCGAAATTGGAATGGCCTTCACTATGCAAAACCCTAGCTCCGGAGAAGGCACATTAGCACGATTTCCTGGAATTGGAGGCATGGCATGGGGGGTTTCCTAGCTTAAACCCGACGTCCTGAATCCATCGGGATCGACGAATTCATGACCGAACTCATGGTTTTGGTGCTACGTGCATTTTTTCCAGGTGCGCCATGGCCATTCAAGGACCCTTTTAGGATTTGCTTCGGGGGCACAGAACCCAAATCGATGAGAGGAACTGGGTTTTGTCAGCTCCCACATGTGTGTATGGCCATTGTGGACATGTTCATAGTCGCCATGCATGCCCGGGAACCTTCAGATGAGAAATGGCCCCCTTGCGCAAAATTGGAATGGCCTTTACTAAGCAAAACCATAGTTCCAAAGATGACACATTAGCATCGTTTTCAGGTGTTGGAGGCATCATGTGGGGGATTTCCTAGCTGAAAACTGGTGTCTATAATCCATTGGTATCGACGGATTTGCCACCGTAGTCACGGTTTTGGTGCTACGGGAATTTTTTCCAGGCACCCTGTGGCCAATTAGGGACACTTTGAGGATTTGCTCAGGGGACACGGAAACCAAACCGAAGAATTGGGTTTCGTCAACTTCCACACGTGTGTATGGCCATTGTGGACGTGTTCACGATGTCCACGGATGCCCAGTATCCTTCGGATGGGAAATGGACCCCTTGAGAGATATTGGCATGGCCTTCTGCAAACTAGGGTTTATTTATTGTGTATGTGCATGGTCATATGTGTGTATGTATGTGTAGATATTTGTATATGTGCATGTTGTTTATGTACAAATTAAAGTGGTCAAACTTTTGTTCTTCATTGCGTCAATTACCCATCAAAACTCTACAAAACATGAAGAGACAATTGTTAAAAACATTGGAAAATTTGTATTGGGGCCATAGTGTTTATGAGAGATGATTCTATAAGAGACAAGTAAGTGTTGGTTTGCATAAAATAAGGTTGGTTTGCCTTTTTTTTATGGTTAGAAGAATTTGTATGCATTAATAACTGAGTTTAGAAGGCTGATTTGAATTGACATTTTGAATTAAATGTTAAAATACATATATTGGTGACACTTTCATTGTTTAAACACATTGAATCCTCTACACTTGGATGATTTTGATTTGTTTATGAGTATGTCATTTTTCTTATGTGATCTTTGTATATTGGATGTGAATTTGCTTGATGTTTGTATGTTGGATGTGTATGTTGGATGTTGTGTGGATGTGCATATGTGAATTTTCTCGATGTGTGTATGTTGTATGTGAACACAATTTACTCAACAAATACTATTATTACATTCTCAGTGTATCCCCATAGAATGTGTAGTATAAATCATTGTATGGAGACCCATTCAAATACAAGGGACTTATATTGAGGTCACTTGGTGTCTAGAAATAACATCTGTATGTATGTGAAAACTTTTCCATAACATTGTTACTGAAGACAAAATCATGTATGCAAAAATGTAATCAAAGACAAAGTCCTATAGACAACTGTAGATCCATCTATTAATATGCAAAAATGATGCAATGATGTACACTTTTTGGAAAATTGGAACATTTGTCCCAATGTCTATATAATGACAACTTGTGCCCTATACAAAATATGGAAACTAATGACCAAAATGCCACATTGTGGCTAGTGTACATAGGAGGATCTCTCAATCTTCCTGCCCACCCTCAGGGCTCCCAGGTGCATCTCCAAAATCGATCTTCCTCTTCTTCCAACTAAAGGAAGCTGGGTCCTTCTGCCAACTTGGACCATGTCCCCCTAGGCCCTGAAATGACAACAATAATATGTCAACTTTTACTTGCAATTATACAAGTATCAAACACAGTTTAAAAATAAATATAGTTTTCAAATCTTAAATAACTCACCGTATGAGAGACTGTAAGTTGTGAGGAGGTTTCTCTCCTCCGTGCTCCATGTCTCTCAACAATGCCACCCTGCAACATTTAGAACAATTTTATAAATGATTAAATTAGATGCATATAGTATTTTTTCATTAAAATTGAACAATATTTCATAAACTAGTCAATCTCACTGTGAGCACCACCGGATGGTCTTTAGGGCTGGTGAGTGGAGCATTCGGTTGGATGACATGCTCCGATGCTAGGGTTAATTGTATAGGTGCGGATGTAGCCACATCGACAATGGCTACACCACTAGGGGGCATAGTGGAAGACATAGAGGTGAAATATGGAAGCGTGGACTGGCGTGGGCGAAGTGGAGATGCATGTCTAGGGAAATAAACCCCAACTGGCTATAATATGGATGGGGGCATCGTGGAAGGGGAAGCCAGGGTGGTCGAGGAATGTTGGGGGGAATAGGTCTATGTTTCGGTGGAGGGATGGGTGAATGTTTATGGGTGATATATCGTGCTCGGAGGGGGGAGGGTGGAAAAATGGGAAATTGTAAGGGAGGTGGTGAAAGGGTTGGGGTGGGGTGATGGAACAAAGGATATGAAATGAAAGGGGGAGTTGGATGTAAGTGTGGTGCTAGAGTGGAGGGGGGTTGGATGGAAGGGGTTGGGGAGGGATGCATGGAAGGGGGCATGTATGCCAGGGGATACAATTGACATATATGGTGGCCGAAAGGCCGGGGAGGGAGGGATAGTGGCATTGGCAGGGCAAGGTGCTCGCACCTGCATACACATTTGTAACATCATAGTTTAATATAGAAAAATATAAATATACATAAAAAAGTCATCATATTTGAAATTAAATTTATACTTTAATACACATGGAGATCTGTTGATCCCCAGTGGGGATGGCTGGTCGCTGGAGCCTACGGAAACTTGTGCGAACACTACAAGATTTAGATTGAATCTATAAAAATAGTAGTAACAATATTAAACATAATGGAAATGAGAATGAAAACGATAGTACTTTGACAACATGACTGTAATTACTTTAGATTCAAGTTAGATGATTACCAGAGACCAAAAATTACTTCCTTAATAACAGTAAAAGTATAGTATCCAACAATAGGGAGTAGATGATAACATAAGCTAATGATTACCTTGTTATGAGAGTTATGTGTGATTGTCTTATAGGTTTAAATGTTAATCCAAATTTGATATTATAATACCAGCAGTAGAAATATCACCTCAAGTTTAGTTTTGGATTGAAGTAAGTGTGTTTGTGGTATGCAGGAAGCTGAGTAAAGTTGTAGTGAAAGATTATGGTATGGCTTTAGGCTTGATGGTATAGGGACAACTCAGATATGATATACATTTGCACCAAGTGATATGGTTTTTTTAGGCTGGAAGTGTGCCAAGTATACCAATTTGGTAGGGTAGGTAGAATTAGGAGATGAAAGGACAAGGTGATTTAGGTGTAAGCAGAGAGTATTGTTGGTGAATTAGTGATTTATTTGTTGATTGTAGTATCACTATGAATACCTTGTAAGAGCAGCAATATAAATTGGATTACAGCCCAAATATACTAAGCGAATTAACATTGTGATATGAGGCAACTAGGAGAGAGATGGAAAAATTTATTGGAGGTAGAATCCTGTGTTCTTATTTTGTTGGTTTTATCCTTGAGAATTTTCCAAGGTATGTCTTGGTTAAACTATGAATGTGCCATTGTTTATTTTTATTTGTCTTAAAAATATGGTAGAGTTAATTTTTTTTCTTAGGTTTATCAATTATTTCTTCTATTCAAAAACTAGGTTCCACCAACCTACAAATGAGATCAATGACTCAAGAATCCACACTAAAACACACAATAATTAGAGTTTTAAATCAATCGTCACAATAACAACAATAGAGATAATCACATAGGGGAAATAAGTGCATGGGGGTATCTTCAACCACAAAGTAAAACAAGAACTATCCTTCACTTAGGGACTAGGAGCATAAATAGAAATCAAGAGTTCTCGCCTTGTATCAAGGAAGGGTCATTTTGAAGAATTTAGAGATTAGGAATGTGTTGATTTTTGGTGACTCTTCTCTCATCATTGGTGAACTAAGAATGAAAGATTTTGGAAATTTCTCTCCCATTTCTATAATCATTAGAGGCATTAATGGTATAGCTATAAAGTTTAAATTTATTGAATATTTTCATATTCTTTGTTCATGTGATAACAAATTTATATAAACCATGGTGAATGTGATGGTGAAATTGGAAAAAGGAGTATTATAACTCACTTAATTCCTTCATGAAATACATTAGCAATCACACTTAGTGGTATTTATGTGATAAATGACAATGGATGTGGTCGAGGAAATCACTTTTAAGTCCTCCTCTTTTGAAAGTAATCAATGCACACTTGAACTTGGATTATTCTGTAGTGGGAGTTCTAATTTGGTTTGGATGGAAAATCTTGGTGCATGTAGGATATCTCTAACTATCAATGCCAATAAACTTCATCATATGGTAAGTTGGGTTGAGCCAAAATTTGGTTTTGGGTTAGTAATTTGTACGGGTGGTTGTGAATGTTGTTGGGTAGTGAATAGGATGGGGATACTTTTTTTTGGTTTGTTTCTTTGTTAACAATTGGACTATGACATGATTATATTAATTGGCAATGTTGGTTTGTGGATGAAAACATGAACTCTTGTTTTTTAGGAAATCCTTTTTTGGTTTATTATCTAGGTGATATCAATGGGGACTTAGGCAATTTCATTGCAATTTAGGTTATTTATCCAAGCATCCTTTATCTTGTACTTTATGTTGGTACTATGAAAGAAAAAAAAAAACATGATGAGTGTGTTCATTGTGGATTTACAGAGCTTCACAATGTCCTGAGGTGCTTATCACCATAGATGAACACCTTACAAGAGGTAATTTTGCATATTAATCAAAGTATATGTAGTCACCATGAAGACCAATTGGATAGGCTTTTGGATATGGAAAAGAGAATGGTATCATAGAGTGAAAGGTTAGAGAATTTGGCTATAGATTTAGAAATGCCTCGTAACATTACACCCTATAATTTCCATAGGTTCAGTGAATAGTGCTCGTCCAAAATACTTTGCAGTTCAACTGGATTTTGGTGATTATGAAGACATAGAATAAGCACAAGTAGCATCATAAATGAAAGAAGTTGAAAATGAAGAAGCAAAGGATTCCTAAAGTTAACATGAGCACATCTCTAGTTTTCTTAGGTTTTCATGTTTTATAAGGTTTCATTTTTGTTTGGCTATATTATATGAATTTAGAGCTCTCAAGAATTTAGACAATATGATAAATACAACTGTAAAATCCGATGATAATATGATAGACATGTTTTGTGAGAATTATTCATTTTGATTTTAGTTTTAAACAATGATAATAACAAAATGGTTACTCAGTGCTAACTAATTTGTGTGAGAAAGGAAGACAAGATGCAAGAATAGGGATAAAGATATTTAATTATTGAACACAAATTAATCATAAATGGATCTAATTATTCAAAGTAAATAGGTTACCTGTGTGTATGGTGCCACAATCTCCTCTACTGCTACCATGGCTCGGTCTAGGTCGAAGGAACCAATGTCCTCCCACCTGGAGGATTGAGACTCGACCCTGAATAGATGTAGATTAAAACAAATAAAGTCAACAATGTGTAATTCGAAGTTAAATATATTAAAAAATACGATATTGAATAACATACAATAAATAGTTGAACAATAAATAAAACAATATCTAACATGGTCCATGTAGCTCTTTGTGGCATGCTGCTGCATAAGGCCATGGAAATAATGACCATAGTGAGAACAATGATGTGTCGCTGTTCTAGTCAAACTAGATGGCCCTACCTGGTTTCCACCTATACCTAGTCTGTCCCAGCCACCACACATAGGCCGTGCAGTAGTGTGTGTCTCATCGTTTTCCTCCTGACTCTATGAAGACATAGCCACAAATGTGGTATGTCTAAGAAAATGATGTGTGGCATGTCTAACAGAGTCATCAATATCATCTAGGCCGCTACCAAACCTAGGTGGCTAAGTAGGGGGGCTTGTCTCTCACTTGGGCGCAGGTGGTCCTCTCAAAAGGTTGCAGCGGGCTTGAGGTTAATCTTGGGCAGAGCCAAGACCGACAGCTTGAAACTCAGTGATGTCCAAATAATTGACATGGTAGCCTAGCTCAAACTCAGCCCACAATTTCCTAAGAAAATACTGCGAGACCTCCAAATTATTGCATCGGGGTCTTTCAAACACCATAAACCATATCTTTCTCCAGTTATCTCTCCTCAGCTGATAATTACACCAGTCCATGCAAACCCGTCTCATCCTTACATATGGTTGCTGCCTTTTCCCGGGATCTATGAATTTTATGTACAATTGTGCTTTCATGATGAGTGAGGTCTTTAATTTGTTCTGTTGATATCCCAGTGGAATAGTGCTCCCTCATTCGATCCCTATATTGGCTCAGATTAGTGATCTCACTGTGGGAAATGCTGATACATTTAATGGTGTTTTGCAATGATGTAACCATGGAAACCCAAGAGGGTTCCTTGGTGCTCTTCAAATCATCACTTAAGACCCTTACTCGGTTTCAATATTGATGTAATTCATCCTTGGGGTTTTCAAATGGTTCATCATGAGGTTCATTGTCCATTCCAATGTTAATATTATCCTCTAATGGTTTGGTTTTGTTGGTTTTCTTTGATGGTTGTGGCGTGTTTCTCATTTTGTTAGGTGTAAATTATCTACAATGACAATTTCTTGGTTTTTTAATTTATTGTAATTTTATTTAATTTAAAATTGTAATGAAAAAAAAACAAAAAAAACATAAAAAAAATGAATGGTTGAGCACCAACCTGGAGGCACTAGCGACTACGGAGTGGAGGTTGAGTTTGATATTGAGTGGGAGGACGTTGGGTGCTCCAACACGCACTGACGGGGCTCATATTTATTCACTGCTCGCTCACGGGACTTTTTTTTTTATAAAAATGCACAAGGACACGCATACATTACCAACATGTGCACGCCTAGTTTTGCATACGCGTTAATAATGCGTGCGGACACCTGGTGTCCACATCAACTCAACAACATGGATGATCGAGATTGCTAAAGCAGAGATGTGTACGCGTGCTTAAAGGAGCGTGTGCGTCTTTGTTTTTTTTCCGCTTGCATGCTTCCATTGTAACCTTTTTGGGTACCAACTTCGTATGGGTACCCACATCACAGTCGTACATTTTTATGAAAAAAAATGTACTTACAAATTTTGTAATAAAAATCCTTGCAACAATTGTTACAATATCTAACTAAGGTGCACCATTATTAGGAAGTAACATTATAGTTATTTTTCAATCAACTTTAAATATTAAATATTACATTTTTACAATAATAGAACTTATCTATTTTTATCAATATTAATTTTATATAATTGTTTATATTTAATAAAATATTTTAAGAAAATTATAGCTAATTATATATTATCCATGTTTATAAATTAAAATAATAATAAAATATAACTTTCTTTAATTTTAAAGATATTAAATATTTATATTTTCACAAAATTAACATGCTTACATAATTCTATTTTATTAATAATATTTTAAAGATCCAAAATTTTTATATATTAAATTTTTAATTTAGTGAGATCAATTTTGATCTATATAAATTAACATATACATTAATATAGGTGGGTTATAGTTGGAATAGGGTAATTTTTGTTTTGGTAAAATCCAAATTTCTTCGAGTTTAAATTGTATTTTTGAATCCACAAATAGATTCACAAGAATCTTTTCTCCCAACCATCCATATTATAACCAATGGACAATTATTTTTAATATATATATATATATATATATATATATAATATAAATTCATCATCAATTTTTATATATACTATGAATTTATTTATATTTTAATTTCATTTTTTAAGGTTAAAATATTTTTTTAATTCAAGAAAATATTTCAAGATTCTTTTTAATTCAACTTTTAAAAACTATATCAATTGAGTTAAGCTGGAAATTTTGATAACGATCTTAATTTGTTTTAAAGACTTCTAAATATTAAGTTTTAGGTTTTTAAAATTTTAAAAAATTGCATTATTTTTTAGAATTTGGTATCAGTTTAACTTTATCAACTTTTAATTAAGTTAAAAACTCATTATATAAACAATATTTTATTATATTTATGATATATATATATTTTTAATAGAAATAGTTAAGGAGCTTTTATATAAAATGAAAAATAGAGATTACAAAGTTCTAAAAAATAGACTATTTCCAAAGGAGGACTACATTCATGACTCGTTCATTCTTTACTAGTCTATACTTTTCATGATACTTTCCTATATTATAGAGACTGTATCTCCTACAACTTTTCAAAGAAGGAAAGTATAAAAGAAAAAAATTGTAGAAAGAGAATGACTTGTCTTATTGTCCAAAAGGATTTATGGGCTACATCTATTATTAGCAAAACCAAAATTGCTCCTCAACTATACTTATGATAAAATTGAGACACTACCATTGCTTCATAACCGGAAGGGACTAAACTACTTATACAAATGGGGACCATTACAAAAATACCGGAAAAATCCAAGACCAAAACCGAATAACTAATGCTAGCGATGAGACTCATTATGCTTGTATAGAGTATCGACTCGAGACTCCTCATTTCTTCCAGCCGTTCCACCTTTTCCTTCTTATAGGTCCAAGTTGCTTTGCCTAATTTCAGCTCTCATGCTGTCGATTTTTGTCCACGTCCATTACACTTCTATGAACAATAGTAATTTTAAAATGAAAATTGATAGAACCAGGAAAAACCTTATTAACGGTTTCATGCAGACTAGCCACCTTCCTATTTATCTGACTGCTGAAATTTATGACCTATGAATGCGTGGCTTGAGCAAGGGAATAGAGGTGATTGATATCCGTCTTGATTTTGAAGTTCTCATTGCGAAGCAAATGTATTTGGTCCTCCATGCCCTTCATATAGATTTTAACCTCAACCAAGAGACTGTCGAACACCTACGAAGAGCCATTGCTTCCACCATCTTCCCTAGCTAAAGGAAAGACCAAATTATTTTCCATTCCCAGAAAATCAGACTTACAAGGTTCATGGATAGCAAGGAAAGCACTTATCGAACCTTCCTGAGTCCGCACCTAGAAGTTATCCTTCACAGAGAGGACATTCAGGGCTTCCAAACTTGCAGTTCCTCGTAAGTTTGTTAAGGGCCTACTACAACGTAGACACTGAGACAAGGATGGGCAAGAGTGAAATCAGAAGGTTGTACATAGTCGTCCATCTCCCAGCTTGAAGCTCCCGCTCTGTTCTTTCGCAAATGCCTCTGAACCAAACTCCCAAAACAATAATTAATACAACCACAACCACCATTAAATCATTTTCTGACCCGACAATACATTGTATTCAAGTTATACATGGAGACCACGTGTGTCATTCATGTGGCCTACCCCCTTTCATAGCTTGGGGTGTGGTAGAAGTTCTATATTTGATAGTCAACCTTGGCTTTAAACATTAGATTACATCGGGTAAAGTTCATAGTTGATACTTGAAAGAAGATGACATTATGGGAAATCCAATCCAAGGAGGTGAACCTCCTCTTATCCCATGAATTTTTAGATCCATCAACACCATTAGCAAGAAGAACAATGTTATGGTACCCAGTTTTTCTCATAGGCCTTTCGATCGAAAACTAAGACGCCAAAGTTGAGACCAACTCCTTTATTGGTTGTTGTTCCCGCTTGCTAGTTATTTGCTCTCAGCATGTGGAGAATGTTGATATCTTTGTATTCATTTACAATGCATTTTAGGAGATGATTCATCTTGGTAGTTGGGTTCCTCACTTCCCTTACGAACATAATCGAGTCTCCAAATACCACCAATTCCTCAATGTTGTCATTCCTTGCTAGCTCAAAACCTTTGATAGTGTTAGACATTTTGCACCATTATTTGTCCTCCTTCCAATTTCCCAAGCGTACTCTTTCAACTTGTTTCCCATAGGGTCGAAGAAGAATCCACCTACAACTGGAAGCCCAAGGTTTCCTTTCGAGGGTCCATCAAAGAACAGAGAACTGCAACCAAGTTTCTTCCACAAAATTTGAAAATCTTCAGAGCTCATTCTTAGTTTCCAATTCTATGATATGGTTCTTTTGGAGGACTGGATCCATGAGAGAGAGGGCAAGGGGACCTGAAAATAGGAATCCTGAACTTTTTCCTCTGCTTTCAAGGGCTCCTTGTTGATATTAAGCATTCCCATCATGGATAAAACCTCCACTCAGAGTGCCTTTGCAGAGGAAAGAACTTTGCCCGGGCTAGTTCTTTTTTCATTGAATATTTCTTTATTTCTTGTTGTCCATATCTTTGAGGGGATGTATTTTGGGAGAGCTTCCCATGCTCTTATAAAATCAGGTTTGTTATAAAGGGATCCATCGTATTAGTCTTTCCAGCAAGTGAAAAGATCATTCCACTTTGTTGGCAGAGTCAAATCAAAATGCAGATCTTGATAAGCTTGATGCCATACATCTTGAGAAAACTTACACTCTAGAAAGAGAAAACTCACTATGGCTTGGGGTGTACCACAACAGACAGATGACTACCAAAAATCAAATCAATTCTCAGAACTATGCTATATAAATGACAATGCTAAGATAAGGAAGAAGATAACCAACCTCGATCCAAATGTTTGATGTAGATCCCCGTTGGAGCTTTTCAATCCATGTAATTGAAATAGCAAATCAGTCTTAACAACCAATATATGACAAGTACATATAATATATAAATGACATTAACACCATCAATAGAAATGGCCCATGATATAACAAGTAAATGCAACCCAATGTAAGATAAACAACATTTACAACATTAATGGACGCGAATATGGGTATTTCTATTAATAAACAAGAAGAAGTACAAAGTGATATGACCTCTTGTCGGCAACCAATCTGAACCAAGATCTGAATCAATCCACTTGTGCCTACACCACTTCAATCCTCCATGAATGGCAAACTCAAACTAGATAGGAGTTTGGAAGGTGAGCATAAAGGGTTCACAACTACAAGGATCAATGAGTGTAGACTCAAGATAGGGAAAAAATACACTAGAGTTCTCTTGCTCTTCTTTATCCTCCCGTCCATAAGCCATATCTGTTCAATATATAGTCCTCTCAAAGGTAGGTGAAAGGACACATCAAGGCATTACTTGGGCATATGGAGAGCCAAAGGTCAACCAATGATCGCTTTCTAGAAGTAAAAAGTAATAAACTAATGATTTTTACCATTTTACTTGATACCCGCGGGCTATAGTGATGTAACTCGCGAGTACACCTTCTATAGTGATGCAACAAGCGGGTAGGAATAAAAATAGGGAAAAATAGGACTGAAGGATATAAAGTGAATCTGAGTCAGTGAAATGGATCCTAAAGGCCAAAGAATGCTTATGCTCATAGGGTGGAAGATTATGTTGTAACAGATGCCCCCTAATGTGTGAGGTTAGACACTGATGCTACGATGGTAGAAATACATTATAAAACTTAGAAGTAGAGTGATGGAGACACAAGTGGAAAGAGCAGCTCACTCGTCATAATACAATAATATCCCTGAATACATGTTGGTAGTATAACAATCTAATACAATGGCCATGAATAGGCAGTACATAAATGGATATATGACATAAGTGATCATAGGCATGATCCCTATATGGTCCTCCTTCTGAAAAGGAAACAACTGGTGCAAACTAGAGGTACAAACTGCTAATATCTGAGAGGTGATATCTCAGATGTAAAGTCAAAGTCATAAGTAGCATATTGAATGCCATTAGCGCCTGGGGTCTTCTATAGAAGTCTTCGACGGTGCAAGTCCCATCAAGTGAATAAAAGGAGTTGGGGTCGAACCTGATGTGACATCGTCTGATTACCAGTCAGTGATGTATACCATTAATAGACGTGAGATAGCCCACCAATAATGAAAATGGGCATCAAGGAACAGAGTACAATCATCAGAGTCTGAATAAATGAGTTGAAGTCAAACACTAGGAAGAATCCATCAATCAGGGGACATTGATGTATTCCCAAAACTGTCAAGGGCGAGAGAACCTGCCACTAATGACTGCAAGCCTCAAGGTACTCAACCAAACTCTAAGCCTCAAGTCCCAGAATAAATGGGTTGAAGTCGACAGAACGAGACTCGCTAGAAGGAGGGAATTAAGGCATCCCCTGTCAACCAGCACGAGGTACCATCTACGCTGAAAGATTTGGAAGAACTCAGGTAAAACGGGTTGACTCAATAAGGATGGCCAACATGCAATGGTAAAGAAATCTGAGGAGTGGCCACACTAGTTCAGGACTTCCTTTGAACAAGAGCATGAGCAGATGGATAGACTCAAGTAGCATAGACTTGACATAAACTACGAAATGCAGGAGGCATTACAGAGGTCTCCATAATGACTGAAACATTACCAATCAGTGATGTATACCATTAATAGACGTGAGATAGCCCACCAATAATGAAAATGGGCATCAAGGAACAGAGTACAATCATCAGAGTCTGAATAAATGAGTTGAAGTCAAACACTAGGAAGAATCCATCAATCAGGGGACATTGATGTATTCCCAAAACTGTCAAGGGCGAGAGAACCTGCCACTAATGACTGCAAGCCTCAAGGTACTCAACCAAACTCTAAGCCTCAAGTCCCAGAATAAATGGGTTGAAGTCGACAGAACGAGACTCGCTAGAAGGAGGGAATTAAGGCATCCCCTGTCAACCAGCACGAGGTACCAGCTACGCTGAAAGATTTGGAAGAACTCAGGTAAAACGGGTTGACTCAATAAGGATGGCCAACATGCAATGGTAAAGAAATCTGAGGAGTGGCCGACACTAGTTCAGGACTTCCTTTGAACAAGAGCATGAGCAGATGGATAGACTCAAGTAGCATAGACTTGACATAAACTATGAAATGCAGGAGGCATTACAGAGGGCTCCATAATGACTGAAACATTAACCAATCGGTGGAGAAAACTAAGAAACAAGTACAGCTCCTAAAATCCAACTATAGTCCCGACTCATAATGTACGGAGTGGAATGAATGCTCTATTCAAAGGTGACACAACAGCTGCCAACAAGAAATAGTAACCATAATCCCGTCCGGATTTTTGGAATATTTGATTTTTTTGGTCTTTTTCATATTTGGGAAAAGATTTAAAAATAATAAAATCACTTATAGTACAACAAGTGAGGGAATGAGTGTCAAATAGCGAGCATACTAGTTCAAAGCAGTGGAAGATACCTATGATAAATGCAAGGAAGTGCATGCAGGATGTGGACACTCGGGGGAAATGTTCCCTCGGGGTCAAAAAGTGATCAAATTGTGAAGGGAAAATATATCAGCTCTGCAAGGCTCGACAGGGAAAAGTGCTCAGGCACCAGGCTAAGAATTGAGTAAGTGGGAGTCAGCACAAGGCTCAAGCGGCAAGCAGGATGATGCAATGCAATCACAGCATGGTATAACTGAGGGGAGTTTTTAATGGAGATGGCCAACATAAGGCAAATTAGAGTATGAGTCTTTATCGCAATGTCATGGCGTAACTACGAAGGACTCCCGAACCTAAGGACAAACAACGACATGGGAACCAGAATGCACAAAGGGGTTCTAACTAGAGTAACCATGTTCGAAAAATCCCTACCGCCGCATAACGACACTTCTATAGTAGTGTGAAGGTTCTGTTTCAATTACGAAGCGGGGTCGCACCTAGGGTTTATGAAAATGGTCAATAGGTCAAATGCATAATGCACATGGAAAGAAAATCTAACCTATATGCCAGGTGTGAAACGTACCTGCCGTAGGTGTGAAAAGGTCCAGAACGACTCTCACCGAAGAAATATGATTAAAAAATACTACTCCAAGACATTATATTAGTCCATAACAGCACAAAATGGCAAAAACTATAGACAAGTGGGTCCTGAAAATTATAAATAGTAATAATAAATTACAATTCACAATTCATTTTTACTATTCACCACATTTGGATTTTTTGGTTAGTTTTCACCTGAAAGTTCAGTTATCGATTCTGGGATCTAGGATCGACTATTCATCGAACTGTCCAGAGCAGGTTGGTAGTCATTTCCATACCTTTCATTTCAATGCTTTCATTTTAGTTTTCAGTGGTGGATTTTTTAGTTTGGCCAAGCCCTAGATAGCTTCAGCGCTACCCGTGGGCTATAACTATGTAGGTCACAGATAGACCACCAAATGCGCAGTCAAAAAATAGACTGCCCATGGGTACCTGCACGTGTATACAAATTAGCCCACAGGTATGGCCGTGAAGAAATTTTTACACAAGAAACTGACCAAAACTTGATGGTTTCTATATCCAGGATGGTTCTAGAGTGGAGGGAGAGAGAGCATGGCCAAGTTGATGAGGCCGTGCGCAATGATGTGCAAGCACAATAGGCATTGCAAGCATGTGCGTTGTACAAGTTCTGGAGTATAGGGGGTTTAAGGGCCCAAAACCTATTACTCCGTCACCTGATAGACTACTGGGATGTGGACGCACAAAACTTCATCCTCAATGGGAAAACCCTCACACTGGAAGTGGAAGACATCTACTTCATTACCGGTTTGTCCCATAGAGGTGAGGTGGCCAATCTTTGGTCTCGGATCGTGGGTGGTGAGATCACTGTTCAAGACTACATAGTGCGGTATTATCTTGCAAACACATGAGCGGTGGGAATTCAAGTGCCCGTCAACGCCATAGTAGATCTGAGCACAAAGATCATTGTGGCTACCTTGGTGCGGATCACTGGATCCAAAGCTCTGCACCACGCATCCCGGTCGGTGATGTTATATGCATCACAATGCATGCAACCTACGGTATTTGATTGGTGTACTACACTGTTGGTGTCTATGAAGACACAATTGACAGAATGAAAAGAGGGGAAGACCAAAAACTTTGGGTGTGGTAGTGTCCTATGCAGCTTTTTCTTTGACAGAGTTTCGAGGCTTAGTCCGAGGGTGGATGTCCCTCCTCACAGTCTCCGTGATCTAGCCCTGACCCGGTGGGCTGAGATCTTGACACGACAAGGTGGTGGCCCTCTGGCATGACCATACACTAAGGAGTTCTTTTGCTACTAGAACCAGCAGGTGGTGGCTATATAGGACTATCCCTATGAGGGTATATACTTCAGATAGGATTGGGACATGCTGCTCCCACCATGCGCAGCATTCAGAGAGATTGGTGAGTACTCTTTTTAGTGTTTTTGTGTTTATTAAATTTTTATGGATTTTTTATTATAGTTGAAATGCAAAAATATGTTTGGTTGTAGTATCAATTTCTAAAGTTTGATTGTTTGCTCATAGACAAAGGCCCATTGAGACCCGAGGGCTTCCCGAGACATGGTCGTCGGGGTAGAGGTGATGAGGCAGGAAATGCTGCAGCAGGGCACACTCTACAGATATTACGGCATAACATATCATCGATGGTTTCTCGGGTACTATAGATAGAGGTGGCCCGACTACTTGAGGCCATGCAGTGCCAAGTAGTGGGTGTTCCTGGTGAGTGGGTGCGGCTACTGTAGCGGGTAGCCAATGCAGTACAGTATTTCTACAAGACACATCCCGTCGAGGTGCCAGCTAAGCCTCCTTGGAGGGAATAGATATCCCAGGATCTCATTTTTTGTATCGATATGTATACTTTTGAGGGCTACGGGCTCCAATTTTGTATGACACTACCATTTTTTGACATATTTATATATATAAAAACTTTGGTTTTCAGTTCTACTATACGTGTGTATGTACAAATGTATGAATATCTTCTTATATTTGCGTGCTTCATGATGAATGTGACAAATTGCAATCTAATACATCGTTAGTGTATGCATCAGATATATGATTAACACTTCTCTGAACATGTATGTATCTAATTGAAACAAAATATCGTTCCAAGAGTCTTACCCTTAGGAATTTCCGTAATAGCGTAGGATCTCTCACACAGTACTGCCCATTCAGCTGAGACACAACTAGTTGTGAATCCAGGTGGACTTCTAAAGACTAGACGCCATGGGAAATGGAATCCTGAAGTAGCTCAATGAAGGCACTATACTCAGCCACATTGTTAGATGTGGGACCAAGACAAGCACCTCCTGAGGACACAATTAGGTGGTCAGGTGAGAAAATAACCTAGGCAGCAGAAGCAAGCTGTTGCGTATGACGGCTAACACCATCCACAAATCCTAAGAACGTAGGAAACTCTACTGACATCTAGCAATCAAATGGAAGCTAATCAGCAGACCCAAAAGCAAAAGAAATCTAAACTATGTACAGAAGCAACTATACAATAGTATACAAAAGTATCAGCTTGAGCCAAAGGTTCAAGCATAATACCTCTTGAGGTAGAGCCCATTTCTAGGCTCCTTCAAGATAGTCCCCTCATAGACTTCTAATTCATAGGCTCCTTTTTTTAGGACACTCCTCACGATGTAAGGATAGTGCCACATGGGATTGAACTTGCCTGCCCCTAGGGGTTCCTTAGCTTAGTCATATAAGAGGACCAAGTCACCTTCAGCATACTGTCGGGGAAGGACAGACCTATCATATTGAACCTTAACACAATGTTTTTTGGCATCTATGTCCACAGCGGCATCTTGACACTGCTCTTCAAGTTGCTCAAGGTGGATTAAACGTTGCTCAAGACCTGTCGTATCAAGGAGGATCTCTATGGCCAGTTTAAGTGAAGGGATCTTGCATTCAATCGGTAAAAGTGACTCCACACCATGAACTAGCTGAAACGATGAGAACCTGGTGGCAGTCTTGACTGTGGTTCGATATGCCCACAAAGTAGGATATAACATGATGTGCCAATTGGTCTTGCTTTGTTGGATGGTACGTTGGAGAATGGTCTTCAAAGACTTATTGACTGCTTCTACTTGACCATTCGCTTGGGGATAATAAGAAGATGATTGCTCTTGACGAAACCCAAGCTTGAGGGACAAATCCTCCATCATGTTTTTTTGAAAGTGATTGCCATGGTCAGTGACAATCTCTTTCCGAATACCGAACTGAGTTATAATATGATTGAATACGAAGTGGGCTGTTGTAGCACCATTGGCTTTAACGGTAGGCATGGCCTCAGCCCATTTGGAAAAATAGTCCATGGCCACTATGATATGTTGATGCCCCCTAGCCGAAGCTGGTTTGCAATCCATGAAATCCACCCCCCACTTGGTGAAGGGATCGACGGTGACGACCAGATGAATGGGCGTTGGATGTGAGTGTATGTTCCAAGAAAACACCTGGCAAGGCTGACATCTCTTCACAGCATTAACACAATCCTTAAAGACGGAAGTCCAGAAATAACCAGCTTGCATAATACGCTAGGCTGTAGCAAGCCTGGATAAGCAACCACCACACAACCCAGCATGGCAATCATTAAGCACCTGCTTCGCGTCTTCGTGAGTTAAGCAACGACGGAGGATAGAATCCTTTCCTCAGTGATACAAGTGTCACCGACGATAGTATAATCTTTAGCGTGATTTTTTACACGTCATCTCTCATCTCGTGAATAGTGCAGAGGAAAATTCAAAGTTTGGAGATATACAATGACATCCCCATACCAAGGGTCCTCTGATGAGATAAGAAATAAGTGCTCATCCAAAAAGGAATCTTCGTGAATGGCATCCTCATCAAGTCTCGAAAGGTCCGACATAAGCTCAACAAATACCAATGATTTCACCAACTTTGCTGAAGCAAAATTGAGATCAAATTCCTAGAGGATAACAATCCATTTATTATATTTCCCCCCGATAAGGCATCGTTATAGCACAAACTGAAACGGATTGATATGTGCGACAACTATGGTGGTCCTAAGCAAAATGTAATTTCGTAACAGCTGGATTGAATGAACAGTTGCAAGAGCCAGCTTTTCCACATGAGTATATCTTAGCTCAGTATCTACTAGATTTTGACTAAGGTAATAGATGACATGCTCGACAAGCGCATCATCCACCTGAACCAAGACCATGCCAATCGTCTCTTGGGACGAAGCCACATAAAGGATAAAATCTCATGCAAAGTCTGGTGGACTAAGCACAGGGGCCGATACCAAAGCTTCCTTAAGGGCGTTGAAAGACTGCTAGGCTCGCTTATCCCAGATAAAAGGTGTGTCCTTCTTCAATAAGCGTGTGAAACCTTTGGTAAGACTAGCATAATTGACTACAAAATGGTGTAGAAAAGTGGCTCTCCCTTGGAGGCTCTGAAGTTGTAACAAATTACACGGAGGAGGCAACTGAAGTATTGCCTCAACTTTAAGAGGATCGAATCTAATACCCTCTTTAGAAACTATGAGGCCCAGAAGGCGACCTGTCCTGACAGCAAAGATGCATTTGTTAGGATTCAATCGAATCTTGTATCATATACATCATTCGAGAATCATGTGGAGGTGCTTGGGGTGGTCCATTCTCTTACGAGAATGGCTGACAAGATCATCCAAGAAAACCTCCATAATCTTTTTAAGATCATGAAAGGCGTAGGTCATGGCGCGATGAAACGTAGCTCTGACGTTTTTAAGGCCAAAGGGAATTTTTCGATATTCAAATGTTCCCCAAGGACAAATAAAAGTTGTATTATGTTGATCCTTAGGTTTGATTTGAATCTGATTATATCCGAAAAATTGTCCATGAAGGAAAAAATCTCACTCCCGGCGCAAGCATCCAAGATTTGATCTATGAATGGTGTGGGGAAGTTTTCTTTCGGACATGCATGGTTCAAATCTCTAAATTCGGTGCATACATGGATCATTCCCTACTTCTTATCCATAGGAACGGGGTTTGACACCCATTTGGTAAGGGGAACGGGGTAGATGAAACCATCTTTGAGCAGTTTCTCCACCTCTGCCTTCATAGCGGCTGCCTTTATAGGGTTCACAGCACGTAAGCATTGTTGAAATAGTTTAGCATTGGGATACGTTCTAATATCATGTTCAACAATGTGGGGGTCTATTCCTAGCATCTCCTCATATGACCAGGCGAAAGCTTCCCGGAGCTCTGTAAACAATTCAGTGTAAATAGCAATCTCTTCAGGAGTGCAATCGTCACCAATGTAAACATTCTCAACTATTCTGGTAGTATGAGAGATATTGATCGACATAGTTGGGGAAATATTAGCCATATTCCCTTTCACGAAAACATAATGTGACTCCAAAAGAGCCACGGGGTGACCAACCATCTCTGCTAGAGTCATCCTAAACTCTTCTCATTCAATGAGCTCAAGTTTGGGAAGTAAATAAGAGCGATGGTGCATATCTTCCTAAGGTCTCTCACTACCACACATGGCCTCCATAATAGCTTCATCAGAAGGTAAAGTATCATCAAGGATATCGTGGGAACAAGACAAGTTGGCTGCCCAAACTGGCAGCGTAACGGGATCTTCTTCAACTGTCTGGGAAGAAGAGAGATCTGGTTGTACAGTGGCTTATTGAATATGCTGGTAAGCAAGCTCAGCTACAGACAGTGGCATAGACATCTCAACATGCAAAATGTTTCCAAACGTGGAACTCATGGACCGTAAAGTCCATGGATCATCAAAATAAGAAGTCTGGAATGTAATATTGTATGAAGGAGGAGACTCATCATCGGTAATGGTTCCAATAAAATTCATAGGTGCAGAAAAATCATAAGTTCCCATCAATGAAGGGTACATGCCAACACTCATGTTCCCAGTTACCAGCTGAGAATGAGTAACCTGCGGGACTATAGATCCCATGGATGCTGCGGAAGAGGAGTTAACATAATCCAGCTGATCGATGGTCACGATCTTGCCTTCGCGAGGAAAGAAAATAAGTCTGAATACAGTGGACATGAAATCTTTCATGGCATACATCCAATTTCGACCCAGTAAAAGGTTGTAGTCGATGGGCGCATCAACCACCTCGACTCCAATAGGCACAGACTTACCCCAAGGAGACAACAAGGGAAGGGATAATTCCATGCGGCTTAAATGAATGACCGTTGAATGCAGTGAGAGTGGTTCTAGATGCCAGTAGGGGAGGAGATCCAAGAGCTTTCCAACAATCTAACGATATTATCGATGCAGAAGAACCTTTGTCAACCATAGTACATTTGACAAAACTCTGAAGGCACACCACCTGGATTTGAAAAGCGACATGGTAGGGTAAGTGAGGTTGAACATCCATAGTATTGAACTTGATAACAATGGGACTTCCCCCATCCTGAACTCCTAACGCACTCAAAAGAGCATGCTTCTGAGAAGGATAGGCTTGCAAAACTTCAAGAGCCGACATGGCACACAGAGTTTGGACCAAATATTCTATGATGGAGTAATTGTGGGCAGCTCGAGCACTAGTATTATGTGTAGAGCACTTAAGAACACCTTTCAGTATCCTCGACATAATAGAGGGCTTCTCGATATGCAAGGAATTGTCAACAGGAGGGGGAGGCTCACTCCCCAAATTGGGTTGTGGTGCATCATCATCGCACTGACGAGTGGCAACACTAACCTCTAACTGAACTATGTTCACACATCCATAACCACTAGTATTGGAAGAGGACATTGCCGTCTCAGTAGGTCCATAACTGGTGGTGGGAGCATGTGAAGCCATGTTTTGGTGATGAGGTAGGGGATCCTTCAACACAGCTAGGCTCTGTGCCAAGTGCTTCGATGCTTCTTCAATACGAGGACATAAGTGAGTAAGGTGGTCTTCCCCACAAAGCTTGCATGGAAACTTCACCTTACTCCTAGGTTTACGATCCTCTCCAGCATTTCCACCTTCCTGAGGAGGGTTGGCATTGTCCTTACGGGGGGTATTGCGATTACTATTACTATTGTTATTCCCATTGTTTCCACCCTTATGATTATTTCTCCCCTTTTTCTTACCACCAGGTTGCTGGTTACTTGACTGGTTTGTTGTTTGCACACTATGTAAATTGGATGATGGGGTGGAAGTGGACAAGGTGTGAACCTATCCAGGAGTAGACTAGTTTAGTGAGAAATTCTGCATTTGATTATCTACCAAATCTATGAGTCGAGTGTTAGCAGATCCAATGATTCCATCAGCATGCGGTCCAGGAACTGACGTGGGCTCATGACGTGTACGCGGTGCATCAGGGATGATGTCATACAAAATGCTAGACTAAGAGTATAATAAGTCTAACTGCTAGACTTTCAAGATAGCTTGTTCCTCAATCACAATTCCGGACATTGAAAGATCCTTAGCAATGTATGGGAGTAGAGACTTGAGAAACCATTCCAACAAAAACTCTCGAGGAATGTTGGCTTTCACTAACCTCTTCCACTGATGCCACTCTTGAACGTGGTCAGAAATATCTGTGGTCTTATTCTGACGGAAGGTGGACAACAACTCAGTACCAGTATCATAATGATCTGGTAACTGGAAATGGTCTAAGAAAACAAAAGCAATCTCGTCGAATCCCTTATAGGTGTTTCTAGGCAACTCCACATACCACTTCACAGCTGCCCCCATGAGGGTGCATTGAAATAGTCATAATCTAATGGAATCATGATTCAAAGAGTTGGAGGAGCACCAAAGGTGAAACGTCGTGACATGATCTCCCCGGTCCTCACCACATTTCCCCTCAAAATTCGGAATGTCCGAAGGGAGCTTGGTAGGGACCAGGGGCCAAGTAGGTTTGTGACACACCAGATCATTCGTGAGCTTCGAAAGATCTAGAAGATTCAAGCGTGCAAGGAACGGGAGTTGAGGCTAGAAAGCTTGATTATAAGCCCCCATAAAAGGTTGGTTAAACGGAACCGTGTTATAAGATGGACCAAAAGCTTGACCATGAGGGTTAAAATACTGATAATAAGGACCTGACGGACCATAAGCTTTCCCATGGCCATAAGATTCATAACCCCCTCCTTCCTGACCCATTTGAGAGTAAGCAGGTATATGCATGTTTTGGGCACCATATTGGTGTGGTGGGTGATACTGGTGGCCAACACCGACTGTGTTGTAGTAAGGGTTGCCACCATGAGTATGGGGCATGTATGTGCTATTAATAGTGGGAACCATGTTGTAATGACCGCAATGGTATGGTATGCTCCCATCCCCAGCATTAGGATTAGCTTGAGCAGTCGCGTGGTGACCAGAAGCGTGAGAAGTATTCCCAACTCCAATATTGGTGTGACTAGTAGCATGGATGGTGGCGTGATGTCCATGCGGATAGGAAATATTCCCACCTCCTACATTATCATTACTAGTGGCGGCAGTGGATGCAAAAGTATGCGGTATGTGTCCACCCCCGTGGTTGGGAGGAACATTATTATTCGTAAAAGTAGTCCTGGGTTGATGAGTAGCGGCACGTGTATTAGGTGGTGGATGGCAAGTTGTATTTCGAACAACATTCTGATTAGGTTGGGCAATCCTAGGAGGTGGTCGTCTACCAGCATTAACATTGTTAGGAGGAACATGACCAGTCCCCATACTATGTGTGTGGGTGGACAACGTAGTGCCCCTAGTGGGTATAGTATGGCTAACACTTTGACTAGTGCCAGCATGACTACCAACCACAGTGGAAGGTTCTAATGGTACTATGACTAGGCATACCAAAAGAGAGTGTTGTCGGGTTGATCGTAGGGCTAGTGTCATCATGTAACTCTGGCATCCTGTGTCTATAATTGCATGGAAACGAAGGAATGAACGTGTCGTCCTATTCTTCATCCTCAAGTAAGGTTGGCATTCCATAAAGATAATTTTCTGGATTTGAAGGATCGAACAGATCTCGTTCAAGTGGATCAGGTCAAATAGAACCAGGTTGAGTCTCAAGTGGATCACCTCCCCACTCCTCACGGGGAGTATGGGGATGGGAAGTATGGTCAAATCTACCCGATGGAGTCAAAGGTTTTTCCTCAGTATCGGAATGTGTAGTAGTCATGATGTCCTGGATGTAAGTCTCGTAAGAATCCAAAGACTCAGAGGGAGCCCTCCGGCACCCTCTAGCAACACGGCGTGAAAGCTCAACCGACTTTAAACCAACCAACCGACGGGAGCGACAGAGAGTAGGGCTCCATTCCACAATATCTATGGAGAGAATATATAATCCAAACGTCCCCTAAAGGCCAACTATCGATCAAAAATAGTAAATCAAAAGCACAAACTTAGAGAAACTACAGCCAAGAGAAAACAAACAGAGTGGCTAAATGAGCTCCCGACACTGGAGCCAGTATGTCTCGCCTAGGAGAGGCTTGAGACTCCCAAAATCTAGCCGGAGGTAACAGAATCAGTTATAGAGACACCTAGGCTTCACTACGTGTACAGGGTCAATTCCACTACACAAACACAACTGTGATGTCCAATCCCTATCTGACTTAGGACACAAATAGTATAACCACTACAAGTACCCTGTGTGATACCTAGGTAAGGCAACTATGGTCACCGTAATATAACCAATGCTCACGGGGACAATCGTAGGTGGGATCCATCGTATGGGCAGGGTAGCTAAGTCCGAAGCACAAGAGGACGAACCTCCGGTACCGCCAGATACGAAAAAATCCTGGAAATATTTCCCACGTTCAGCCGGTATCAGAAGGATATCCCTTCAACCAACCTCCCTTGACCTCATTCTTGACTCTAGATTGAGTAGAGCTTCCTAAGAACACCGATCTATACCATGGATTCCTCCACTCCCTCGTCAGACACCTAATGTTTCGTCTAGTAGCATTGGATTGTTAACTCACAATGATCTATTCCGAGACTCTAAACCCATGCTAGTTGGTGTACCCTATAAATAAAATCAGTCTAATCAATTTTAAGATTAAGCATTATTTTTAATGGCTGTGATTACTCAAGGGATATGATCGTGAAACTAGTGATGTGTAAGACTCAATGGTATGCAAAATTGTCAAATCCTAGACTCATCTATCCAATGAAAACAATGCCCCTAATATGCACAATCAAACCAACGATTTCGAAATAAATATGCAAGGATTTTTTATTTCTTTCAATGCACAATCAGAATCTAAATGAAGGCAGAAAGCACTCCATGCAAGATGCAATACATAAAAGCAAAAAAAAAATTGTATTTTCTCTTATAAACGAAAGGAAAATGCAAAAACTATGTATAATTTTTTTGTTTGTATTTTTCAATATATGGAAATGAAAAATGCAAGCAAAATCCTACTATCTAGTCACTGATATGCCAAGGATATCACTAAGACAACCAGGCAGATACCAAACAGTAAGACTCTGCCAAATAAATGAGCTGAAAAGGAAAACACCAACAAGGCTAAATCCAAAGATGGGTAAAAAACAAACAAGGCTTGAAACCAAGAGAAACGAAGAGTTATGGTCACAACCAAGGCATGGAACAGTAAATAAACAAGCCAAAAAAGACTCAGGATCAACCAAAACCAACCCAACAACAACCAAAGGTCATAAACCAACAAAAGTCGGAGTTGTACGCTACTGTCGAAGGAATACCTGTGGGTACCCGTGAGCAGTAGAGTAAACAGAGGTGGGTGTATGCAGGCAGAGGTAAGCTAGCCCACGGGTGAGGAAAGGTAAAATGGCAAATAGAGAGTCCAATGGCTTAGAAAAAGCAAGTTTTCTATAGTGTATCTCGATGGAAGATAAGTGACATAGAGCTTCGACAAACAACAACTCTAATTATGGACTAATGCTCAAAAAATCCCCAGGATGGATGTTTTCCCCAGCGGAGTTGCCATTTCTGTGTTGGAGAAAACTCACTACGGCTTGGCGTGTACCACAACAGATAGATGACTACCAGAAATCAACTCAATTCTCAGAACTATGCTATATAAATGGCAATGCTAAGATAAGGAAGAAGATAACCAACCTCAATCCAAACATTTGATTTAGATCCCCGTTGGAGCTTTTCAACCCATGCACTTGAATCTACAAATTAGTCTTGACAGCCAATATACAAAAGTACATATAATATATAAATGGCATTAGCATCATCAATAGCAATGGCCCATGATATAACAAGTAAATGCAACCTAACGTAAGATAAACAACATTTACAACATTAATGGATGAGAATATGAGTATTTATATTAATAAACAAGAAGAAGTACAAAGTGATACGACCTCTTGCCGGAAACCAATCTGAACCAAGATCTAGATCAATTCACTTCTGCCTCCACTACTTCAATCCTCCATGAATGGAAAAGTAAAAATAGATAGGTGTTTGGAAGGTGAACATAAGGGGTTCACAACTACAAGGATCAATGAGTGTAGACTCAAGATAGGGAAAAAATCCACTAGAGTTCTCTTGCTCTTCTTTCTCCTCCCGTCCATAAGCCATATGTGCTCAATATATAGTCCTCTCAGAGGTAGGTGAAAGGACACATCGAGGCGTTACTTGGGTAGATGGAGAGCCAAAGGTCACCTAATGACCGCTTTCTGGGAGCAGAAAGTAATAAACTAGTTATTTTTACCATTTTACTTGATACCCGTGGGCTATAGTGATCCAACTCGCCGGTACACCTGCTATAGTGATGCAACAAGAGGGTGGGAATAAAAATAGGGCAAAATAGGACTAAAGGATATAAAGTGGATTTGGGTCAGTGAAATGGATCCTACAGGCCAAAGAATGTTGATGCTCACAAGGTGGAATATTACGTTGTAACAAAACTGACACTCTAGAAAGAGATGTTCAAGTGTTTCTTCATATTCTTTACAAATAATACATCTCGAGGGTCCTTCAATGCCTCTTTTCCTCAATTTCTCTGTGGTTATCATTTTGTAGTGAGAAAGAGTCCGAAAGAAGGCACTAATTTTTGGAAGTCTATCCTTGCACCAAACTTTATTCCATTTTTTGCCCTTGTTTCTGTTGTTTTTGGAGATGTCCACTACGCAATATCACTCCTTTACAAAGTAAGAGCCTGAATTTCCCCATACTCTTCTATCATTCAGGTTATGATGTAAATGAGCTGACCCATGAAGCATAGAAAGAAAGGAGTTGTAGTCTGGGAGTAGGTGATCCGGGATCTCTAGGTCAATCCAGTCGGCCCATATTCCATGATTTTTTCAGGATGAGAGGTCATATAAGGTGGAGATATTTAAATGATCCATCCATTGCTTAAATTCTAGGAATTCCTGCAAGAAATTTGTAGGGGAAGTGGGTCCTAAATTGTCTTACCAAACCTTTATTTGTTTTCTAGTTCGTGGGATCCATTAGAGATGACCTTGGATATTGTATGCTTCCCTCTTGCATAAATCCCAAATTGGAGTTCCTTTTCTATCCTGATCAATCTCATCCATGCATCTTCTTCTAGTTCCATTCATATATTTTTTTTGAAGAATCTTCTTCCATCAAACATTTTTCCCAGAGACAATTCTCCACAGGATTTTGGCTCCCAATGCTAAATTCATTATATTTGGATCTCTTGCTCTAACGCCTCCATATATTTTTGGCCTGTAAACTATTTCCCAATTCACCAAGTGAGTTTTTTTAAGTTATTGGATTTTCCTCCTTGCCATAAGAATCTTCTGATTTCTCTAGTGACGTCTTTCATTACTTTTTTAGGAGCTAAAGAGACCGAGCATGCATAGATGGGGTAGTCTGAAAGAATGGAGTTAACGAGAACAATCTTTCTAGCCGGATTCAGCCACTTTGTCCCCCAAGAGGTGATTTTATTTTTGATCTTATCAACCAATCCTTGCCAGTCAGCTGCCCTCTTTTTCCCTTTGAATATTGGGATCCCGAGGTAGCTAAAAGAGTTCCAAGTTACGTTTCCTTCGAACCCGAGGGTCCTTGCTATGCTTTCCAAATTCATCCATAAAATTTTGACTTAGAAGAATTCATTTTACCGCCAGAGACTTTTAGGAATGTGGATAAGGCACAATTAAATCTCTCAGCAATGACAGAAGACGCACCCCAAGCAGAATGGTGCCATCAGCAAACTGTGCATGATTGACAATTTTGACTCCTCTAGTTATATTCAATCCTTTTAAGTCACCAGACTCTTGCAAATGTTGAAGCTTCCTAGTCATTGATTCTTCCACCAAAAGGTAAAGGAAAGGGGACATGGGGAAACCTTTATGTAGACGTCTGGTAGCTTGGAAGAATTTAGTAGGTCTTCCATTCACTAATAGAGCGATCCAAGGACTGCTGATACAGGATTTAACCCCTCTAACAAATCTTTTGGAGAACCCAAATTTGGACATGATATGAAAGAGAAAAAAATGATTTACTCTATCAAATGAATTGGCCATGTCCAGTTTAATAACCATACCTTGTTGATTTATTTCCATACTGGAGTGGATAACTTCTTGAATGATTATAATATTGTCAAGTATATGACGCCCAGCTACAAAACCTCCTTGCAAATATGAGATGAGATGACCCATGATGCTTTTCATTCTAGTGGCCAAGATTTTTGAGAGGATCTTATATGAGGTGTTACATAAGGAAATTGGCCTAAATCGATCAAGCGATACAGGGTTTTTTTCTTTCGGAATTAAGGCCAAGAAGGATGAGTTAGTGGCCTTACTAATCTTGTATTTTTTTCTTGTCCAATTTAACATTCTTTTCAGTTCTTCTTTTATAATATCCCATGCTTCTTTGTAGAAGTTTATGGTAAAACCGTCTGGTCCGGGCGCTTTATCAGTGTGAAGGGACCATATTGAATTTTTTTATCTCATATTCCATAATTGGTTTTGATAGATCTGTATTTTTTAGATCGATGATGAGAGAGGGTATTCCAGAAAGGCGGTCGGCTTGTGCTTACGGATCAGTCTCATCATTTTCATAATAGAGCTCTCGAAAATGATTGAAGGCCTGGTTCTTGATTTCCTCTTGACCATCAATCTTATTCCCATTTTTATCTTTCAGCTTTTTGATAGCACTGTAGCTAAGTCGATCCTTGGTTTGCTTATGGAAATACTCAGTGTTGTTATCTCCTCCTTTTAGCCACATATTTTTAGACTTAAATCTCCATACTTCTTCCTCCTGCCTAGCAGCATCCTGGATCAGAAATGTGGAAGTCACCTCTTCTTTCTCCATACTGGAATCGAGAGTGACAAGCTCAGATTGAATTTTAATTTTGAGATGACAAGGATTCTTAAAAATTGATTTGTCCTAGCTCTTAAGAGCACAACACACTGATCTGAGTTTTGATTCCCAAATAAAGTTGGGAGATCCGAAGCAATGAAGGTTCCAAGCGTTTTGAATTAAATAAACAAAAAATCACCTTGCAACCAGATCGAATTGAAGCAAAAAGGAATGGGCCCAATATTGTCCAGGGGGGGGGATATGGTCAAGGAGATAGGCTTGTGATCAGATACTGCTGAAGGGATGGAAAGAGAGGTTGGGAGTATATCTTTTTGAAGGAAGGTAGAACTAACCATAAATCTATCCAATCTTGCCGCAATATGACCTATTCCAATTCTTTTGTTGCTCAAGGTGTACTTCACATTATTCATAGGAATATCTAGAATGTCCAGATCTGAAATCAAATCCTCCATCTTCTGACCAAAAGGATCCCTAACCTTTTATCCTCCATGTTACTCCAACTATGACTTAGTGGTATTGAATTCCCCTGCAATAATAAGGTCTTTTCCACACAGATCCTCTTCTAACTTGGAAATATCTTCCCAAAATATTATCTTGTCCCTATAATGCATTGTCCCATATACATTATAGATATAAAGTCAATTTGAATTATCCTTTTCCTGAATTTATATTAGGAATCAGTGATGGCTTTCCTATGATCAAATAGGAATATGTATGAGTAAAAGAAGACTTCCCTGAAACCTTGAATACTAATGTTTATTATCTATGTTTGAAATGATCCTGACTATACATGCTTGAGATTATTGTGTTTTGATAGTATTAAGATTATACTAATAAATGTGTGGTTATGTATGAGACCTCAAGGATAGCACAATGATGATACTAATAAGCATGCATAGTGATTAAGGATGGATGTAAGTTCAAGGATAGGTAATCCAGGAAGCAAAGTTCAAGAGGGAGCACACTCCAATTGTTCCTACAAGAAAGCAAAGGAGCACACTTCAGTAGTTTCTGCAAGGATGCAGATCTTCAGAGGGAGTTGACCACTTCTCACAATCCACATCAAAATGGAGTCCACCCAGCAACCAAACAAAGATAAGTATTTGAATTGTCATTTCTTACATACTGTTATTCAATGATGTATATGCTTATGTTCCTAGAATTAGGTTGTGTATTATGCATATAAGAATAGTTGCATTGATGAACAGTATACTACTAATATACATGGGTAAGTGGCCTATGGCACTATACAACATTGCATTGCTACTTATCTAGAATGAAACCTCTTTGCTGACATGTTAGGAGTTGTGCACACTCTTAACAATGTTCTGGTAGAGATTGGAAGGCATCTAGAAAGTTACGGGATATGGATAAATGTTGTATTGAAGCATTGGCTAAGATAATTGCATGACTGTATGACATAATTCTTTACGTGTAAGAATTTGTTCTGAAAACTATGAGATGTTTTCTAATCATGCAATTTAACTTGTTGTGTAGGAAAGATCATATACCATCACCTACAAAAGAAGGACTACAACATTTGTTCAGCAACAAAGTTATCTATTGAAAATATTGAAGATATTGAAGTTCCCAGGATATGGGAAGAATGCCATGATCCGTCGATCATGAAGAACGATGTTTGGGATGCGGTCCCAAGAGCTGAAGGGAAGTCTGTTGTGACTTCCAAATGGAACTATCAGATCAAGCATGCTGTAGATGGCAGCATAGAGAAATATAAAAGGGATGAAATAGAAGATACACTAGATGGATTTCAAGACAGCCTTCTTGAATGGTGTAGTCATATATGTGTCAAGAACTTGGTAGGATAGACAGCTTTCTATCCAGTTTGGGCTTTACCAAGAGTGAAGCGGATTCCAACCTTTACTACAAGGTTGAGGAAGCAAATCCTGTGATTCTACTCCTATATGTGGATGACCTGTTTGTAACAAGAGATGACAGATTGATTGCCGACACACAACGGAAGCTTGTTGCCGAGTTAGAGATGAAGAGCTTGGATATGATGCATTACTTTCTTGGTATGGAGGTGTGGCAGAGTGCAGATGGAATCTTCCTTGGACAAGGGAAGTATGTAGTAGAGATCCTGAAGAGGTTTGGGATGATGGACTGGAAGGCTATGGCCACACCTATGGCATCAAACCTGAATCTTCTGTGCGATGCTTCATATGATCCGGTCGATGTCATGATGTATTGTTAGATGATTGGGTCCTCTATGTACCTGACAAATACGAGACCAGATATTTTCTTTGCGGTGAACACATTGAGCCAGTTCCTGACAGATCCGAGAGATGTTCACCTGGTTGCTATAAAGCATATTCTGAGATTGTGCAGGTAGTGCTGCAGATAGGAAGAGCACTTCTGGGTTCTACCTCGGTATGGGATCAGGTGTGATCTATTAGTTTAGCAGGAAGCAGTCCTGCATAGCACTGAGTACAACCAAAGCAGAGTATGTTGCAACGGATGAGCAAGTTGCAGATGTATTAACCAAGCCATTGGCCAGAATGCAGTTTGAGTACTTCAAAGATAGGCTTGGTGCACTTCAAATCGAGGTTCATTCCAAAGGGAAGTGATGAGTCTGGAAGATGCAGATGCACATGAGATTTTCTCACATTGTGGTAGATGTGTTCTCCCATGGTGAAAAATTAAGGGTTGGAGCCTTCCCCGAATGGTGGTAGATGTGCTCTCCCATGTCGGTGGTGTAAGTACTGGATGATGTGCATCTGGGCTGTGCTTCATGGACGATCAGATGATCTGAAGAAGACGATGCTATGATGATCGGGAGGATCATGGATGATGAGCATCAGGACGATGCTCCAGTTACTTCTCTATATGTATATGTACACATCATGTTGGATGCTGGATATGATCAGTTGGATCATTTATATGTATATGTATATGTAAGCATCATGTTTGATGCTGGATATGATCAGTTGGATCATTTGTATGTATTTTGTATATGCATCATGTTGGATGCTTGGACCATGTATCTGTATATGTATTAGGTGGATACATTGTATGATCAGGTAGATCATGTATGTTGATATGTATCAGGTATGATCAGGTGGATCATGTATTTGTATTTGTATCAGGTGGATACACTGTATGATCAGGTGGATCATGTATTTGTATTTGTATGAGGTGGATACACTGTATGATCAAGTGGATCATGTATGATGATATGTATCAGGTAGATACTTGGTATGCATCAGGTGGATGCATTGTATGATCAGGATGATCATGATGATGAGCTTCAAGTTGTTGCTCCAGATGATATGTATCGAGATGGTACAGTGATGATGATCAATGTGATCATGAGCATCAAGATGATGCTTTGTGCGATGATGATCCTTTGGATCATGAGTATCAGGTTGATACTTGGAGGTCAAAGATGATATGTGGCAGGTTGTGAAAATAGCATGTAATCAGTGCTGGGAGATCTTGCTGGTCATGCTGCGGCACATAAATGATCCTAGGATACTCTTTCCAGTATTGCTATGCAGTATGTAATCAGTCCTCAGATATCCGATAGGTTGAGCTGTGTGCTCGTAATCAGTCTTGGGATGAGGTATTACTACGGAGACATGTAATCAGTCCTAGAGATCCGAGAGGTTGAGCTATGTGCTCGTAATTAGTCCTGGGATGCTCTTTAGAGATCTTGTCAGTCGTGCTGCTGCACATAAATGTTCCTGGGATGCTCTTTAAATGTTTTGTATAGCCATATGTAATAAGTCCTGGAGGTCCGAGAGGTTGAGCTGCGTGTTCGTAATAAGTCCTAGGATGCTCTTTAGAGATCTTGTCGGTCGTGATGCGGCACATAAATGTTCCTCGGATGCTCTTTAAAGGTATTATGGAGGAGATGCATGTAATCAGTCCTGGGAGATATTTTCGGTCATGCTTAGGCACATAAATGTTCCTGGGATACTCTTTTTGGTATTGCATCCGCACATAAAATTAGTCCTGAGAGGCCACCTCTATCAGACCGTTTGCACAGATGATGAAGACCTGCAAGTGGTGGGCCTACATCCAGTATGAAAAAGGACTGGCTCTTTAGAACTTCCTATCACGAGTAGATTCAGAGATTAATTGAGATAGTAGCAGCAGTGACGATGATGATGACTCGATGATGAATATCCAGTGACGATGATCCAGAGAAGATGACTTGTGCTAGAAGACCTGTGTCGAGAAATACCTTCCCAGTTAAGAGGGAGTGTTGATGTATATGTAGCTTCGGAATGTATTTCACATATATGTATATTGTATTCCTATAAATATGTTATTATTTCTCTATACGAAAGTGTCGTCATTTATATTGTAAGTGTCGTAACTTATACTTGATGGGTTATTAGACCACCTTGTTGGGGTCGACCCTATATAAGTCATGTGGGTGAAAGGGTTATTAGACCACCCTAGTGGGGGTCGGCCCAGTCAGCATTATGTTAAGTGGATAAGTTGAGGCCGACCTAGTTGAGTAAAGGTCAAGTCAAGTTAGTGTATAAATAGATAGTGTATCTCTCTCATTTTACACATTCTATTCTCTCACTCACACTTGGGAGAGTGGCACACTTGTGGAGGAGGAGGCTCTGCTGCTAGGAGAAGACTATCTCTTGTATTCTAGTTGTATCATTTCTCTATTTATCTCTGAGGAAGTTATTGGGGTTTTCACCTTTATGGTTTTCCCCAAGTAAACTCCGTGTCTCTTGTGTGCTTGCATTATTGTGTCCATGGTTGATATGTTGTAGATTTGCTGTACATGTTGTTCTCTCAATTAAGATCCTAGATGAGATTGAAGTAAACTCTGAATATTTAACATTTTGTAGAAGTATCATTTAATTCCACATTTTAGTTATTGAAAATTTATTACTAAGCACACTACCTATCAGCTTCATGTGGTTAAAAGTATAGTTTTGTTAAAATACTCGAAAAGAAGTAAGTCTGTTAATTAGAGGAAGTGACATGAACATCTTTAATTACAAATAATGGTATTCTTGTTAGTGTTGCATATTTGTTATGACAGTTTCATAAAAAGTTACATCGAAAAATGTTGTACCCATAAATATTTTGATACAAGAGAGAAAGAAATTATAGTTACATATTGTTAATTAGGTGCACTCTTTGAACACCATTTTATTTGGTTTTGGTAGTTTCAAAATATATGTGGACTCTATTTCGTTTGCTTCCATGGAATCAATCGTATGGAACTGCCTAAGTAGTTGTTACCCTTGAGTATTAATAGACAAAATGAAATTTAAATACTAGGTCACCAGTTATGAACCAATTCATACGGCTGATACGTTCGAATAGTACTTGTGCTTATGTCATTTTATTACTTAAAACTAAATTGTATTTCATTTAGAGCTTCTTATTATTATTTGAGTTTGAAGGATAAAACTCAGTATTAACATTTGCAAGCAATGTTCCTAGCGGTTAAATTAACCTTATTTTAGGAATTCATTATGATAGACCCCTATAGAGTAAGTAATATTTTATAACAAGGATTAATGAGTATCTTGTTGATAGTTTGAAGAAAATAATTATAATCTTGTTGATGGAGCATGGAATCTTTAAAAAAAATCTTTTGATGATAAGTCTCAATTCGAAGTGAATCTATATGTAACTAAATACTAACATGTTTTCAGTAGGTTTGATCTCAGACTCACATTGAGGAAGTTGAAGAGTTTACATCGGAATGAAGTGAAGATGAGGCACAAGTAAATTAAGTGAGCATGCGTATAATGCTATGGAACCAATGTGTCCAGTAGTTGAACAATTGAATCAAATAATTTTTTTTATATACTAACATTTCAGGAAGGGATCTTAATATCGATTGATAACATGATAAAAAGGGAACATTGATTATAAAATCACTTATACAGATTAGCTGATATGAATCGCTCAAAAGTAAGTAATAAATTACTTTCAATGGTAAGACTTATGACTAATGATGTGAAAATATTTTAAATATATTGTTGTTATTATTATGTTGCATATGGCATACAAGAAATAATAAATGTTTGTTACCAAGAAATATTTCCTGGACTCAAACGAGAAGGTTTGAGGGGAAAAAGAGTGATTTTCTGGACTCAGGTAGAGGAGATAGCATCATGAACTCAGTAACTAGCTTGTTGTTATGGGACAACTTACCCTTATTTGTTGTCATGTTCCCCATGGAAGTGGAGAAGAGCAGGTGGGTAGCTCGTTGAATGTTATACTGACCCAAAATTCCTACGAAAACTTTATATCCATCGAATTGAGCAGAGGAAGGGCTCACAATGTTTCCTTGTGTTGTTAGAATGGAGCATACAAGATGTTCTCTGAGGAAACTTAAATTTTTCTCTGTGGTGTTAGAACTGACCCCACAAGAAGATTCGATGAGGGGAAGCTATGTTATGATTTGTATTGTAAGACTGTCATGCTTCGATGAAGTATTCCTGATGAGTTTGCAGAAGGCTCGTGTTTTGTACGCAAGTCTCCATGATTGCTGAAGATCAAAAGAGTTTGATGATCAAACAAAGTTCTGTTGAAAGAATTGTTTTATGATAAAAGCAAGTATTTGTCTTGCAACTAGATTATGAGATGTATTTATGCATGAATGATATGAATGCTAGAATAGGAAAATATCCCCTCAAGGATGAGGGAGAATGATGAACATTTAGTGTTTTGAAATTTTGTATACTTATGTTATACTGAATAATATTGAAAAATCTTGTACGAGTTGTACAATGTGCAGGTTATAAGTGGAAAGAACTTGCAGAAATTGCCAAAAATGAGGAGACGATAGAAGCATAAGAACAAAAGTAAACGAAGGACGGTGAATGAATGCAAAAGAAAAACTGTTGAACACTGAGGACGTTGTTATTTTTAAAGGGTGGAATATGTAACATCCCTCCTTTTTGACCCAATGAGTTATATGAATGTCAATAAGTGTTGTAATCATTTCTGGTGAGGAGCTCAAGGCCAAGGCCCCACCAGTAAATGTTGTATCTATGGTGTTTATTTTCTTAAAATATTTAGACCTAGGTCACTAGAAGTGGTGATGCAACTACACGACGAACAAAATAAAATGCACTAGGGAGATAGGTCGACCATGACCTATCTCATGTTGGTACCCATTGCTGATTGGGATAAAATGAACTAGTAATGATCAATCGTTAAACATACTAAGAATGCCACCTACGTAAAAACAAACATGAACTAAGGAGCTAGGTGGATGTTATACAATCAATAGTTATGTTAAACTATTTATTACATACTTATATATATATATATAGTTGCGGATACTGTGTACATTTACATGTATGTATTATATATATATATATATGATTAATTAATAGTTGAGAATGCAATTAAAATAATGTTATGTACAAATTAAACTAATAGTTGCAATAAATTATTAGATATATATATTTTCAAAGGTTACTAAAATGTGACTACATACGAGAAAAAGAATGACACTTCGTGTTGTAGTAGGACCCAATTATTTGGTAAAGTTTTATTAAATGGTGATTAAGAAGATAATTTAACTTCTAGATATTTTTATATATATTAGGAGGAGTATTATATGACATAATTAACATGACATGAGAGGGACATGTTCATATGACTTATTAGGACTTATACATTGTTTACACAATAACACTACTTTTTGAAGAAGCTAGAACCCTTTCCTAATTTTTTTACTTAGGACTATTTAAAAGGAATAAAGTATTTCTTGTAATAAAGTTTTAGCTTGTTAATTGACTTACTAGTATATTCATTATTATATTTACTATGAGATATTAGTAATTCTACTATATAAATTATTGAATCTATTACACAGTTTATAAACTATTTTTATGAGTATGCATATTATGAAGAAATGGTAAGACATAAATGGATATATTATATAAACTTACTATTTTTAAGAAGTTGTATTTAAGGATTTAGTTGGGGTTGAGATCTCGTGAAAAGTTTGTTTGATTAATGGAAAAACCAAGCTTAACTTCTTGGCCTGCCACTTACCAACTTTCCTTAATGAAGGAATCGTTTTAATGAGTTGGTCACTAACACAAAAAACGTCCACATAGTGATGGAGGACAAATTTTAGGGTTGAGAAGATCTCTATTCGAAAGTTTATCTTTTAAAGGTTAAGCCCCTCATTTGCGAACCTAAACCTATCTCTCGTATATTTTCATCGAAGTTTAACATAGCATACCTTTTCCAACAAACCTTGTCGGCCTCTCTCTCCATTAAGGAGACAAGCCATCAAAGCTTTCACTGGAATAAGGCATATTTTACCTAAGTTATGACAAATATCGAGGGTATTTCAGTTGGGGTGCAGGGAAAATTGAGTATTATCATCGTTTGGGGGGAATCGAGAAGAGGTTAAGTATTCCAATGAAGACAATATGCAGACACCATTGATTCAGGGATGATTGGAAATGGTTACAATTATCGATGGGGAAAAATAATTATACTCCATTTCTAGGCTGCGAGGAGAGTTTTTTTTGGTGGAATTCCTCACAAAAGATGATCATTGTGTATTGGAGGAGACAATTTTCCTTTTCCTATAGGACAAGAATCTATGAGTACGTTTTGGGATCTAGCAGTTCACCATTTTCTTTGCATGGAGAAAGGAGAGTCCAGATCGCCATTCTGCATAGGAAGGAGATATTGGAACTTGGTGAAAAGGAGAGTTACCATGCCGGTAGAGGGAGATATTTTTTTCTCCCTGCGATGGGAAGAGAAAAATGGATCTTCTGCATTTTGGGGATTATTACCTCATGAGAGATGGGATGATAGGGCGTTTGGGGAAAGCAGTAATCTGTAGGACCCCTCCTTTAGGATCCCCTTGAACTGAACCTGAAACTTTAACAACTTCATACAAACAAATTAGCCATTATAGTTATAAAAATAAAATAAAATAAAAGAGTGAATAACTTAACAAAAATAAGAAAAACCTTAACCTGCCAACCCAATCCAGCTGGTCCATTGTCATCTACGTCTTCTGTAGGATCCCTCCAGCAAAGCTCATTTAACCATTGGCGAAGCAACCGTTAGCTTCGTCACCCAACCATAGGCTCATGCTTTCAGTCGCATGGCCTCCCCCGAGCTTTGGGTCATAAATTTCACACACAATTCTCAAGAAACCCAGCTTGGGTTTCCCCCCCACCAAGATTTCCATCCAAACCCTCAATAGTAGCAAGTCATGAGGTAACTCAATATTACGATAGTCATCCAGGGTCTGGGTCCTTTACCCATCCCCAAAGTCTTCCTTTTAAAGGAAAATTTCGTGCGACACATGTCGCTTCATGCATAAATAATTATTTAATTAATTCTTTAATGAAAAACAACTCACCCATCCAAGTGTCAATTTATCGAGGAGATGCACCAACATCCCTAAGTTTTCTCATGCTTGTCCCCTAGATATTTCACTTAACTCCTAGATTTGTGGTGTAGGTGGAGTTGACTAGGTGTCCATGCCTAGGATTCCATTTTGCTCCTAAATAAATATTTTTAATATTTTTAAGTAATCAGGAATACCCTTTCATGTGCAATTCCTAAATAACACTTAATATTATTTAAATGCCAAAGTAATCATTTATGTGCAAATGCCTAAAGTGCTCAAATGAATTTCTAAGTAAAGTTATAGGTGCAAAATTATACGTTTCAACGCAGTTTAAGTTTAGCAATCAACTTTTACTAGGGACTCGGTGCCGCGTCGTTGGGCCTCCTTGTTCTTTAATTTAATTTCCCTGACATGGAACCACTCCGTCTGGTCCAGTCATTCGTATTTTCCATTCATTGGAAAGGCACCACATCGTTGGGTCCTTGCATCCACTCTTTCCGTTCTTGGCAGGGAACTGCACCGTTGGGCCCTTCTGCCGTCATCCTTCCGTTTTGACTTGCGGGAACTTCATGTGGGGATTTCAGGAGCCGTTACCTTCCATCCTCCGTCTACACGCTATTAGGGACTAATGGCATTGAGGAGTGAGTCCTTTCTCACTATGCCCCCCCCAACTCGTACGTGACCAGCTCCGTCGTGGCCCACCTTGTACACCCTCACGCTTTCCTCTTCAGCAAGCAGATCAGTGCTTATATGCTCAAGCGTGGTATTCCGTTGGAAGTTGACATCGTCGTCGCTCTCCTTGTGTGTGATTTACTCATACTCTACGACCCTCATATTCCTTTGTGTGTCCGTCGGTGAACCGTTTCACCTGTCGCTACACACATTTCTCACAAACGTAAATTAGTAGCACTGTCCTTAATAATCACAATTTGGTTTATAAATCTGTTGCTTCATTAAGCATCTATAATTTACTCAATCATTACTCATTCGTCTAATCACGTAATCAATTGCACATCTAGTCATTAAGCATCATTCATATGTACAGTTTTCATATCAAAGTCAATCGTTAAACAACATGAAATCGTCCATTAAAAATAACTATCCAAATGCCCATATATCAATCAATCGTAATCATAAATATACTCAAAATAAAATCATAGGGTTATTTTATTAATGTTTCAAATAGTCAGGTGACTCAGCAGGTGCCCTCAATGTCTACAGTAGTCTAGATGCACTACATACATCCCTACTTATTTAGAATTCCATCCCGAAGTTCAAAATAAAAATGGAAAGCTATGACGCATCTTAGTTGCGTCCTCCCAAGTTGCAGAGCTAGGACTGTAACTGTCCTACTGCACTTTGACTTGATCAATCAGGGATAATCATTAAGCAAGAACTAATCAATCAATTATACCACTCCACATATATAATTTAATTCCTTAATTCATTTATCAATTATTGCCTTCATTCACATCTTCAGGTTTTCCTCAATCTTTTAAGACATATCAAGGCTCAAGAAACCACTTTATCGAAGTTGTTCGGCTGGGTCACCCGACGGGTGCCCTTAAGGTCCACAATCATTTTAGGGGCATTACATAATCTCTGCAAAAAAAAGGACAATTGGGAGCAAGCGGGTATAATAGGAAGGAGGACGCAATCTCGAGGTAATATTATTATCTTAACCTTACTCAAATAGTTTATGTGTAGATGGTCTCAACTCTTTGATAGAATGATTTTTCGTTGTGAGAATCAAAAGTGTTCTCCAGATTGTTGTCTTGATTGTTGAGATTTTGTTCTCTTTTAAAGATTGATATATGTGTGTTGTTGTGCTGAGGGTGTAACATATCCTTTTTGATGGAAAAACATTTTTATGTTAGAAAACATTATGATAACTTTTATTGTAAAGTTTGATGTTGGACAGGTGTCCAAGGATGACTATAATTTGCACATTATATTATTATTAAATAAATAAAATAGGAGACAAACACCTAAGAGGAACGTTGAAAGAGTGGCTACCGATCCACTAGGTGGAATGGAATCTGGGGGAGAAGGCAATGGACAAGTGGCAACATCATGATGAAACTAACTAGCTGTTGGTATGGGACATCCCTTGAAATGTGCTCATAGTGCCCTAAAAGATGGGACTAGAGCTTGAGGCTCATTTATTCCAAACTGAACACTAAAGACCTAGGCAGTCTATATAATATCCATCAAATTTTCAACTGAGGTTTATCACTTTTCCTGACGAGGAAATTTACCTTGGGGTTTTGCTGTGTTTGCACCCAAGAGATTTGATGAGGGGATATGCTATGTTTTTGATCATTTTGTGAGTCTGCCAAACTCTTATTGAGTTCAGGAGGTTGATGCTGAGTGGAGAAGGCATGTTATTTAAGAAGGTTGATGCTGAGTGCAGAAGGCATTTTTTAGTGCCTTGCTTCTACACAAATTCCACCTACTTATTGGTTCAGTAATCAGGCTCGGGGGTTCAAAAGAAGCTAGCAGTGGAGCCGCTTCTTCTAGAATAGGTTGGGAGGAACATGCCTCCTTGGGTGTTTTTCGACCCTATCTTCATCTACAGGTTCTATTTGTTTAATCTATCTAAACTGCAAGTATTTAATTTTAGTTACAGTATGTGTTCTAGTTTACTTATCTCTACTTTTAGTTTTCTGAAGCAAGTCAAAATTTAGAATAGAAATGATGAATGAAATAAATAATCTCTGCATTTTCCCCCATGCCATAGGAATTGCATTGTACTCTAGTACAGAGACAGACTAAGATAGATAGATATGATAGGAAATTTTCCAAGATAATGAAAAGAATATCTCTGTATAAATTTGTTAATTTCCTACTGTTAGTAATTAATATTGATTATTGTATTTTGCTACTGTACTGTTTTTATTTCATCAAATCGAAGTTTACTGTCTTACAGATTATTACTGTGATTTAAATTTAGTATTGAAACCATTGTTGTTATAGAAATTAAATAAAATTGCATAATCTCATTGTAGAGAACTAAAATGTCATTTTCAAGTTTCAATTTCAAGGTTAGAGTTTCCATAGTTTTCCCTTTTAAAAATTACTATAGTCTACTATTATTTTCACTACTGTACATATAATATAAACAAGCAAACAGTGTTTATTTTTATTCTGTAAATGTTTTCCAAGTATACAATAGAAAAAAAACCTAAACCCTAACATTACATTTACAACCCTCATAACAAAGAAGCAACAGAATCTATTTACAATCATCATTCTGGTCAATGACCAAGGGCAATACACTTTCAAACAACCATTCTAGAATTATTCCCAATTTTCCAAATTATCGCACATTTCATCAAACATTTACAAATTCATTTCTTTTATAAACATAAACAATGTTACCAACTCTCAGCAGACAGTTAATGTTCTTCAAACATTTCAACTCATGACAAACCATATGACATTCACCTTAAACTAAACTTAGAATACCACTTTATTCATTTCCATAACTCGACATAGTCGAAGTCTTGGCATCATAACGATGACCAAAATCAAAGCCAAACAATTACACCATAATGTTTCCTATAGGTCGAATAGTTAAATTCACGGTATCGTCTTCAATATTTCTTACTAAATGTCTGTAGGATATTTCCAAACAGAATAACAAACACTAGTTTGATGATGAGAACATATCATAGGACATGACCAAAACTATACATCCCAAAACAAAGAAAAACCCTAAACCTTGGGAAATTTCATAAGTTTTAAACGCAGCAACATTTGTTACAAATCAACGAATTGCATAACAGGATGCAAGCCTTCCAAAGATACAAACATCTACCCATTAGCAACAGTCTTCTGATTTGTATAAACTTCATACGATTTTATCCCATTGTTTTACATTTCAACTTTCACCACTCACAAAAGAAAAACGATAACAGCAGAGTATTGGAAATACAATTTATTACATTATCCCAAGTCTGAGAATAAGAACCCTGTTACACAATGGTTGCATTTCAAATTCAACAAGACTTTTTCCTGGTGGGTCGAGGTATCATCCTCCCCATTTCTTTTTAAAAACAAATTTACAAACCCTATCTCGATGATTTACAAAGTCTCTGACTTAAAAACACAAATACACAAAACAACACCCATGTCGGCCATCATCCTCATCTACACAGTGTTTCAAGGAAACCTCCGAGGCTTACCGGTTGGTGTATCTATTGCCAACATTCAACACCCAGACTGAAAAATCTATTGAAAATTACACCTGCAAAAACAACATAGACGTGCTTAAAAACAATATTCCTGAAGGAATGATTACAGTATCGAATTCGAACAACCTGTTAACACTCATGTATGAAAGCTATAGTGAAAGTTTCAAAACACATTACCTTTTAAATGATAGCTCGTAACAACAATAAATGCCAGATAGCCACAACTGCAACTGTAAACCTTTACATCGTTGAATGCTGATATAGAAGGAGCCAACACCAAGCTATCCACTATTTTAAACGGTTATACAATACTAAGACCTGTATAAACTATGACGAGGACTTAGCATCCCTTTGAACCGAGAAAGACCCTCAACAGATCTGAGGATCAAACCACACCAATGACAGACTCTAAATTTCCAACTAAGACATTCACCACTTTAAACCGTGAGATTTCAGCTCTTAAAACCTTCACAGGTCACAAGTTCAAAATGCAGGCATCATGCCTATAGAAGTGCAAAACGATAACCCTACAAACCCTCAGACTATCGGTAATATGCAGAGCCACAACTACCATATTCCAAATTCACAATAAACACTATGATCGAAACAAAGGTAGGGTTTAACCCACACTCATCAAAACCATGCCAGATCGATGGTGGAGATCACTAGGTGGGATTCACGAAACAACAAGCTATCTACCACATTAAATGAACCATCATTGCAATTGCCACGAAGGAGCCACGAAGGAGCCATCTCATTTACTATCGAACCAGTATGTCTACAAATCATCACAGGGATGGTCATTATCATGGTAATGGCACATGAATGAGCTCGCTATACCATTCATAATGGAAGTCCGCCATCTCGACGGTTGCATACATTTAATGCACATGGCAGTGTTGATGTTTTCCAACCTGTGACATACCAACGTTCAAATCATAACATTTAATACTTTGGACCTTGCATATGGTATAATCGTGATGCACCACCTTATCATGATATGTCTATACAAAGTTTGGATAGATATTGCTAGGGATCACATAGTATCGTATGTTCATATAGTATCACATATCGCATAGCACCACATATTGTATAATATCAATATGGCTTGTATAGTATCACATAGGGTAATACAATGCACACAACGCACATTTCATAATGGGATATAGTTTATAAGTGTTTGTTACTATTTCAAGTATATTGCAAATAGATTATAGAAATAATCTAAGAAATGCACACACATACACCCTAAAGTGTAGTAAACAAAAGACATGTCACTTTAATCGAAATTTATCACCATCATCGTAGGGTATAGACCCTAGGCAAGTAATAAGTCTTTTTTACATAAAATCTCTACACATTGCTACGGACAAAGAAGATAGACAGCTACATATAGTTTGACATGAAACTTTAATGAAAACCATATATAATTCTGAGTACAAAACTGAGACACGATCATTACAAACCTTCTCTTAAAAACAAATACAAGCTTATAATTTACAAGGATTAAGATGCCTTGTGCACATCAGCAGTCAATTTCAAATTTCTTTATCTTTAAAGATTTTAGTCTCAAACCAAGATTCTCACCGATAGAATGCCCAAAGTGTTGGGTGAAAAAATGAAGATGGGTGTCTATTTTGGGGGGTCTCGTGAGAAAATAATTCTGTTTTTTTCATGTCTTCCAACTTCGGGCGAACAAAAGTGATATTTTTATTTAAAATTTCACTTTGCCGTAAAAAGAAAACTTTTGTAGAATTATGTTAGCTTTCTACTCATAATTTTTTCAATTTTTTTTATTAAGATTTGATATGTCGATCTCGCAAATGTTTGACAGTGTGTTCTTATAAAATGAAAAGACTACAAAAGAGTTATGATTTGTTGCACCACTAAAATCGTTGTTAGACTTGTGTTTTGCAAAAACTGAAAATGCTACGACAATCTACACACAATGTACTAACGCGTGACTATAAGTTTGCATCCAATGGACCTCTATACTAATTATTATATTTTTTTAAAGTCGATCCATGGGGAAACTCAGTCGATTTTCAACAACCTTTTTGTTGCACCACTTTTCTCTCAACCCGCTATAAAATCAAAAAATCTAAGACCACCCTTTTGAAGTAGACACGTCAATGAATCGACCCACATTTTCTTCGATTTTTTTGGTGTTGTATTTACAAAGTTATGTATTTTTCTTTTCGCTGTTTTTTTAAAGAGCTGAATCATAACTCGACACATGTTACAAATATAAAACTTAAAAAATATCAGTTCTTATCTATATACAACAAAATTTATACCCTCGTAAAGTAGATTCAATAATGAATCTACTGGTATGAAGTCCGACATTCGTTTTGTTGTGTAAGAGGTGGTTTTCTCCTTCCGAAAATGGAGAAACCTGAAAATTTTGCAGAGATCTGAATCGGTCATGTTTCAGAGATTATTCGGCCGAATTAATTATTCGGCCGAATAATTATTCGGCCGAATAATTATTCGGCCGAATAACTGTTTTCCGTAACGGCGCCGTAACTTATAGCGAAGGTTATTCGGCCGAATAACTAAACGGAAAAAAATTTTCGTCGGCCGGAAAAAAAATAAAAATAAAAATTTATACTCATATAAATAAACATAAAGTTAATTCATTATTTTCGCATGTTTGAACTTCGCATTTTTTTGTCAAACTAATTTCGGAAGGAGGATATAATTTTTGCAAAAGGAGGTTTTTACAAGGTATGTTTCTTCTTCTTCTCTACAAAAGGCACATTGAAGGAGTTTTTTTTTATAAGGCATATTTACAAGAAGTTTTTCCAAACTATCTCTTTTCTTGTTGCATTTTTACAAAAAAGACATTTTTTGCAAAATGAGGTTTTTACAAGCTATGTTTCTTCTTCTTCTTTACAAAAGGCACATTGAAGGAGTTTTTTTTTCCAAGGCATATTTGCAAGGGGTTTTTCCAAACTATCTTTTTTCTTATTGCATTTTTACAAAGAAGACATTTTTTGCAAAAGAAGGTTTTTACAAACTATGTCTTCTTCTTTTTTACAAAAGGCACATTGAAGGAGTTTTTCCAACATATCTCTTTTTTATTGCATTTTTACAAAGAAGACATTTTTTGCAAAAGGAGGTTTTTACAAGGTATGTTTCTTCTTTTTTCCAAAGGCACATTGAAGAAATTTTTTTTCTAAGGCATATAAATGCAAGAAGTTTTTTCCAAATATTTATTTTCTTGTTGTATATTTGCAAAGAAAACATTTTTTTGAAAAAAAGATTTTTACAAAGTATGTTTCTTCTTTTTTCCAAAACACATTGAAAGTGTTTTTTTTAAGGGATATTTGCAAGGAGTTTTTTCAAAATATTTCTTTTCTTAGACATGTTTGCAAGGATGTTTTTTTTTCAAAGTAGCTTTGCACTTTTTATTTAATTGAAAGAGGTTTTTTTCAAATAGTTGTTTTCAGTTCATGTTTTTATAAATTCCGTAAATGTTTTTAAATCTTAATTTATTTGTTTTTACTATAAAGTAACATGATTCTTTAATTTATCGTCTATAGATTAAACAACCATGGGCAATAAGAGAAATCGTAAAAGAAAAGCTGATCGTAAACGTGATGATGATGATAATAGAGAGAAACAAAAACTCAGATATATTGCCAAAAAACAAAGGGTTGCTGAAACGGAAGAGAGTACTATTGAAGATATAAATACAGATTTACATGACAATGTTGAAGAAATGGAAATTGAAAATAGAGTACAAGAAGAACAAATTGAAGTTGAAAAGAACATTGTAGAAGATGTAAATAGTGATTTACATGCTAATGTCGATGAAATCAATATTGAAGATCAAGTTCAAAATCCAGAAATTGAACCTGGTATGTATATATCATATATTTTCCAAATTCATTTTTTTATAATGAATTTTATTTTTTGATATATGTTAAATTTAATTTAATTTGATGTATAGGTACTTTTACTATTGATGATGAAATGTTAGAAGACATTGATTGCGACAAATATGGAGAAAAACTACCAGTACATGTTGCACGATATCGTGCTACAAAATTTTATGATGAAGTTCTCAAAGATTACTCAATAGCAGGACAAGCACAAATTTTGAGATGTTTATTAGTGTCCAAGAAATTAGAAGGTGCTACATCGTTATTGGGTATTCACAAAGTAACAAAAGAGTCGAAATTGAAACAAAATGTGATGGAAAATATAGGCGATGCAATAAAAAAATTTGGAAAATCCAGGAAGAAAGATATCAGTGCTGCACGTAAAGCAATTCATACAGCAATTCTTTCAGCTAGTACTAAACAAAAGCGTTTGACAACAGAACTAGCAAAAGCAGTTGGAACATCAAGAAAAACATTATACAAACATAGCAAATTCAGAATGCAAATAGATGAAAATAATGAACTTGCTTGTTGGGAAATTATTTGTAGACAACCTTACAAAGATAGATTAGGAGCAGGGGTTAAAGATATTGTACGAGAATATTGGTTGGAACATGCTCGAGTTTCACCAAATGCAAGAGATGTGATACGCAAAAGAATATCACGAAATGTATATGAAAGCCAACCAAAACATATAATGGACATGACACAAGTACAATTGTTCAATAAATTCAAGGAAGATCATCGTGGAATTAATATATCAATCACTACATTTGTGCAACAAAAACCATGGTATGTTCGACCTATAACTATACGTGATACATGTTGTTGCCGTTATCATGTGCAATTTCAGTTATATTATGACACGTTTCTTGAATTTGGTAAAATGTTTTGGACAAATTCACCACCTCCGCCGACGATACGTGAATTCATATCTCAAATTTTATGTGAGAGAAATCACGATGAAGTATTTTATTCAAAGAAATGTGTCAATGGAAAACATTGTCATCATTGTGGAAATTTGGTGTTATTCCACAATAAATACCCTATCGATAATGATCAATCGTTGTCAAATGTAAATGTTGATTGGAAGAGATACGAATACATCAACTATACTACAAGTTCTAGTGATTCACGTTCCAAAAGAATTGATTTGCTAGAAGACAAGATATGCGTCACAGATTTTCTCAAAAAATTTGAAAACGAAATTTATAAATACACCCAACATTCACATAGAGCACGATGGCAAGATCTTCAATTCAAACAGTCTCGTGAAATTTTTCCACCCGGAACAATTTTGTCGGTGGTTGATTTTGCTGAAAACTATACATTTGCTGCACAAAACGAAATACAGAGTGAATACTATCACTCTGACCAAGTTTCGATATTTGTCCATGTTGTATATAGACATTCTCAACAGGATATCGATGGCATTGAAAGCACATGTGACAATCGAGATGTGATTAAAGAATATCACTTCTATATCAGCGATGATCGTACACACGACACACATTTTGTCCAACATTGTATAGAAAATATTTTCTATGACTCACTGAAAAAACGCGAAGTCAAATTCAAAGAGCATTGGATATGGTCTGATGGATGTGCGGGTCAATTTAAATCTTCACGATCATTTTTTTGGTTATGTCGACTTCATAAAGCGCTGAACATCAAACATCGCTGGAATTTCTTTGAAACTGGGCATGGAAAAGGTGAGCATGATGGTGCAGGAGCATGCGTGAAAAGAGCACTTCGAAGATGGCAAATGAACTATTCTTCAGCACGGTTTCATTTAGCTGCAGAGGTTGTCCAATGGTGTCAATTAAATCTAAGCCATGATTATAATCAACAATCAAAAGACGTGCGCAGGTATGTCCACTATTTTTTTAATTTATATTATTTCTTAAAATTAAAAAAAATGTATATACTAACATTTAAGTACACATGTACACTATTTATTGTGTAGGTTTTTTTGGCTTGTTGGGGTCCAAGATATAAATAGATCAATACCATATGACGCTAGCACCATACATGGAACTAGAGATCTTCACTCTATTCAAACAAAATCATTTCACAACGTGTTTGCATTTGACAGTAGAAAGCAATCATGCTTTTGTCATATTTGCATTGAAAATGTCGAATCTACAGAAGTTTGTGAAAACATAACAAACAACTACGTAAAAGCTTGGAGACACACAGAGATTAATCCAAAAGGAAAAATGCCACTGGCAAGTGTTGAAGAATTAGAATCAGAAGAAATAGCAATATCGTCTGATGGCGATAGAATTTCAGATCTCGTAAGAGAAGGTAATAAACTTGTTTTTGACTTTTTAATCAATTGTTCATTCTAATCCTTCGCCATAAGTGGTCAATTCAATTCATTTAAATACGCTAACACCAATCATAACTTGCACAGGAGATGTTTTCGCTGTGATTGCACCTATAGACAACAACGAAAATGTCAAATATTATTTGATGCGATGCACCGAAGGAAAAATGAAATTATTGGAGGACTACAACGACAACGGATTTACATACGAAAGAGGATCCATCATTTTAAAAGGCTACTTTTTTCAGCAGACGCATATGACTAAAAATTATGTATACTTTCAGGATTATGAGCCTGATGTTATATGTTGTCAATATAGTCATTTAGTATGTGCATCTCGAATAAAATTGATACAAGTTCCATCAAAAAAACAATTGAAAACCAAAAAATGGAAACTATCCATATGTGACCATGAACGGATAGTTGAAGATGGTATTCCATTACGATGTTTTTAACTATATATCAAAAATAAATTGATCTATATTTTTGTCCATGTCAATTGTTGTGTGCAATATATTTTTTGTCCAATTATCAAAATTGTTGTGCCCAATATATTTTTTCATTGAGATTTTATGAATATTTTCTTGAATGACAACTAAGTTTAAATGGTTGTACTTTAACATGCTTAAAAATGAATTCAAGTATAATTTAAAAATTCAAAAGTACTTTATTCGGGTCCCCATATGTCTATTAGACCACTAAGGGATGAGATAACGGATGTGGCTATGCCCACTCCGCCCCGAATTTTTACTTTTGGTTGATTAATACTAACGAAAAAATACAAAAAGACCTATTAAATTTTGTAGTATATTAATCCATCGAACATGTTTCTTTAATACATACTTCACCATAAATATGATCTTACATAGATGTCTTAAAATTGTAACCAAGTTCTCCGTCCCAAATCTTTAATTTAAAATATCGCTTGTGCAAATTCACATAACTGAAATCATGGCAAATGGAGATAACGATCATTTGATTTTTAATCACAAGCAAGGATTCCAGGATTGTGAAGCTTATGCTAAATTAGAAAAATGATTATTTACAACAAATCAATGAAAATTCATCAAATTGTTGTTTAAAATCATTGCTCTAATTTAGCACAAACTTCACAATCCTGGAATCTTCGCTTATGATTAAAAAACAAAAAACCACTACCCCCATTTGCCATGATTTCAGCCTTCATCAAATGTACCTGAACATTGAAAATAAAAATTAAATTAATTAAAAATCCATTAATTTTTCCCAACATTAATTCTTACCATAACATTCATTTTCAACATTGAATATTTCCTAACTTAGATTATCATTTTAAAAACATTTCCAACACCTCCAATTCATTCCTACCCTTGGGTTGCACCTATCAAGACATTTTAAACATTCATGCAAAACATATTATAATAACACTTATTCTCAACATAACAAATTGAAAACATTCATTCTTCCATAACACCTCCCATTCATTCTTTCCCAACATTTCTTTTTCTCTAACACCTCCCATTCATTTTTTTCCAACATTGATTCTTACCATCACATTCATTCTCAACATTCAACATTTCCCAACTTGAAATAACATTTCAAACATTCCTAACACTTCCCATTTTCTAACTTCATAACATTCATTGTCATCATTTCAAACACTTCCCATTTTCTAACTTCATAACATTTCAAACATTCATGCAAAACATATTATAAATATTATCAAAACTCATGCAAAACATATTCTAAACATTTACCAAATGAGAAATAATGGACATGTACTCATGTATATAATCCAAAAAAGAGTTGATGAACTTGTGAATTCAATGTCCATATATATATAATCAAAAAATAAATACCCTCCATGTTCAAAACAACACCAATATATAGATATCAACAAAAACTATAAAGTCTGAACCACTATCCATCTCGACCAATATCTTTCCACTATTTTCCACTAGGACCTTCCCTGGGACTCAACTCCACCTACAACACACAAAAAAACAAATTATAAATTTAGATCATAAATTATTTAAACAATTTTAAACTAAATTCAAAATATTAAGATATTAAACTCATCTACAAAACAATTCAATTATTAAAAAAATCGTACATCAAATTCTTTGGATGCATATCCACCACTTTTTTCCCCTAGAGACTTTCCTTTGGCTCCAAAAGATCTAAAAGAGCCAAGCTGCAACATGTACAAAAGCAATTTTCAAATAAATCAAAAAAATATATTTAAACATTAAACTTATGTCAAAATTCATTTCTAGTTCGACAAAATTACCTCAGTGCCAATATCGGCATTCATTAAAGACCCCACATCTTCGCCCCCAATTTCCAAGTGGTCTCTTTCCTAAAATTTAAATTTTGTTAGTAAATAAAACATAGTAGATACAAATAATAAATTAAGCAAATTAACTTAAAACCAAAACAAAAAAATTAAAATCATTAGCTCACAAGAGATGGTAAACCATCTAAAAAGTTGGAATCTAATGAAACCTGCATAGATAAGTCAAATTAACAATAAGATACATTGATATTTATTAAAATTCAAGTAATCAAAAAAAATATCATGTTCAATCATAAATATTATAATTAAAATACCTCTCCTGAGCGCTCTTCATTTTGACTAGGATGCTCTTGATTTTGACTACTGGAGACTCGAAAATTATTTGCATTTAACATTCTCGTAAACTACAAACAAAATACATTTGCTTAATATACTTATTCCCATGTAGCAAAATATTCAATTCAAAATGATTAATAAAAAATCAAATAGATTATCATAGCATAATCAACAAACCTCTCCCATGCTCGATGTGTCATTAGATAACACATCTGAAGCTATATCTCGACAAGACTTAGCATAAGCCCTGAGATCATCAATGCTCAATGCATCTACCTCGTCATTCGTCTTGTAGACAAAACTCTGACGAAGAATAGCGCGAGCCTTCTCTCGCCCCAAACCAACTTCTACTCCTGCAAGAGCTGAAGCTAAACCATCACCTACTGATTCCCTTCCAATTGTCCCTAGTTGAGATGTTGTCTCCATCTCTGATCTTAAAGCCACAACCCTTGGTGGACGAGGTATCTCAGGTGGAGGTTGTATAGTGGCAGGGTCTCTAAGAGCACCTTTTCGATTATATATTCTACCCTTTCCAGCTCCATAAAAGTCAGAGGGAACATCAGTATAGTTAGGCTTCATACCTAGAAAAAACTCCGCATAAAAAAATCTAGCAAAATAATTAGGAACCTCATCGTTCCAAGGCAATCGACCATAAGCTGCAAGAAATCGATCATATATGAAATGTGCAATTTGAGGATGCTTGAAATATTGCACTTTCAACATTTTTCGCTTAAGGCCTTCTTTGAAATTGAACATTGAATTGGCTTGTTCTCTACTGACTCTCTCCTTCACAACCTCCCACTTATCTGGACCCATAACTTGCTCCTTTCGCATCCGCATCAAATGAACAAAACTATTTGTAGTTGGTCCAAGTTCATCGTATGCATCAATGAATTTTTGCAAAGATGCCAAAACAACCTCTAGACTTTGTCGACTCTCTGGAGGGAGATCCAAAGAACAAAGATCATTGTTCAACCTGTCATAGTGGGATTTACAACTTTCAAGAATAGTTTGTTGCACAACACCTCGCCATGGAAGCTCATCAGGTAAATCAGACGGATACGTTGATATGGGTGTACACCCCTCAGCTAGTGGAACATATGTTGTCCTAGCTCTAGGAGGAACTTCAGGACCCTGCTCTCCACCCACACCTATTCCATCATCTATATTCCTATCTTGATCTTCCCCTCGCTCCATCGAATTACGCACATCTTCTGAACATCGCTCTGCTTCAAATATAGCCGTAGTCAAAAATTAACTTTTTCCATAAATTCAACACACAAAAAATACAAATTATACATTATTAAACATTAATGTTCATACCAACAGAACGTTGGGATCGACGCTCTCCCACAGAAGACAAAGGAGAATCATTTGTACCCCCTCGAACTTGTTGGTGATCAAACGATTGGGACCCATGCAATAAACCTGAACCCTGCGGTGAATTCGACAACCTTCGACTACCAATTGGAACACCAATTCCTGAAGATTGTGATGACCTCCTACGCTTTCCCTTCGCAGACTCTCTTTCCATTTGATATAACTTCTAAATTTACACAAACATTAACATATTGAAAATGTACATAACTACCACTACAAGCATCAAGCCAATATTTGATTAAAAACTCCAACAAAATTTAAGTCCCCCTCCTAACTCTAATTAATTAACTAAAATTCCTTACCCTACCTAATATTGCAACATAAAGAACATATCTAATAATCATTTCATTATAAAACACAATTAATTGAAATAGTATAATAACCTTAAAAACTTTTAATCCAACAAATATGTTTGAATTATATATGTCAACAAACAAACATCTCACTAAACATATATATGTATTCTTATTAAAAGAATTATAACTTATATTTATGATAATACAATTTACACACATTGAAGTTGTACATGTTAACTCTACAAACTCAAAACATATCTTTTAAAAATCTGCATACAAAATGCAGAGCTTCCTCAAATAGTAGAACATAAATATACCCTTATTAAGAAACTTCTAGTTAAGATCTTTGATAAAACAATTTACAAACATTGATGTTGTACATGTTCATTCTACAAAATTAAAAACATATCTCTTAAGATCTGCGTAAAAAATGTAGAGCCACCTAAAATATTATAACTTACTTTCTTTTGTAAGTTACTCTCCTAACTCTAAGAACAATATTGCAGCATAAACATGACATCAATAATCATCCCATATTGTAATAGTTCAATCACCTTCCTAATTTTTAAACTATCACTTATGTTTTCATTCTATATCTCAATAAACAAACATTCCTTAATTTTTATAAAAAAAATACTTAATAACTTACAATATTGAATATTTAAGTGACTTTCTAAGTTAACTCTGCTCATGAACAAAGTTCATGAACAGAGTTCATGAACTCAATTGATATTCTTGTACCTGACTTAACATCGTCACACCACATGTTGATCATTTATAAAGTTGTTTAATTTCATGCATATCATAGCATATCATGAACAGAACTCTGTTCATGAACAGAACTCTGTTCATGAACAGAACTCTGTTCATGAACAGAACTCTGTTCATGAACAGAACTTCTATGATAGCAAATGAACATTCATGGTTGATGGAGTAGTAGTAAGTTCATAGTTTTCATGATATTATACAGATACCCAATTCCAAGTAGGAGGTTGAGATTCATTGTTGAATGCATGTCATTAGATTTAATCGAAAGGACTGCCTACTTGGAATGCATGTCATTATCATTGTGAAAGGGTAATGATTCCTCCTAGAGGTTGAGATTCATTGTTGTATTAGCTAGTACTATTATATTAATCATATTCTTAGAACTGCCCCATAAAAAAAACCAAAAGATGATGGTTGAAGACATAATGTAATCCTAAAGGTGAAGTGCAAGCACTCATAAGCATGAATAATCATGTAGTTCTAATACCCTTATCTGAAATCACATATAAAGCCTAATCAAAGCATTATAGTATTCTTAGTAAAGCTAACCAACCTTTAATAATTGTAAAGCTATCCTTATATTTTCTCTGCATCTTAGGATTAGACTGCAATCACTATAACAGTTCACATCTAACCTATAAATAATGGTATTCTGTTCATGAACAGAGTTCTGTTCCTGAACAGAGTTCACGAACAGAACTCTGTTCATGAACAGAGTTCACGAACAGAACTCTGTTCATGAACAGAGTTCACGAACAGAACTCTGTTCATGAACAGAGTTCACGAACAGAACTCTGTTCATGAACAGAGTTCACGAACAGAACTCTGTTCATGAACAGAGTTCACGAACAGAACTCTGTTCATGAACTGTTCATGAACAGAGTTCATGAACATAAAACTGATTCTCTAAAAAAAAAATTGCATTTAAAACATTTAACCTTCCATTTAAGACCCATTACAGATTTTTTTAATTTTAAGACTGCCAACAACATAAAAACAAAGTTAACGTAACGATGCATACCTGTATAAAAAAATGCAGTGAAGAATCGTCGATCCCAACGCCGCCTCTATTCACCCCAGCAACGCTCAAAACAACACCTATTTCCTTCACAAACAACAACTAACGTAATCAGATAAGCCATATAACATACACAAACTAAATCATTACTTCATAAGCAAAACGAAAAATCATTACGTCATAAGCAAAACGAAAACACACCTTCAATCGTTCAGCTAAAACAGCAGCACCGTCAAAGCAGCAACCCACCAGTACACACCTGCCAACGACAACAGACAAACCGACACGGTACCTCCAACGAGCAGCAGCTGACGCAAATCATACCCCGACGAAACGTTAAAGCCCACGATCAACAGCAGAACCAACAACAACCCAACAAATACGCTCCTTAGAACAAACAGAGCCGAGGAGCGACAGGGGAAATAGAGCAGACGCGACTCGCCGAGAAAGAGCGAGCAGTGGAACGCGAGCAGCGCGGAGAGCAGCGGGGGTGGCGAGCAGCGGGGTGGCGAGCAGCGGGGTGGGGCGTCGGCAGGGTGGCAACTGTCTACTGCGGGCCCATGCGGGGTCCAAAGAAATCCAACAAGGAATGCCAAATGGCAGCCGATGCTGTCTTTTTATGCAGAATATTTGTTCGGCCGAATAATTATTCGGCCGAATCATTATTCGGCCGAATAATTATTCGGCCGAAAACTTGTTCGGCCGAATAATTACTCGGCCGAATAATTATTCGGCCGAATAAACTATTGCCCGAAATTTTTTTCCGTCCGGCAACCGTTTGCACAAATTTCAAGAGTCTCCGTTAAACGGGACGGAGAACTGTTTATGGTTATTCGGCCGAATAACCTTAAAATTATTCGGCCGAATAATGTAAATTATTCGGCCGAATAATTATTTTTATTCGGCCGAATAATATTTTTATTCGGCCGAATAACTTCCGCTAAGACGATTTTGCACTGATTTCTCACGAAAGTGTTACCCACCTTCACGTTTTCACCCTGTTATCTCTTCAAATGTTCACAAAGAAGATTACTGAAAAACTATTTGAATACTTGTCACAACTTTAAATCCTTACCTGTAAACTATCACAAGTCAAAAATCACATGCTTTAGCACGAATGCTAACTAAGCCTCGAGGCATCCGTAGGACCCCTTCATCAATCAACAAAAGCACATTAGTCAAAACAGTTGATTCATCATTCACAACAACAACAATAGAAGTTCACAATAGTACAACTGAATGTAAATAACATCAAGACACAAACTTGAAATCTTTTAGTCGCAAATTATTATATTATAAACCAACATGGCAGTTAGTGCAGCAAGATAATATTTTATGCATCGTTCTATTTCCACATACATTAAATAAGCAATAAATGTCACGTAGAAAAATTTTAAATTTTTGTGATTTTTCCGGGATGTTACATGTGGTATCAGAGCGCAAGTTCAAACTCTAGGCCTGATTGAGGCTCATGCGCGTAAACAGAAAAATAGATCAGAAAGTTTATGTTACTATCTTTTGTAATTTAATTTTATTTTTGCACAGAATAGATTGACCTTTACTTGCAGGTATGGAAATACCAGAGGAATCAGCAGAGGACATATCTCCTCGTAATGAACGTATTAATCATAATAACACTAAAGGAATTTATGTTGAGTTAAACAAAAAATCTTCTGAAATTTTACGCACTGTACAGGATTTAAAATCTGAATTAAATGCTTTTAAAGAAGAGAATTAATGGATCCTTAAGGTATAGGAAGAGTTACAACATAATTTAAAAGGAAACTGTCATAGTGATGAAATAGGCAAAAAATCAGAAATGAAGGCTGATTCTAAAATAATGTCCCACCAACATAAGCATAAGAAAACAAGAAATGATAAAAGGAACAGTTAGTCATCCTCTAAATCTGATCCAAGTAATGATGATATTAATTATGACAGCAGTAACAATGAATGCTACTCTAAAAAGACAAAACATAAACATCATGAACATATTACTGGGTAATTTAAAAAGATTAAGCCACCCACCTTTAATGGCGAAAGTGAGAAGGGTGAGACAGCAGAAGCTTGGCTGTCAGGATTGAAGAAATACTTTAATATCTACAACTACTCTTCTCAACTAAAAGCCAAGATGGCTATTTACAATTTGACCGAGAAGGATGATATATGGTGGAAGGATCTTAAAAGGATGAAGAGTATAAAAGAAAAGGAGGTATCTTGGACTATGTTTAAAAGTTTGTTTAAAAAGAAGTTTTTGTCGAAACAATACTTTGAAGATAAGCTAAAGGAGTTTTACAATTTAAAGTTGGGTACAATGAACATGAAAGAACTGTCCAACAAGTTCCTTAGCTTGTTGAGGTACATGCCCTACATGGTTGAAGAAAAGCCTAAAGTACAAAGGTTTCTCAGTTGTCTACCTTTAAATATAAAAGAACGTATTGAGTATGATAATCCTTCCACTTTGGAAGAGGCCATGAGGAAGGCAAATTTTTGTTTTGATCAAAACAAAAAAAGAGAAGGAACAACTGACTGGAAGAGTAGTAAGACTAATCAGTTTGGCTATAAAAAGAAGAATTTTAATCATAATTCTAGAGGTTTTAAGAAAAAATTGAATAACATAAATTTTCCTAATAATTACAGGAATAATGCACCTCAGAACTTTACTCTTGCAAGAAACGTACCTAATAATAATAATCACATCAACCACAATAATAACAACAACAGGTATGTTGAATAGAAGGGACCCATAAAGTGCTATGAATGTGGCGGACCACATAAGAAAGCAGATTGCCCGCGCAACAATATTCATACTATGCAAGCAAAACCTACAGTTGGAGATATCGCAAGAGAAATGCCGAGGATAAATGCAGCACTAGAGAATAGTTAAGCAGACCATCAAACATCCATTGTTGAAATTGAAGGTATGATACAAAACGAGTCTATTTCTATTCTAATAGATCCAGGTGCAAATCTGAGTTATATTTCACCTACTTTAGTAAACCATTGCAAGCTAAAAATAGAGATATTTGATAATGGATGGTTAGTTCAACTTGCAACAGGAACTAAAGGAAAGGTTACAGATTATGTCAAGAATTGTGAAGTATTTTTAAGTCAGTTGAAAATGCAAATTAATCTGAATGTTTTACCCTTAGGGTCATATGACTTGTTGATAGGTATGGATTGGCTTGAATAGCATAGAGTTTTACTGAATTGTTATGATAAATCTTTTACATGTGTAAACATTGAAGGTAATTCATAAACAGTAAAAGGAATTCATAGAAAGATTTCAGTAAGGAAGATTTATGCTCTACAAGTAAAGAGAGATGCAAGAAAAGGTTGTAAAATGTTTGCTGTTAATGTTGTTAATGACGAGTGTACATCTAAAGAAGATACGTTAAAAATAGAGGATATTCCCATCCTTAGGGACTTTTTCTGATGTATTCCAGGAAGAAATTTCAGGATTACCTTTGAAAAGGGAACTTGATTTGACCATTGAGATAGTACCCGGTGCGGTATCAAACTTGAAGGCTCCCTATAGGATGAATAATATGGAGTTAAATGAGTTAAAATCTCAACTGAAAGAATTAATAGATAAAAACTATACGACCCAGTGTGTCCCCTTGGGGAGCACCAGTAATTTTTGGTAAAAAGAAGGACGGTACAATGCATTTGTGCATTGATTACCGTCAGCTTAATAAGATGACAATTAAGAACCGATATCCCTTATCCTGCATAGATGATCTTTTTGATCAAGTACATGGAGCATAACTATTCACTAAAATTGATTTAAGGTAAGGTTATCATCAAGTTAGGATAAAAGACGAGGACATATTCAAAACTGCATTCATAACACGTTATGGACACTACGAGTTCGTAGTTATACCTTTGGGGCTAACCAACGCACCGGCAGTGTTCATGTGTGTAATGAACAACATTCTGCATAAATATTTGGACAAGCTCGTAGTGGTATTCATTGATGATATTCTGGTTTACTCAAAAACTAAAGAAGAGCATGACGAACATTTAAAAATCATTTTACAAGTACTTAGAGAACATCAACTCTACGCTAATTTCAGTAGGTGTGATTTTTATAAAGATAAAATTCAGTATTTGGGTCATATAATTTCTAAAGATGGTATTTATGTTGATTTTGATAGGATAAAAGCAATTAATGAATGGCCTGTCCCTAACGACGTAACTGATGTATGGTCATTCATGGGAATAACGGGTTATTATAGAAAGTTTATTGAAGGGTTCTCTAGAATTGCTAACCCCGTCACTTCTTTGCAGAAGAAAGGGAAGAAATTCGTATGGGATCAAAAGTGTCAAGAAAGTTTTAATAAGTCAAAAGAATTATTAACTACTGCACCCATCTTAAAAATTGTAGATTCCAATAAGGATTTTGTCGTATGCACAGATGCATGCAACTATGGACTTGGAGGGGTCTTAAGTCAGGAAGGTGATGCAATTGCTTTTGAGTCAAGGAAGTAAAAAATACATGAAAATAATTATGCTACTTATGATCTTGAGTTTCCAGCCGTGATACATGCATTAAAAATGTGGCGCCATCACTTGATTGGAATAAAATTCATTTTAATGACTGATAATAAGGGCTTAAAGTATTTATTGGATCAAACAAATCTTAACGGAAGGCAAGGTAAGTGGTTAGCTTTCCTTAGCGAGTATGATTTTGAGATTCATCACATTAATGGGAAGGAGAATAAGGTTGCTGATGCATTGAGCAGAAATGCTAGATTGAGTTTTGTGGCAGTAATTAGTACTTTTAAAACTGATCTGGAAAATCAGATCGAAGAAGGAATTATGCAAGACGAAAATTACCAAAAATTGCATGATAAAGTGGCTGAAAATTCATCTGAAAATTTTATAACAGATTACAGTATTAATGAAAAATGATTCTTAACATATAAAAACAGAATTTATGTACCTAATTTTTCGAAGGTTAAGTTGTTGATTTTAGATGAAGTTCACAAGAATCCTTATTCAGGGCATCCTGGTTATCAGAAAATGATAACTATGTTAAGAAAGGAGTATTTTTGTCCCAACATGAAGAGTGAAGTTGCTGAATATATAGTTATATGTTTTGAATGTCAAACTATCAAAGCTGAACACCAACATTCAGCTGGGCTATTTGTAACATATCCTTTAAGCTGGAAAACATTTTGTGTTAAGAAACACTATGATAACTTTTATGGTAAAGTTTATATTGGACAGGTGTCCAAGGATGACTGTAATTTGCACAATATATTATTATTTAATAAATAAAATATGGGACAAACACCTAAGAGGACTATTGAAAGAGTGGTTACTGATCCACTAGGTGGAATGGAATCTGGGGTAGAAGGAAATGGACAAGTGGCAGCATCATGATGCAACTAACTAGCTATTGGTATGGGACAACTCCCTTGAAATGTGGTCATAGTGCCCTGAAAGATGGGACTGGAGCTTGAGGCTCATTTATTCCAAACTGACCAGTAAAAGACCTAGGCAGTCTATATAATAGCCATCAAATATTGAACTGAGGTTCATCACTTTTCGTGACGAGGAAATTTACCTTGGGGTTTTGCTGTGTTTGCACCCAAGAGATTTGATGAGGGGATATGTTGTTGTTGATCATGTTGTAAGTATGCCAAACTCTTATTGAGTTCAGTAGGTTGATGCTGAGTGGAGAAGGCATTTTTCAAGAGGTTGATACCGAGTGGAGAAGGTCTTTTTGAGTGCCTTGGTTCTACATAGATTCCACCCACTTACTGGATCAGTAATCAGGCTCGGGGGTTCATTAGAAGTCAATAATTGAGCTGCTTCTTCTGGAGCAGGTTGGGAGGAACAGGCCTCCTTGGGTGTTTGTCGGCCTATCGTCTTTTACAGGTTCTATTGTCTTATCTATTCTTATTTACAAGTTCTGTTATCTATTTTTGTGTATTTTAAAGTTCTGTTTTCTACTAAGTTTTTTACTGTTATTTCATCAAGTTCATTTCAGTTATTCTGAATATTTTAATGATTCTGTATAAATCGAAATGATTGAATAAATGATCTCTGCATTTTTCCCCATGCAAAAAGGAACAACATCGTACTCTAGTACAGAGATAGATTAAAAATAGATAGGTCTGATAGGCAAATAGCCAAGTGAATGAGAAGATTAAATTATTATAATTTCTCAAGTTTCTACTTTCTGTTTATTTCCTGCATTTTCATTACAGTACCCTTGTTATTAACTATTTTTAGCTAGATGTATTCATAATTTATATATAATATTTCTGTTTAGAAATATCTTAGTTTTCAAAATAATTATGTTTATGTTTTAATAGCATAGGATTTATTTACCTATACTCAGCAGTAAAAATGTTCTTATTTATATTAGAATAAATAAAGATTTACTTTCAAAATATAGCAGAATGATATACTTCTATAGACATCGAGCATTTCCATTTATTGCATGTGTAATTCATACATTGTTTTATACTATATTTACACAATGAAAATCAAGGCATTTGTTATTCTCGCCAAAACCCCAACAGAGTTATTATTCACTAGCCTATAGTAAACATTTCAATTTAAACATCATTACTGTAGATCGAATAGATAAATTTAAAACATCATCTCCAAGGTTTAAAAGATTATATGACTATAGGAGCAAAGTCAAACAGAACACACAAATTTTATTTGATATCGAAACATATCAACAGTCATCATCATTCCATACTTTCTAAACTTACCAAAACCCTAAATCTTGACAGGTTCATAGTTGAACTACTTAAAACATTAACACAGTCGAAATGGAGGCATTTGGCTGAAACCTATTACATATTTTCAACATCTAACCATCAACTTAATAAATAGTAGCAACATTTTTATTCATACACCTTTTACATACGATTCCTTTTAAAAACATTCATAAGCTTACATTCGAGAATGAAGCACGATTGTACAGGTACTATTATAACCTAGTTTGCACAAACATTGCCAGTATACATACAAACTATTTAAAACATGATTTATTTCTATTTCTTGACTCAACGAGTAACAAGTTTCATACACGGGCCAAGCCCCAACTTTACAAACACAAAACAGTCACGGCCACTTAAGTTTGGAAAAAATATATTATTTTATCATCTCAACAGAGACTGAAAGACTCAATTAAAACAAAGAACGTTGCCAAGTTCGAAAGCTAGAACTGAAACCTTAAATGTATTCTTTTACATCATCAACGAGCTATAGGATGTATTCATGGGTCAAGCCCAAGACGATGAAAACCATGACGGTTGTAATCGAGAAGTTTAAAACATTCCTCACATACTTCCAACTCAACAGAGCTCATTTTTAACAAAACATAAATTACATTTCCTTATAGCATTGCCTTATGGGTCGAGGCATATTCTCCCCATACTTCTAAAAAGATCTCAAACTAAACTAACCGTCAAACAAGTCGAGTATCGAATCCACCTAAAAGACAAATTCTAAAACTGATAACAACAATTTTCAACACTGTATAAACTAGAAGAAGCTTGGCTCTATTAAAATACATAGGTTACGAGTTCAAGACTCAGGGACTACGCCTCCACAGGAAGAACAACCTAGCTAAAATCCCTCAGCCTGTCGGCTAGTAGAGCTTCCACTTCCAAGAACAAAAGACACAATAACTCATCGAATGTAGTGAGGGTAGGGTTTAACCAATGCATTGAAACCCTCACAAGATTGACGATGGAGATCTTGGTGAGGTTTACAAAATTACAAACTGTCCATCACATTAATTGAAACATCATTGCCACAGCCATGAAGGATTCAGCTTGGCAACACAAAACCCTTGTAAATTCTATAGCTCATCATACGGTGGTTACATCTTGGAAATTATCATGTGACCCAATCTTATTTGCTATCCATGATAGACTTCCACTACTCTTGTTAGTTGTGTGCATTCAATGCACAGGAGACTTTACGTCCGCCAACCTGTAATACACATTAACGTTCACATCAAAGAGTTAATACAATAGGGTTACGATTATGGTAAGGTCGGGACTTATCACCCTTGTAGCAATTAGTTAATGGTTGGAAGTATTACATAGGCCACATAGAATGCACATAATTCACTATAGTTCTCACCAAGACTATAATTAATGCCACGAAGTTACACACACACAAATGTTATAAAGTTATAATACTTGGTTAGTATTTCAAACACTTATATTTAATCCATAACGCTTCTATATAGTTGTAATAACTTGTATCTATTGCATGTTACATGTTATCAAATAAATAGCATAGTATCCCATGGTGTTCATATTATCACACTACTACATAATGCACATAATTCATATTGTTTGCACATAGACAATAGGGTTTGCATGTAACTCATACTATTTGCAAAATAGTCATTAAGATTTAAAGAGTATAGTATAAAAATAGAAACCATAATGTGCATATAGTGTCGCATAAGTACCACATAGGGTATCACAAGGCACACAAATCACATTACATAAATGTCATAGTTATTACAATGGAAACAAACTCTATTTTGCAAGGGTTAGATAATAATCCTGTAAACACTTTAAATAGACCGTAGAGTCATACATTATGAACGGATTTAGACATACACTTATACACCTTAAATTTATGATGAAAGCGGAACATTCCAAAATAACACTGTCATCATAGGTTATAGACCCTAAAACAAGTTAACAAATAGTTGTACTTGGAACTTCCACAACTTGCCATAGAGGTAGAAGGTAGGCTATTATAGACAGACAACATGAACAGAAAGAAATAAATCTGGGTACAACATTGCAGTGCAAACATTATAGATCTTCTTTAATAAATTGTTGATTACCTTTCGCAACTTTAATCTCTTACCTGTAAATCTGTCACAAGTACAAATTCACATTCTTTAGCACGAATGCTAGGTAAGTCTCAGGGCGTCTGGAGGACCCCTTCATCAATCAAATAAAAGTACATTAGTCAAATAGTTGTTTCAATGTTTATAAATAATAGCAGTAGAGATGTGTAGCAGCACCACTAAATATGGATAACATCAAGACTTAAGTAGAAATCTGTTTGTCGCAAACCCTTAATTAATAAACCAGCATGGCATTTAATACAACAAGATAACATTTCATACATTTTTCTATTTCCGCATTCATTAAATAAGCAATAAATGTCAAGTAGAAAAGTTTTAAATTTTTGTGATTTTTTCAGGATGTTACACTATTGCAGCCCTTACCAATTCCATAATGGAAATGGTAAATTATAAGCATTGATTTTATTACAGGTTTGCCTAAAAATAAGAAGCAGAATGACTCAATCATGGTTGTTGTTGATAAACTTAGTAAAGATGCTCATTTTATTCCTGTTAAAACTACTTTCAAAGCTTCTAACATTGCAGATATTTTCATGAAGCAAATTTTTCACTTGCATAGAATTCCAAAGGTAATTATTTCAGACCGGGACTCTAAGTTCACTAGTAATTTCTGGATAGCACTGTTTAAAGGATTAAATACTAAATTAAATTTCAGCACTTCTTTCCACCCACAAACTGATGGTCAAACAGAGAGGGCAAATCAGATTTTAGAAAACATGTTAATATTGTATGTTAAAGATCATCCATCTAAGTGGGAAGATTTCTTACACTTAGTAGAATTTGCCTACAATAATAATTATCAAGCATCTGCTAAGTTAAGCCCATTTGAAATTCTATATGGAAGAAAATGTTATACTCCAATTTCTTGGGATAATCCTGTAGACAGATTGATGTTAGGACCATATTTATTGAAAGAAATGGAGCTAACTGTGAAACAGGTTCAAGGTAACTTAAAGTTTTCCCATGATTGGCAGAAAAACTATGTTGATTTGAAACGCACTGAAAGAGAATTTATGGTAGGAGACCATGCTTTTATAAAGGTAAAGCCCAAGAAAATTTCTTTGAAGCTTGGGATTTGTGCTAAATTAGCACCAAGGTATTGTGGACCATTTGAAATCCTATCAAGGATTGGAGATGTTGCATATCAATTGCCATTTCCATATAATTTAAAAATCCACAATGTTTTTCACGTTTCTGTTTTAAAGAAGTATGTGCACGATGGTACTCATGTGCTGAATTGGAATGACATACAGGTGGAACCCGAAGGAGATTTTCAGGTGGAACCGAATTGTATTCTCGACTAGAGGGAAATTATGCTTCGGAATCGCACCATAGGGCAGATAAAGGTGCAATGGATGTTGAATTTTTAGTATTAAATCACAATACTATAGGATATTTGCTGAGAGAATAACATCTACAGTATATCAATGCATGACAATCATAATATGACAAGCATCACAAGCATAACAGGAATCAAACGCATAGAGACAAGAGACACAGAGTTTCCATGGGGAAAACCCTAAGGTGAAAAACCCCACAACTTCCTCAGAGATAGAGAGAGCAATGGCTCAACCAAAATACAACCAAATAACACTGAGATAGTCTCCTAGCAGATGATCCTCCTCCTCCTCACTAGTGCGCTACTTTTCAGAGAGAGAGATAGTTACTTTTTCGAGTGAGTAAAATAGAGATCTCCTATCTCTATTTATACTCACCTTTTTGCCTAGTGACCTACTGGGGCCGACTTGTCTACTTAGATACACCCACAATATATTATATATTAATCAGGGCCGACCCCATAAGGTGGTCTAATAACCCATCGGCAAGTACACACACTTGCAACACTTATCAATCCACATGACGACACTTCCTTATAGAGGAATAACACATCTCTTATAAGGGTACAATAAATATATATATAATATACAGATGAAATACATTCCGAAGTTACATATACATCAACACTCCCTCTTAAGTAGGAAGGTATTTCTTGACACATATCTGCTAGACAAGTCTTCTTCTCTGGATCATCGTCATTGATGCATCGTCATCATCATCGTCATTGTTGCTACTATATCAACCAATCTCTGTCTGTACTCGTCATAGGAAGTTCTACAGAGCCTGTCCTTTTTCATACTGGATGTAGGCCCACCACCTGCAGGTCTTCGTCATCATTGGCCATACTATGGAATCCTCAGGACTTATTACGTGCATCACAAAACCTCGAAAGAGCATCCCAGGATGTTACAGGTACACAACTCTGACCTGTAGGATCTCCCAGGGCGCTATTACATGTGACCCCACCACAAAACCTCGAAAGAGCATCTCAGGATGTTACGGGTACACAACTCCGACCTGAAATCTCTCAGGGCACAAATTACATGTGGTCCACCACAAAACCTAGCAAGAGCATCTCAGGATGTTACGGGTACACAACTCCGACCTGAAATCTCCCAGGGAACAAATTACATGTGGTCATGGAAAAACCTCGAAAGAGCATCTCAGGATGTTACGGGTACACAACTCCGAGCTGAAATCTCCCAGGGCCCCAAATTACATGCCATAGGACAAAACCTCGCAAGAGCATCTCAGGATGTTACGGGTACACAACTCCGACCTGAAATCTCCCAGGGCACAAATTACATGTCCTCCCAGAGCAATGTCTCGAAAGAGCATCTCAGGCTGTTACGGGTACACAACTCCGACCTGAAATCTCCCAGGGCACAAATTACATGTCCTTCTAGAGCAATGTCTCGAAAGAGCATCCCAGGGTGTTACGGGTACACAACTCCGACCTATAGGATCTCCTAGACATGCTCATCTGCACAACCTGATCCATGGCCACAGAGTATCAACCTGATACTCACCATACATCATCCTGATCTACTCATGATCGTCCTGATCATCATCACTGCAACGTCCTACTGCATGTCATCTGGAGCAACATCCTGAAGCTCATCATCCATGATCATCCTGATCATCATCACTGCAACGTCCTGCTGCATGTCCTCTGGAGCAACATCCTGAAGCTCATCATCCATGATCATCCTGATCATCACTGCAACATCCTGCTGCATGATCCACCTGATCATCAATGCATCCACCTGATGCATACCAAGTATCTACCTGATACATATCATCATACATGATCCTCCTGATCATACAATGTATCCACCTGATACATGATACATATCACCATACATGATCCACCTGATCATACAATGTATCCACCTGATACATATACAGATACATGGTCCAAGCATCCAACATGATGCATATACAAAATACATACACATGATCCAACTGATCATATCCAACATCCAACATGATGCATACATACATAAATGATCCAACTGATCATATCCAGCATCCAACATGATGCATACATACATAAATGATCCAACTGATCATATCCAACATCTAACATGATGCGTTCATACATAAATGATCCAACTGATCATATCCAAGCAGAAACCAGAACATCATCCTGATGCCCATTATCCAGCGCTTACATCCACAGCCATGTGAAGGATCCTCCTTCCAACATGCTTGGAATGGCTTCAGCAAATGTGTCCATCACTTCTTCCTCGAAGTGTCGTCGATCTGAAGAACGCCAAGCCTCTCTCTGAAGTACTCGAACTTCACTCTGGCTAGTGGCTTCGTCAGCACATCTGCAATCTGCTCGTCCGTCGAAACATACAGAAGCTTCACAGCTCCTCTCTGCACCATATCCCTGATATAGTGATATTTGATCTCTATGTGTTTCGACCTGTCATGAAACACTGGGTTCTCGGACAGTTTCACACAACTCTGGTTATCACAGAAGATACCAGTAGCCTCCAACGGGAGATCAAATAACTCAGACAGTAGCTTCTGTAGCCATACTGCCTCACAACTAGCTGAACAGGCTGCAACATACTCTGCCTCAGCTATACTCAGTGCTACACAGGACTGCTTCCTGCTAAACCAAGAGATCACACTTGATCCCATATTGAAACAACACCCAGATGTGCTCTTCCTATCTGCAGCACTGCCAGCCCAATCTGAATCAACATAACCCTCTAGGTTAAACTTTTGATTCGCTTCATACTTGAGCCCATAATCCACTGTACCCTTCAGGTACCTCAGAACATGCTTTACAGCAACCAGGTGAACACTCCTCGGATTCGTCAGGAACTGGCTCAATGTGTTCACAACAAAGCAAATGTCTGGTCTTGTGTTCGTCAGGTACATTAAGGATCCAATCATCTGACGATACATAGAGACATCAACTGGCTCAGATGAAGCATCACATAGAAGCTTCATATTCGATGCCATAGGTGTGGCCATGGCCTTGCAGTCCATCATCCCGAATCTCTTCAGGATGTCTACCGTGTACTTCCCTTGACCAAGGAAGATCCCACCTGTACTCTGCCACACCTCCATACCTAGGAAATAGTGCATCATTCCCAAATCTTTCATATCGAATTCAGCAGCAAGCTTCCTCTTAGTATCTACAATCAGTATGTCATCTCCTGTTACAAATAAGTCATCCACATACAAGAGTAGAATCACAGGATTCCCTTCCTCAACCTTGTAGTAAAGGTTGGAATCCGCTTTACTCTTGGTAAAGCCCAAACTAGATAGGAAACTGATCATCCTACCATACCAGGTTCTGGGAGCTTGCTTCATACAAGTATTTCTTCAATCTGCACACATATGATTCCTTGTCAGGTCTTGGGACTGCATCCCAAACATCTTCTTCATGATCTACGGATCATGGCATTCCATTTCTTCATCCTAGATCCTGGGAACTTCAATATCTTCAATAGATATCTTTGTTGCTGGAACAAATGTTGTAGTCTTTTTGTAGGTGAAGGTATACGGTATTTCCTACAAAACAAGTTAAATTGCATGATTAGAAACATCTCATAATTTTCAGAACAAATTCTTTACACATAATGAAATATGTCATGCAGTCATGCAGTTATCTTAGCCAATGCTTCAATACAACATTTATCCATGTTCCACAAATTTCTAGATGCCTTCCAGTCTCTACCAGAACATTGTTAAGAGTATGCACTACTCCCAACATGTCAGCAAAGAGGTTTCATTCTAGATAAGTAGCACTGGAATGTTTTACAGTGCCATAAGCCACTTACCCATCACATGCATATTAGTAGTATACTGTTCATTAATGCAATCATTCAAATATGCACAATACATCTCTTAAGTCTAGGAACATAAGCATAATATTATTAAACAAACAAAATAGGCAAGAAATGATAATTGAAATACTTATCTTTGTTTGTTTGTTTGGGTGGACTCCCTCTGAGTCTTTGCTTCCTGGTAGGAGCTGCTGAAGTAGCTTCTTCTACACCTTTCTGTTGTGGAATATAGGAAGATGGTCAACTCCCTCTGAAGATCTGCATCCTTGCAGGAGCTGTTGGAGTGTGCTCCCTTTTGATATTTGCTTCCTAGATTACTTGTCCTTATATTCATCTTTGCTGACATCAATATTCTTGAACCCAGAAAAGACCTCTTCTGGTGTCTTGTTGTCCAATATCTTGTGGGGAGTTCTGTTCTGCACATATACAACTGTTCTAACTGCTTCTTCCCATAGATGCATAGGTAGATCCTGGTCATGTAGCATTGCCCTTGCTGCTTCCATGACTGTTCTGTTCTTCCTTTCTGCAACTCCATTCTGTTGAGGATTATAAGGAGCAGTCAACTCCCTCTTAATCCCTGAATCACTGCAAAGCTTCTTGAAGTCACTTGAGGTGAATTCTCCACCATTGTTAGATCTGAATGTCTTGATTTTCTTGTCAGTTTGATTCTCCATCAAGGTTTTGAATTCCTTGAATTAATCAAGCACCTCATATTTGCCCTTCAAGAAGTATACCCAAGTCTTCCTGGAGAAGTCATCAATAAATGATACATAGTAGACATACCCACTCAGGGAACTGGATGACATAGGGCCACATACATCTGAGTGGATGATTTCCAGGATGTCTTTTGCTTTGCTTGCACTGCTTGGGAAAGCCTTCTTAGTGTTCTTACCTTTTGCACATCCTTTGCAAACACCTTCATGTTTGGTCTTGATTTCAGGAAGACCCTCTACTGCCTTGGTTGCAATTGGAAGTGCTCTATAGTGCATGTGAGCAAGTACTCTATGCCAAAGTTCACTTGGCTCCATGGATTCATGCACCATGGCATGTTTAGGTTGTCCCTTCAATTTATACAAGCCTTCCTCTTGCTCTCCAATTACTACTACATCATCTATGGTCTTTCCCTTTGGCCACATTAGGACTTGGCCATCCACAAATGCAACCCTCATACCTTTTGCATCCAATGCAGAGATGGAGAGTAAGTTCTTCTTGAGCCCAGGTACATAAAGTACTTCTTTCATCTTCAATGATTTTCCAGAATCTAGGTTATAGGAGGCTTCACCACTTCCTTTGATTGGGTATTGATAATCATCCCCAAGTTTCACCTTATGGGGTGATTCATGTTCAGATAGGTTCACAAAGGATTCTTTAAACCCAGTCATGTGTTTGGAAGCCCCACTATGAATCAACCAATCATTACATCCATGGGAGATGGTACCTGTAAGAGCAGAAATTAGAACATATTCTTCTTCACTTGATGAGTCATCATCACTACTACTTTCTGCCCTAGCCTTCTTCTTTGGAGGTTCATCATCTTCGGCAGCATGAGCATGAAACCTTCTTTTGCTTCCCTTCTTCTTTTTACTAGAGTTGTTGTTATTATCCCTTTTGTTCTTGGGACAATTTGAAGCAAAGTGACCCTTCTCATTGCATGTGAAGCATCTTAGGTCTTTCTTACTCTTTTGATGGAATCTTTTGTGGTGAGAGTGATCCTTCTTGGTTTTGTTTCTTTTGGTGTGAGCTGCAAGAGCTTGATCTTCTCCTCCCATCTTTTCCTCACGAGCTATAAGTCTAGCTTCTTCTTGAGAGCATTCTTCCCTCAATCTGTTGAAGGAGATCAATTTCTTCCTTGCACAAATTCCTTGAATAAACGAATCCCATGACCTGGGTAGGCCATTTAGAGTGGTCATCACCACTTCACCATTCTCCACCCTTTCATCTACTGTTTCTAATTGTTCCTTGATCTGGGAGACCCTTGAAAAGTAAGATTGAATGGTTTCTCCATTATGAAACTTCACTTCTTTCAATTGGTTCCGCAGGGTCATCTTCCGATTTATGTTCTTTCCTTCAAATAGCTTGGTCAAAGATTCAAACATCTCTTTGGGTGTCTTAAGAGAAGACACATGAGGTATGAGATGGTCTTTGATAGAATCAGCAATGATTCTCTTTGCCTTGACCAAGTTCTTCTTATGCAATGCCTTGGCTTCTTCATCCTCTGGGATAGGGATGTCTTCTTTCACATATGAGTCCAACTCATTCTCTTCCAGGATTAATCCAATCCTATACTTCCAGGATCGGAAGTTATCAGCCCCTTCAAGCTTATCCTCAAGCTTGATGTGGAGAGACATCTTTTAAGAGTACTTCAAATGGAAATAGAAAGGATTTAGGACTTACCACTTGAAGTGCTGAAAACTGGATCTAGTCCCGGATTAGGGTTTGTCAGAGAAACCCTAAAAATTCAAAATGTGAATTTCAAAATTCTGAAAGGATAAAAAGATGCACCTTGGAGAGCTGATCAGCCTAGTACATTCAGAAATTGAGATCAGCAAAGTCTTGCCCTTCAAAATTGCCTTTTTGTCCTCCCGGGTTCACTAGGGAGAGCCCTGAATTAGGGTTTGAGTTTCCCGGACATCTACCCAGCCAAAAATCTCGATCCAAAGATCTAACCTTCGATTTCTGCAAGGAGCTTCCAGCTGTGCCTTCAGTTTCCAGAAATTCCTATTGTTGTGGAAACGCTAATTTTTAGGGCCAAATCTGAAAATGCTCGGAACTGAATTTTGATTGGACAGATAGATGCACCTTGATGAGTAGATCCAATCTACTATACTAAATTTCAAAAATCTGTGGAGAGAAACCCAATAACCAAGGAATACAAGCTTTCGTCATTGCAAAATGTCTTCTTCTCAGTTAAGCTCTGATACTGTGTTGAATTTTTAGTATTGAATCACAATACTATAGGATCTTTGCTGAGAGAATAACATCTACAGTATATCAATGCATGACAATCATAATATGACAAGCATCACAAGCATCACAAGAATCAAAAGCATAGAGACAAGAGACACAGAGTTTCCGTGGGGAAAACCCTAAGGTGAAAAACCCCACAACTTCCTCAGAGATAGAGAGAGCAATGGCTCAACCAAAATACAACCAAATAACACTGAGATAGTATCCTAGCAGATGATCCTTCTCCTCCTCACTAGTGCGCTACTTTTCAGAGAGAGAGATAGTTACTTTTCTGAGTGAGTAAAATAGAGATCTCATATCTCTATTTATACTCACCTTTTTGCCCAGTGACCTACTGGGGCCGACTTGTCTACTTAGATACACCCACATTATATTATATATTAATCAGGGCCGACCCCATAAGGTGGTCTAATAACCCATCGGCAAGTACACACACTTGCGACACTTGTCAATCCACATGACGACACTTCCTTATAGAGGAATAACACATCTCTTATAAGGGTACAATAAATCTATATATAATATACAGATGAAATACATTCCGAAGTTACATATACATCAACAATGGAAGCACCTTAGCCCTAATGAAGCTACTTGGGAACTGGAAAGTAATATGCAGGAAGCATATCTAGTTATGTTCCATGAGGAACTTGATGATGAATAAGAAACATCGAGGATGATGTTGAGCTTAAGAGGGGTTGTTTGTAACATACCTTTTTTGCTGAAATAACATTTTTATGTTAGAAAACATTATGATAAATTTTATTGTAAAGTTTGATGTTGGATAGGTGTCCAAGGATGACTGTAATTTGCACAACATATTATTATTAAATAAATAAAATAGGAGACAAACACCTAAGAGGATTGTTGAAAGAGTGGTTACTGATCCACTAGGTGGAATGGAATCTGGGGTAGAAGGCAATGGACAAGTGGCAGCATTATGATGCAACTAACTAGTTGTTGGTATGGGACAACTCCCTTGAAATGTGGTCATAGAGCCCTGAAAGATGGGACTGGAGCTTGACGATCATTTATTCCAAATTGACCACTAAAGACCTAGGCAATCTACATAATAGCCATCAAATTTTGAACTGAGGTTCATCACTTTTCCTGACGAGGAAATTTACCTTGGGGTTTTGCTATGTTTGCACCCAAGAGATTTGATGAGGGGATATGCTATGTTGTTGATCATGTTGTGAGTCTGCCAAACTCTTATTTATTTCACGAGGTTGATGCTGAGTGGAGAAGGCATATTATTTCAGGAGGTTGATGCTAAGTGCAGAAGGCATTTTTGAGTGCCTTGCTTCTACATAGATTCCACCCACTAACTGGTTCAATAATTAGGCTCAGGGGTTCACAAGAAGCTAGCAGTGGAGCTGCTTCTTCTGGAATAGGTTGGGAGGAACAGGCCTCTTTGGGTGTTTACTGGCCCTATCTTCATCTACAGGTTCTATTTGTTTAATCTATTTAAATTGCAAGTATTTAATTCTACTTATAGTATGTGTTCTGGTTTGCTTATCCCTACTTTTAGTTTTCTGAAGCAAGTCAAAATATAGAATAAAAATGATGAATGAAATAAATAATCTCTGCATTTTTCCCCATGCCATAGGAATTGCATCGTACTCTAGTACAGAGACAGATTGAGATAGATAGATATGATAGGAAATCTGCGAAGATAGTGAAAAGAATATCTCTGTATAAATTTGTTAATTTCCTACTATTAGTAATTAATATTGATTACTGTATTTTGCTACTGTACTGTTTTTATTTCATCAAATCAAAGTTTACTGTCTTACAGCTTATTATTGTGATTTATATTTAGTATTGAAAACATTGTTGTTATAGAAATGAAAGAAAATTGCATAATCTCATTGTATAGAACTAAAATACTATTTTCAAGATTCAATTTCAGGGTTAGAGTTTCCATAGTTTTCCTCTTTAAAAATGACTATAGTCTAATGTTATTTTCACTACTGTACATATAGGATACAGAAGCAAACAGTGTTTATTTTTATTCTGTAAATGTTTTCCAAGTATATAGTAGAAAAAAAACCCTAAACCCTAAGAATACATTTACAACCCTCATAACACAGAAGCAACAGAATCTATTTACAATCATTATTTTGGTCATTGACCATGGGTAATACCCTTTCAAACAAGCATTCTAGAATTATTCCCAATTTGGCAAACTGTCGCACATTTCATCAAACATTTACAAATTCATTTCTTTTATAAACATAAACAATGTTACCAACTCTCGGTAGACAGTTAATATTCTTCAAACATTTCAACTCATGACAAACCATATGACATTCACCTTAAACCAAACATAGAATACCACTTTATTCATTTCCATAACTCGACATAGTTAAAGTCTCGGCATCATAACGATCAAAATCAAAACCAAACAATTACACCTTAATCTTTCTTATAGGTCGAATAGTTAAATTCACAGTATCGTCTTCAAGATTTCTTACTAAATCTCTGTAGGATATTTCCAAGCATAATAGAAAACACCAGTTTGATGCCGAGAACATATCAGAGGACATCACCAAAACTATATATCCCAAAATGAAGACAAACCCTAAACCTTGGGAAATTTCATAAGTTTGAAACGTAGCAACATTTGTTACAAATCAACGAATTGCATAACAGGCCACAAGCCTTACGAAGATACAAACATCTACCCATTAGCAACAGTCTTATGATTTGTATAAACTTCATACGATTTTACCCCATCGTTTTACATTTCAACTTTCACCACTCACTAAAGAAAAACAATAACAACAAAGTATTGGAAATACAATTTATTACATTATCCCAAGTGTGAGAATAAGAACCCTGTTACACAATGGTTGCATTTCAAAATCAACACGACTTTTTCCTGGTGGGTCGAGGTATCATCCTCCCCATTTCTTTTAAAAAATAAGTTTACAAACCCTATCTCGATTAATTACAAACTCTCTGAGTTAAAAACACAAATACATAGAACAACACCCATGTCAGCCATCATCCTCATCTACATAGAGTTTCAAGGCAACCTCCAAGGCTTACTGGTTGGTGTAGGTATTACCAACCTTCAACGCCCAGACTGGAGAATCCATTGAACATTACACCTGGAGAAACAACATAGAGGTGGTTAAAAACAATATTACTGTAGGGACCCCCCTTTTCGGGGTCCACCACCCAAAAAAATTCCAGTACGATTTTTCAGAAGAAGATATAGAATCCACAGATCTAGTTCTATCTATCATAGTACATGAATGTCAATATATAAAAAAAAATATATACTCAGATTTTTATTCATTCTCAAAAAGATTTAGCAAAATAAATAAAATAAAAATACTTCAAACCTGTTTTCGACGGTTGGTCTAGTGAATCGATGGAGTCCTCAAAGTGGTTTCCACACGATCCAATCCACTCCCCTGACGAAGCACTGATTGACCCCTCGGTTGACCTCCCTACCGTATCGGGGTTATTCTTCTTCACCCCGAACCCCCGAGCAAATGGGGTCGCAAGAACACACAAACTAGCCTCCTGAAAGGATGTCCCAATCCCCATTCCGGCTAATCCCAACTCCAAGGATCATAACATAATCTGATATTATGATGACCATCCAGCATTAGGGAGCAAGAGATGTCCTTCTCTCCTTCACCTCCCTCATTATATAGCAAAATCCTATGTGCCATGTGTCTGTAGATGCACATATTTAATTTAATTTAATATTTTAATTTCCAGTATTCTCAAATACATGTGTCTTCTTAATGTTTTTAATGTGCACCTAAATCCCTAGATTAGTGGGAGTTAGGTGTAGAAGAGTTCTACTTCTCTTTTGTTTCTCATTTAGTTTACTTAATAATCTTTTAGTTAGACTTATTTCTTTCTACTTTTCTTTCTTTCCCTAATATTATGATTGAATTAAGAGATGATTCCTTTTTCTAAAAGTATAATCTATTTTAAATTTCCTTTTTATAAATAATTTAAATGAATAGTAAATTTAATTAAAGTCAAATCTTAAATAATAAAAGAAAAACAATTTTTTTATTAATGACCTAAATCAATTCTTTCTCAAAATAATGAAGTCAATTAAATAGGATCTTTAATAGAATGATTTAAAATGATTTTTCTTAACAATAAAAATTAATAAGAAATTTAATTAATGAAATCAAGAATAGAATTTGTATAGGATAATCCATATAATAAAATCCATCAATTAAAATCTTTGAATAAAAATAATTCTCTTAATGTTAATCTTTTTCAATCAGCATAATTAATCAACTTTAATATTGAATAAGATCAATCTCTTCAATTCTTTTTCAAGTTAATAAAATCAATTAAAATGAATAATCCAAAAATAAAGTGTTTCTTTAATCTTATGTGAAATGTTCATTTATATCATTGATTAATTTTCTTCCTCTCATTATTGTCCAGCTACCTCTTCAGCAGGCCCTTCTGACAGTTTCATTTCTTCCTTCTTATGGGGAGTACTGTGTAGCGACCAGGAACCGTTACCGCGATCTCTCAACTCTGCTCCTTGGAGACTAAGGGATGTTGAGGGATAAGGCTCTCCTTATTGTGCGCCCCTCAACTCATCGTACGCGAGCAAATCATTATGGCCTTGCCCGTATGGCATACGCTTTCCCCGGGTGAGCTGAAACGGATTCATTCATGCGTGGATTGCTAATCCAGGGTCGACAGTCAGTCGCCGTACCCCTATGTGTTCTTTCCGTTCTTGTCACCCCTATAATTCCATTGTGGGTCAGTCGATAAATAATCTTACTTGCCACTGCACACACACACAATCAAGTGCACGTTAGTAGCGTTGCACTACGAAATCATCCATCATAATATCTCAGTCAGTCGAGTATATATTTCATTCATCCTTTTCTCTCAATCACTAATTCATATCTATCATTCATCATTCTATCTCAATCAGTCGAGCATATGTAACATTCAGTCATCCTATCTCAATCAGTCGAGAATATTTAACATTTAGTCATTCTATCTCAATCAGTCGAGCATATCTAACATTTAGTCGTTCTATCTCAATGAGTTGAGCATATGTAACATTTAGTCATTCTATCCTAATCAGTCGAGCATTTCTAACATTCAGTCATTCTATCTCAATCAGTCGATCATATGTAACATCCAGTCATCCTATCTCAATAAGTCGAGCGTATCTAGCATTCAGTCATTCTATCTCAATCAGTCGAGCATATGTAACATTTAGTCATCCTATCTCGATCAGTCGAGCATATCTAACATTCAGTCATTCTATCTCAATCAGTCGAGAATATATAGCATTCAGTCATTCTATCTCAATGAGTCGAGCATATCTAACATTTAGTCATTCTATCTCAATCAGTCGAGCATATCCAACATTCAGTCACTCTATCTCAATCAGTCGAGCATTCATTTATTAAGTAAAGTAATAGTTTCTATAACTGTCGTTCAAGCATTTTCAAAGTAAATTCAAATGGTTTGTGTTTTACTTAGCTGGTTCATTTCAAAACAAGTACCTCATTATTCTGAACAGTTAATGTACCGAGGCAGGCATTACAATTCATGAAAGAATGATTACAGTATCGAATTCGAACAACCTGTTAACACTCATGTATGAAAGCTACAGTGAAATTTTCAAAACACATTACCTTTTAAATGAAAGCTCGTAGCAGCAATAAACGACAGACAGGCGCAACTACAACTGTAAACCCTTACATCGTCGAATGCTGATATAGAAGGAGCCAACATCGACCAATCAACTATTTTAAACGGTTATACAATACCGAGACCTGTATAAACTATATCGAGGACTTAGCATCCCTTTGAACCCAGAAAGACCCTCAACAGATCTGAGGATCGAACCACACCAAAGACAGACTCTAAGCTTCCAACCGAGACATTCACCACTGTAAAACCTAGAGAGTTCGGCTCTTAAAACCTTCATAGGTCATGCGTTCAAAACGCAGGCATCATGCCTATGGAAGTGCAAAACGATAACCCTACAAACCCTCAGCCTATCGGCCAGACGCAGAGCCACAACTACCAAATGCCAAATTCACAATAAACACTATGATTGAAACAAAGGTAGGCTTTAACTCACACTCATTGAAACCCTACCAGATCGACGGTGGAGATCACCGGGTGGGATTCACGAAACAACAAGCTATCTACCACATTAAATGAACCATCATTGCAATTGCCATGAAAGGGCCAGCTCATTTACTATCGAACCAGTATGTCTACACATCATCACAAGGATGGTCATTATCATGGTAATGGCATGTGAACGAGCTCACTATACCATCCACGATGGAAGTCCACCATCTCGATGGTTGCATACATTTAATGCACATGGCAGCGTTGATGTTTTCCAACCTGTGACATACCAACGTTCAAATCATAACATTTAATACTTTGGACCTTGCATATGTTATAATTGTGATGCACCACCTTATCACGATATGTCTATAGAAAGTTTGGATAGATATTGCTAGCGATCACATAGTATCGTATGTTCATATAGTATCACATATTGCATAGCACCACATATTGTATAATATCAATATGGTTTGTATAGTATCACATAGGGTAATACAATGCACACAACGCACATTTCATAATGTGATATAGTTTATAAGTGTTTGTTACTATTTCAAATATATGGCAAATAGATTATAGAAATAATCTAAGAAATGCACACACATACACCCTAAAGTGTAGCAAACAAAATACATGTCACTTTAATCGAAATTTATCACCATTATCGTAGGGTATAGACCCTAGGCAAGTTAATAAATCATTTTTACATAAAACTTCTACACATTGCTATGGAGGAAAAAGATAGACAGTTACATATAGTTCGGCATGAAACTTTAATGAAAACCATATATAATTCTGAGTACAAAACTAAGACACAATCATTACAGACCTTCTCGTAAAAACAAATACAAGCTTATAATTTACAAGGATTAAGATGCCTTGTGCGCATCAACAGTCAATTTCAGATGTCTTTATCTTTAAATATTTTCGTCTCAAACCAAGATTCTCACCGATAGAATGCCCAAAGTGTTATCTCTTCAAATATTCACAAAGGAGATTACTGAAAAATTGTTTGAATACTTGTTGCAACTTTAAATCCTTACCTGTAAACTGTCACAAGTACGGAATCACATGCTTTAGCATTAATGCTAAGTAAGCCTCGGGGC